>JAHIAL010000081.1:0-600000 GCA_021605145.1 Aegilops bicornis
AATAAAATTGCCATTGTGGTAGCAGGTGGCGGTGGCGGCTCACATCTCTTGCAAAGGCCCCTAATAAAAATGTTGCCACGAGATTGCAGCCCGGTGAACTTGGCGGAGATTTTGCGAAACTTCCAATCACCATTTGTGTCAGTTCACCAAAATTGAGAGATGTTGCCACGTGACATTTTAGTTAGGCTGCACACTAAAGACCTCATTCCAAAAAATGTTTTGCCTGCGATTGCACCAAAAGGTCTACAATAGCAACAAAGGTGAAATGGATATCCTATATACTTTCACAAAATGAAAGTGAAAGTAAGCAGATTGCTTTGAGTGTCCAATAAGAATACTCTGAGACATATACAAAATTAAAAAAGAGCATCTTAATTATGTTCCATGGCAATCACGCATAAAGAGAGCCGATTAGAAATTTTAAGCTTGTCAGGCAATGCTTCATGTTACGGAAGAATTACGATCAACAATGAGAATTCACTTAGATATGGGATTACTTTTTAATGGGTGGCATTGGCTTGTTTACGAACCACGATAAATCAACAACGGCAGCTTCAAAGCAGTTTGGGTTTAAGGGCATGGGACCCGTGGGGACACACGGGACACTTTCGGCAGCGATAAAGGAGCAACTTACTTGTTATCATCTTTGGGGGAAAGCAATGGCAGAAGTGCCATTTTTAACACGGTTTAATTTGCATCTTATCCTTTGGAGGCATTAGATTAAAAATAACTTGGTTAGACATGTCCCTAAAGGTAACAGTGTGATCGCTTCGTATTTTTACATGCGCCCTTACATGCTGTAAGGGCAAAAGGTTGAGTATAAGAGACATGCAGCAGTGGGCGCGTCGGCTGAAATGTACCTACAAGGAGGCATAAAGTGAGGTGATGCCAAGCTTTCATTCACGCTATGTGAGGCGACAAACCTAATCACGGAGACCTTTTACTATGTGAGGGTATGCAAATCTAATCTTGGAGACCTTTTACACTATGTGAGGGAAGCAAATCTAATCTACGAGACCTTTTACTATGTGATGTCGTAAATCTAAATCACAGAGACCTTTTTGCACTATGTGAGAAATGGCAGCAAATCTAATCACTTGAGACCTTTTATTATGTAGAGGCTGACAAATCTAATCACGGAGACCTTTTACTATGTGATGGCAACAAATCTAATCCTGGACATACTCTGTTGACTTGTCCACTAGCAGCATACACTTTTCTATCATTTTTTTCAATCAATAATAGATGTTCCTTATCTGGTTGTATGCTGCGTTTTTCCCATTATTTCCCTTTTCAACCAAGGGGCCGGTTGGTGTATCCGGTCTCTACTACTTTCTCATATTATTTCCTCTTTGAATCAGTCCTAGATTCATGCTACAACTTTCCCCCTGCTGTACGTTGTTTTGAACAAAGCCCTAGATTCCGATTGCATAGAATTAGCTTTACCTCTAATAATACTAAAAATTTTGGTGGCTTTGGAAGAGCTGATGGGGAGTAGAAAAAGATGCACATGGAGACACGTGTGAGGGTAGCTGGGGCAGTAGAGCAAGAGCCGCTTTTGAAGAACTTATACACGAGGTGCGCCGGGATGCTGGCGTGCCAGCCGAATCGGATCTGCAGAGAACCACTCTGACAGGGGGAGGGAAGAAGGAGTCGGAGGACCTCCCAGGAGCAATGCTGTGCGGAGAAAACGCTGACAGCAGAGCAGGATCGGGCCCCTCCGGCGTGTGGTTTCACCTCCTACGGCGCGCGATGACCCGCGTGAGCGATGCACGCTTGCAGTCCTCTACACACACGGCCGAGAGCGAGATCCGGCCGGATCTTTGTGACTTCATCGGTGAAGCGAGAGAGAAAATGTCATCTGCTTTGTCTTGTTTATATCCCCGGAAGGATGAGAGAATAGAAGAGAGAGCCCTAATGAAAGCAAGCGCCCCAGACCCCCCTGCGTCCATATATAAATTATAGATCGGTGATTATCTTTTTCCTCTCTCCACAACAAAGCGTTTCAATTTATTATTATCGTGGCATTAAAGAAAAGAAACTCTCTATTTAAGGTGACTATCTCGACTCCTGCTTACTACTCTTACGATTACTACCTCCGTCTTGGTTTATAGGTCCCTTTTATAGTTTATTGCTGTAATTTTTTTACTAAGGAGCTTAACCTAACAAAATGTTAATGCATGTCAAGAAAAATTATCTTACGTTGGATTAAATTATTTGAACATAGTTTTAGAAAAATATAATGTTTGGTGACGTAATAGTGAACATTTTCTTGAGTTTTAATCATAATAGTCAAAAATTTGGCACCGAAATCCTAATGGGGACCAATAAGCGAGACAGAAAAGGTAATGTTATTCACTGTGCTCCCACAACCCCTCCAATTCGATTTGAACAACCCCACGGGTGAATAAACACTCTGATAAAAGTACTCAGCTGTATACTACTTTCCTCCGTTCCTAAATATAAGTCTTTGAGAGAGATTTCACTATGGACCCACATCTTGCGGAGAAAAAATGAGTGAAGATCTACATAAAAATGCATCTATATACCATCATTATGCTGGTCCACGTTGAAACTATCTATGAAGACTATATGTTAGGAAGGAATGGAGGAATGCCTACAAAATAGGTCGGGAGTGCGAACCCAGCGGCAGCCCAGTGAACCCGGCCGTCTACGCGAACCATGGTAGTAACCCAGATTGAACAACAGTAGTGGCGAAAACAATGTGGTGATATGGCCATAAAAATAATGTGCTTACTGGTCACACCTTGTGTATGCATACTGATGAACACTCCTCTTTGTTTGGATCCCTGAGTTAGAGGCTAGTTTGGGTTGAAAATAAGCCTCCAAATTATCGAAACAAGAGGGGTTGAATTTGAGGTAGGTTGCTCCTTAACCCAGCTAAAAACTAATGACCGGTGGAGAGGTTCTAATTGGGTTAGAGTTATCTCTAAATGCCCACTAAAAGAAAACTAAAAAATCTCACACTGCCTTCCAGATCGCTCCCTAAAGAAATTCTCACCTGCCACCTTGCTTTGGGTCGCTCCCCCTCTGTACTGACTCCTCTCTTTGTTTCATTTCCCCATAGGGCCACTCCGCCCAAGCACCATGCTTCGCCCTCTCTCCTCCTCAGCCGCCCTCTCCTTCGGCCTCCGCCTTCCCCTACTCGGCCGCCCCTCTCCCTCCAGAGCCTTCGAAGGTCGCCCGCTGTCCCCTTCACCGATCAGTTTTCTCCCTCACATGCGTGTGCGGCTTGGCGCATCTACCCGGGGAGAGTGCAGCTAGAGGGTGAGTTTGTTCGTTCATGCAACTTCTGTCTCACGACTGCATATCATTGATATTGCTTGCTCTACGCGCTAATTCTGATTTGGAAAAGTAGATCTGATCAAACTTGCTATAGATTTGTGGTGCCGCATGAAATTTTTTGATGCTTTGCTTGAGGAGGTAATAAATCTTTCTAGAGGCCCAAGATTCGAGGTCACCTTTTCTAGGTATTTCAATTTGGGCTTGAACATTATTTGGTAGAGAGCCCAAAGGAATTCAGTTCACCTTTCTAGGTATTGTTCAATTTCGAGGCTTGCATTGTTTCTAGAGGCCCAAAGATTGATTCACATTTCTAGGAAATTATTTGAGTTTCGAACTTGCATTATTTCTAGAGGCCCAAAGAATTCCGAGTTCACCTTTCTGCAGGTATTTCAGTTTCGAGCTTGCATTATTTCTAGGAGGCCCAAAGATTAAAACTCACCTTTCTCTAGGTATTTTCAGTTTCGAGCTTGCTTTATTTCTAGAGGCCCAAAGATTCAGTTCACCTTTCTAGGTATTTAAGTTTGAGGCTTGCATTATTGCTGTAGAGAGCCCAAAGATTCGGTTCACCTTTCTAGGTATTTCAGTTTAGAGGCTTGCATTATTTCTAGAGGCCCAAAAGATTGAGTTCACCTTTCTGGGTATTTAAGTTTAGAACTTTGCATTATTTCTAGAGGCCCAAAGATTGAGTTCACACTTTCTAGGTATTTCAGTTTTAGAGCTTGCATTATTTCTAGAGAGGCCCAAAGATTGATTTCACCTTTCTAGGTATTTTTGAATTACTGGGCTTGCATTATTTCTAGAGGCCCAAAGATTAAGTTCCCGATTCGTGACAGCGGCCCTGACACCCTACCCATGCAGGTGTAATAGACCTCCAACTTCCAGGGGTCGGCGTGGGAGGGGGGACTTCTGGGGCAGGCTCTCTGCAGGCCTTCCTCGAGCGGGCGACGATGGCGAGCTCACTCCCTCGGTGCATGTGAGGGGCTCAGAACTCCCTCCCTATAAGTGAAGCGACTTCGTGATGAGTTAGCTCATTCTTTGTTTCATGAAGTGTTTTTTTATTTTGTGAAGCTTGATTGGCAACTTGTATGTTTCAGTGGGATATATCTCATTTGTATGGACAAAGTAAAAATTATCATGTTTTAGCATGCTTGATTTTTTATAGATGGTTAGATTTTATGTCAATTGTGTGGCGGGGAGGAGGCCACAGGAAAAGAGCCCATTACACCAAGAGGGTGCTTGGATCCAAGGGACTATTTTAGCCCACGAATCTAACTAAAATAGGGTCCAAAGTAGTCAAAATGATTTAGATAGAGCATTTATTGTCAATCCCATAACCCTGCCATCCATACACCTCTCTTTGGTTTTAGAGAGTTGAGTTCAGGGTTAGAATCTAACTCTAACCTCTAAGCGAGTTAGAGTTCTCCTGCAAATCTCGGTTCATAAACCATCATCTCTTTCCCCATTCACTGTGTTTTCGATTATCCTGCGAATCAAGGAGGCCCTTTTTTGGAGAAAAATCAAGAGAGAGCCCTTAGACTGGTTCAAGATCCGGTCATTTTTTTATAAGCGATGTTATGTCAAAAATTTAATGAGCGTGCTCTAGTTTCCACGAAAATAATCCGGTTTCATGTATTAATTCATTGATTTATTTGATTCTTATTGGGGGGTTTGCATGTATGATTACGTGAGGTGCGAAATGTAAAGTACCCGGCATATGCTCCGAGTCGTGCATGCACTCGCGACCCGGATGCTCTATGTCCCACAGCAATGTCAGCCGAATGGGAGCACGATGGGAAATAGCCCTGGCGGAGTACATATGGGAGGATACGTCGTCATTGATGAAAAATATGTCTTTGTGAAGGCGTACTTGCAGCCCGGTTCCGAAAAGGAGACCTAAAAGTGATGACAGCACTATAGGTGTACGCGCAACCCAACTAATGGTACTAGACATGCGACTAAATTTTCCTAAAAAAAAGAGGCCGCAGGTGCTTTCGTTACTCCTATTCTATAAACCACGAGTCCCACATCCCGATATGAGCGTCGATGCTATAGCTAGCTCTTCCTCCCTCGTTTCTCTCTTCTAATTCTAAACTCGATCAGTGTTGACGACCGGTTGGTGGGAATTGGGTTTTGCTCAACTATGGCCCCCACCTCACGGTGAAAAGCTATTCATTTGGAATAAAAAATACACCCATATACTCCCTCAGTTCATAAATATGAGCACTTTTTAGATACTAGTTCAAATGGAATACAGCATATCTGGAATGTATGAGAACATAGTTTAGAGTGTAGAATTCACTCATTTTGCTCCGATGTAGTAGTCACTTGCTGGAATCTTTAGAAAGGAGCTTATATTTGGGAGCGAAAGAGAGTGCTACTCTAATAAAACATTACAAGAGCTGCAGCGAGTCGATCGTCTTTGATTCTGAGAGGCAAGAAGAAGAGGTGCATCCATAATGGCCAACGATCCACCTCCTCGACTACAGGCGCTAAAACGGCCCACTGGCTGAAACGACGCGCCCTAATGTAGCTTGTTGGCTTTCCATTAGGCAGTCGGCGATGTCTTCTGAACAATAGGCGTCCAAAAGATTCCTTGACCGCTTGTAAAAGTCCAACATCTTTACATCTTCGCCTTGCGCTTGATAGTGGCCCCTATGAAAGCTAACGATTTCCTCGTGAGCAATATGGATGGATGCTGGTCAGCGGTTTCTGCTTGCATGGTATTGTTGCTGGCAGCAGCCTTGGCCTCGAGTGCACATTCTTTATCGCGACCTCCGGCACTGCGCGGGCCACGAGAGCTTGAAAGAGTTCATCACCATACCAGGCCGATGAGGTGGTGGCAATATTGAGCAACTGGTAGCACGAAGCGCTTGGAGGGCTGGAAGCGATCACCAAGCAAAAGGTGCGTCCAGCGTGCTTCTTGGTGATGAACTTGCCAGATGGAGTTGACCATCATATGTCGTCCATCTCTGCGAGAAGCTGAAGCCGGCGTCCGGCGAGGAGCTCACGATGCTAGATCGCCCGTACAAGTCTGCCTGATACGCTAAAGCATTCACCGCCAGTGCGCGAGACGGCCATGAGCCCGAGCAGCTATGGATGATTGTACGCACAGCCAGCTAGTACCGATCGCGTCCATCGCCTCCACTAGGTGCTTGGCTTACTGGTCACTTGTTCTTGGATTGGAGTGAGGCTTGGTGTTAACATGAGAGACTTCCCGAGTGGATGGATTGGGTAGTGGTGGGGTGCCTTTATTATATGAGAGTCAAACTACTGTTGCATTCACATCTTCGCTGGCTCTAGTCTACTTCTCCAATTAATTCCCTGCTGTTAATATGGCCCGAGGATGCATCATTCTGACCTCTAGGGAACACGCTACCCTCTTCCTCCTTGGCATTCAAGCACCTATCGGACCCGTCGAATGTGAGAGTGCCTATGGTGACTTCGTGAAATTTCAAGATGACTATGCAAGATGCCTGAGTGCGTTGGGCCGGAATATGAAGATGAAAGATACATTTGCCTTATGAGTGAATTTATCTTGGGGAAAGGATGAAAAGGATGAGCAGGGAAGGCCTTATATATCTTTGCAAATGTGGAAAGTCAGAGGAGTGCTTGGGTAAAATTATCATAGTTCCCTTCCTATCAAATTGGAGGAAATATAGATCGGACTGGCCTATATGACAGGATGCTGGCGGTACACCATCATCTACCAACTCTTGTTTTTATAAGTTTCAAGATGATATTGATTAGATGCCCGTCATGTAGATAGGCCAATATTATTAATCCATAGGGGTGAGTGTATGCGTATCGTGTGTATATGGCGCTTAACTGTCTCATGCTTTGTGTCAAAAAAAACAGCAAAGTGCGTGTCCAAAAGAGACTGGTCGATTATACTCAATATTGTGCACCTCGGAGAGAAAAGCGATAAGAACTAAGTACATATATTTGTTCTGGTGCATTCGTTGAGTTCCTCATTTTGCTCCATATATTACTCCAAAGTCTGGGGTGTGGTCAGCAGCCTAGTCACTTTGTTTTATTTTGAAATGTAGTCTAGTCCCTTATTGGAAATCTCTAGAAGGGCAAATACACCTTTTTTGAACACGGTTTACTGAGGCTATACTAGCAAGTAGTTATGCGTACTAGTACAATAGTGGGCACTCATATCATAACAATTTTGTCTCATGCAGAACCTGGCTATATCGTGCTCCAATATTCTGCATTGATTTAAGCTTGGCATTCAGTTTCGCGGCAGCTCTTGATACTCTTGAAAGGCGAACAATGATGTTACCTATAGCCTACAATATAACCGAATCCATTGCTGCATGTCCGTCCACCCACAAGCCGGAGCCGGATAGCTTGTTAATAGAGAAGTAAATCTACTAAGCAAAAAGCATGTCCTCGTTTGCGAGCAACTTAGCGCGCATTAAGCGAGGAGAAAGGCGATGTAGTAAAAATCAAGCTTCTCCTCATTCTCTGAGTGTGGCGCGACACATCGCACTGGCCCACATGCTTGCCTCTAAACTTGGCTGAAAGACCCACAGAGTGTACAATATATTTGCTGCAACCTCTAACATTTACCCACCACAAATTAAATATATAATAATGGCCGTATGCCATCGATTAAATCACGAGATGCCGGGAATCCCCTTTGAAAAAAACAAATTAAAATATATATTCATGTCTTGACCAGATGAGCGTGCCAAACTACAATCACCGGGGTGTGGTGAGGCAGAAGACTATTTTAATTTAAAAAAAAACTTCAAGATGGCCACATAGCATGGAGCCGACCCCAACTATTTTAAGCTTACAGGCCCCACGGTACCGCTATCTAGACTACTCTGCACATGAAAGCGCCGCTTGCAGCGTGCGCGCTGCGCTTGGCTCTTGCGCCTCTTGGGAAGTCGAACAATGATGGTGTACTCTTTGCTGCTTTGGAGGTACTCTGATGCGCTTATGGCCATCGACACCCGGATAGAACTGCTGCATGTGTCCACGGCGTGCAGAGGGAGAAGCGGAGTGGCGGCTTCTCCCTATTCTTGCCAGCCACCCACGCTCATATAGGCGAGGGAGAGGCAGCTCTGTCTTTGCGTGTATGAAAGAGTGGGCCGACGGTGTGTGTGGCCAACCTGTCCTTTAGCCAAAAGGCGAGTGTGAATTAAGTCCTTGAGGAGAGGATAATGAAACTTCTCGTTGATGTGCGAGTTGTGCTGACACATCAAAAGCACTTGCACTTTCGATATATTTCAATAATTTTGCGTTTACCGATGCATTAATTACAACGCATGCATGCATCATGTAAATGACTCTTCTTTTTGATAGTACTTGCCCATGTGTTGATTTAATGCACCTTGAAGTAGTACTACCTCCGTTCCTAAATTATAAGTCTTTGTGAGGATTCCATTATGAATTACATACGGATGTATATAGATGCATTTTAAGTGTGGATTCATTCATTTTGCTTGCTCCGTATGTAGTCCACCTAGTGAAATCTCTTTAAAGAGCTTACTCCTCCGTTCAGAATTAGGCTGGTCATAGTGGGAGTAACTTAGACTAGTAACATGCATACATTACTAGTCTATGTTACTACCTCTATAGTGCATCATAGTATCATAGATGGTCCCATTTATTGCCATGCATGACACATAGTAGCACCATATTTATTATGTTCACAATTATCTACCTATGTTACTATAACCATCTCTCTCTTCTTTAATTGCACGCTTACACTAAGCATGTTTTGCGAGTTCCAGAATGCATGATACTACTTATGTTACTCCCACTATAAGCCCAGCCTTGTCGCGAATAATGGATGTATCTGGGCATATTTTGGTTCTAGATACATCCGTTTTCAGACATCATCCAGGCTAGAGGGTACATTTAGGAAACGAAGGGAGTATAAAATATGGGGCCAGAAAGCTTTGTAATACCCGGCCCAAGTCGAGAGATGGTTGTGTGCCGCGAGGAGGCGAGATCGCCTGCAGGTGACAGCAAGGAGCAGGACGCAGCGATGGAGCTCTCTAAGGTCCCGATGGACCTCAGCATGCTCCACCGCCACTTGTGCCTCCGCCCCTTGGCGCCTCCGGTGTATGAGGTACGAATACATATCGTCCGTTCGGTGATTGAGCAAGGTGCAAGTTTCTTGATTGATGTCTTTGTTGGATTGATTTGCTCACGGTGCAAGGGCACGGCACACAACTGCCCCGCGTCCACCCGAGCGTCAGGCGCCGAGAACAACGGCGATGCAGAAGAGGCGTACCTGAAAGCCTTGGCGGTGGCTTCGGCGATGCTTGGAATTTTCACGGCCGGTGGACTCCGATCCCTTTTAGTCGGTGAGGTGGAGTGCCCACCACGGTCATGGTCTCGTCACTTACCTACAAGCTCGCTCGCGGATCACCAGCGAGGCGTGTGTCCGCTCAGCGCTACTGCAAATGCCCGTGCCCGTCTAGCGACTCTGAAGGCCGCGCACCGGTATCTACCACCACATTAGCACCGCTCCATTGCGCGCATCTGCGTGCACAGGATCGGTCTGACAAGGTGCTCCGGTTTACCAAGTGCCCTTTGCCGAACCCACGGCTCTTGTTCTTGGCGGAGGAGGACCGCGCCACGTTTTTCTTAATTCGGCCGGCGTGCTGCGACATCGTGATGCGCCTATATCGCCGTAGGTCGCCTACATCGAGGCGTCCCCACGCCGCACTACTTAGTGCCAAGCTGGCGAACGGCCAGCATGGGAGCCCTAAAGGCACGACTGGCGTTGTCGAGGTGGAAATGGAGGTGACAAGCAGCAAAGTTCGGTGGCGGTCGGCGTGCGGGCCCGACCTTCTTGACAGTTCGCCCAAGCTGCTGGCGAGGCTAAGCTTGTGTCCCTCCACATTCAGATTGACAAGCTCTGCGTCCTAAATGTTTTGACAGTGCCTTTTGTTCATCTTAGTAATATGCTAATATAAAGGATTACCTTGGTCTACTTTTAGCTTAAGAAATGGTGGGTTTTGGTGGCTATACACAGCAATTACTTGACATCGGATCGATGTTCAACAGTCGAGGCGGATATTTTTATTATGCAGTGGATATAAAGTTCCTTTGGGTAAGAAGTACTACTTGTCATCAAAATGGATAAAAGGAGATGTCTGCGTGAGATGTATTTTAGTTCTACATCCCTTTATCCATTTTGATGACAAGCATCCTCATTCACAATACATGCCTTCCATTTGTCCAAAATATAGATGTATCTAGACATGTTTTTGGATATATAGGTACATCCATGATAGAGCCAATCGGATGGTTGAGAACACTACAATTCATAGCTATAGATCGTGTGTGACGCTTCCGGATCTGATCTCTCTAAGGCGGGGTCATCATCCTCCTTTTCGAGAAAAGCAGAAGCAGAGGCCAGCGTGTGTGAGAGGGCCGAGTGTGTGCGTGCACCTCTTCTCTTCTTTTGTATAGCGTACTACTAAACTTCAGTACAAGTTTTTGTGGGTGGCGATGGTGCGTCTTGAGAAGTCCCAAGAGATAGGTTTAATAAATGCGAAAAAAGGGCGAGCCTAGAGCTGCATGTGACTATTCCCCGTCGAATGCCCCCATTATTAACCATAAGATATGTATCTGATGGTGCCAATTATTGCGTACATTACGGCCCAGTACTCTCCTCCTTTCTGGTTTATATTGAGTGGTGGAATATTTTTTTATAGTTTGCAAAAGCACCTAATTAATGCTCTTGTTTTTGTCAAAAAATTATGTTTATCAATGCATGTAATTACGCAATGCATGCATGCATAAAGTAGATGCATTGGTCAATTTTCTCTTAATACTTGCATGCAATGATTTAATGCACCTTGGAATCTGAACATGTGTTGGGGAACAACCAAATTGAGCCTTATAAAATGGAAAACTAAAAATTTGAGATAAGCCCTATAAAGGCGGAAAGGAGGGAGTAGAAAAAAGAAAGTACTCCATCCGGGAATAGTGCCGCACTTCTCGAAACTAGAACCGTCAATAAATTTACGAGCTTGCGTCTCATCACATTCCAAATTACTCCATGTTATATTGAATTACCAAACCTGTTCTGCTCGATCACAACCTAAATGTGGTTTTCCAATTTAGGAAGCGTATTAGTACCACATATATTGAATTCCAAACCTGTTCACACCGATCACAACCTAAACGGTTTCCCCTTTCAGGGAAGCGTATTAGTACTGGTTATAAATACTAGGATGCCAAGATGATCACCAAATTCCGCCTCAACTCCTCATCCACAAAAACAAACAAGTCATTCAATCGCTTCCTTCTAAGGCGTCTGCCATGGCCAGCGTGAGTTAGGTCGAGAGATTGCCACCGGGGAGGCGAGCATGGAAGCGGAAGCTGCAGAGATGTCGCCTGCGCTGCAGAAACTTCAGCCGACATGTCCCGCCCAGCGGAAGTAGCACACCTGAAGGTCCCCAGCTGGCCGCCAAGCAGACGGAGGTCCCTCCGCGTCTGCCGTCGTCGGCACAGATCGTCGGCCGCGCGCGAAGCAGCAGAGATGTCCCGCGCGCGCCGCGAATGCAACAGATGTCCCCACGCATGGCGGCGGCTCGAAAATTTCTCGCTGAACGGCGGCGTGGCTATTCTGACGGTAGCATGCATGCGATCGTCCATAGCCAGATGGATCAGATCTCCAGCTTGGCGAGGTTGCAGGATAGCGTGAAAGCCTCATTTGAACAGGCTACCAGCGTCATCCGACAACTAAGGGAGGGCAATGAGAGGTGTCGGTGTCAAAACCGGCGGATCTCGGGTAGGGGCTCCCAAACTGTGCGTCTGGCGGATGGTAACAGGAGACAAGGGACACGATGTTTTACCAGGTTCGGGGCCCTCTTGATGGAGGTAAAACCCTATGTCCCTTAACTTGATTGATATTGATATTGTGGATGTTTACAAGAGTGGATTTACCATGAGATCAAGAGGCTAAACCCAGAAGCTAGCCTATGGTATGATTGTAAGGGTTGTTGTTGTGTCCCTACGGACTAGAGCCATCCGGTTTATATAGACACCTTGGGAGAGGGCTAGGGTTACATAGAGTCGGTTACAATGGTAGGAGATCTACATATCCGTATCGCCAAGCTTGCCTTCCACGCCAAGGAAAGTCCCATCCCGGACACGCAGGCGAAGTCTTCAATCTTGTATCTTCATAGTCTTGGAGTCCGGTCGATGATGATAGTCCGGCTGATGATAGTTCGGTGATGATGAGTAGTCCAGCTACCCGGACACCTAATCCGGGACTCCCTCGGTAGCCCCTGAACCGAGGCTTCAATGGCGATAAGTCCGGTAGCATTATATTGCTTGGCATTGCAAAAGGCGGGTTCCTCCTCCAATGATAGAAGATTGTGAACACCGGGATAGTGTCCGGCTCGCAAAAATAAATTCCACGTTCCAATCAGAGAGAGAATAATATATACACAAGTTCAATATCTTTGGCGTTTTCGCGGCATGGCATGACACGCCACTACCAAGCCATTATTTAAATCATTTTTTACTCTACCACCTCGGTAGCATTTAGCGGGCGGTTTCCTTAACACGTCTTGTCGAAGCGGTCGTGGTTTACCCCTTAATCCGAGTTCTCATCAATACGGACGTGGGTATTGACCTTGCGCTATTGATGGTGACGCGCAGGAGATAAGCGAAGTTTTACCAGGCGGTGGGGGGGGACGTGTAGACTACCGCCCGCCCATATAAGGGATAAGGATTCACCTTCTCACCTACGCCTTCTTCCTCCTTTGCTTATCCATCTCTGCGCACTCGAGCTCCAGCGCCCAAGTTCGCGCATCTCGTCTCAACCTTCTCCGACCATGTCCGGAGCGGGAGGTAAATGGTTGGCCTCCACCGTTAAGGAGGAGCACATGGCTAGCGGCCGCGGATACCTCTCCGTGACATGCCGCACCGGCTGCTTGACGAGGGCAGCTCATCCCCACCCCAGGCCCCATGAGAGGGTCGTTTCCTTCCCCACTTCCTCCATGGGATTGGGCTTTCCACTTCACCCCTTGTCCGGGGCTCATGTTCTACTACGGCCTGGATTTCCATGATCGGCGCCGAACTTCATCCTCAACATCTCGGCGTTTATCGTCAGGTGAAGGCCTTCTCTTCATCCAGCCCCACTTCGCTTGTGGCTCAAGACCTTCACCGTCAGCCGAAGGTAGTGAAGGCGGGCACTCAAAAGTAGTCTTGGGCGCCATGTTGAGCAAGATGCCCAATGTCCTTTAGTTGAAGGGCCTTCGTGGAATCCGTCAAGGGGTGGCAATCGGGGTGGTTCTATATATCGCCGAGCGCGTGATCCCTACATGGTAGCGGCCCGAAGTTCAGATCTGGTATCCCGCATAGCTCACCTCACGGAAAGAAGAAGGGCTTGCTGTGGGAGTGGTCGGGAAGGCAGACAGGACTCCAAGCACTGTATCCAGAGAAGTGAAGAAGCTCAGGCTGGTTAACGTGGTCCAAGTCATGCTCGTCATCGCCGGATTCTCCCATGCCAAGAGCGGGCATTCAATGCATGTGGAGTTCGATCCGAACAGCACCAGGCGCTAAGGTGCTCTTCGACCTACGGCGTCTGAGAAGGCGCTGGAGGTGCTGTTCAAAAAGGCGCTTCAAGACCCCGCATCGCGGTAATCATGATTTCGCTTCTGGCAGCGCCGAACCATGGTTGAGTAAGTGATTCTACCCCTTCACGGGACACTTGCTTTTCATAGTTTGACTCTATCACGGGTTTTAATTTCCCCTTTTCCTTTGGCAGAATTTGGGATGAGGAAGGCGGAGAGCGGTATCTGCCTTGCCCGGCTCCTATGCCAAAAATCCGATGAAGCGGCGCCTGTCTAGCGTGAAGCTCTTTAGTTCCGGCACCGCCGTGGTGCCGAGAGAAAACCAAGAAGGAGGCCACGGGTGCTCGAAAGAGTTCCCGTTTTCATGTGTCCGGCGACTCGAGGCGGACTCCTCCCAACGAGGAGGAAGAGGACTCTCTCGGAGGAGGGAGAGAGAGGAAGAGGAAGGCTTCACCAATAGGGGAGGCCGAAAAGGGTCCAAGAGGGGAAGGACTATTCCCCGGACAGCTCCGCCAACATCAACGTTGGCGAGGAAGAATAACCTTCAATGGCGGGCCTCGGCGTGAGATCGTAAGTATCCAGTTCCTGAATGATTTATAATCTCTTTTGGCGTCACATAGTGTCATTACGATGCCGCATGCTGCACGTAGTCCGGCCGGTGATAATATCCCGCTTCGCCAGTCGAAAGGGTCGTTAGCTCCGTCGGATGTAGATCCATCCCGACCGCCTCGCTTCCACCCCCTGACACCGAGGACGCCGCAGCGGTGGGATCCCAGAAAGAGGACCCCATCGGGGAGGCTCGGGAGGCGCCACAGGCGTCCTCCGGACTTTCGCCGGACTCCATGCAGTAACCCAGCGAGTGGTTCTGGGTTGGCCAGCAATGTATTGCTCGAATGAAGGGCAAGACCGTGGCGCCCGAGGCTTCCGGCCGTCAACCCGCCGAGGCGCCGGCACTTGTTGGAGGCGCTGAGCGCGCTTCCATCGAGGAAGAACACCGCGCACTATTACCAAGTGCGGTGATTCGAAAAGTGCAGCCTTGCTAGAGCGGGCTGACGAGCACCGATAGCCTTCTATCGGGCTTTGAGGTAAGAAGTTAAAATATGTAATGTAATACCGCATAGACAGTAGCCCCACGATGCTCGGTTCGGTGTTGGAGGAGAAAAGCCGGACTGAGGATCTGAAAAAAAAAAGATATACGCATGAGGTTGCTAAAAATTATGTCAATATGGGTTGCGAGGCTCTTATTTCTTTGACCTCTGACCGACCTTTGGCTGCGGAGGTGCTTTGAAGCGAGTCGAGCGGTCCGAGCAAGAGCTCGGCAGCGCCAGAAGCAGCTCGGGACAAAGAAGGTGAGTAACACCACTTTGAACTTGTACCTTCTGAAGAAAAGGATTTAGGTTGCAACAAAAATAACAAGGATAACATGGAGTTTTGCGAGGGCCACATTGAGGTGGCGACCTGAAGGAGGCGTGTCACGTGACGGCATAATGCGGACCACGGCAGGCAGAAGCGAGAAAGCGGAGGCACGGGTGGGCGTTGGTTCAGCAAGAGCTCCGGGCTCTCATGGAAAAGCATGAGAGTTTGGGCGTGACTCAAGACTTCGAGAGTCCAGCTTGCCGGCCTCACCGAAAAGTATAAAACTGCCAAGGCCGATGCCCATAAGTCCCTTGAGGAGATTGAGTTGATGAGGAAGATAGCGGTAGGTAAAGGCATTTTTTCATGCAAAGCAAGCATGTGAATGTAAATTACGTGTTACTTACCGAATTCGAGCTCTCTCGGTGTTTGCGATCTGCCTCGCAGCGTGTCCGATGCCGCGCATTCTACCGAGCCGAGGAGGGGAGCTCAGCGGAGAAGATGTCTTCTGGTCTCGGTATCTTTGAGGCGGCCATCCAGTGCCCCTAGCGACCAAATTTGAAGCAGCTGGTCGAGCTCCCTGAAATGACGGCGGGCCATGAAGAGCCTCGTAGTCCGGCTACATGTGGCTGGAGAGGCCATGCACAGGAGCTACTTGGCCTCGTCACGGCGGTTGGTGGATGCGTGCCCCTGGGTGGAAGGTTATCAAGCGCTCACTTTGTATTGAAGGTGCTGCTCGTCGGGCCTTGCCCGTGCAAAAGGTGCATTAGGGCAAGCTGGATGCGGAAGCTAATCATCGACGCGCCACCAGTGAACAAGGAATATCGTCACGCCGAAATGTATTACAAGACTGTCCTGAAAGGGTGCCCGCCAAGATTGCGGATGAGTGCCCCGAGGATGTAATTATTGAGTAAATTCGCGATGTGTTATCACATGTATTTGAAAACTTTGTTCATATCGCTAAAGCAACGCTTGTTAATTTAAAATATTACCTTACATGCGGCCGTTTATTAAATCGAGAGATGGCAAAGTCGTCGGCTTCAGCCCCCATGCCACGAGTGCTAGGGTGTTAGGGATAAACTTGAGCAATCTAGTTCCCATTTTGGGTCCATCTAGGAGGCGCTCAACACAACGAACAAGGCAACCGGACTTATAGTGCTTGAACACTCCTTAGCCATAGAATTCTATAATTTTAAATTTGTTGAAGCCCTAGTATTCGGATTCCGAATAAGAGGCGCTATCACGCCTTATACGTCGGACATTATCCGTTTCCTTCAAGCTCGGCGTGAGTCTTTAAGGACCCGAAAGGACCTCTCGAACAGCGACCAGTCTCGCCTTATCATCATGATCGATTTTAGCTTTCTCCTTTGAGGCGTTAACCCGGCTCAACCGCATAATCGCGATGTGATGGTTCTCCATTTGCTACCTTAGCCAATAGAGCGGAACGTAAGGTGCCAAACATGGGGCAGGCAAACCCAACTATTGACCCAAGACATGATTGAGCCGATTCATATAATGCTATAAGTTGAGGGTGCCACACTTGTGAAAGTGTTAGGACTTTATCACACCATAATGCGGAGAACATAAGCCCTGGTGTATTTGGCCGTACCAAAATGTCTTGAAGGTGCAACATGTCGTAAATGAACATACATATATAAGGTAATGCAATTATGGGAAAAAAGTGCTGCATTTTATTCGAGAAGATATGCTATGAGTGTAGAATGATACAAATGGTGCGGAAAGCAAGGGATTGGACGAATTAAAGGCTTCTCCCTCCAGGGGTAGGCCGCGGAATGTTTGTATTTAACAAATTTAATGCGCGTGATTGAGACCACCTGAGTGTTCGTCGCGGCCTTTGTCCTTCCCTGGCTGTTGCATCATGAGTTGAGGCTACGCCGCGGACGTAGTTCTAATATAAAGAGAGGAAAAAAGAAAAAGAGCGACACACTTGAAGCCCCTGGTGTGGTCGAACCGCACTCTGGGTCTGTTGTGGTTGTGCCTTTCCCCCTATGCCCATGGTATCTCGAGGCGTAATTATGTACTGTGGAGAGTTTGTCTTACAATTTTGCGAGGCTGAGAGTTGAGGCCGCATTGCTAACAATACGCCGATGCTCTAACGGGCGTGCCGGTGGTCTTGGTTGATGTTGCCCGGGCGCGCGTTTGGCCGTGTCCGGTCGCTTAACGGCGGACTCGAAAATTGCCTTTTAAAAGGCTGCTCGCATTTCGCCAGCGAGGGCTGGCATCTTGAGCTTAAGGTATGCATAATGCGGCGCAGCGTTGAATTTTCTGAGCAGCGGGTTCGTCTGATCGGCAGGCGTGATAGCCGCCGCGAACGGGACTATGTCGAAGATTAACTCCTCGCTTCGGAAATTATCCGGGATCCGAAGACCACTTCTAGTGTAACCGAGCCAAGACTGCTGGCCTCGACACCTGGTATAGCGCCTTTGAAGGTTGTCTTTGTAGGTTTAATCCTTGAAGGGTCTATGCCCATCTTGCGCCTTGTATCCACGATAAAGCAGGTTCAGACTACTGCCGCCGTCCATCGGGACTCTCGTGAGGTGAAATCCATCGGCGATTGGGTCTAAAACCAATGCGGCGAATCCGCCATGGCGGAATCTTTGGTCGGATAGTCTCTTCGATCGAAAGTGATCGGGCAAGAGGACCATGGGTTGAATTTTGGGGCGACCGGCTCCATCAGCGTGCTCATCCCTTAGTGCCGCGCTTCCGCTCCCTCTTGGGAATATCGTTGCGTATATCATATTTACCGTCCGAACTTGAGGGGGGAATCCCTTTTGTCCTCTGTTGTTCGGCCGGGTCTCTTCCTCGTCATCATTGTAGCCCCTTGTCCTTTATTTTCGGCGATGATTAATTTGCACATGGCGAATACCCAACAATCTCATTGGTGTGGTTAGCTGGCTTTTCGGGGGTTCCATGTATTTGACAAGAGCGGTCGAGTATGTTGGTCCAAATTGGACGGGCCCGGAGTGGTTCTTGTGAATGGCTTCTTCCGTTGGCCGGGCTTGGAGCCTCGGAATCCGGCGTTATTGCCGTATCCTCATTCTTTATGTGTCGCCGTTAATGCGGCGCTTGTTTTTGTTTCGACGCAACCTGCCATTGCGGTCCTTGGTATCCGGACTGCGGCGTTTTGCTGAGGTTGTTATTCTGCCAGCTAGCGGCTATCCTCTCCCGCATGGGGCGGTCAAGCGGGTCATGTGAGGGCTGCCATGGATTTCGCTTCTCCTCCGTCCTAGGTGCGGGCCAGCCACTCGTCGCGGATGTTATGTTTGAAGGCAGCGAGTGCCTCTTGCATCCGGACAGTCGACAATTTGATTTTCTTTGTTGTTAAGAACCGTGTCCGTAATTGCACTGCCGATCTGGTCTAGCTGCTGGATTATGTGGCTTAGGTCATCTGCGTCGGTGATACGCGTCGATGCCACAGAAGTTGTCGAGAAATCACGGCTTCGAGTCTTCCCAACATCCAATTGACTCTGCAGGCGGGGCAGGCTATTAAGCCAATGCCGAGCTGGTCGCTTTGAGCTTGAGTGGGAGATATTTGATGGCGTGAAAGATGATGGCATGCCGGGCCATATGTATATGGAGGAGATAATCCTCAATCCAAACCGCGAAGTGCATTGTGCCATCGTAGGATTCGATATTAACGGGTTTAAACCCTTGAGGATTTGATGATCCATTACTTCGTCGGTGAAGCATAGTGGGTGTGCTTGGCGCCTACAGATTGAGCAATATCGCGGCGTAGCTCGAGAAGGCGTTATGCGCTGTGTCGGCCCGGCGGAGTAGTTATATCCGGCGCGACGGTATTAAATGTCTCGTGGGTCTTAGGCGCGCTCAGCGTGATCCATAGATAGATCTGGATTGTCTTGCCTTGTCCTCCAATATATCCGCATAAGTCAAGGCGCGTTCCCCATAGCTTCATGCTTTTTGAGCGATGCCGGTAATGCGGTTTTGGTGGAGGGCTTGCACGCCCTCTCTGTCATGCGGCCACGAGGTGGTGAATTGATGCCCGTCATTGTCGCTGGTGATGCAGGTTTGTCGCTTCCTCCTCTAGTCGGGGAGCAACTTGCGTTTTGGGTAACTTTTGGAGGGGCATTCATACTCTTGCCGCGAGGACCTCGGTCCATCTGTCCGGGCCAAGATGGTCTTGATCAGCTTGAAGAAGCTGTTGCACGTGGCCATTAGCTGCGTCTGAAAGCGCTCTTGTTCGGCGGGATCCTCGGGCACGACAGATTCTTAAATCGTCGAGGCTTGCCTCGTCTCCGGAGGAGGTAGTAATTGTCATCCTCGACCTCTTAAATCCTGCCGCCCTCTCGTGAGGGCTTGCTTCTGCCTCCTCCCTGCTGGATCGTCTTTGGAGGGGTTGTCTTCGGCACTTTACGGGGTGTTATTATCTCCTGTGCGGAATCTCCATTATTAATGCCGTGGCCGGGATTTAGGCCGCGCCTTGTTGGCTTGTCGGCGGCTTGGGTTCTTTCTTTAAGAATCGGCCTCCGTTGCTTCTTCGCCGTCCCCATCTTTTGGGGTGTCCACCAAGTATATGTCGATGACGTGGTGGTCTTCCAGTGTCCTGTAGGCACTGGTTCTTGGTAGTCTCCTCCGGCATAAATCGTCCATACCGTCGATGTCTTGAGTCGTGGTTCGAGTATGTCGGTTAAATCGTCGTGGTGGCTACGAAGTGGGTGGTCGGTGGGCTCTGAATTTCTTCATCGTCCGCGTCCCAACCATCCTGGCCGTGGATTCGCCAGGGCTCTCCAGATAGCGAGAGATGCTTCGATGAATTTATGATATCGCCAAGGCGAGTGCTGAAAAGATGTCCGCGGCGGTGAATTCCATGATCGGCGCCAATCGGATTCGACCGGGCAAGAAGCGCGGGAGGAGGTTCGAGTCCGGCGAGAGTCGGCACCTCGGAGTCGCTAGCTTTATGCGGGACAAGGTAAGTGTTCGGCTCCATCGCTGTAGAAGTTGCAGCTCCGGCGGGGTGTCCAGCCATCCGCCCTCGATTGAGCGATCGGCTCCGGACTATGGGTCGAGGAAGCGGATTCGCGACCTCTCAAGAGTCTTGTCCGTGGCGAGTTAGGTCATGCCCATCGTGACAATGTGGCGCTAGCGGCTGCGCTCAGATCCATCGAAGATCAAGTCCCGCGGATATCGGCCGTGAAGTTTAGGCTTCAAACTGACTGACGGCCGTAGGCGTAACTTCGATCTGCTCCGATGGCCAAGTGAGTTGGCCCGCCAATCTGCAGCTTGCCGAATCTGAAGATCTGTCCGGGGAAGAAGTCTCACCCGGGACTTCGTCGTTATGTCGATTGAAGAGGCCATCGAGCCTATCGGTGGCGACACGGAGGAACTCTCAATGAAAGCACCAATGTCGGTGTCAAAACCGGCGGATCTCGGTAGGGGGTCGGCAACTGTGCGTCTAAGGCGGATAGTAACGAGGCGGGGGACACGATGTTTTACCCGAGGTTCGGGCCCTCTTGATGGAGGTGAAACCCAACGTCACCGCTTGATTGATATTGATATTGTGGATGTTTACAAGTGGATCTACCATGAGATCAAGGAGGCTAAACCCTAGAAGCTATCCTATGGTATGATTGTAAGGGTTGTTGTTGTGTCCTACGGACTAGAGCCATCCGGTTTATATAGACACCAGAGAGGGCTAGGGTTACATAGAGTCGGTTACAATGGTAGGAGATCTACATATCCGTGACGCCAAGCTTGCCTTCCACGCCAAGGAAAGTCCCATCCGGACACGTGGCGAAGTCTTCAATCTTGTATCTTCATAGTCTTGGAGTCCGGTCGATGATGATAGTCCGGCTGATGATAGTTCGGCTGATGATGGTAGTCTGGCTATCCGGACACCCCCTAATCCGGGACTCCCTCAAGAGGCTCCGGGCCGAGCGCGACCTGCTAAGGGAGAAGATCGTCCGAAGTGCAGACCAGCAGGAGGAGACCAGTGCCTTGTTGAAGAGGACCGGCATCATCGTCAAAAACTTATGGGCCCGAGAATGACATGCTCCGAATCCAGCGGCCTAAGGCTGGTGGAGGAATCCGTGGATGTTCTCAAGCAAAGTGTCTTGAGGACACGAAAAGAGCTCATCCGCTTCGCTGCAGAGACTAGTTCCGTGGCCTGCAAAGAACGCATCAAGAAAGTAGAGATCAGCGAGCCGGATCCTTGTCTTCCTTCTTCTTTTGCCCTTGTGTATTTCTCGGGCGTAGTCGCATGTAGCTTTTTAATTATCTTTCTAATTATGTAAGACAATTAATCGTCCTTATCTTTACATGGAAGATCAATGTTGTGAGGCTGGAATGAAGAAAACTCTTCTTTGTGGCGACCACAGCATTGCTTTGTTCTTCTAGTTGCTTTGGTGGGCTTCCTTCAATTTCCTGGTTTCTTTTGATGTAATAATCGGTTTAGGATGGGGATTGTGTCGTCGGTTGTGAAATGTTGGGTTCTAGCGCGGATGTTTGGCCTTTGTTGGCCTCTTGGGATGTTGCAATTTCAATCTGGTAGTCCTTCGTGTTAGGCTGGAGTTGTGCTGAACTTCTTGTGAATTGTGGTGGTTTTTAGTAATGAAAATCGGAAGGGGCAAGCTCTTGTTTGATCAAAAAAAAATCGTCCTTATATATTCATCAGTCTTGCTATAAGTCGCAGTAGATGCTATATAGGTCCGTCGGATCTTACATCAAGATCCGTGGTTTCAGATTTTCTTTTTTCTCTCTTAAATCTAAGTCGAGTGAGACATAGCCACACCATTAAACAGGCTCGAGGCGCCATTAATGGAGACCTTGGGAGAGAGGTGGGCGGCAGATGGAAGGTCAAAGGCTCTCCTCCCGATAAGCACGCAGCTAGGGTCTGATTACCGCCTCTCGTACTCAAATAGCTACCATGCACGGCGCCTCCTAGCTAATACAAAATGGGGACGCGTGGCGGCACGTAAATGCTACTAGTAAGTAGAACGCCCACGGTTTCAATAATACTTGTGTTTCCGATTGTAACGTGACAACACTTGTTCCAAAATGAATTTTGATTGTTAATGTGTGCGTCACGCCGACAGTGGTTAACCGTTACCCGTGTCCCCACGGGCAATTAATCTATTAGGGCATGGGTATATGCCAATTGTGATGATATCCATGGGGAAGCTATTGGGTGAACTACCTTACCCAATGGGTAAGCAGGGGATGGGGACGGCATGGCATTACCTATACCCGATACCGGCTTACCCGTAATATTCCCGCCACTAATACCCGAACTTCGCCCTCCCGCCTAAGTGCTGAATATGGGCCAAAAAGCCCACCAATTCCTAACCTAACCGCACCCCACACCTTCTCTCAGCGCCTCTCGGCCTCTCACACACACGAACACACACCCACACTAACCTAGCCGCCACCCCACCCGGCCACCCCTGTTCCCTTCCCTCACCCACGCTCGATCCAGATCCAGCCCATCGCCGCCCTGCTCGCTGCAAGCTCCACCGCCGGCTCGCTACCCTGCGCCACCTCAGCCTCCATCATGTGACCTGCATCGCCTCTGCGACCGGCGGCCCCTTCATCTTCTCCCCGTTCCACCCCAGTAGCGCAAGATGGGCGCCCACCACGAGCTCTGTCATCCGTCTCCTCCCACACCCGGAGCGGTGCAGGGGTGGCGGACGAGCTGGTGATGGGAGTGGGAGAAGGAGGAGGCCCCCCCAAACCGAAGCCTCCATCGAGCACTATCCGTTTCCCGTCCGTCGCCGGCCAGCGGCAAGACTCCACCAAGTCCATCCTCATTCATCACCCAGAAGTTCTCCACAGGTCCAATCTCGTCCATCACCGACAGGAGCACGAAGATTGGGTGAGAATCACTTGCACTAGTTCATCACCTAGGGTTTTGTCTAGGAATATATGCAGATGTAGTGTCTATTGTTGTCTAGTATACTTGCTGTTAGTATATAGTTCATCACTCTTTTGTTAGTATATATTGCTGTTAGTATATAGTTCATCATTTTTTTGTTAATATATATTGCTGTCTAGTATATATTGTTGTCATTTCATCACTTTTTGTTAGTATATATTGCTGTCTAGTATATATTGTTGTTATTCCATCACTTTTTTGTTAGTATATATTGTTGTCTAGTATATATTGTTATTATTTCATCACTTTTTTGTTAGTATATATTGTTGTCTAGTATATATTGTTTGTTTCCTAATGCATGATCATGGCAATTGCAGCATGTCTACTAGCAGCATGTCGACACCACCAACAGAAAGTGGTGACCAAGCTGTAGTTGCATATTACGGGACAAGAAGTGTACCTCAAATTGACCACATGGAAGAGGAAGAGGATGACTTGACGAGTCCGTTCATTATCATGAGTTTGCAGATCCTATTTTTGTTTACGATGAAGAGGAAGATGGGGCTGGAGGGATGAGCATGAGACCGAAGAAGATGGGGCTGAAGAGGAGGAGGAGAACATACAAGTTGCTTCCAAAAAAAACTTACCTCAAGCTGTGTGGGCTGGGTTCAAGAGAGTGAAGGTTTACGGAAAATGGAAGGCAAAGTGTGTTTATTGCAATAAGGAGCTTGGAGGAGAACCAAAGAATGGGACCAAACATCTTCATTACCACTTAGGTATTTGTGTTCTGAAAAGATCAAGACCGAGAGGTAAAACCCTTAGTCAATCTTCTTTGAGGTTTGGTTACGCAAGCCAAGGAAAAGTAAATGTGGAGAATTACACATTTGATCAAGATCTTGCTAGAAAGGAGCTAGCATCCATGATTGTTGTGCATGAGTATCCCTTATCTATAGTCGATCATGCAGGTTTTCGAAGATTTGTTAGTGCCCTTCAACCCTTATTTAAAATGGTCACAAGAAACACTATTAGGTGTATTTATGTTAGTGCTCTTATCTTGTTTCATATATTTCCCCAAGATTTGTGAGATCAAAATGAACATGAGACAATGGTCAACATGTGGCAATGCTGTGATAGAAGCCATATGCACTTGACATAGCATGAGAGAAGTTCAATAAATATTGGTGATATTCAAAGTCTAATGGGCATGGCTACAATTCTTGACCCTCGTTACAAAAATGAGATGTTGCTTGTTTGCTTTGCAATGTTACATGGTGTCAACGTTTCTTCTTCAGAATGTGAGGGGTATGTGGAAGAATTAGTTGCCAAGTTATGCAAATTATTAGAGGAATACAGTGTTGAGAAGGATGATGATGAATCAGCCCCTTCTTCCTCTTGTTCTTCTATGCAAGCCCCAGCTCTTATGTCACTCTTCAATGAGCGTGTTGCTCAGAAAAGGCCAACAGCTTCTAGAATGAAATCTGAGCTGGACCGCTACTTAGAAGATGAGCTAGTTCCAGTTTCCCAAGACAAATTTAATGTGTTAGATTGGTGGAAAGTGGCTGGAACACGCTATCCTACTTTTATGGATGCTAGCCCGTGACATCTTTGCTATTCCGAAGACCTTTGTTGCTTGAGAATCTGCATTCAAGTACAAGCGGTAGAATTCTATGTGACCATCGTTTTAGTCTTACTCCAGATATGTTAGAGACTCTAATGTGCTCACAAGATTGGATACGGAACAAATATAAAGGTGTGTGTGCTGCTGTTTATATTCATGTTGATCTTGCTGCCATGTTTCTTTACATGTTCATATGTACTAACTTGTTTTCTCATAGATGGCAACAATGCAAACTCATGAAGTTTACGGACTTGTCTCCAAGACAATCAAGAGGTGAAGCACTTCCTCATTGCTACTAACTAATGTTCGTAATTTCCATGTTTTAAATCACACGTGTGATCTCATTGCATGTTCTTGTGTAGGTTCTGCCCCCACCTAATCTAGAAAGTTGCGCTTGATGCTTCATGAAGAATGGAGATTTGGAGGCTGCCATGTTGAACCATTGATGACTTTCTGCTGTTCTTTTGGTCCCAAAGACTTATTTGCTTAAATTTGTGTGTGAACCTATTAATTGTAATGCCCTTATTGTAAGATTGTGAACTACTATGTGTTGGTGTGTGAAAACTGAGATTTGGATACTGATTATGTGCTAAATTGCTGCTATTTACTATGGAACCTAGTTATATATTATGCTAAAGTACTACTGATTATTGAGATGAAATGCTATTGCTTTTATGTTCAAATGTTGTTGTTTATTGAGCTGAAATGCTCTTGTTTTTTTCTTTGGAAGTGCTGCTATTTATTGCAATGAAATGCTGCAGTTTTTGATTGAAATGATGCTGTTTTTGGTTCAAAAGTTACTATTTTTGGGCTGGAATCTTGTTATTTTCATGATGAAATACTCCTGTTTTTATGTTCAGATTGTGGGTGTGAGTGGGGATGGGGATGGGGATGATATGCCCATGGGGATGATATGCCCGATGGGGGACGGGATGGGAAATTTTCTTTCGCCGTGGGCCAGGGGATGGGGATGGGGATGGGGCTGAGATTGTCTCACGAGACGCGAGGATGGGAGGCAATACCGGCTGGGTATTCCCCATTGCCAGGCGATGTGTGCGCCATGAATTCGGATTTGCAAATTTACCTGACATGTTGGTGCCATGTCATGGCACCAAGCCAAGTTTCATTATTTTCATGCATGTTTTGGATTCTGAGAATTAAAAAACTAAGTTTCTCAATGTTTCCAACCCAGCCACGACGCCCGGAATTTTGAATTTCATTCCCATTTCTTGCATGGAACCTAGAAATTTACCCGAGGACACACATGTGATTTTTCAACCAACTTTGGTGCACTGGAACATGTTCTTGTATTTCAAATTTGAATTATGCACACAAAGGTGACATGTTCCCTCCCAGAACCACGAGCCTTCTTGAGAGAAGCTCCGATTTGCAAGAAGCTTATACCAAAATTTGTTCCTATTCGGCCAATTTTTTTACCACGGCATGGTACTACCATGACATGACACCATGCCAAGTTTCATGATTTTAAAACCAAGTTTCTCAATGTTCTCGACCGAGCCACGATGCCCGGATGTTTGAATCTTATTCTCATCTTTTGCATGGGAGTAGAAATTCACCCGAGGACACAAATGTGATTTTTCAACCAACTTTGGTGCACGGGAGCACGTGCTTGTAGTTCAAATTTGAATTATGCACATTAAATGACCAAAAACTCAATTAATGTGTAAATAAGGCCAAACGAAGCCGGAATAATTCCAAAATTTAACACGGCACTCATGTAGTTCTATGTTGCCTTTGTAAATAAACTCAAGGGGGACAACGTATATCGTTTCGCACTCAAAGGTGACATGTTCCCTCTCAGAACCACGAGCCTTCTTGAGAGAAGCTTCGGTTTGCAAGAAGCTTATACCAAAATCTGTTCCTATTCGGCCATTTTTTTACCACAACATGGTAGTACCATGACATGACATCCATGCCAAGTTTCATGATTTTCAGATGTATTTTGGATTTACAAGAATTTTAAAACCAAGTTTCTCAATGTTCTCGGCCGAGCCACGATGTCCAGATGTTTTAATTTTATTCTCATTTCTTGCATGGGACCTAGAAATTCACCCGAGGACACAAATGTGATTTTTCAACCAACTTTGGTGCACGAGAGCATGTGCTTGTAGTTCAAATTTGACTTATGCACATTAAATGACCAGAAACTCAATTAATGTATAAAAACAACAAACGAACCTGCAATAATTCCAAAATTTAACATGGCACTAATGTAGTTCTATGTTGCCTTTGTTAAGAAACTCAAGGGGGGGGGCAGCGTATATCGTTTCACACTCAAAGGCCAAAATTTAATTTTTTTCTCATTTCTTGCATGGGACCTAAGAACAACAAACGCCCAGATGTTTGAATTTCATTCTCATTTCTTCCATGGGACCTAGAAATTCAACCAAGGACACACATGTGATTTTTCAACCCACTTTGGTGCACCGGAGCATGTGCATGCAATTCATATTTAGATTATGCACATTAAAAGTCCAGAAACTCAATTAATGTATAAAAAGGCCAAATGAACCCGAAATAATTCCAAAATTTAACAGGCACTCATATAGTTCTATGTTGCCTCAGTAAATAAAAATCGAGGGGAGGCAGCGTATATCATTTTAGCACACAAAGGTGACATGTTCCCTCTCGGAACCACGAGGCTTGTTGAGAGAATCTCCGGTTTTGCAAGAGGCTTATACCAAAACTTGTCCCAATTCAGCCAAAATTATAATGTATGAAAACAGGGTATAGATTATCCCGAACATCTCGCTACCTAGACCAATAATGTACTATGATTTGAATTCAACATAAAATGGATACAAATATTTGAATTGGAGAGTGTATGGTACATGTAGTTCATAATGAAATATGATTACTACTATATGCATGTCTTTTTGTTATCAAGATAATATTTAAATTATTGTATAACGTGACAACAATCGTATTCAAATAAGGAAAATTGATTCAAATTTAGTCCATATGGTAGACGACAAAATATATGTTCACATGGTGGAGTAAAATGTTCATATATGATGGAAGATCAAAATGTACGACTACATCAATTATAAACCGCAATGTCACCTAATGATATATTCGAATTCAACAGAACATGGATTCAAAAATTGAAATTCGAGATCATGGCATCTGTAATCATATAAAAAGGGACATTACTCTTTCTTTGGTGGGAATTGATTTGTTTTTTGTTGTTGAGGGAAGTGTGAATCGATTTGGTCTTTGTGCGTGGTAATCTTGTTCTCCGATTTTTTACATTTTTCTTGTAGTTTTTCAATGGCATCTATAGCAATATAGTAAAAGGGGACATGACTCTCTTGTGTCTTGTATGATTTTTTTTACCACGTTAAGTTTGTTCTTCCGAACAAGGAATCCGCGACCTTATTATCCCGAAATTTTCAAGCTCGGGTATCTTTTGTCTCACCTGCTTTGAAACTCCCGCTTCTTCAACTCGCGCCGCCTTGTTATCCGAAACTTGACGCCTTGAGAACTCCCTCCTCATCCAAATCGCTTCCCACAGCCCGGACACGCGAAATCCCCTTCTACCCCTCGGTAGGAAATGAAGCTCCACGTCGCGGTGTCAAGACCGGTGGGGTATGCTGGCAACTTACCCTACATTTCGGACAAGCGCGTCCCTAAGCTTGGCTCCCCCCTCCCCCTTCGCCCCCCATTCGTACACGAGGCCGCCAACCCCGTGAAACCCCACGCTCCTCCGTCGGCCTCCCGACCGCCGCCCAATGGAGACTCTTCCCCGACTACGTCGTCCACCACAACAGTTTCGCCGTCCCTCATCCACCGCACCGGATGAGGATCCATTGTCGATCTCGCCGTCTCCTTGGATCAGCCGCCCGTCCTCCACCTCCAAGGAGCTGCCCGGCGTTCGCCTCGTCTATCGCGCCACCTCAATCCCCACAGCGCCGTCTTGACCTGCCCCACCGGAACTGCAGCACCCTCACCAATTCCTCCGATGAAGTCGAGGCCAACTTGGCGCCAGCAAGGAGGTTCTACACTCACCGCTGCGTTTTAACTTTTATTCCATCTCACGGGGCTGCCGATGCTCGATACCGAGCAGACATGGCGTCTCCATCGACGGCGCCGTCGCCGGCCACATCATCCACGGCGTCTCTCCCCCATGTCGTTGCTTCCTCGTGGCGGCGACTTCCACAAAACACTAGCTGCAGCTGTTCGGCTCTCGCTCGTGGCTATGCTCTGTTCTTGCTATCGGCCACATTCTTTGCCGCTTTGCTCTGCTTTCGTTACGTCTTGATGCTCTGCTCTTGCTCTCGCTTACTGTTCTTTCTTCTTTGCTGCTGCTGCCGACCTCCGGCAGCTCTGAGGAGTTGTTGCTTTGCTTTCGCTTTCGCGGTGCTCTTTGCTGACTTGCTCTCTCGCTAGTGCGTTCCTTGCTCGGCGTCTGCTGATTTAGATCATCGCTTCTCTGCTACTAGTGCTCGAACGCCCTAAACATCTATTGCAATGCTCTATTACTAGTTCAATCAGTTTGACAAAGAAAATTCAGTTTCGATTGTGAAGTTCATTTTCTTGATTAAGTTCAGAGTGAACAGTACTTACAACATCTGTCGGAGCGCCGCATGCCTTGTTGCCTGCATTTTACATCTAGCACTTTTTGGTGATGTATTTTACATCATCTATTGCGAGATGATATTAGAGTCCCACTTCAGATTAAAGTTATGCATCTTGTCATGCTTCAGCCTCGTCAGCCAGTCTGACTTAAGCGGAGCTGCTCCAACGATGGAACCGTCCATCACAGCGGAAGCAGTACCCTCGGCGCCCGCTTCCGAGGCCTCGAATCTTCTTCCCGCCTCCGGCCAGTCCTACAACAGCATCATCACCATCCTCCACGTCCAACCCAATGATGCTGAGGTACACAAGGCTATGCCAAAGAGGTTGTACACTTGTCGCATCACTTTGTTTCTCCATTCCTCTGTTCTTCCAATTCATGTGAGCCAAACACCTAGGTTGACTGAAATCCTATGTTTCCAAATGCTCTGTTTTGCACGTGCGTTCCTATCCTATTCACAATGTTTTTCCTATCCCTGCGTTTATAGAATCCTCCAATTCTAAGGGAGCCCTTACAGATTTACTTCACTTTCAGATTGGCGTCAAAGAAAACTCATGTGTTATGTCCTGCTCTGCCGTGCCGTCATCCACCCCACCCGAGGTGCACCATCGACGAAGCGTTCACTGCAGCAGAGATCCCTCCTGCAGACTTTTTTTCGCCGCCTCAGATCATCTTCCCCGTTGCCGGCAGCCACGCCAACTGCATTACCATCATCAACTGAGCAGATGAACCTGAGGACTAGACTGTTCCGGAAGAGAGGTCGCAGTCTTTCATGTTTGCTTACGTTATACATCGGTTATTATTACCTGCTACTTTATCGTTCAATCTTGAAGTTTGAATTGCCCATGGGTCTCATATCGATCCAGCAACGAATAGTATCTGTCTACTATCTGGTTCATCTGGGGTCTTCTATGTGGTTTATGTTGGGTGGGCAACAAACAATAGGTGATCCATTGTCTATCTTTTTAAACTGAAGCTGTCATCTACCTGCTATCATTAGTTTTGGATCTATCCACTCGTTTGCTACCATCAGTCTTGATTTTTGCATGCACCCCTTAGGCCTTACAAAATCTAACTATTTTTTATTATGCATATAGGATATTGTACACAATCGCATCGAACATGTAGAGAAAAAGAGAAGACCGTTGCGTCTTGAATATAATGTCATGCAGACGCTGCTCCATGGTGGGCGAAGTGCCCCCCCCTCTCCTGCATTTCCAGATTGTATTCCAGAGGAAGATAACTATTCAGATGGAGATTCAGAAGGAGCCGACCATGCTTGTTTACCACCAGAGGTGTTCTTTGTAACTGGCATCTTGATGTTGGTCATATCATGCATATGGCGCCTTGCATTGCTTACATTATACATCTTATATGTCATCGCCTTAGTTTAGATTTGCTTTGTGTGAATACCACACCTGTTTGGTTTCTATATCATATTCTCCACCATTCCTAAATATTTGTCTTTTTAGAGATTTCAACAAGTGACTACATACGGAACAAAATGAGTGAATCTACACTCTAAAATATGTCTATATACATCCGTATGTGGTAGTCCATTTGAAATCTCTAAAAGACAAATATTTAGGAATGGAAAGAGTATATAAAATTATGCAATGACATCTTCTTTAGCGGGCATCATGTACGTGAATCATGCAATGCCATCCTGTTTAGCCGATCATCGTATATATGAATTGTATCGTGCCATATTTTTTTCCATAATGTATTCCATTTGTCAACAATGTTTATACATTCATCTACTCTTCCTATTCATCAGCCATTTGAGTCGTTCATGGGAAAATCTGGAGTGAAAACAAGGTCTTACGAAGCCAAGCTATCTCGTCAATGCAGATTTCTTGCTTTGGTTCTGAATAGCTCCTCGGAGGAGGATTCAGAGAGATGACCAACGTATCCCCCCGATGTGCATGCTCTAACTTGGCTGGGTTATATTGCTCATATCATGCATATGGTGTCCTGCATTGCCAAGCCATCTACTTAGATTAGACATTCTTTGTGTGAATGCCTCCTGTTTGCTTTCTATATCAGATATGTGAATTATGCAATGCCATGTTTTTCAGCCAGTTATCATATATGTGAATTATGCACCTCCATGGAGCCAGGCATCATATATGTGAATTATCTCATGCCATCTTTTTTTTCATTACGTATTCCATTTATCGACAATCTGTGTATATTGAACTACTCTTCATGTGTATCAGCCATTTGAGCGGTTATGGAAAAATGGAGGTGAAAACAAGGTCTTGAGCAGCGAGCAATGGTACTGTTGAAGCATATATCTCGATGGTCTGAGGAGCTCCTCGGAGGAGGATTAGGAGACGATGACGATCCTATATCCCACACGAGTTGTATGCTCTAAGTTGCAATGTTTATATTTCTCATATGATGCATATGGTGTCTTGCATTGCTTAGTTTAGACATCATATGCACATATTGAATTCTATCTCTGCTTAGTTTAGAGATCATACATGTGAGTGCCGGTGCTTAGTATATGAATCAATTATGTCAATTATATCATGCCATCCTGTATACTTAGACAACATGTATGTGAATTATTTCATCCCAACCTATTTTAGAAAGACATCATATAGTTTTGTCATGTCATCCTGTTTAGGTACTCATCATATGTTGAATTATGCCATTATATCACATTAAGTTATCCATCATATATGTGAAGCCTGTGTCATGCTATCCTGTTTAGTTAGGCATCATATATGTGAAGTTGTGTCATCTTTGTCTGTTTGGTTAGACAACATATATGTGAATTACCACATCATCTATCATACAATGTCTCAGACGTTCAATTTCTTTTCTTGTTTATCGTACCATTTGAATTGGAGGGGGTGATGGCAGTATCTAAGGGAGCAAAAACCCGTTCTTCACAAAAGACAGTACTACCCGTCGATGCAAAAGAGGTGTAAAGGAAGTAATGCAGATAAGGTTCAAGATAGTGAGACAACCCTGTTGGTCTCCAAGAAAGGTGATAAAAAGCGATCTTGTAGATAAAGTGAGAAAACCCACGATCCTGCGTTGATGTAGTGTTCGAGTTCTTGCGGCGATCTTCTTGGCACAAGCTCTTCGAACTTCATTTGCTGAATCACTTCGGCTTCTTCAGTCTCAGCTACAAGCTGAAAGGCATCGATCGGTGTCTTTGCGGCAAGAAGTCAAGGGATCGAGGAAGTCCCCTGCGGAATTCGGATCGTACTTTCTTGTGCAACAATAGCGCTCGAGGATTTAAGCGCCAAACAAGAGAAAGTTAATAAGCTTGCTAAGCATCTTGCGACATTATGGGTACCACAGGATATTGTTTCTTGAACTCTTGAAGTGGTTTCAGTTACGGACTTGTTTTTCTTTCTGGCGTTTATATCTTCTTTGTGTTCCCTATATTTGCACTGGTGGTGAACTTTGATGCCAAGTGGATGTAATATGTGTAATAGCTGTGATAGCCTAGCATAAGTTGCTTGCTTATTTATTTCCTTGTTGTCTTGTTTATTTGTTTGCTTGTAGTCAGTGCAGTTTTTTCCATGGTTTGCTAGTGGCTGCAATAACCTATTTTTTAAACTAGGCCACAATAACCATGGGCTAATATTTCTTTGTAGTGACACGGGCCTCCTACGGGCGTAGAAACGATGGGCCTTCTACGGGCCGTGAAGCAGTATACCTCGTCTGGGTCAGAGAAACATTGGGCCTTCTACGGTAGTAGAAACAATGGGCCTTCTACGGGTCGTATCATCAATGGGCCTTATAATGGGCCATATGATCGACACAAACATGGGCCAATAACGAGTCGCATTATGGCCGTAAGCGGGCTAGAGTTGGAATCGTCCGTTCATGGGCCGACCATAACGGGTCATCATTAATAGGCTGTATTTGATGACGCTTATGAAAACGCCCAATGTATTAACGGACCACAAGCAGGCCGGCTGTAACCACGGGCTGAATTTGGCCCACAAGCGAAAAATGACACTAACGGGCCGTGGCAAACGATATGCCGAAATGAGCCCAAGAATAAATGGGCTCTGAGAAGGCGAAAGATAACATGGGAAAGCGGCCCAAGCGAATAACGGGCCCTTAATGGGTATAAAGTGATACACTATTCATTACGGGCCGATTTCACCACGGCCGTTAATGGGTCTAAAGTGATACCATTGTTCATTGTGGGCGATTTCACCACGGGCCGTTAATAGGCTAAGAGTTACATAGGGCCTCATATGGGCCGAAAAGGCGTCATGGGCCATACATGGGCCGGCGAAAATGATTTGGAATCATATTGGATGGCCAGATGACGCTCTGGGCCTAATTCATAGGGCGAACGGGCCTTGGGTTAGCGGGTTGTAAATGGGCTATATCTGAGACGAGGCCATTAACGGGCTTTCCATGGGCCGCCCGTCACTGCTGACCAAGTAAAGCGGGCCGGCCTTTTCACGAATGGGCCTCTGTTGGGCGATGCCGGTGTCGACGTATCATAGGCACCTTCTGTCCAATGAGTGGATGACATCTGTCCCAACAATGAGCCGACACGAGTTTCCTCCAGCCAATGATGATTTTACACGTGGAAAATCTGCATTGGTCGGGGCTGTTAACGGGTTATCGGATCCAAAACCCGACCCGATAGCTTAACGGCGTTCCGTTACGGTGGATGCCATGTGTCGGTCACCCTTGATGAAAGCACTTCTGTGACGCACAATTTATCGTCATGGAAGTGGACACTTCCGTGATGATAATTTTGGTAATGTCATGGAACACTTCTATGACAGCACAGGTATGACTATCTTGATTCTGTCATAAATTTGTCATGGATGTACATGCATGACAAAAAACGCAACCTACTGTGACAAACACGTATCATCACGGAAGTGTATTTTTTTGTAGTGATGAGCCGCGCTGCACTCCTAGGAGGAGGACCTTGCTGCACGCGAGGAGAAGCTTGCCGCCACGCTTTGCGACAAGGACGCAGAGGTGAAGAAGCTTGTCCTGCAGCGGACCAACGAGGCTATGTGAGGCACAAAGAGGCACTCAATGCCCAGGCCCAGGCTCATGCCGGCAAGGTGGAGGAGCTGGAGGCAGAGCGCGACAGGCTGAAGGAGCAGGCTCTGGAGCTGTCCCATGAAAAGGACACGCTCAACAGTGCCCTGATGGAGGCGCAGGGCGCGGTCGTCAGCAGGACCGGGGAGCTCTCCGAGGCCAACAACTCCATCAAAGACCTCAACCTAAAGCTGGAGAGTCTCGAGAAGGTGCTGTCGGAGGCCAACGCCCGGAGGGGACCACAGCCAGGAGGCTGGAGGCCGAGAAGTCGCTGTCAAGAATGAGGGCCTCAACCAGCGGATCACGTGGAGGGCGAGAACCGTTGGCTCGATCGCCTTGCCACCGTCGCCAATCAGGCCGCCGCACAGCTGGCCATCATGGGGACGCCGGACATGAGGTACGTCCCGGAATGGAGTGTGAGCGCCAATTGCAGTATGACCATGTTCTTTGAGAAAGTCGTCGATGCTCTGGAGCAGCTCCACGCCAACCGGGCGGCCTCACTAGCCGACGAGTCCCGGAAGCTTTGCCAGGGTGCCATGATCAAGGTTCTCTCACCAAGGTGGCGCACTGGTACCCCGACCTCGACTTCGACGCCGCCTTTGGAGCGCTTGGGAGGGTATCGACCTCGCGCCCGCTGGGGGCGATATCAAGCCCATCGTCGGCCGTGTCATGAATTACGAGGTGGAGGGCGGTGTCGGGATTAGGCATCCCGTTCTCTTATCGCCGTTGCAGGTTCACAACCAAGACAATTGCTATCTCTAGTTAGAACCGCAGCAACAATTCGATGTAACATAACTCTGCAACATTTCTTACTATCATGCATGTTATTTTCCTGTTTGATTTTTCCTTGTATGTCCCCCTCGTCCATCGGGTAGGCTTTGCCAGCGTAAACCGAAGCGGCGTCGTGAGGGGACGGATCCCAACGGCCTGCCGGTGTGCTTGCCGGGCAAACCACCTTACCGCCCTAAGCGGCCGCCCGGCTGTCGAGTTTGACTTCGAGTCGATGTCGAAGCATTGCCAGGTGCGGAAGGCTACCCCGCCACTCTTGACGCGGCCGCTTTGAGCTGCTGAGCAGACTCGAAACAGAACAAGGGTGTTGCCAATTGCGGGGGGCCCCTTCGCGTGCAGGTTTCCCATACATAGGCAAGATCCTCGAGGACGATAACCTTAAGTATAAAAGGAAATAACCCAATGCTCTGAATAACTTAGCTTTTCTATTGCCGAGCCGCCGTCGTTTCTTCAGCCGTCTCCTTCTCAGAAACCGAAAGCGACGAAGAACTGCCAGGCCAACTACCAGACCAGATTCTCACAATAGCGCCCCCTACCTGGCGCGCCAAAGATGTCGGTGGAAGCGACACCTATGGGATCACTGGAATCCCTTCTACGGTTGCGAACACGGGATGCGTGAGAAGAGCGGGACCGACAGATGACACAAGGGGGATTTACCCAGGTTCGGGCCGCGAGGATGCGTAAAACCCTAGTCCTGCTTTGGTGGATGTATTTAGTGTTCTTGAGCTCTTGAACTAGCTCTAGGTGCTGCGAGGTTCTGAAAGTGCAACTATTCCTAGATGGTTTTGGTAATTCATAACAATATATAGCTCATTGAGCTAATGCTATTCCAAGACTATTATTTCAGGAAAGCTAAATGAATGGCATGGCATGGATGATGAAAGTGGATCCCTCAAAATACTAAGGACAAATGATTTGCTCAAGCTCAAAAGCTCAAGACTCTTCATTTTACATTTTAGTGGTCCAAGATCACATTGAGTCTATAGGAAAAGCCAATACTATCAAGGAGGAATGAGGTGTTGCTTAATGAGCCTCTTGCTTCATGTGCTTAGTGATACGCTCCAAAACCCTCGACTATTTTCTCACATCCACAAATGACCTAAACCTAAAGCCAAAATCGGTCACACCGATTCTTCCTACCAGCGCCACCGATTTCAAAAAGTCATAGCCACGCCACAAACCCTAGGCAAATCGGTCCTACCGATAGGGATCTCGGTCTCCACAGAGATGGGATTGTAATCTCTCTGTTTCCCTTCGTAACATTTCGGTCTAACCGAAGTGAGCGATCAGTCCCACCGAGATTGCAATGTAAACTCTCTGTTTCCTTTTGTAACATTTCGGTCTCACCGAAAAGAGAAAATCGGTCCCACCGAAGTTTACGACCAACTCTCTGGAAAGCTTATTACTAAAATCGGTCTCACCGAAGTTTGTATGTCGGTCTTACCGAGATTACGTTATGCCCTAACCCTAACCGGAATCGGTCTCACCGAGTTGCATGTCAGGTCCACCGAAAATCACTAACGGTCAATAGGTTTACTAAATCGGTCCGACCGAGTCTGTTGAATCGGTCCCACCAAGTTTGGTAAATTGTGTGTAACGGTTAGATTTTTTGTGGAGGCTATATATACCCCTCCACCTCCTCTTCATTCGTGGAGAGAGACATCAGAATGAACTTACACTTCCAACTTACCATTTCTGAGAAAGAACTACCTACTCATGTGTTGAGGCCAAGATATTCCATTCCTACCATATGAATCTTGATCTTTAGCCTTCCCCAACTTGCTTTCCACTCAAACCCTCTTTCCACCAGATCCAAATCCTATGAGAGAGAGTTGAGTGTTGGGGAGACTATCATTTGAAGCACAAGAGCAAGGAGTTCATCATCAACACACCATTTGTTACTTCTTGGAGGTGGTGTCTCCTAGATTGGCTAGGTGTCACTTGGGAGCCTCAGAGCAAGATTGTGGAGTTGAACCAAGGAGTTTGTAAGGGCAAGGAGATCACCTACTTCGTGAAGATCTACCGCTAGTGAGGCAAGTCCTTCGTGGGCGGCGGCCATGGTGGGATAGACAAGGTTGCTTCTTCGTGGACCCTTCGTGGGTGGAGCCCTCCGTGGACTCAGCATCAGTTACTCCTTCGTGGGTTGAAGTGTCCATCAACGTGGAGGTACAATAGCACCACCCTATCGGAACCACGCCAAAAACATCCGTGTCTCCAATTGCGTTTGAATCCTCCAAACCCTTCCCTTTACTTTCTTGCAAGTTGCATGCTTTAATTTCCGCTGCCTATATACTCTTTGCATGCTTGCTTGATTTTTGTGATGATTGCTTGACTTGTCCTAAGATAGCTAAAATCTATCAAACTCTAAAATTGGGAAAAGGTTAAGTTTTTAATTGGTCAAGTAGTCTAATCACCCCCCCCCCCCCTCTAGACATACTTCAAGGTCCTACAAGTGGTATCAAAGCTTTGGTCTCCATTTGCTTTGATTTCCATAGCTTTTTGGTGGTCATAGCCTTGGTTTCACAACCTAGGAAAGTATGGCGTCTAGCGAGGAAATTATCATCGTAGAGGTCCTTACTTTGATGGTACTAATTTTGCTAGTTGGAAGCATAAGATGAAAATGCATATTCTTGGACATAACCCCGCCGTTTGGGCAATTATTTGTATTGGCTTGCAAGGTCAATTCTTTGATGGGAGAGAGCCGAACCGTGAAGCTAATGCTGAAGAATTGAAGATGCTACAATGCAACGCTCAAGCTTGTGATATCATCTTCAACGGATTGTGCCCCGAAGAATTCAACAAAATCAAGCGTCTTGAGAATGCAAAAGAAATTTGGGATACTTTGATTGATATGCATGAAGGTACCGGAATCCGTCAAGGAATCCAAGTTGGATGTGCTCCAAAGTCAGCTTGACAAGTTCAAAATGAAGGATAGTGAAGGTGTCTACAGAAATGTACTCTAGGCTTGCTCTTATTACAAATGAGATTGCCGGCTTAGGGAGTGAAGAGATGACCGACAGATTCATCATCAAGAAGATCCTAAGAGCATTGGATGGAAAGTATGATACCGTGTGCACATTGATCCAAATGATGCCAAACTACAAAGATCTCAAGCCAACGGAAGTCATTGGAAGAATTGTTGCTCATGAGATGTCACTCAAGGATAAGGAGGAACTTCACAACAAGTCAAGTGGTGCTTACAAAGCCTCAAGTGAAGCCCCACATCATCAAGTGAGAAACAAACCTTCAATGAAGAATTGAGCTTAATGGTGAAGAACTTCAACAAATTCTACAAGAGTAGAAGCAAAGAAAGAAGCTCCAAGTCAAGGACTTACCATGACAAAAGATCTTCTAGTCAAGAGCGCATTGCTACAATTGTGGGAGGCACAGACACTATTCCAATGAGTGTACGGCACCCTACAAAAGAAGAGAAGATTCTCCAAAAGAAGAAGCAAAGAGAAGAATCACCACCAAGAGAGAGGAGGAGTAGAGATGATCGTTATGAGCGAAGATCCTCACGGAGAAGCAAGGATTCGGAAAGGAAGGACAAGTCATCAAAGAGCTACACAAAACGAAGACATCAAGCTCATGTTGGTGAATGGGTATCCGGCTCCGACTCCGACAATCACTACGAGAGAAGCTATCACTCCGACTCCGAATATACTCAAGATGAAGGTGTTGCTGGTCTAGCACTTGTGTCAACTAACTCCTACGACATATTTGATTCACCAAATGAAGGAATTGGAAGATGCTTCATGGCCAAAGGTCCAAAGGTAACACATCCTGAGTATGTTGATTTCAATAGTGATGAAGATGACTTGCTTGTGGATGATGATTTACTTGTTGACAACTCTAGTGATGAATACTATGATGAAACGTCAATTAATCATGCTAATCAAGATAAAACGAATGACAATGATAAGGAGAAGATTGAGCTTCTAACTAAAGAACTAAACACTCTTAAGTTGGCTCATGAAACTATCTTCGAAGATCATCGAGAACTTTTAAGGGCTCATTATAAGTTACGATTTGAAAAGCTCAATCTTGAGCAAGAGCATGAGTTCTTAAAAGCAATCAATGATGATCTCCATAAGAAAAGTTCTTCTTACATTGCCAAGCGTTTACTCCTATCTACTTACATGCCTCAAGTCAAGTCTAGTAACAAGTACAAGAAAGATACTTCCTCTAGTAGTAACAATAATAATGTCAAATCCAATATTGTTCCTTCTAGTAGTTCTCTTGATTCCACTAATGATTCTCTTAGCCAAGTTACACTTGAGCAAGAAAATAGCTTATTGAAGGGAATTATAGAGAAAGGTGTCTACAAGAGCCTTGCTTAGGGAGTAAGCAATTCGAGGAAATTGTACGCAAGCAAGGAAGACACCGGAAGTATCAAGGTGTTGGTTTTGAACGAAAGTTCAATGCCAATGGAGTTGAGTGGGAAGAAGATCAATACCCCAAGACGAAGTTTGTTCCTCAACAAGAGAAGTATGATCCTACTTCCTTCAAGGGAACACAAGCACAAGATGATCTTCCACCACAAGACCACAAGAACAAAGGCAAGGACAAGCTTCAAGAAGAGATTGATGCATTTGAAGAAGCACCTAAGGCCTCGTTCAAGTGGATTCCCAAGACTACTACAAGTTCTACTTCATCAAGTACAACTACAACTCCAAGTATTCCCATCAAGATGATGTGGATCCCGAAGAAGAAGAACTAGAGAGTTCTTGAGGGTGACTCCGCCAACATTCTTCACACATATCATTATGGCAAGGACAAGTGCAATCAACTTACACATCTTGCACTAGTTCAAGGAGTCACAAACCCTCATGTTGGTAAGGCAAGGGACAAGGTAACCCTAATGATTTCATGGACATCATCTTGTGTGTGCATCACTCTATGTCTATGGATATTCTTGTTTGTTCCTTGTGGGACTAACCCATGTAGGCAAGTTGAAAGTGCAACTCACTCCAAAGGATTGCTCCAATTGATCTACATCAACATTGAGCATCCACATCTTCAACACCTACATGAAGTCATCATCGACAAAACCCAAGGTTAGTTCATCCCTCTAAGGGGGGATCTCACATCTAGGGGGAGCTTAACTCTAAGAATTGAGTCCAAGCAACTCTAATGGTGTGAACACATCAATGCATTATGTAAAATTGGTAACCCCACTTGAGCTTAAACGATGAGTATGACCTATGATCAAATGTTTATTGTTTGACTCCTAAGTCAATATACTCATATATACATGACCTAGTCATCGCCAATTGTTTGATAGATGCTAGAATTGGTTGTGCATGCTTTGCCACATATTTCATTTGCCATCTTTTTGTGTGAGCATGTTGGTGCATATTTTACTCATTCAAGGACATCCACTTGTTGTTTTGATTGTTTGGTTCTTTCTTCTTTTGGCCAAGTGGATGGACAAGAATGCCTAAGAACTATATCTAGCTATCTATTCTTTTCTCGTCTCAAACTCTATTCATGCTACATCACAAAATTTGATCAAGTCGATTCAACCACTCAATGTGAGGAGCACTTTGAGTCCCCGATTCGTCATAGACTTAAACTTCCAAAACTTCTTTGTGATTCTCGGTCTGACCGATTCCTCCATTTTGGTCCTACCGAGATCACTAAGTCGATCTAGGTTTTCAATCTCGATGCAACCGATTTGAACTTTTCAACACACCGAAGTTGTCAGAATCGAACACAAGTTATGCATCTCGGTGCCACCGAGTTGTTCCACTCGGTCACACCGGCTGTGGTCGGGCTATATATAGTCACGGGCAAAATTTTGGAAATTTCTCCAACCCCTTTGCCCGCCAAATAGCTCGCTTCTGCCTCCAAGGTCTCCGGATCGTCTCCTCGTCGCCGCCACCCCTTCATTGGTCTCCGCCCTTGTCAACGGAATTCAACCCCGCCGTTGCGCCAGAAGCGAAGTTCATCGCCGAGCTAGGGTATGGACTCGATCACGGTGCTATCCTCGTCCGATTCCTAGCACATTGTGTTCTTATTGATTCTTGCCACGATTGAAACACTCCTATCCACCAATGCAATCCGTAGATTAGATGAGATTTGAAAATTTAGGGTTAGGTTTCACCAAACCATCTCGGACCCACCGAGTTGAAAAACTCGTCCCACCAATTTGGCTTATGCCATTGCACTAGTAACTCTCGGTCGACCGAGAATTGCTAATCGGTGCGACCGATTTTAGGACTTTTTGTGAAACCCTAGCAGTCTCGGTGCCACTAAACCGGTGACTTCGGTGGAACTCGAGTTCATCGATTTAGGTTCCAAAACTGCTTGGTATCACCGAAGTTTGAAAATCGGTTGATCCAAATGCTTTCTGTGGAAAACTAAAACTGAATTTTTGAATCATTCTTTTGCAAAAATCTCTGCATTTTGTGATGCTCATCCACTCTATCTCATCTATAACTCTTCACAGGTGGTTAGCGAGTGTTTGCAGCATGCCGGACTGAGTGACAGCCGAGCAGTGTCAAGAGCAGATTGACATGAGTGAGGGCACTAGTCCCTCCAGCACTTCAGATGAAGGCAGCAGAAGCACTCCTAGCAACCTGCCTAAGGATGCTACCAGGCAAAGGAAGAAGAGAGCCTCAGACTCTGAAGATGAGGATTATAGAGCTGAAGAAGATGAGGCTACCTCCAAGAAAGTAGTACTCAAAAAGGAGTATGGCTCAAAGAAAGCATACAAAGCCAGGCATGAAGATTAAAAGGCCTGCAGGAAGACAACCAATGTCCAAAGCCAGAGACTCAACTAAACTGCCTGAGAAGCCTGATCCCAAAGAGCCTGCTACTGAAGGAAAGAAAAGGAAGGAAGGGTCAAGAAGACCATGGCCAGAGTTGTTGGTCAACCTCCCATGATGGAAGAAGAAGAAGAGCTTGTTGCACCAGCACCCAAGGCACCAAAGCTTATGGGTGATACTATTAGATCGTGGGCTGCAACATCTAAGCCCAAGGAAGCACCCAAAGCTGCCCCCAAGGCCAAGTTCTGCACCAAAGAGGAATACTAGGAGTATTCCATTTGGTGAGAAGAACAAGGCCCAAAGTGCTGAGGTTGCCGAGGAGGAAGATGAAGAAGGACAAGTTCTGAGGAAGCTCAAGCCCAAGATACTGCATCACAATGATTCCCATCCTATGGCCGAGGACATGAACATTAGAAAAGATTCGGGGTTGAGGCTATGGAGGTTGGCGAGATCCATATGCCACAAGGAGAAGGACTCATTGCTGATTACAGGGTTCCATACAAAGGAACAGCAGGACTTCTATGAGACAATCTTGTTGGACAAGAAGCCCATTGTGTGTGATATGAGGTGGGTCGACTGGACCTACATGAAGGAAAATGAAGAGCACTATCCTGGAGTGCAAGACAGTTTTGTTGTTTGTGGACTTGCAGATTTTGTGGGGCAAAAGCTCACAAACTGGAATGATGAACTTATCATGCAATTCTACTCCACAGCACACTTCTATCCAGATGGGAGGATAGTTTGCATGTCTGAAGGTACAAGGTACCAGTCAACTGTTGAGGAGTGGGCAAAAGCTGATAAATGCCCCATATGATAATGTTGATGACCTGTATGTATATGCCAAGAAGAATATGGGACACAATACCATGGCAAATTTGTACAATGAGATCCCAGAAAAAGCCCTTGAGACTTTCTCTTTTGGATCATTCCACTTTCTTATCCGCTAGGGGCTGCCTACAATCAATTGGATCCTAAGGCACACTCTATTGCCTAAGTCAGTGACCGTAACATGATCGGAGGGCATGCAATCAATATGTTGCATTTATTTGATGGCCTCAAAAATTCAAGGTCATGAGCCTTATAGTTGAAACCATTAAGAGGACTGCAGCAGATCATAAGAGGAGTTGTGGATATGCCCCTCAGATTCAGGAGTTGATTAACTCAAAGATGGGCACAGGCAAATATCTATTGGATAAGGAACATTTTCCTCTCTATCCAGACTTTGAGGACAATGAGGTTGTCATGAATGAGAATGATCCATCATCAATACATGCTCAAGAGAAGAAGGAAAAGGCAAGGAAGGAGAAGGCTGCCAAGATGCCAACTCAAGAGGAGGCATCTGAGTATTTATTGAAGAACAAGCAGGAGCAGCTTGGTTACTTGATAGCATCAACTCTGAGGATTGAGAAGGGATTGGCCACCCTCACTCGAAATCAGGAGAGCTTGGAAAGAATCATGGAACAAAAATTCTATGATCTAGATGTCAAAGTAGCTGAGATTCAGTCAGTTGTGGAGCAGCTGCAGGATGACATGCAGGAGAGGAAGGGCAAGACTACCACTAATGTATTTGCCAGAGTGCCTAGAGCTTAGGGATCAGATGCAGTGCCAGTGCCAGACACTAGAGCAACATCATGCACCAGCCTCAGCCTCCTACGACTCCAAGTGCAACCAGCTCCAGCACCAACTCCTCTAGCTCCCTCTACATCAACTGAAGTCTTCGGCCCAAGGAGCCATCTCTACACCATCACCAAGATCAAGCCCGAGAGTCGATCTAGCACTATGCATTTTCTATGAACTTTTGGTAACTTGTTGCCAAAGGGGAGAAAATGTATAGATCATAGGCTTCGAGAGAGAGAGTGTCGTTTTTGTTCTCTCTTGATATGGTGGTTCAAACTTGTTTGCTTTTGATTGCTTGAGATAATATGCTATTCTTGTGAGACATTGATGATCATGTGTTTGATCATAAGCTACACTTATGCATGTTTGATGATATTATCTTATCTATCCTATGTGATCATTCACTTTGCTTGGTGATGAGTGCATGTATTCAATCTTTATCATTTTGAGCGCTCCACCAAGATGTATGTGACATGGAAGAGTAACCCATGAGCCTAATTCCTTGTGCATTTGCAGTCCAAAGAAAATCTTAAACTATGCACAAATTTAGGGGGAGCTCTTGCTTATTACATACTTCTCAAAGCGACGATGCTTTTCAATCTTATTATCATTTGTCGAAGCTTTGATCTATCTGTTGTCATCAATTAGCAAAAAGGGGGAGATTGAAAGTGCAACCATCCCTAGGTGGTTTTGGTAATTCATAACAACATATAGCTCATTGAGCTAATGCTATTCCAAGACTATTATTTCAGGAAAGCTCAATGAATGGCATGGCATGGATGATGAAAGTGGATCCCTCAAAATACTAAGGACAAAGGATTGGCTCAAGCTCAAAAGCTCAAGACTCTTCATTTTACATTTTAGTGGTCCAAGATCACACTGAGTCTATAGGAAAAGCTAATACTATCAAGGAGGGATGAGGTGTTGCTTAATGAGCCTCTTGCTTCATGTGCTTAGTGATATGCTCCAAAACCCTCGGCTATTTTCTCACATCCACAAATGACCTAAACCTAAAGCCAAAATCGGTCACACCGATTCTTCCTACTAGCGCCACCGATTTCAAAAGTCATAGCCATCGCCACAAACCCTAGGCATATCGGTCCTACCGATAGGGATCTCGATCTCACCGAGATGGGATTGTAATCTCTCTGTTTCCCTTCGTAACGCTTCGGTCTAACTAAGTGAGCGATCAGTCCCACCGAGATTGTAATGTAAACTCTCTGTTTCCTTTTGTAACATTTCGGTCTCACCGAAAGAAAGAATCGGTCCCACCGAGTTTACCTAACCAACTCGCTGGAAAGCTTATTACCAAAATCGGTCTTATCGAGTTTGTGTAATCAGTCTTACCGAGATTACGTTATGCCCTAACTCTAACCGAATCGGTCTCACCGAGTTGCATGTCAGTCCCACCGAAAATCACTAACTGTCACTAGGTTTACTAAATCGGTCCGACTGAAGTCTGTTGAATCGGTCCCACCGAGTTTGGCAAATTGTGTGTAACGGTTAGATTTTGTGTGGAGGCTATATATACCCCCCACCTCCTCTTCATTCGTGGAGAGAGCCATCAGTACACTTCCAACTTACCATTTCTGAGAAAGAACTACCTACTCATGTGTTGAGGCCAAGATATTCCATTCCTACCATATGAATCTTGATCTCTAGCCTTCCCCAAGTTGCTTTCCACTCAAACCCTCTTTCCACCAGATCCAAATCCTATGAGAGAGAGTTGAGTGTTGGGAGACTATCATTTGAAGCACAAGAGCAAGGAGTTCATCATCAACGCACTTTTCATTTGTTACTTCTTGGAGAGTGGTGTCTCCTAGATTGGCTAGGTGTCACTTGGGAGCCTCAGGCAAGATTGTGGAGTTGAACCAAGGAGTTTGTAAGGGCAAGGAGATCGCCTACTTCGTGAAGATCTACCGCTAGTGAGGCAAGTCCTTCGTGAGGCGACGGCCATGGTGGGATAGACAAGGTTGCATCTTCTGGACCCTTCGTGGGTGGAGCCTCCGTGGACTCAGCGAACCGTTACCCTTCGTGGGTTGAAGTCCCCATCAACGTGGAGGTACGATAGCACCACCTATCGGAACCACGCCAAAAGCATCCGTGTCTCCAGTTGCGTTTGAATCCTCCAAACCCTTCCCTTTACTTTCTTGAAAGTTGCATGCTTTAATTTCCGCTGCCTATATACTCTTTGCATGCTTGCTTGATTTGTGTGATGATTGCTTGACTTGTCCTAAGATAGCTAAAATCTGTCAAACTCTAAAATTGGGAAAAGGTTAAGTTTTTAATTGGTCAAGTAGTCTAATCACCCCCCCTCTAGACATACTTAAGGGTCCTACAGGTTCCAAGGAGCCAAATCCTTTTCCTGGTCGCCTCGGGCCTCTTTTTATAGGAAAAGGGGTCGCCACAGTGGCAAGCAGGAGGTGGAAAGGGTGCAGTGCTGCGAGGTTATCCCTCGTATTCTGAGGACAAGACACATTTAATGCGAGGCTTAGGTGTCCCTTTGCTTTATTGGGGACGGGGCGAGGCCCGTCTCCGTCTGTCAGCCGCTCCTTCTTGCTTCGACAGCGCCACAGCCCAGCGACGCATGCAGTGCCATGTAAGGTGCAGGCAGCTGAGGTGGCGTGGTGGTGGAGCCTCCACGAAGGATTGCATGCCGCCATGTCGGGTGCCTTGCCCACTGGTTGGGTCGGCATTGCATGCGAATGGTGAAGGCTTATCTGGTGCGGGCCTGTGGTGGCCCAGCTGGTGTCGTTAAGCGGGGGCCTTGTCGGGTGGCCCGGCAAGGGTCTTACCGGGTGGCCCGGCAAGGGTCTTGCTGTGGCACGCTGGCTTCCCCGGCAAGGGTCTTGCCGGGATGCGCTGGTCTCCCCGGCAAGGGCCTTGCCCGGGGTCTTGTGGGTTTCTTCGGTGAGGGTGGTTGTCCTCTTATCCTCATTTGATCTTGAGCATTCTATGTCTTCACAAAGATCTGCATGCCACCATGGAGGTGCCTCCCAGCCCCTGTCCCAACGCATTTGTCCGGGCATTGGTGGGCTCAAGGGTGGCTCACTCGGTGTGGGCGGGCTGCCCCTAAGGGTCTTGTCGGGCCGCTGAGGCCGCCTTGCAAGGGTCTTGTCGGGGAACCTGCTTGATCCCTCTGCTCTTTGTGGTCTTGGCCTTGGCGTTGCTTCATTTGTATTGTGGCCGTCTTGGGCTTTGGTCTTACCTTGGCTCACCTTCCTCGTTTCGCTTGGTGCGGCCGTGGGCGCGGCTCATCACTGTGCACGGGTAAAGGGGTACAAGAATGTGCCCCTATTTTTGTACACCGACACATTCTAGCCAGACATAGTTCGGCCAAGGGTCTCCTGACAGGGAGAGAGACCTCAACGAGTTTAGCACGTCGCCAAAGGGCGAGTGTTGAAAGATATCCATGGACGTAAACTCCATGATCGATGCCCAATCGGATTCGATAGGCACGGACGCAGGCGGCTCGGAGCCCATGGCCGGGGACGAATCCAAGGGTTCGGCAACACGGGTCTCATAAGAGGTGAAGTCAGTATTCGGCTCTATCGCCACTGAGTGTGCGGCCTCCTGGCGGGGTCCATCCACCCGTCCTCAGATGGCGCAATTTGTTCCGGATTGAGGGCCGGAGTAGTTGCAGGCGTGATCTCCCGAACACTGTCCGACGGCAGAGTTAAGTCATGCTCGTCGAGACTGTGCGGCGCACCTGACATGGACTCGAATCCGTCGAAGATCAAGTCTCCACGGATGTCGGCAGTATAGTTCAAGTTTCCAAACCTGACCTGATGGCCAGGGGCGTAGCTCTCGATAAGCTCCAGATGGCCAAGTGAGTTGGCCCGCAGTACGAAGCCACCGAATACAAAGATCTGTCTGGGGAGGAAAACCTCACCCTGGATCGCGTCATTGCCGATGATCGAAGGAGCCATCAAGCCTTATGGTGACGACATGCTGGAACTCTCAATGAAAGAACCATTGTCGGTGTCAAACTGGCGGATCTCGGTAGGGGGTCCCGAACTGTGCGTCTAAGGCGGATGGTAACAGGAGGCAGGGACACGATGTTTACCTGTGTTCGGGCCCTCTCGATGGAGGTAATACCCTACTTCCTGCTTGATTGATCTTAATGATATGAGTATTACAAGAGTTGATCTACCACTAGATCGTAGAGGCTAAACCCTAGAAGCTAGCCTACTGTATGATTGTTGTTGTCCCACGGACTAAAACCCTCCGGTTTATATAGACACCTGGAGGGCTAGGGTTACACAGAGTCGGTTACAAGGGAGGAGATCTACATATCTGTATTGCCAAGCTTGCCTTCCACGCCAAGGAGAGTCCCATCCGCACACGGGACGAAGTCTTGAGTCTTGTATCTTCATAGTCCAACAGTCCAGCAGAAGTATATAGTCCGGCTGTCCGAGGACCCCCTAATGCAGGACTCCCTCACCTCTCCCCTCTCTCCCGGTGGCGCGGAGCATACGCCGGGGGCCATCATCGTCACCGCAATCTACACCAACACCTCCGTCATCTTCACCAACATCTTCATCACCTTCCCCATCTATCTACAGCGGTCCACTCTCCGCAACCCGCTGCACTCTACTTGAACATGGTGCATTATGCTTCATATTATTATCCAATGATATGTAGCCATCCTATGATGTCTGAGTAGATTTTCGTTGTCCTATCGGTAATTGGTGAATTGCTATGATTGGTTTAATTTGCTTGTGGTTATGTTGCTGTCCTTTGGTGCCCATTATATGAGCGCGCGCGTGGATCACACCATAGGGTTAGTTGTATGTTGATAGGACTATGTATTGGAGGGCAAGAGTGACAGAAGCTTCAACCTAGCATAGAAATTGATGCATACGGGATTAAAGGGGGACCAATATATCTTAATGCTATGGTTGGGTTTTACCTTAATGAACATTAGTAGTTGCGGATGCTTGCTAATAGTTCCAATCATAAGTGCATAGAATTCCAAGTCAGCGATGACATGCTAGCAGCGGCCTCTCCCACATAAAACTTGCTATCAGTCTAGTAAAGTAGTCAATTGCTTAGGGAAAATTTCGCAACTCCTACCAGCACTTTTCCACACTCGCTATACTAACTTTGTTGCTTATTTATCTAAACAGCCCCTAGTTTTTATTTACGTGCTCTTTATATTCTTGCAAACCACTAGTAGAAAAGAGGGCTTTGGTCCAGGCCGGGTTAGCCCATTAGTCCCGGTTCAGTCCAGAACCGGGACCCATGGGGGCATTGGTCCCAGTCAGGAGCCTAGGGGCCCGCCGGGCCATGTGGGCCATTTGTCCCGGTTCGTCGGGACCTTTTAGTCCCGGTTGGTGCCCGCGAACCCGGACTAAAAGGGTCGATGCCCATTAGTACGGTTCGTGGCACCAACCGGGACTAAAGGTTAGACCTTTAGTCCCGGTTCGAGCCACCAACCGTACTAATGGGGTTTGAGGCATTAGTACCGGTTCATGGCACGAACCGGTACTAAAGGTCCCATTTTCAAACTCTACCCACCCCCCCCCCCCCATGGATCACATTTTCAGTTTTTAAAAAAATAAAAGAAAATGATGGAAATTGCAAAAAAAAATAAAAGAAAATAAGTTTCCCATGTGATATGTGGTCTAGTTGTTGGGAAAATTTGCAACTGTGAATTTCGACTTTATTTGCAAAATCTCTCTGGAATTTGTAAAATGGGCATAACTTTTGCATACTAACTCGGATGAAAAAGTTTTTTATATGAAAAATCATCTACTCGAAAAGTAAAAAAAAATAGTTTTGAATTTTTTTTCAGGAATTGTTTTTCAAAATATGACACGTAATATGAAAAAGGAAAAAAAGTTATGCTCAAATTTCAGTTTTTTTTAATTTTTGTTAAATCTGGTCAAACTATGGTCAAACTTCTTATTCAAGAAGTATTAGTGTTACTAAATAATTATTCAAGAATATTAGTGTTACTAAATAATTATTTCAGATTTTTTGAATTTTGGTCAAATCTGGTCAAACTATGGTCAAACTAATTATTCAAGAAATATTAGTGTTACTAAATATTAGTGTTATTTTTTAGAACAATAGTTTCAAACTCAAACAGTGAAATGGGTGACTTCATGCTCAAGCTAAATTCCTGCGGTTAATAGGATTGACATCTTACTATTGTCAGGAAAACAACAAGTGCAGACTTGGAAACGAGGAGAATAGAACCCAAGTTAAGCATGCTCAGTCGAGTAGTGAGTGGATGGGTGACCGTCCGGAAAGTTAGATGATGAGGGGTGATTAGAGGTTAAATTGAGCAGTGATGAGGGGTGATTAGAGATGAGAGGTTAAAATAATTCAGAAATTTGAAAATCAAAAAAAAATTCCAAAAAAAATAAAAAAATTCATAAAAAATCATAAAAAGTCCTTTAGTACCGGTGGGTGTTACTAACCGGGACTAAAGGTGGACCTCCAGGTAGCGGCCACGTGGAGAGCCTTTAGTCCCGGTTCGTGTAAGAACCGGGACTAAAGGGGGAGGCTTTAGTAACGACCCTTTAGTCCTTGTTCCAGAACCGGGACTAAAGGCCCTTATGAACCGACTAAAAGCCCTTTTTCTACTAGTGAACCTATCTCGTTACACCTACAAAATACTTCTAGTTTTATACTTGTTCTAGGTAAAGCGAAGGTTAAGCGCGCGTAGAGTTGTATCGGTGGTCGATAGAACTTGAGGGAGTATTTGTTCTACCTTTGGCTCCTCGTTGGGTTCGACACTCTTATTTATCGAAAGAGGCTACAATTGATCCCTTATACTTGTGAGTTATCAAGACCTTTTTCTGGCGCCGTTGCCGGGGAGTTATAGCATGGGGTGAATATTCTCGTGTGTGCTTGTTTGCTTTATCACTAAGTAATTTTATTTTATGCTCTTGTTTTCTACCTTTATTTATGGGTAGGAAACGCAAAAGAGCAAAAAAAATTAGTGGTACCTAGTACTGAACCAATGGTTGAAGAACCACTAAAAATCTATCACACTATTGAAGCTTTTTACTTGGATCATCTTTGATCCTTATGTGCTCGGGCTGAAACCCCAACTAGCTTAGTTGAGGGAAAATCTTTAGATGAGCATGCTTGTTATGTGCATAATCACATATCTGAAAAAAGGAAAACTTTTCTGGATCAAATTCATCATTTGCAAGTGCATATGCTTGGAATTTATGTGAAATATATGATTTTACTTGTTGTTCTGAAAACCTTAAGAAACACCTTCCCAACCAATGTGAGTTTAGTGATAATGGAATCGTATCTTCGTATGCTAAGGGTGTTTATAATTACTATGATGTTCAACAAATTGAAGATTTTTTTTCTTTTAAGGGTGCTTATGAAATTGCTTCTTTGATTGAAACGTATGATGCTACTCTTTACAAATCTGAAAAATTTGCCATACTTAAATATTGTTATGATAATTATGCTTCTAATGCCTAAGTTAAACCATATATTGAGGACTCCTCCGTTGTCCAAGAAGAGACTAATATTTTGCAGGAGTCTATGGAAGAAGAAATTAATGGCATTGTGAGCTCATTGGAAGAAAAAGATGGGAAGGAGAGTGAAGAACAAAAGAAGGAAGAGCGGATTGATCACCCGCCCCCACCATCTAATGTGAGTAACTCTTTATCCCATACATTGTTTAATTTCCCTTCGAATTTACCGAAGGATGAATGCTATGATTATTGTTATGATCCCGTTGATTCTTTTGAAATATCCCTTTTTGATGATGCTTGCTATGCTTGTGGCCAAGATGCCAATATGAATTATGCTTATGGAGATGAACTTTCTATAGTTCCTTATGTTAAACATGAAATTGTTGCTATTGCACCCACACATGATAGTCCTATTATCTTTTTGAATTCTCCCGACTACACTATATTGGAGAAGTTTGCCCTTATTAAGGATTATATTGATGGGTTGCGTTTTACTACTACACATGATGATTTTGATAGATATAATATGCATGTGCTTGCTTCTCCTACCTGCAATTATTATGAGGGAGGAACTATATCTCCACCTCTCTATGTTTCCCACACGATAAAATTGCAAGAAACTGCTTATGCTATGTATTGGTCTTTATTTAATGTGCATGAATTGTTCTTGTATGACATGCCGATGCATAGGAAGAGAGTTAGACCTCGTCATTTCTTGATATATATTTCTTTGTGCTCACTACTAAATGCCAAATCATTGCTAATTCAAATTGGCTTTGATATACCTTGGGATCCGGGTGGATTCATTACTTGAGCACTATATACCTAGCCTAATGGCTTTAAAGACAGCGCTGCCAGGGAGACAACCCAGAAGTTTTAGAGAGTGATTTATTTCTGTTGAGTGATTTTATAAAGTACAAATAATGCGCCCCTGACCCTCGTGGGCCACCCGTAAGGCGGTTGTTGCTCTACTTTGGACGCAAGAAAACTAATTTTTGGAGAAAAATTTGGGCAAAGGTTTCAATCCAATCGGAGTTACGGATCTCCATATATACACGAAACGGTGAAAGGGCAGCAGGAGAGAACGCAGAAACAGAGAGAGACAGAGAGACCGATCCAATCTCGGAGGGGCTCTCGCCCCTCCCACGCCATGGAGACCATGGACCAGAGGGGAAACCCTTCTCCCATCTAGGGAGAAGGTCAAGGAAGAAGAAGAAGGAGGGGGGGCTCTCCCCCCTCACTTCCGGTGGTGCCGGAGCGCCGCCGGGGGCCATCATCATCACCGCGATCTTCACCAACACCTCCGCCATCTTCACCAACATCTCCATCACCTTGCCCCCTCTATTTACAGCGGTCCACTCTCCCGCAACCCGCTGTACCCTCTACTTGAACATGGTGCTTTATGCTTCATATTATTATCCAATGATGTGTTGCCATCCTATGATGTCTGAGTAGATTTTCGTTGTCCTATCGGTGGTTGATGAATTGCTATGATTGATTTAATTTGCTTGTGGTTATGTTGCTGTCCTGTGGTGCCCATCATATGAGCACGCCGCGTGGATCACACCATAGGGTTAGTTGTATGTTGATAGGACTATGTATTGAGGGAAAGAGTGATGTAAGCTTCAACCTAGCATAGAAATTGATGCATACGGGATTGAAGGGGGACCAATATATCTTAATGATATGGTTGGGTTTACATTAATGAACGTTAGTAGTTGCGGATGCTTGCTAATAGTTCCAATCATAAGTGCATAGAATTCCAAGTCAGGGATGACATGCTAGCAGTGGCCTCTCCCACATAATACTTGCTATCGGCCTAGTAAAGTAGTCAATTGCTTAGGGACAATTTCGCAACTCCGACCACCACTTTTCCACACTCGCTATATTTAACTTAGTTGTATCTTTATCTAAACAGCCCCTACTTTGTATTTACGTGCTCTTTATTTTCTTGCAAGCCTATCCAAAAACACCTACAAAGTACTTCTAGTTTTATACTTGTTCTAGGTAAAGCGAACGTCAAGCGTCGTAGAGAGTTGTATCGGTGGTCGATAGAACTTGAGTGAATATTTGTTCTACCTTTAGCTCCTCGTTGGGTTCGACACTCTTACTTATCGAAAGAGGCTACAATTGATTCCCGTACTTGTGGGTTATCAAGACCTTTTTCCGCGCCGTTGCCGGGGAGCAATAGCGTGGGGTGAATATTCTCGTGTGTGCTTGTTTGTTTTATCACTATGTAATTTTTATTTGTTGTTCTTAGTTGTTTTCTATATTTAGTTATGGGTAGGAAACGCAAAATACCAAAAAAAATAGTTGTACCTACTGAACCAATAGTTGAAGAACCACTCAAAATCTATCACACTCCTGAAGCTTATTACTTGGATCATCTTCGATCCCTATGTGCTCGTGCTGAAACCCCAACTAGCTTAGTTGAGGGCAAATATTTAGATGAGCATGCTTGTTATGTGCGACACCGTATATCTGAAAAGGGGAAACTTTTGCTGGGTCAAATTCATCGTTTGCAATGCTACGCTTGGAATTTATGTTATATATATGATTTTACTTGTTGTTCTGAAAACCCTAAGAACACCTTCCCTACCAATGTGAGTTTAGTGATAATGGAATCGTATCTTCGTATGCTAAGGGTGTTTATAATTACTATGATGTTTAACAAATTGAAGAATTTGTTGCTTTCAAGGGTGCTTATGAAATTGCTTCTTTAATTGAAAAGTATGGTGCTACTCTTTACAAATCTGAAAATTTTGCCATACTTAAATATTGCTATGATAATTATGCTTCTAATGCCTATGTTGAACCATATATTGAGGACTACTCCGCTATCCAAGAAGAGACTAATATTTTCCAGGAGACTATGGAAGAAGAAATTGATGAAACTGTGAGCTCATTGGATGAAAAAGATGAGGAGGAGAGTGAAGAACAAAAGGAGGAAGAGCGGATTAGCTACCCGTGCACACCTTCTAATGAGAGTAACTCTTCAACTCATACATTGCTTAATTCCCCTTCGTGCTTACCGAAGGATGATTGCTATGATTACTATTATGATCCCGTTGATTCTCTTGAAATATCCCTTTTTGATGATGCTTGCGATGCTTGTGGACAAGATGCCAATATGAATTATGCTTATGGAGATGAACTTGCTATAGTTCCTTATGTTAAACATGAAATTGTTGCTATTGCACCCACGCATGATAGTCCTATTATCTTTTTTAATTCTCCCGACTACACTATATGGGAGAAGCTTGCTCTTATTAAGGATTATATTGATGGGTTGCCTTATACCGTTGCACATGATGATTTTGATGAATATAATATGCATGTGCTTGCGCTCCTTCTTGCAATTATTATGAGAGAGGAACTATATCTCCACCTCTCTATGTTTCCAACACGATAAAATTGCAAGAAACTGTTTATACTATGCATTGGCCTTTACTTTGTGTGCATGAATTGTTCTTTTATGACATGCCGATGCATAGGAAGAGAGTTAGACTTCGTTGTTCCATGATATATGTTGCCTTGTGCTCACTACTAAATGCCAAATCATTGCTAATTAAAATTGGCTTTGATATACCTTGGGATCCGGGTGGATTCACAACTTGAGCACTATATGCCTAGCTTAATGGCTTTAAAGAAAGCGCTGCCAGGGAGACAACCCGGAAGTTTTAGACAGTCATTTATTTATGTTGTGTGCTTTTATAAAGTTCAGAAATAAAAATAATGTGCCAAGGTTTGCCTTTAGGATGTTCACAATGCTTGTTGGTTTGTACGGTGCAGGACAGAAACTTTGGCTGTAGTGCGCGATTTTTCATATTTTACTGGAACATCATATGGTTCTGATTCTTTTTGAAATGTCTTTCTTTACAATTTTTTTATTTTTCCTAATTTTGGCAGAATTTTTCAAGTACCATAAGTATGGTTAATGTTCAGATTATTACAGACTGTTCTGTTTTAGACAGATTCTGTTTTTGATGCATAGTTTACTTGTTTTGATGAAACTATCGATTCATATCAGTGGATTAAGCCATGAAAAAGTTATATTACATTAGAAAAAATGAAAAAAAAAAATATGAATTGGTTTGCAACAGTACTTAGAGTAGTGATTTGCTTTATTATACTAACGGATCTTACCGATTTTCTGTTGAAGTTTTGTGTGGATGAAGTGGTCGATGATCGGGAAGGTCTCGATGTGAGAAGAAGTAAGAGAGGCAAGAGCTCAAGCTTGGGGAAGCACAAGGCGCCCCAAGTAAATATTCAATGAGACTCAAGCGTCTAATCTTGGGGATGCCCCGGAAGGCATCCCCTCTTTCTTCAACAAGTATCGGTATGTTTTCGGATTCATTTCGTTCATGCGATATGTGCAATCTTAGAGCCGCCTTTTTGCATTTAGTTTTCATTTTATTTTATGCACCATGCTGGTATGAGATAGTCCTTGGTTGATTTATAGAATGCTCATTGCACTTCACTTATATTTTTTGAGTATGGCTTTATAGAATGCTTCATGTGCTTCACTTATATCATTTGAAGCATGGATTGCATGTTTCTCTTCACATAGAAAACCGCCATTTGTAGAATGCTCTTTTTGCTTCACTTATATTTGTTAGAGCGTGGGCATATCCTTTGTAGAAAGAATTAAACTCTCTTGCTTCACTTATATCTATTTAGAGAGTTGACATGAATTTGTCATTCACATGGTTAGTCATAAAATCCTACATAAAACTTGTAGATCACTGAATATGATATGTTTGATTCTTTGCAATAGTTTTGCAATATAAAGATGGTGACATTAGAGTCGTGCTAGTTGAGTAATTGTGAAATTGAGAAATACTTGGGTTGAGGTTTGCAAGTCTCGTAGCATGCACTTATGGTAACCGTTGTGTGACAAATTTGAAGCATGAGGTGTTTCTTTGATTGCCTTCCTTACGAATGGCGGTCGGGGACGAGCGATGGTCTTTTCCTACCAATCTATCCCCCTAGGAGCATGCGCGTAGTGCTTGTGTTTGATGACTTGTAGATTTTTGCAATAAGTATGCGAGTTCTTTATGACTAATATTGAGTCCATGGATTATACGCACTCTCACCCTTCCATCATTGCTAGCCTCTTGATCAAGACTGCATTACCCTTTCTCACCTCAAGAGTTGGTGCGAACTTCGCCAGTGCATCCAAACCCCGTGATACGATACACTCTGTCACACATAAGCCTCCTTATATCACCTCAAAACAACCACCATACCTACCTATCATGACATTTCCATAGCCATTCTGAGATATATTGCCATGCAACTTCCATCATCATCATATACATGACTTGAGCATTTATTGTCATATTGCTTTGCATGTGGCTTGTCCGCTTTTTGATGTCATTACACGCTAGATCATTGCACATCCCGGTATATCACGAGGCATTCATATAGAGTAATACTTTGTTCTAGATATCGAGTTGTAAGTAAATAAAAGTGTGATGATCATCATTATTAGAACATTGTCCCATGTGAGATATCAAAATAAAAGTGGCCAAAGAAGCCCCAAAAAAAGGAGAGAGGCCAAAGAATCCCACCAAAAAACAAAAAACAAAAAAATCAAAAAAATGACAAAAAAAAGAGAGAAGGGGCAATGTTACTATCCTTTTACCACACTTGTGCTTCAAAATAGCACCATGTTCTTCATATAGAGAGTCTCTTGAGTTATCACTTTCATATACTACTGGGAATTTTCATTATAAAACTTGGCTTGTATATTCCGATGATGGGCTTCCTCAAATGCCCGAGGTCTTCATGAGCAAGCAAGTTGGATGCACACCCACTTAGTTTCAGTTTGAGCTTTCATACACTTATAGCTCTTAGTGCATCTGTTGCATGGCAATCCCTACTCCTCGCATTGACATCAATTGATGGGCATCTCCATAGTCTGTTGATTAGCCGCATCGATGTGAGACTTTCTCCCTTTTTTATCTTCTTCACACAACCTCCACCATCATATTCTATTCCACCTATAGTGCCATGTCCATGCCTCACGCTCATATATTGCGTGAAAGTTGAAAAAGTTTGAGAATACTAAAGTATGAAACAATTTCTTGGCTTGTCATCGTGGTTGTGCATGATTGGAGCATTTTGTGTGACGAAGATGGAGCATAGCCAAACTATATGATTTATTAGGGATGAACATTCTTTGGCTATGTTATTTCGAGAAGACATAATTGCTTGGTTAGTATGCTTGAAGTATTATTATCTTAATGTCAAATGATAGACTATTGCTTTGAATCACTCGTGTCTTAATATTCATACCATGATTAGATTACATGATCAAGATTATGCTAGGTAGAATTCCACATCAAAAATTATCTTTTTTACCATTTACCTACTCGAGGACGAGGAGGAATTAAGCTTGGGGATGCTGATACGTCTCCGTCGAATCTATAATTTTTGATTGTTCGATGCCAATATTCTACAACTTTTACATACTTTTGGCAACTTTTTATACTATTTTTGGGACTAACATATTGATCCAGTGCCCAGTACCAGTTCCTCTTTGTTGCATGTTTTTGTTTCGCAGAAAATCCATATCAAACGGAGTCCAAACGGGAAAAAAACCAACGGAGATTTTTTTTGCAATATATGTGAATTTTGGGAAGTGGAATCAACGCGAGACGATGCCCGAGGGGCCCACGAGGGGGAGGGGCGTGCCCCGGGGGAGGGGCGCGCCCTTTCCCCCTCTCTCCCGGTGGGGCCGGAACGCCGCCGGGGCCATCATCGTCAACGCAATCAACACCAACACCTCCGGCCTCTTCACCAACAGCGTCATCACCTTCCCCCATCTATCTACAGTCCACTCTCCCGCAACCCGCTGTACCCTCTACTTGAACACGGTGCTTTATGCTTCATATTGTTATGCAATGTTGTGTTGCCATCCTATGATGTCTGAGTAGATTTTCGTTGTCCTATCGGTAATTGGTGAATTGCTATGATTTGTTTAATTTGCGTGTGGTTATGTTGATGTCCTTTGGTGCCCATCATATGACCGCGCGCGTGGATCACACTATAGGGTTAGTTGTATGTTGATAGGACTATGTATTGGAGGACAAGAGTGACAGAAGCTTCAACCTAGCATAGAAATTGATGCATACGGGATTAAAGGGGGACCAATATATCTTAATGCTGGTTGGGGTTTACCTTAATGAACGTTAGTAGTTGCGGATGCTTGCTAATAGTTCCAATCATAAGTGCATAGAATTCCAAGTCAGGGATGACATGCTAGTAGTGGCCTCTCCCACATAAAACTTGCTATCGGTCTAGTAAAGTAGTCAATTGCTTAGGGAAAATTTCGCAACTCCTACCACCACTTTTCCACACTCGCTATACTAACTTTATTGCTTCTTTATCTAAACAGCCCCTAATTTTTATTTACGTGCTCTTTATATTCTTGCAAACCTATCCCGTTGCACCTACAAAATACTTCTAGTTTTATACTTGTTCTAGTTAAAGCGAAGGTTAAGCGCGCGTAGAGTTGTATCGGTGGTCGATAGAACTTGAGGGAATATTTGTTCAACCTTTAGCTCCTCGTTGGGTTCGACACTCTTATTTATCGAAAGAGGCTACAATTGATCCCCTATACTTGTGGGTTATCAAAAACCCGAACCGAAGCCGCCCGGACCAGGGCTGGCATTCTTGTTCATGGCGAGGAAGGCCGTGGCGATTTCCTCATCAGTGAAATGATCTACGAGATGCCTAAGCTGAGGCGTGGGCGAGGGGTAAAGCTCGTCAAGATTAAAGGCCCAATTGGGGTTGAAGGCTGTGCCGAGGAGCCCAGTATAAATGTCCGAGAGGATATTAGATTTATCGGTGTGAGAAAAGAATTATGAGCCATTGGAAACAAGGACGTTGATTTTGTTCTCATGAGGCATGGAAGAAGCGGGAGTTCTCATCACCATCGATCGTAGTGCGAATTTTACCCCTTTGGGCCAGTACAAAGTTTTTTCACGAAGAGTACGTTGAAGGACTGCAATCACCACTAGCCTCAGGGAGAGCTCGGGAGGGGAGAGGAATCTGATCTCCTCGATAAGATCCAGAACAGAGATGACGATTTTGCAGTTGTTCTCTCTAATATTGTGAGGGACAGCGAGGCGGCACCATTTTTTAAGGTCCGAGCGCGAGCGCTTGAGTGCGGCCGCTAGCGAGAGAGCGTGTGTTGATTGAGTTGGGGCCGCGGCCCATGACAGAGAGGATGGTAGGGCGACAGCCAGGCCTGAGGGCCCAACTATTTTCAAAACGAAAAAGGGCGGGACGGTGGATAGAAGTGTCGATCGAGATGATGAGGGGGACGTGGTCAAAGATGAAGTGAGTCAAGCAGGCAATTGTGGTATTCGGGAAAAGAAGCTCCCAGTCAGTGTTGATGAAAACCCTTTTAATCTTTTCTAGTGTGGGTTTGTCTTGTTTGCTGGACCAGGTGAAGTTGCGATCAAGAAGGGAAGCTCAATAAGTGCATGAGCGTGAATGAAGGCATTGAACATGTCAGCCTCAGATTGACGGAAGCCATCGGTGTTCTTGTCTGACGGGAGGCGTAAAAGATAAAGTCCCCCAAGATGATACAGGGCATATTAGCAGGAGGGGTGCAGTTGGCAGGCTCCAAAAGGAAAGCTAATTTTTGGGAGTGGTCCGTAGGAGCATAAACATTAGTAATGTCCAAGGGGTGGGGGGAGGCGAGGCACGAGATTTGGGAAGTTTGGGTGTAGAGGCCAGCGTCCAGAGTTAGCAGCGAGAAGTATGCTGAGGAGAAGGCAGAGATCATGCCTCCAGCGGATCCAATGGAAGGAGAATGTGAAGAAGATCTAGGTGGCGTGGTAGGAAGCTTTTCTGCTTTAGAAGAGGGATAGAGCTGAGCTTAGTCTCCTGGAGAAAGCAAGCATCGGGTTTAATTGCAATGAGTTTAGAAAACACATCCAACAAAACATAGGCCACTCAGATTCTTCTTGCGATACAACGATGTCCATACACATACAATGATGCATTTCAATGGTTCAATATTGACAAAAACATTTCAATATATCTTATAACCCGAACATTTCATTTGGTTAATAAGCACATAAATAAATACCCTAGTTCTACTCTATTCAACACCGAGGAGTAGAGAAGGCAGAGGTGGACTTTTAGCTCACCGACTCGGGTGTAAAGGAAGTAGAGGTAGCTCGAATGACGATCACTCCAAGGAGACACGACTCTACAAAGCCTGCATATTCCATCGAGTAAAATTTTAGATCATCAAATCTCATATAGCATTCTTTGATGACAAAGTGATAACGACATAAAAATAATTGAATTTTCCAATACATTTCTATATTGAAAAACAAAATTACAAAAAAAATCTATACCTAAATTTTTTTACTAAATTTTTCTATTACTAAATTTGATACGTAAAAATTTCTCATATAGCATTCCAATAGATTTCTATAATTGAAAATTTTCTATACCTAAAAAATTATATTATTAAAACTTTTTTATATTCAAAAAACATATTCTCTAGTCTATTAAGAACTTACTATAAATAAAGTAGTTGTATTAACCACTTACTATAAATAAACTAGTTCTATTAACCTAAAGCATAATACATTTCTGTACCTAAAAATTTCTATTATTAATTTCTTTTACTAAAATTTTTATTACTAAATTCTATTACTAAAAACTTTCTATTATATAAAGGAGGAGGAGGAGGTGGGAGGAGGAGGGAGGAGGAGGGGAGGAGGAGGAGGAGGAGGAGAGAGGGAGGAGGAGGGAGGGGGAGGAGAGAGCAGGAGGAGGGAGGGGGAGGAGGAAGAAGAGGAGGGAGGAGGAGGAGGAGGGGGGTGCCGTAGGGAGGAGGAGGAGAGATCAGGAGGAGGGAGAGGGAGGGGAGAGCAGGAGGAGGGAGGGGGGGAGGATGGAGGAGGAGGAGTAGGAGGGAGGAGGAGGGGGCCGCCGGAGGGAGGAACCTTTGGAGGCGCTCGTGGGCGGCGACGGTGCGGGGCAGAGTGAGTGCGAGTGTGAGGGGGAGAGTGAGGATGCGCGCGGGCCTTGTACGGATAAGGTGCCCCGTAGTAGTAGCGCTGGTTATCAACCGCCGCTACTGCTAAGTACAATATCAGTAGCACTTTTAACATATGAGCGCTACTAGTATACCTAGCCTACCTGCAAACTGCCTGCAATTGTAGTAGTAGCGTGTTTTCTATCTACAGCGCTACTGTTATGTGCATAGTAGCAGCGCTCATTCAGACCAAGTGCTACTGCTACTTAGCAGCAGCACTTCCTTTTTAAAAGCGCTACTGGTGAGCTCCTGTGTATAAGCATTTCCATAGTAGTGTGTCGATACTTAAGAGGAAGAGTAATCAGTGGCACTTAGGATCTAGGAGTTAGACATTCGGAATAGTAGGCATCCAGAAATAATAGACTGGTTGCTCTCCCATAGCTTGGATTTCTGCACCATCTATCAAAATTTAGCTCAATATATTCCCTCCTAGGGCGTTGTCGTGGAGCTTAGGTGTTTAGGGCACTGTGTAGCGTTATACTCAGTTTTCCAATGCTTTCTTTCGGTAGCATAGTCATAGTTATGCGTGATCCAGCTATCTTGGGATCGGCATTGTTTGAGGGCTACCTCACCATCTTATATCGTTCGGCCGTGTACTTGATTCGATGATTGTTTTGTATATAAAGCGGTGCAAAAGCCTATTTCGAGAGACAGTCGGTACTATGGTCTCGTTCGACCTAATCGACAGATGGCGACATCAGCACATGCTCGCCCCTCACTCAAAAAGCTCTATCATTGCACATGTTTAACTATGTCAATTAGAGGTGGACATCGTGGTGTTACGTGCCCGAGCTGCAAGCATGCCGATCATGATAGCTGATAGCGAGTGCAGTCTGACTATGGCGTTGGTTTGTGTTTAAGTACAAGTGGATCAACTGGGGTTCAAAATTTCAAAAAAAAAAATAGATTTTTTGGATATTTTGTTTGGTATCCAAATATTTTTTACCTTCAAATGTTCGCCAAGATTGGAGCAATTAAATACAATTTTGATTTTGACCAAAATTCATTCTAAATCAATGGGACTTACATGGAATAAACTTTATTTTTTGATTTCATGGATATTTGTTGTGGTCCAAAATAATGGACTTACCAAAAATTTAAACCCTAGGGTCAACTCCATCGGGCGCTCCATTGTCCAACAGTCCTGCTACGGCTACTACACACAAATAAGAAATATCATGAGGCATTCTGTTTTTACAAAAGAAATTCAAATATATTTGCTTCTACCGCATCCTCCCAATCCCCTCCCCAGAACCACAACCTCTGTGTGGGATTAAGCTTCCTCCTCCAACTCTTCACCTCAAAAACTTTAATCACATTTACAGTTCTTTTCACTAAACGATTCGGCGATAATTGTACTAAAAGGAGGTATGGTCCTCATATGGGCTTTATAAATATTTAGTGTGCACTAACCATACCAACTCCGTTGTATTGTAAATATTAATGACACAAGCCCTCAATCTTAGCTCAATATATATCAATCTAGTTGTATAGTTTCATTCCTATGGCATATCGCCTACACCATCTATACTTAAGACGAAGAGTAATCAGTGTCACCTAGGATCTAGGAGTTAGACACGTACATACAACATGTTGGGAATAGTAGGCATCCAGAAATAGTAGACACCTTGCTCTCCCATAGTTTGGGTTTCTGCACCACCGGCTCCCACGCGTTGGTTTGTAGCAACACCAACTCCTGCGTAAGGTTCTCGCTGCAACATGCCATTTAGGAGGGAGCTAGGTTTGGGTATCCGGTGTTTCCATGGAGGAGGGGGTGACAATGTTCGCGAGAGAGTTGGGGCTACATAATAACTGGCTTGGATGAACGAGGTTGCAGGTTCCACGCATGGAGGTGGAGGGTTAGGAATAACTACCGGCAATAGGATGAGCAAGTAGGTTGCTAGTAGGTGGGATCGGCGCAGTACTTGTAGGTCATTTATTTACTATTATACCATTTCGGTTGGGACTGAGTGAGCGTGGTACAGACAGGCGGCTACAATTCAGATTAGCTAACGTTGATGGGGAGGGGGCGTGTACCATTTGTTGCGTCCATGCTATTGTGTCTAGCTTCATGTGTCTTGCGTAGGAACCAACGTAGGTAGTCTCTTCGAATCCCAAAAGAAAGCGTATTTCGACTGCCCAAATTCTTGCTTTAACTGTAATTCTTTCATCCACTGGTCATAAATCATAATCAAGCGAAAGTGCTTTTTGAGTACGAACCTAATGATGTCTATTTTGTGCAATATAAGTACCTATTATTTCACTAGTTGATAGTCAAAGCACAAATTTAGCAAGTCAAACTATGTCATTTTTTTAGTGGGAGGAAGTATTCGGTAATGTTTGCGACACGTAGTCACGTACGTCACAGAATACACGAGGAAAGAAAATTGAAGGGCGTAGTGAAAATCAACGGACATACACCAGCATCGTGTTGCAATACAACATGTCTGAAAGTATTTCAAACTAATATACAGAGAAGGCATCTGCCACCAAAAGTCTCCTACTTCAGGTGGATCCGATCATCCACTACATACCATGTGAAGATCACATATTGCAATAAATGAATTATGCAATTAAATAGTAAAAAGGTCCCACAAGAAACGACATAATTCCAGTTTAGATTATGAAAACTATACATCCTGGAAAACATTATCTAATTCCGAAAGAAATATCTTACACATAGATCATTGCAATGTTAACCAGAGATAAACAAAAGCTTCCAGTCCATATTGTTAAAAATGGAATCTAGGTATTCAGTAGCATGACAAAGCAAAAGCAGATCCAAAGGCAAAAGTTCAGTCACCAAGTTAACTACAATAATATAAAAGACAGTAATGATTGTTTACTAAACGGTCATAATGTCCATGATTTAAATAACAGGGTGTTACAACTGCATGGGCTGCTAACTGCCATGAATTTATACAATTGAACAAACGCAAGTTCAGTCACCAAGTTAACTGCAATAGTCAGGACATGAGTACTCCAGTGCCAACAGAACCTATCACAACGTCATAAATGCCTACCCCAGTCACTGCTGCCAAAATTGATGACCTAACTCCATTATCATCAGAAACATGGGCAATTTGAAGCTGCGGCATACAAGACATTTAGTGCATATCTGCCGATGACTTCAAGAACAAGGGAACATGTGGATAAAAAGAGTCTTGTCGCCACAGCCTGACAATTCAGCTTTACACTCAGAGCCAAGTTGACATATATACTCCCTCTGTTCCTAAATATTCTTTTAGAGATTTCACTATGAACTACATACAAATGTATATAACATATTTTAGATGTAGATTCACTCATTTTACCGAAAAAGGCTACCGCTTTATATATAAAGCAAAATTCACTCATTTTGCTCCATATGTACTCACTCGTTGGAATCTTTAAAAAGACTTATATTTAGGAACTGAGGGAGTATAACACAACTATCTAGAATCCATGTCATATGACATTAGTGTCTTGTCATGTCCACCGACTATAAAAATCAAACTGTGTTTTGGATGCATTGAAATAACACTATAATTATTCGCATAATGATGAATACTTTGTTCCAAACAACTGTAAGTGGCTCACATTGTGCTTCAAAGTCCGTTTTCCTGTAACGAAGTCGTCAAGAACCCAGATTGATAATTCATAACCATCAGAATCAGCAGGACTATTTGCAAACTACAACTGTCATTGTGATGCCATTGATATCATCAGCATAGTACGGAGGCTTAGGAATATGAACAAGCCACCAATTATCACCTTCCACATCAACAGCTACAATTAAATTATTATAGGCAGCCAAATTTAGGATCCCGTTTAAACATGAACCGGGTGAATTCTTGGGTATCACAAATGGACCGTGGTCAACTGTTTGATATTTCCACGCTCCAGCTACGGATGAGTAAATTGCTAGTGTTTGGATGCGTCCATAGCACCCGCTTTGCTCGTGCTCACCCATACCCCACGACTCTCATCTATGAACTCAAATACATGCAAGTGGGAAGTAACGGCCCGGTCGAATCCGAGGCGAGCGACGCTCACCTTGCAGGACCAGTCGGTGGCAGGCACGGACACCCATTTCTCAGTGGTGGGATTGCAAACAACATAATCCAATAGCTGGTAGAGGAGTAAAATTTATCCTCCGGGCTGTATCCGGAGGTCCCGTCGCCGATCTCCACCGCCACATGAGTCGTGCGTCTTCAAGCAGCGCCTCCTCAAGCCGCCGCCTCGCCGGCTTCCCCAAACTCCCCGCGCCAGGCAGCCACAGAGGAAGTACCCCTGGCATCCGGCAGAGGGAGTGGGTGGCGGAGATCACGAACAGCGACACCCACCCACACCATTGGCTCATATCCTTCCACACGGCCGAACTCGTCGTCCCCGAGTATGACCTGTGGCAGATTCGGTTGCACGGCTCCCCGAAGTACCTCAACTTCAAATGGGGGACGGTTCTCGTCGAGCTCCAGCCGCATCCGCCGTCGCCGCCGGGAACGGTGAGCACGTCGGTGGCCAGGGAGGACCGGGAGGCGAGGGAGCACCTCGCGACGGAGGCCGCCGATGAGGAGTACATGGATCTCCCTCACCAATACACCGAGCTAGTGGAGGCAGAATGGAAGCTCTTGGCCGAGCGCGCGGTTGACGGGGAGGACATCGACATTCAAGAATGGAGGCATCTTCCCCGACTGCGGCGATGACGGCACAGTGCCGGACTCCATGACCGGTGGGATGTCGCAGGAAAATTGGCTAGCACTCTATAAGAGTGATTAGAGTATGGTTGAGTTTATGTTTTGGTTGAGTTTAAGATGAAGTTTAATTTAAGTTGATGCTTATATGTACATTAAGTCAAATTTCAGCTGTTTAAATTCAATCTATATCGAACTTTATGCAAATTTGGTTTTCTAGATCGGTTAGGTCCGGCCAAAATTTAGTGGAGTAAGGGTTTACTCCGTCGGATCCTCCCTTATATATAGGGGACCGGTTAGAAATGCCCTAAAGGAAGGGATATCCAATTCTGAGACCAGTCTCAGATGATCCCGAAATCTCCCTCATTCATTCGCATGTGGATCAGCCCCCTGCAATGTATTCTCATTTGTGTCCAGGTGCACCGAAATTGAAGATTTGCTCGTTGCTGGATTTGATAAACTGAATCTAACATTGCATCAAATTATGTTAGTTTCCGATAGTGCGCTGGTGCATTTATTTCGATGGCAAACGTCAACCCATATGCGGAACAGATGTAGTTACGACGCTGAGCCATCCTCCCGGGCCGTCCTTAGGCTACTCGTAATGGTAGTATCATAGATACTATCATGCGTGCCAACTAGGAATTTTTTATGAGATGACATATAATTACATAAAGAAAAAGAAGGTTGAGTATCATATCATAATACTGTATCATATTAAATGTTATGCTACTATGTGTCATGCATGACAATAAATGAAGTCATCAGACGCTCTTTGTTTCTCCTCCAAGGAAAGGCGGTTAGGGTTTCTACCTCCCGTCGGTGGCGTCGCCGATCTCCCACGTCTCCTGTGGCCTTAGGGCCATGGGTGCGCAGTGGATCATGATCCTTGCCGGCTGGAGGGCTCCGTTTTCACGTGCTTCTTCAAGTTTTGTTAGGGTTTGTTCCTGCTCAAGAAGACGAGGCGGCGCGCGGCTTCTTGGAGAGATGAAATAAGATTCTTCCCGCCTAGCCCCCATCCCGATGTTGTGTCTCGCATCATCGAAGGGCGTGTGGAGGCGTGTCTTCGGCGGATGTCTTGGGATTCGGTTGGTGGTTGCCTTTGGTGGATCCGCATGGATCCGGTTTTTGTTCGTCTTTGTTCATGTGTCCGCAGGTTGGGTCCTTCCGATCTAAATTTCTCTTCTTGGCGGCGATTGCTGCTCTGGTGCGTTGGTCCTATGGGATCTTAGCACAACGATTTTCCGACTGTCTACTATAACAAGTTGTGCTTGGCTCCAGCGAGGAGGGGCTATGACGGTGGCGCATCTTCGGCTCGCTTCAGTCAGTGGCGGCTCCAGGAAATGAAGGCTTGGTATTCATTCAAAAAAAATTGCTCTAAATGTAGTATATAAACCAAATAACACAACAGTAACAATATATGAACAAAACAACACTAGCATAACGGCAATAGCAATATTTCAATGTATCAGGCTATAACGACATGAATACATAAGTATCTTTTGATTCATAAAGTGATGATATCCTTCTTACAATATAACATTGCGGTCGCCTTTTTGGAACAGATTGATGACATCTTCATCCTTCACTTGATTGAAAAATTCCCTCTCAACAAATGTAACCAAACAATTGTTCAAATAATCATCACCCATTTTGTTCCTTAGCTTATTCTTCACATAGTTCATTGAAGAGAATACCCTTTCAACACTAGCAGTAGCTACTGGCAGAATCAATACCAACTTAAGAAGCTTGTAAACAATATGATATTGTTCATGCTTGTTTGTCTCAACGCACATTAGTAACATACATGTTTAGTTGCCATGGAAGTCTTGCCAGTTCATCCCTTGTAAAATCAGAAGCATAAAACTTTGTAGCAAGCATAACTAACTTCTCTTGGTCATAAGCAGCAAATAGATGAAGTGGACAAAATGCTGCCATGCAAGAAAGTAGCTCCGTGTTTACCTCATCAAATCTGCCATTCAGCTCACTGATTTTCCTATGACTGAGGCATAGGGAATGACTTTCATTCTCTTTTCTATTTTCTGCCGTGGTCGGGATTTGAGTCTTACTCAATTTCACACGTTTGCAACACAGGCAATAACTTTTCTTTGACTGTTCCATTTTGAACTAATTCAAAATCTTGACAAGGTATGTACTTATTGAAAAACTTATCGCCGCCTTTGATCTATCTCAATAGATCTTGATGCTCAATATGTAAGTAGCTTTACTGAGGTCTTTCTTTTAAAGAACTCCTTTCAAATACTCCTTTATGCTTTCCAGAAAAATTATACATCATTTCTGATCAACAATATGTTACTAACATATATTTATGAAAAAGGCGGTAGTGCTCCCACTCACTTTATTGTAAATACAGGCTTCACCGCAAGTCTGTATAAAACTATATGCTTTGATCAACTTATCAAAGCGTGTATTCCAACTCTGAGATGCTTGCACCAGTCCATAGATGGATCGCTGGAGCTTGCACATTTTGTTAGCTCCTTTAGGATTGACAAAACCTTCTGGTTGCATCATATACAACTCTTCTTTAATAAATCCATTAAAGAATGTTGTTTTGACATCCATTTGCCAGATTTCATAAAATATGGCAATTGCTAACATGATTCGGACAGACTTAAGCAACGCTAGAGTTGAGAAAATCTCATTGTAGTCAACACCTTGAACTTGTCGAAAACCTTTTGCAACAAGTCGAGCTTTGTAGATAGTAACACTACTATCGTTGTCCGTCTTCCTCTTGAAGATCCATTTATTTAACTTGACTTGCTGATCATCGAGCAGGTCAACCAAAGTCCCCACTTTGTTCTTATATATGGATCCTATCTCAGATTTTATGGCCTCAAGCCATTTCATGAATCTGGGCTCATCATCGCTTCCTCATAGTTCAGAGGTTCATCATGGTCTAGTAACATGACTGCTAGAATAGGATTACCGCACCACATTGGTGCGGACCTTATTTTTGGAAGACCTACGAGGTTCGGTAGTAACTTGATCTCAAGCTTCATGATCATCATCATTAGCTTCCTCACTGACATTGGTAGGAATCACTGGAACTGATTTCTGTGGTGAACTACTTTCCAATTCGGGAGAAGGTACAATTACCTCATCAAGTTCTACTTTCCTCCCACTCACTTCTTTCGAGAGAAACTCCTTCTCTAGAAAGGATCCATTCTTAGCAACGAATGTCTTGCCTTCGGATCTGTGATAGAAGGTGTACCCAATGATCTCCTTTGGGTATCCTATGAAGACATATTTCTCCGATTTGGATTTGAGCTTATCAGATGAAACTTTTTCATATAAGCATCACAACCCCAAACTTTAAGAAAGCGACAACTTTGGTTTCTTGCCAAACCACAGCTCAGATTGTGTCGCCTCAACGGACTTAGATGGTGCCCTTTTTAACGTGAATGCAGCTGTCTTTAATGCATAGCCCCAAAATGATAGTGGTAAATCGGTAAGAAACATCATAGATTGCACTATATCCAATAAAGTACGGTTATGACGTTCGGACACACCATTATGCTGTGGTGTTCTGTGGCGTGAGTAGTGAAACTATTTCACATTTTTTAATCAAGACCAAACTCAGAACTCAAATATTCGTCTCCATGATCAGATCATAGAAACTTTATTTTCTTGTTACGATGATTTTTCCAGTTCACTCTGAAATTCTTTGAACTTTTCAACTATTTCAGACTTATGTTTCATCAAGAAGATATACGAATATCTGCGCAAAACATCTCAGAAGGTCAGAAAATAATGATACTTACACGGGCATCAACACTCATTGGATCGCATACATTGGTATGTATTATTTCCAACAAGTCAAGAGTTCGTTCCATTGTTCCGAGAACGGAGTTTTAGTCATCTTGCCCAAAAAGCACGGTTCACAAGCATCAAATGATTCATAACCAAGTAATTCCGAAAATCCATCTTTATGGAGTTTCTTCATGCGTTTTACACCGATATGACTCAAACGGCAGTGCCACAAATAAGTTGCACTATCATTATTAACTTTGTATCTTTTGGCATCAATATTATGAATATGTGTATCACTACGATCGAGATCCAACAAACTATTTTCATTGGGTGTATAACCATCGAAGGTTTTATTCATGTAAACAGAATAACAATTATTCTTTAACTTTAAATGAATAACCGTTTTGCAATAAACATGATCAAATCATATTCATGCTCAACGCAAAACACTAAATAACATTTATTTGGCTTTTAACACTAATCTCGAAAATATAGGGAGTGTGTGATGATGATCATATCAATCTTGGAACTATTTCCAACACTCATCGTCACTTCCCCTCAACTAGTCTATGTTTATTATGTAACTCCTGTTTGAAGTTACTAATCTTAGCAACCGAACAAGTATCAAATACTCAGGCTACTATAAACACTAGTAAGGTACACATCAATAACCTGTATATCAAATATACCCTTGTTCACTTTGCCATCCTTCTTATCCACCAAATATTCAGGGCATTTCCACTTCTAGTGACCATTTCCTTTGCAGTATAATCATTCAGTTTTAGGCTTTGGTCCAGCTTTGGGCTTCTTCACGGGAGTGACAACTTGCTTGTCATTCTACTTGAAGTTTCCCTTTCTTTCCCTTTTCTTGAAACTAGTAATCTTGTCAACCATCAACACTTGATGCTCTTTCTTGATTTCTACCTTCACGATTTCAACATCACGTAAGAGATCGGGAATCGCTTTTCGCCATCCTCAGACATCGAGATCATCACAAAGTTCTACTAACTTGGTGATGGTGACTAGAGAACTCTGTCAATCACTATCTTATCCGGAAGATTAACTCCCACTTGATTCAAGCGATTGTAGTACCCAGCATAATCTGAGCACATGCTCACTAGTTGAGCGATTCTCCTCCATCTTTTAGCTATAGAACTTGTTGGAGACTTCATATCTCTCAACTCGGTATTTGCTTGAAATATTAACTTCAACTCCCGGAACATCTCATATGGTCCATGACGCTCAAAACGCCTTTGAAGTCCCGATTCTAAGCAGTTAAGTATGGTGCACTAAACTATCAAGTAGTCATCATATTGAGCTAGCCAAACGCTCATAACGCTTGCATTTGCTCCTCGCAATAGGTCCATTACCTAGCGGTGCATTAAGGACATAATTTTTCTGCGGCAGCAATGAGGATAAACCTCAGATCACGGATCCAATCCGCATCATTGCTACTAACATTTTTCAATACAATTTTCTCTAGGAACACATATAAAAACATAGGGAAGCAACAACGCGACCTATTGATCTACAACATAATTTGCAAAATACTACCAAGACTAAGTTCATGATAAATTAAAAGTTCAATTAATCATATTACTTAAGAACTCCCACTTAGATAGACATCCCTCTAATCTTCTAAGTGATTACGTGATCCATATCAACTACACCATGTCCGATCGTCCACGTGAGATGGAGTAGTTTCAACGGTGAACATCAATATGTTGATCATATCTACTATATGATTCACGCCGACCTTTCGGTCTCCGTGTTCGAGGCCATATCTGTTATATGCTAGGCTCGTCAAGTTTAACCTGAGTATTCCGCGTGTGCAACTGTTTTTGCACCGTTGTATTTGAACGTAGAGCCTATCACACCCGATCATCACGTGGTGTCTCAAAGACGAAGAACTTTCGCAACGGTGCATACTGTGGAGAACACTTCTTGATAATTTAGTGAGAGATCATCTTAAAATGCTACCGGCAATCAAAGCAAGATAAGATGCATAAAGGATAAACATCACATGCAATCAATATAAGTGATATGATATGGCCATCATCATCTTGTGCTTGTGATCTCCATCTCCGAAGCACCGTCGTGATCACCATCGTCACCGGCGCGACACCTTGATCTCCATCATAGCATCGTTGTTGTCTCGCCGATCTTATGCTTCTACGACTATCGCTACCGCTTAGTGATAAAGTAAAGCATTACGTATGCGTTGCATTTCATACAATAAAGCGACAACCATATGACTCCTCCCGATTTGCCGATAACTTCGTTACAAAACATGATCATCTCATACAATAAAATATAGCATCACGTCTTGACCATATCACATCACAACATGCCCTGCAAAACAAGTTAGACGTCCTCTACTTTGTTGTTGCAAGTTTTACGTGGCTGCTACGGGCTGAGCAAGAACCGTTCTTACCTACGCATCAAAACCACAACGATAGTTTGTCAAGTTGGTGTTGTTTTAACCTTCGCAAGGACCGGCGAGCCACACTCGGTTCAACTAAAGTGAGAGACAGACACCCGCCAACACCTTTAAGCACGAGTGCTCGCATAACGGTGAAACCAGTCTCTGCGTAAGCTGCACGCCAGCGTAATGTCGGTCCGGCCGCTTCATCTCACAATACCGCTGAACCAAAGTATGACATGTCGGTAAGCAAGTATGACTTGTATCGCCCCAACTCACTTGTGTTCTACTCGTGCATATGACATCTACGCATAAAACCCGCTCGGATGCCATGTTGGGAACGAGTAATTTCAAAAAAAATTCCTACGCATTAACGCAAGATCATGGTGATGGCATAGCAACGAGAGAGGAGAGTATTGTCCACGCACTCGTGAGACCGTAAGCGCAAGCGTTATGACAACGCTGTTGATGTAGTCGTCGCCTTCACGATCCGGACCGATCCAAGTACCGAACGTCGGCACCTCCGGAAGTTCAGCACACGCTCACTCGATGGCGATCCCGGACTCGATCCAGCAAAGTGTCGGGGATGAGTTCCACAAGACGACGGGCGTGGTGATTTATGATGATGCTCTACGGCGAGGGCTTCGCCTAAACTCCACGATTTATATGACCGAGGTGGAATATGGTGGAGGGGCACCGCACACGGCTAAGGAACGATCCGTAGATCAACTTGTGTGTTATGGGGTGCCCCTGCCCCGTGATATAAAGGAGCAAGGGGGTGCGGCCGGCCCTAGGAGGAGGGTGCGGGAGGAGTCCTACTCCCACCGGGAGTAGGACTCCCCCCTTTCCCTAGTTGGACTAGGACTTGGGGGGAAGGAGGAGAGGGGGGAAAGGAAAAAGGGGGGGGGGGCGCCGCCCCCCTCCTTGTCCTATTCGGACTTGGGGGGGGAGGGGCACGCGGCTGCCCCTTGGCCCCTTCTCCTCTTTCTCCACTAGGCCCACTAAGGCCCATTAGGTCACCGGGGTTCCAGAACCTACCTGCATCTCGGTAAAATGCCGATTTCACCCGGAACACTTCCGATGTCCAAACATAGGCTTCCAATATATCAATCTTTATGTCTCGACCATTTTCGAGACTCCTCGTCATGTCCGTGATCACATCCGGGACTCGTAACAAACTTCGCACATCAAAACTTATAAACTTCGTAATAAAATTGTCATCGTAACGTTAAGCGCAAGGGACCCTACGGTTCGAGAACTATGTAGACATGACCTAGAATTATTCTCGGTCAATAACCAATAGCGGAACCTGGATGCTCATATTGGTTCCTACATATTCTACGAAGATCTTTATCGGTCAAACCGCATAACAACATACGTTGTTCCCTTTGTCATCGGTATGTTACTTGCCCGAGATTTGATCATGGTATCCAATACCTAGTTCAATCTCGTTCTTGGCAAGTCTCTTTACTCGTTACGTAATGCATCATTCCGTAATTCAACTCATTAGCTACATTGCTTTCAAGGCTTATAGTGATGTGCATTACCGAGAGGGCCTCAGATACCTCTCCGACAATCGGAGTGACAAAACCTAATCTCGAAATACGCCAACCCAACATGTACCTTTGGAGACACCTCAGTACTCCTTTATAATCACCCGATTCGTTGTGATGTTTGGTAGCACCCAAAGTGTTCCTCCGGTAAACGGAGTTGCATAATCTCACAGTTACGAGGAACATGTATAAGTCATGAAGAAAGCAATAGCAACATACTAAACGATCAAGTGCTAGGCTAACGGAATGGGTCAAGTCAATCACATCATTCTCCTAATGATGTGATCCCGTTAATCAAATGACAACTCATGTCTATGGCTAGGAAACTTAACCATCTTTGATTCAACGAGCTAGTCAAGTAGAGGCATACTAGTGACACTATGTTTGTCTATGTATTCACACATGTATTATGTTTCTCGTTAATACAATTCTAGCATGAATAATAAACATTTATCATGATATAAGGAAATAAATTATAACTTTATTATTGCCTCTAGGGCATATTTCCTTCACCAAGTAATACTTTGTGTCAGCAACAAGCTCAATAGCATGAACAATATCTTCGTCTTGCTTTTGCAAAGCTCTACACAACTCATCTGTGTATCCAAATATTTTTTGCATCAAGTGTGCCATGAAAACAAACTCAAATGATCGAAATATTGTCTCTATGGATAGAGCCGCTTGTGCCTCCGCACCATGGTACTCGCCTCCAATCTTATGAAGGACTCGTCAGAGTGACTATACATAGAGATGACATGGTTCACAGTTTTGAAGTGAGAGCCCCAACGTGTATCACATGGCCTTCCCAAACCCATTTCCTGATTCAGCCCACTCCTTGTTTCTACTTCTTCCAATTCCAATGCATCAATGAGTTCTTCAGCCTGAGCTATCCGAAGCATTCTCATTTTTTTACAAGACATGCCAAGAGCATTTAACAAGTGTGCAAGCTTTGAAAGAACCAAGTACAATCACCACTCTCCTTAGCAACAAAGCAACAAGAGTTAATTGTAGTTGATGGGCAAAACAATGAACATAGTAGGCGTATGACTCATCCATAATCAGTTTTTTCAAAGGCCAATCGACATTACCTCTCATGTTACTAGCTCCATCATATCCTTGCCCACGAACCATCGCAAAGGTCAAATTGTGGTCCATAAGCATTTTCTGAATTGCAGCTTTTAGTGTCAAAGAGGTAGTATCTTCAACATGAGCAAGACCAAGAAATCTTACAAGTGCCATTCCTTTCTTATCAACAAAACGCAAGCAAATAGCCAACTGTTCATTCTGATACACATCATTAGACTCATCTGCAAGTATTGCAAAATGACCACCATCAAGTTCTTCAATGACTAGTTTAGTAGTCTCTTGTGCACAACATTTTATCACCTCTTGTTGTATATCATGGTGAGTCATCTTGCAGCCTGTGGAGCATTCTTGAGAACAACCCTATCAACCTCTTCAAAATTTCCTGCTAGCCAATTTAGAAGCTCAAGGAAATTTCCTTTATTTAGCTTAGTCTTCACTTTCATCATGTCCTCTAAATGCCAAGCCTTGGCGCAACAAAAATCTCACACACTTGAGTGTCCATGTCAAACGCTGTTTATACAAAGCCTTGTATTGTGAGGTGTTTAAAGCAATAGACTCCCGAATTGATGTTTGTGGTGTAGTGAACATATCATACTTCTCTTGAGGTTCAGCATGAGAACTACTTACATCACCAACATGCCTTGTCAATCTTGCTTTCATGTTCCAGTTTCTAAACCCACCCTTAACAAATGAATCTCCACCGGGGCTTTTTGTTTTATCCTTGAACAAATAGCAAACAAAGCAGAAAGCGGCCTCTTTGTCCACACTATACTCAAGCCACTTGTGATCCTTAAACCAAGAAGGACAAAAGCGACGGGGATGTCCACTAAAATCTCTGATCTCAAATTTGTGACCCTTTGGTTGACAAGCTCCCAAGTCAATGTATCTCCTTCTAACTACATCCCGGTCATTGACATGATATGAAGATATGGGAATTCGCTTGCCAGGATCACATTCCAGAGCCGCCAAATCTGCTTCGAATTGGGGACTTGGTTCATCATCTTCATCAACCGCTTCATCATCTTCTACAATTGGGGACGGGGAGCCTCTCTCCCTCTCCGGGTTAAGTGGAGTCATTATGTGTATGCACTAGTGCTAGCTGTAGGTTGCTCTCAACCTCAACGGAAAGAGTAGTTGGCGTGGATGTAGAACTTATTTTCCTTGCCTTTGAAGATTTGTCCCACAATTCAAACAAGCTGAAATCCTTCTTCTTCATCTAAATCACAATCACATAAACAAACTAGAAATCAGTGACAGTGGCATTGTGGCATCAAATTCATCACATAAACATCCTTCTTCTTCAAACTTCAATGTCCATTTAGTTCAATTTCAGTTTACAAATAAATCTTCAGATTTCTTACTAAAAACACAGGGCAAAAAACCAAAATATACCAGGAAGGTTGGAGGCTTGGAGCTGGAGGAGACGGCCAGCAGGGGCACTGGAGGCCGGAGGCCGGATCCCGGAGGTGGACTGGCGCCTTGCGGAGGAGATGGCCGGATGGCGGACGCGGGACCGGGACGCCCTGTCCGGAGCAGTGGACCGGCGGCGGAGCAGATGCAGTTCGCGCGGAGGGGAGGGCGGCGCTGGAGGCCGAGGCCCGAGGGAGGGGAAGAAGAGGGCCGGCCGGACCTGGAATCGCCGTCGCCCGCGCGCTGCTAGGTTTGGGAATCGATATCGAGGGAGACTGTCAGACGGAGAGGATCGAGAGGTGCTCGCCCGACGCCACATGTGACCCAGCGTACACCGCTTTGGTCGTATATACGGTTGTTCATGTGGCTCAGTTTTTTGGTTGTGTGGCTCAGTTTGTCCTCTGTTTTGGACTGGGCCAATATAACATGTATATTAAAAAAAAATTGGGCCTAAATCTTGGGTATTCCAGGGAATACCCAGGAAGACCCCAGCGCCGCCGATGCTTCAGTGCTTGTAGTTGTAGGTAGATGGTCTATGAATCTGGATGTAATTTTTATTATTTCTGGTATTCGTTGTACTGTCACGATTGGAGAAGGTTTCTCGCAATAAATAAATAAATAAATAAATAAATATGTGGTATCAACATAAGATCCTATGCACTCTGTGGGTCGTGTTAATAAATAAATGAACGATCTCTAGCTTCCGTTTATGCCAGCTTCTTAGGGGAGCCAGCCGCAGCCAGCTTCTTCGAGGAACCAGAGATCGTTCGGCCGCGCGAGGCAGCTCCAGCTCAGTCAGCATGGGCTCCAGCCTAGCAAGGTAGATTGGGCCCTTAGGGCATCTCCAGCCGTTCGGCCCTCCCAGGGCGCCTAAATAGAGCGGCCTGGGGGCGTGCCGGCGCTAGTTCGGCATCTGGGGGCGACCTAGCTCCCAGTCACGCCCCTCACGCCGCCTCGTGGATGTGGAAAATTTAAACTTGGTCGTTCCGCTCTCAAAAGACGCCGCAAATCCGCGATCGGACGTAGTCTGGCGTTACAAAAACAGAATCCGCGATCGCGTGCGCGCAACGATTCACTTTCGGCGGTGTCGGCTCCGAGCGTTAAGCGAGGTCGGCGTCTGTGAGCTCGTCGAGTCGGAGCTGCCCTTGATGCCTGGGCCGCGTCGGTAGCGGCTTAACCTTCTTTGGCGGCGATGTAGAGGCGTCGTTAGGGCTTAGCGTCCGTGTGGGCGTGGGCGTCGTCGGCGTCGTCGGCGTTACCGTCGGCAGCTTCGTTGGTCGAGGCGGGCGACTTTCCAAGCTTCGGGCGAGCACCTCCTCCTTGACGCCCACTTGATGCGCGCGGTTCGCTTTTCCAGCCGCCCGCTTTTCTTCTTCTTCCGGCGCCCTTCGGCCGGAACAGAGCCGGCTCCTCCTCCTCCTCCTCCTCCTCCTCCTGGTCCTCCTCCTCCTCCTCCGGGTTCCTGCGTCGCCATCGCCGTGAAGACGTAGCCGAGCTCGCCTCCATGTTGCCGCTGAGGTCCACCACCGCCCCGGTGGCGAACCCGGGAGACGCGGCGGCCGCGGTCGATCCTGCCGTGATGATGTCGTCCATGTCGGCTCCCGTGTCGTCGGAGTCGCCGAGGTGCGAGAAGGGTAGCGGTCCACGGTAGAGATGGGGCGTCGGTGTGGACGCGCAGGCGGCAGGCGACGAGTAGTTGTATGGAGGGTATTGCACGCCGACGAAGGCGGCGAGGGCGGCGCCAGAAGCGGGTGACCATGAGGAAGGTCACGTTTGATTGAACCCACTGGCGCTGTCGCCGCCGGGCGTAGCGACGCATTTATGAACCCTATGGAGATCCGGCGCTTGCGGTCCCTGTATGCGTCTTGGGCGTGGTGACGACGGGTGGATTCATCCTCGCTGGTCGACCGATGAGGAAGACGCCGCCTTACCAAGCGTTGTCGCGGGCCTTCTTGGCTATGGTTTCGTTTCACTGCCGGCGGTGATCGCCAAGGCTGAACTTCCACCCTCCACTCGGCGCTCGACAGGCCGGTGGCTTCGATGGCGGCGCTTCTCGGCCTTCGCTGCTAGGCCACGGGCCGCCGCGTTGCCGCCACAAGGCATGGCGATTTCTTCTGGTGGCATGGCGTATTTCTTCGGTGGCATGGCGTGCTTCTTCGCGGCGAAAGCGTGAGGCGGTTTAGCGGGAAAAGGAGAGAATGGCGGGAGAAAGGCGGCGAGGGAGAGATGCGAGAAAAGCGCCAAGAAACGGCGGAAAAGGCCCTCGGTCGCCGCCAGGCGTATGGCCCATGCGCCTTTTTTTGCTTGTGCCGGCTCTGCGCCCCAGGCGCCGGTTCGCTCGGTCCGCCGGCACCGATTTGGCCCGAGCCGCTAAAACGGGCTTCGAGGACGCTGACGGGCACTTTTTTGACGCCGCGCGGCAAAATCGACCGAAAAGCGCCTGTTGCTGGGGGCGACTGGAGAGGCCCTTACGGCTGGTGCCAGGGCAAGCTATCGATGGCCCAGTTATGCTAGGCGCTGAGAGAGGACGTATCGGGGGAGAAAAAGAACAGATCGAGCGAACCGGTACGCTGCTCACAGATCACTCGGCGGTGGCATAACCGGTAAATAATGTCCAACTCCGTCTCCTTCGAATTTTGGGAGCGGGGTTCGAGCTGCTTCTTGTTTTTGCACTGCGAGGCAACGCTGCTCCACAAAGGCAGCTTCTCGGAGCTGCGGCGTTCGGGTCTGCTCCATGCACTGAGACGATGAAGCTACAAGCCAGAGACGATCCGAACAGGCCATAGTATCATATGATACTCTTACTGCAATCAGCCTTATCATTTATATTTTTGCTCGTTTCCACACCGAAACCTAGACAATCTCATTCCCTGGTTCTTAATTGAAAAAACCACAATCTCATCCTCAGGCCCCACTGCCATCCTCGACATTAATGAAAGCGGCTAAACTGATGCGGACGTCTGTTAGGACAATGTTAACTGCGGGATTAGGAGGGACTTGATACATCCGTATTTATATAAATCTAAGACAAGAATTTTGGGACGAGGGAAGTAGCTTATATCAAGCTTTTTGATGCGAATCATTTGTTTAAATAACATACATGCAGCTAGCAAACATGCGGACATGCACGTGTACTGAACTGGGACATGCAGCTAGCAAACATGCGGACATGCACGTGTACTGAACTGGGCCATGCAGCTAGCTAGCACTGATGAAAATAAGCTATTGTATAGATTAATACTAATAATCTTCACCAATTCACATTATTGGTTATATAAAAATTAAGAGTGGCATGTACTGGTACTAAAAATGAAGGATATTTGGTTTGGTCCGTTCACTAAAACAAGCAGGTAGCATGGGGACTTTAGTATCAATAGCAAATATGCCCGTGTGTTGCAACGGGAGACAAAAAATTATGGCTAACCAAATAAGTATTACTAAGTATCCTGATATATGAGCGTATTCTATTTTAACATAGTGGCTCATCATGTTTCCATTTTTTTTCTCACCCTAGCCGATGATGGTTGCGATGTCCACGTGATCACAATGCATTCGACGTGGTAAATCCCAAGGCTATGAGTTTGCCTGTGCATGCCACACTTGTCATTATGTTACATAGCGGAATGTTTAAAACTTTAAAAACAAATCTCATTGACCACGAACTACTCCCAACGCCAAGACATATAAAGACTTTGGAAAAACTAATCAAATCCTAGACATAAAATACTTTTGATTCAGTGAACAGTTTTTCGAATCGACAAACATTTTTTTAATTTTGATTTTCACAAAAAAATCATGAACATTAGTTTTGTTTACAAAAAAAATTTAAATGTATGAATCAGTTTTGAATTCATTAACATTTTTTGACTCAACAAACATTTTTGAGTCGATGAACTTTTTTAAAGAAACTGGAGAACATATTCTAAAAAACAAATATATTTTTTATTTTTGTGAACATTTTCTAAAATGTCATGGACATTTCTTTTCAGATTCCCGAATATGTTTTGAATACGCGGACATTTTTTTCAAAATCATGAACATGATTTTATTCCCCGGCCATTTTTTCCAAATTGTGATTTTTTATAATTTTGCAAACAGTTTTGCAAAACCACCAAAAAAACTTGAATCTGCAAAAAAATTTATGATTTTCTAAACATTTTTGAATTCACATATATTTTATGATTTCTCATACATTTTTTTTTGAGAAGTCGCAACTTTAAAATATTAAAATCCCAAATTAATTTAAAGAAGAAAGAAGAAAGAAAACAGAAGACATGCGTGAGAACACATGCGTGAGAAAAGAAAGATGAAAATTGTGGAAGCTGGGGGATCGAACCCTGGTCTCATCGCTAGAGGAGCGGTTCGTTGTTCTGTGAATTATATTCGTCGCGTCTTTATAAAACAATGAAGGAGGAGGCAATTTTTTGTCCGAAAAATTGAATCATTTTTCCACTTACGGGTGGCATTGGTGGGTAATTTTGACTAACTTGGAGGGTAATTTTAAATGACGGACGACCAGAAGCGATAGCTGCTTTATTAGTATATATATAGGTAAAGATTAACTTCAATTTTCTGGAGCACTTCCTCTTAATTTGTTGCTAAGTAGGTCTTGATTAGACACAGTTTTCCTATCTCTGGGCTGCCACAAAAATGACTTAGCTGAAAAGATAATACTAAAACTAATTCATTATACATACTGACATGCAGTACCAAAATGCTTCAGGTGTCATTATACATACTGTCCATGTGCATAAGAGTAAGAAAATGTCAGGTAGTGTTACTTGTAGAGGCCACAAGCATGTTTCGTGATTATGAAAATGAGCTTACCCCTGGCATGTCCAATATTAGCAGCGCATCATCATCATCTCCTGCACCCACCTTTGGCTGTGACAAACCAGTGATGGGTTTTTCTTCATTGTAACAGTTGCTGTTTCAGAAAACCAGTGGAACAGTTGTTGTTTCAGGGATATTGTGTGAGCAGGTAAAGGGATTTGACAGTTTCCAAATATCAGGTACCTATATAGTACCTTGTAGTAGAAGCACTTGACTAGCTTCAGAGTTCACAAATTTCTTACAACATGGAGCATTCCCTGGTCGCATTTGCTGCTCATAAACTACAGAGAATACTGAAAATAAATCATGCTAAGTATAGGTGGAAAAGAGGATCAAAATTCAGACCTGTAACCACCTCCTTTCTCGCCTGATCCTTTTCCTCCTCATCCTCCCACGCCGGATTCTTATTCTCTTCCTCCGTCGGCGTCTTGTGCTTGTCCACCGCAGCACCAGACATCTTGCTCGGCTGGTAGCAACAAGCAGGGAGTAGTGGTGGCACCGGCGGAGACAGAAAGACGGCCCATGTGGGGACAAGCGGGATGCCAGGACGGCGACGAGCGGAGTTTTGTTCCTCTCGTATCATTATCGCTCAGGGTTGGCTCCTACTAATAGTAATCCTTGTTTTTTTTTCGAAAAGGGGGTTCCCCGGCATCTGCATCAGAGTGGTGCATACGGCCATCTTATTAACCAAAAATTAAAAAGTGCCAATAAGGTTCCAAAGTCTCCAACTGAAAAAAAGAAAAAGGCAGCTCACATATAGCCTAAAAGGCTAGATACACAAACTAGCCAGGAAAAGACGCCACAACCGGCTGGCTAAAAATAGATAGGTAAACTAATTGCCTATCCTATTACATGACCGCCATCCAAACCGGTTGAAGATATCCCGAACTACCATCTCCCAGCGGATAGATCCGATAACCAAATGCTCCACCGCCTCCATCGGAGTGAGTAGCGACCACGAGCGGATCAATCTTTGTAGCTCGGAAAATAACTGCAAAAATGAATCCGTGATGTTACATTAAAAACCAAATCATTTCGCAATTCCAGATAGTCCACAACAAAGCGCAAACTCCAAACCGTAATATGTCTTGCTAAGTCGCTCAACCCCATTAAGCCATGTCCCAAATAATGCGTTAGCCGATTCGGTGGAGTAATATTAAAGCAATATGGACCGTCGGCCAAATAACTTTGGCCAACGGGCAATCAAGGAATAGATGCTTAATCGTCTCATCCCGATCACGTAAACTACACCTAGTAGGTCCCGTCCAATTACGCTTTATCAAGTTGTCCTTTGTTAAAATAACTTGTTTATGGACAAACCACATAAACACTTTAATTTTTAAAGGAACTTTGACAGCCCGCATAAACTTGGAAGTTGGAATAGAGTTCGAATTAATAATATCAATGTACATTGATTTAATCAGTAAATACTCGAGATCTAGTCAACTTCCGGTAGAATCCATCGGGTTGGTGAGAAAGTTGAACCTCCATTAGTCTCCTAACTAGATGGAGCCATTCTTCCCAACGATTGCCGCTAAGGACCGTCTAAACTGAATATTAAGGGGATAGATTGAAATACCGTTGCCACGAACACCTCACGTCGTTGAGCAATCCGATATAAAGATGGATATTGAATGGCTAAAGGTGAGTCGCCAAGCCAAGTATCCTCCCAGAAACGTGTACTTACACCGTTTCCAATAACAAACCTCGTCCTATTGAACATTGATTGTTTGACTTTCATTAGTCCTTTCCGTAAAGGCGAATCGCTTAGTCCGGCGGATGACACGGGACAATGTTTTAGTCTGGAGGTACTTGCTGCGAAGGATCTGCGCCCACATGGCCTCAGTCCCGGAGAAAAGCTTCCATAATCACTTACTAAGAAGGCATCTGTTCTTAACTTCAAGATTTTCAATACCAAGACCCCCTTGGTCTTTCGATCGATGATGATGTCCCATTTAGCAAGCGGTATTTTCTTTTAAGTTCATCACCGCCAAAAGAAACGCGACCGATAGAAGTCCAAATCTTTTCCTAACACCAACTCGACCTCAAAGAACGATAAGAGGAACATAGGCATACTCGTGAGCACCGAATTAATCAAGATCAAACGGCTTAGTAAGACATTAGCTTACCCTTCCAAAGCATTTCAGCTTTCTTCTCAAATCGATCCTCGATGCACTTCCATTCTCTGTTTGTCAGCCTACGATGGTGTATCGGAATACCAAGGTATGAGAAAGATAAACTCCCCAACTCGCACCCAAACAATTGCCTATAAGACTCCTCTTCGTCTTTGGCTCTACCAAAGCAGAACAACTCGCTCTTATGAAAGTTAATCTTTAACCCGGTCAATTGTTCAAAAAGGCATAACACCGCCTTCATATTTCTCGCCTTGGCCAAATCATGCTCCATAAAGATGATTGTATCATCAGTATTGAAGGACGGATACACCTCCATCAACAAGATGAGGTACTAAACCACCCACTTGACCATTCTCCTTAGCACTTCCTATCAAAATTGCTAACATATCCACCACAATGTTAAATGTGATAGGGGACATCGGATCTCCTTTGTCGAGGCCTTTATGTGTCCGGAAGTAATGACCTATATCGTCATTCACTTTAATTCCCACACTCCTTTTTGCGTAAAGGATTCGACTGTCGTCAGCCAAAGCTTCATCAAAACCTTTCATACGCAATGCCTGTTGGAGGAATGGCCACTTGACCTTATCGTACGCTTTTTCGAAATCCACCTTAAAAATTACTCCATCTAATTTTTTGGAGTGGATTTCATGGAGCGTTTCATGAAGAACAACCACCCCTTCAAGGATGTTTCTGTCCCAAGATGAAAGCGCTTGGGATTGTTGCACCACGTCACGCGCAATCTGTGTGAGCCTATTGGTCCCGACCTTGGTGAAGATTTTGAAACTAACATTGAGGAGGCAGATCGGCTCGAATCGCTCAATTCTCACAAAGATCCGCTTTCTTAGGGAGCAATGTGATAGTTCCAAAATTCAAGTGAAATAATTGAAGCCGCCCGGAGAAAAGATCATGAAACATAGGTAGTAAATCCCCTTAATAATGTGCCAAAGATTTTTATAGAACTCACCGGAATCCATCCTATCCGGAGCCTTATTGTTTTCATTTGTGCAATAGCATCAAACACCTCCTTCTCCGAGAATGGGGCGACTGTGATATCATTATCGGCATCGACGTACAATTGAGGCACATCCTCGATCCCCGACTCATCGAGGGACACACAATTATCCTCCGGAGGTCCAAATAACTATCTATAATATTCGGTAATATAGGTTTTGAGATTATCCGGCCTAAAATAGTACCTCATCCTCGCTCAAGTTGAAAGATCCGCTTCTTTACTGTGCTTACCATTAGCGATGAGGTGAAAGAATTGAGTATTCGCGTCCCTTGGACCACTTTGCGGACCTTAGCTCATAAAGCCCACTTCAATTCTTCTTCGCGGAGAAGTTCTTTCAACCTCTTCTCCGCCTCATTTTTAACTCCGAGCTCAGAGGCAAAGAAATCATGATTCAGCTTTTTATGTCCAGGCCTGCATAAGAGAAAGGAGCCTATCCTTCTCGATCTTATACACCCCACCGAGGTGCTTAGCCCAACCCCGCAAGAAGCTTCTCAAATGCCTAATTTTATTCTCGCTAACGCCGACCGCACGTCCTACCTCCTACACCCTTAGCCCATTCCCCGCTATGAGGTCTAAGAACCCCTCAGCGTTAGAACCGTGCCATCTCAAATGAGAAGGTGTTTTGTTTCCCATATGGTTCGGCTCCCCAGGTTGACGAACAATGGTGTGTGATCGGAAATTCCCAGCGTGAGAGCTTGCAATCAGTAACAAGAGGGAACTTCTGTTCCCACTCCACGCCATGAGAACTCGATCAAGCTTTTCATATGCCGGGTTTGGCGGAGAATTAGCCCAGTAAACTTTCTACCGAAAAGTTCTATCTCCCTCAGATCCAAGCTTTCAATAATGGTATTGAACATAAATCCACCACCGCCGTCAAAGTTATCATTATTTTTCTCCTCCCTCCTCCTAATGATATTGAAATCACCCCGACCAAAATCTAAGTCGCTCGGACCTGATTCGAACTAGGTCCGCCAGAACTCCGGTTTAAGCTCGGGTTGTGCGGCACCATAAACCGCCACCAAAGCCCAGTTGAACCCATCAACTTTAGACCTAACTCGAAACTTTACTGAAGTCGCCCATTACTACACTCCTGACTTCAAGGGAATCGCATCTCACACCCAAAGAAGATACCTCCCGATCTTCCTCGTGGAGGAGGCAATGCCAATCGAAATCAATACCACCCGCAAGAGAGGATAGAAATCAAGCAAGAAAATTATCTCTACCGGTTTCCGATAGAGCAATAAAATCTAGCCGATGTTCCAGAGAAGCCTCAAAGAAGAAACCTTCTTTTAGCCAAGTCTTTCAGACCTCTGCTATTCCAAAAGATTCCTTTCATATTTCGTCATGGAATTTTTAGTAGTCCTAATCCTAGCACTCCTCTGACTGAGAATCGGGATAAATCTTCCGCTTCCACTTACGCTTTGGCTTAGTGGGCTCTGTCGCCGGTCCTCATAACTCGCTCAACTAACTAACAAATGCAACATCTAGGGGCACATCATCGCCCTCCCGACTCATGATTAGAAGGTGCTAGATCCGCATACGTATTATCTAGCACTCTAACCCCTAACGCATCAATCTCCTCATCATTCATGGGTTTAACTACCGCAAGATTACGAATAGTCTCTAAGACACGTTCCGCCTCCAAATCTAACATATCATTCATCAATTGGAGATCTCACTATTAGTAACACCTAGTGAAACTCCTAATTGGTTTGCATTATTAATAATCTCCTTATGAGAAAAATGCAATAAAGAATTAGATATGTCGACGGGACATACCGTAAGATATCGCAAGATCATGAAGCTTGGCCGCCTCATAGCGCATCATCACGCCGTGATATCATCCACCTCCTGAAGCTCCTGAACGCGAGCACTCATCCGTCTCCCGTCGAGACCGGGTCCGGATCCCGGCCAAAGGCCACTACCTCCTCTCTAGTAAACAGAGGAGGCGGTCATGGCTCCCAAGCCCCTGACAAGTGCCCCACGGGAAGGGCAAGAGACGGACACCTGGGCCACTCCGCCTCCCTCCTCCCCGCCCCATCCCTCGGCGCCAAGTGGCGCGCCCGGCCGAGACGGTCCTCCCCGATCACGCAGAAGAAGGAGGAGTCGGCCACCGTCGCAACACTCACGACGCCCAAGACCTCGGATCACCGATGACGGTAGAAAGATAGGAGTTGTCGAGGCCACCGCCCTGACTCCCTCCCCAAGCCCCAACTCGGGCGTAGAGATCATCTCGTAACCTCGACCACAGTGTGAGACAGGAGGAGGTGAAGCAACCAAGGGCTCAACGTCCCGGCTCCAACCAAAGTCCTCATGGCGTTGCCGTCTCCATAGGTCCAGCAAAGACCCGCCAGCCTCGAACTCCAACAAAGGGAGCGACGTCAACACATCATCGTAATCCACCCTATCGCTCCAAAGTCAGGAGGGCGAGGTCAGCTCAAGGACCCAAACCTCGGCCGAAGTCATAGGCACCGATGGTGAAGGTGCCGCTCAACCCCGGACTCCAACCCCGCAATCGAGTATCGGTGCTGTAACCGTTAGTCCCCTCCTCGCAGACTCCTCGGTCGGTGCCCTAGCACCAGACTGTCACACCCTCGTGCATATCCACGCTATTCCCATTAATGGCCTCAAAGAAATGCATCGGTGTCCTCAAACTCAATCTCAAGCGGGAAAACCTCTCCCCTATAAGTCCAAATGACCTTATCCCAGACAAACTCAATATCCGTAAGACTCACTAGAAGCCAAGTTACTCCATGAGCTCGAGTAAAAGCCATATCTACTCTTTCCGCTCTTCCCAACCATAATACCCATGTCGGCCACAACACGAACATCCCGCAACGGTTTGGATGGGGCTCCCAAAAACCTCAACCAGACCGCATAAGTGGTTTGCCCTTAGGCTCCACCTTCTTCCACTCATGAAACTCCAGATGCACTTTGTGCCGTAAACCCTACATGCATCGGGCTCGTGAGTCTCCTCAGAATCATCCACAGAGGGGAAATCCACCCTAAATACATTATCCTCGAGAGCAACCAACACGCACTGGAACTCACCCGGTGCCACTTCCTGAAGCCTCCGCACAATCTAAGCCTCAGTCACCTCACCCTGAGTCGCTTTCACAATCCCGGTGGTCATACTCGAGTCTCCTCCTAATCTCTCTCACGCCGGGGACTCAAGAACATCACCCGCACAATATACTCCATACATTGTCGAGCCGAGCTGGTTAGGCAAAAACGGCAATCCTCAGATGTATGTGCCGCTTGTCAAGACGACTCACATAGTCTGCGCCACACACTCAAAGAATGAAGTGGCCCTTCTCACCACAACGGTAGTAAAGCATCCTTTCTTTCTTGCGCGCCCATTTGGCCAACCTCTCGAATCGGGACCACAAGAATCCTCGCCCACCGTCTCTAAGGTGTACCTCCACACTAGCTGTGGCCGCCACCACCTCCATCGCTGGTAGCGAGGTCCGTAGGACCGAGCGTGATCGGTCTCCACTTGCCGCCAAGTGGGTCACCACTCAAATGTAGTGGAGGAGGTTGTTTACGATACCTCCCACTACCACCACCCCGACTTCACAATGTCCGCGGTAGCCTCCTCTCAAGCAGTGGTCCCACCGAGGCTCCTTTGACAAATCCACCAGGAGGACCGAGAAACGGTCTCTCAGTAGACCCGTCACTCTGCCAGGCGTAACCACGACCTCCTCCCGCGGAAGAGGAACCACGATGTTGTCCATCTCCGTACGCATCATATCCATCGTCTCCCGACTGGCCTCGGGGCGGAACATGCGACCGGTTCTGAGGTGGTTTTGCGACATAGTGCAATGGAGGTGCGGCCGAGGTCACGCCCAGAAGGCGCCCAAGACAACCCCAAGGCCACCCCACCACCCCGGCCACGTAAGAATTACGCCGGCCACACCCAAGGCCGGAGGCCTGTGCCCACCGCGACCCACAAACCGGTCGAGCCACGGACGCCGCGGGCGCCGAGGCTCGGCCCGCTTCTTCCTACCAGTAGTATGCATGGGCACATGCCCTGCCAAGAACGCCAGGTCGACGCCACACCTGGTACCAGAGGCACAACATCGCTGCCGCCGGCTGCTCGCCAGCGGCCTCAGGCCCCTCAGACTGTTAGCCGCGACATAAGCCGCCTGACGCCAAGAGCCCCACCCCGACCAATCGCAGATTGGTCGGCTTACAAGCGGGCGCCGCAGCTCCACGCCCAGCCATGGACCCGAGAGGAGGAATGCGCGCCGCTCTCCCCGGCCACAAGGATTTAAAACCCGCGCCCCTCTCCTCCTCATTTAATCCAGCTAGGGCACAGCGACGGCGGCTTATCGCACGAGCCTTCGTGATCGATCGCACGCATGCATGGAACAGCCCCCACGTATTCAGTCGCCCGAACGGAATCCACGTTAGGCTGGGCCACATACCCAGCTAACGGTCCAAGAAGGGCTGCCTCGCTATGGGCCACATACCCATTAGTAGGCCGGCCCAAGTCAGCCGTTGCCCGATCGGAGCCACTGAGGCCCAAGAGCAAATTCAAACGACGAGTCCTGTCGGCACGGATCTCGCCGATCTCTCTGATCGCCGGTGCCGGCGCCGCCGCCGCCACCATCTTTCTTGATTTCTTCCTCTTAACAACAGTCCAAGATTCCGGCCGTATTAAATCAAAAATGGTGAGGTTAGGAAGACTGACCTTCGGGATAGGACCCTTCCAAGGCCTTACCGCCGTCGCCGCCGTCCGTCAATGCACCACACGGCGCACCATCTCCTCCTTCTCTCCCTCGTGCAGCCCTATCCTGGCCGGATCGTCGAGAGGCAGCACTTTGTCGATTGTCGCCACCACTTCCGCCTGCAGCCCGCATGGAAGAATTCGCAAATCTGATCCGGCGGCGCCGGGCGACGGCGGTGATGGCGGCGCCGTCCGCGTCCCCATCCGGTCGCCCTCGTCGGCACCAGCTAGTGCCCAAAACCGCCCCCACCCATCGCCGATCGCCGGCGGCATCCGGCGACGCACCCGCGGTCGCCCCGCAGGCCGTCGCCCCAGTCGCCCCGCTAGGCATGTCGCCCTTGTCTGGTCCCCTGCGCCTAATAGTAATCCTTGTTGACATTGCGCAGATTAAAACACCATGTTCGGCTGTTCCAGAACCATGAATCTGCACCCCTTGCTCCATGGCCGGAGCCAGGGGAGCTGTAAGTTGGCAAGCAGAACTCGGAGCAATACAGAGTATACAGGAGTACATTCTACAGCATGCATCTCCGATAGCAGAAAGTACCACTGACTTTGCATGGAATCAGGCTGATTTACTTCACGCCGGCAAGTCAGCAATTTCTAGCCACTTGCATGCAATGCAATGGAATGCAACACAGACTTTGGCCATCCCATTTCCATAGCAATATCTTGAATTCCATGCTGGGCATTAAGAACATGTGACAAGAAATTTGAGTTTTGCAACGCGATGTATATACACCGATTATCATGACAAGGACTTCACTCCCACTTCTTACTCAAACCTGAAGCCAAATATTTATCAAGTACTTAAGTGCCACTTTCAGCGAAGCAAAGTTAAGTTAGGAAATAAAATTAAGATTATAATAGGGCAATCCAGTGACATAACTGTTGGTTGTTGTAACAAAATGAATACTGGTCCTTTAATAGGTTAATATTGTCTCAACATGTTCTACAGTGTTCAGATAGCTAGCTTACTAACTGACACCATAAAAAGTCTTCTACTTCAGGTGGAAGGAATGAATTCAGAAAATTTTCAGTCTACGAAATGACATAAATCCAGTATGAATTTCCGAGCTGTACATCCTTAACAGCATTATCTCATTATGAGAAAGTTGCCTTACATACAGACAATTTCATCATTGAGTGGAGATAAACAAAAGCTCCCAAGCCAATTGTTAGGCATTCAAGCATTACAAAACAAAAGCAGATCCACATAAGTGAAGTGCCAGGCCTATAGTTTTCCAAATGCCAAAAAAGCCCAAAGCACACTTTTAAACAAAAAATTGCAATACAGACAAATTATTCGCAAGGAGAAATAAACATAAAACTTATTCCAACAATCATCATTCAACAAAGCGATCATGGTATCCATGGTTAAGTGCTAGGGTATTGCAATTGCAACTAACTAACACCATATGTAAGGGGAAACGCGAGCATAGTTACTAAGTAAAACAGCAATAGCCAGCTGCATAAAGACATCGAGGCCACATGCATCTGTGGATGCATCTTCTGCATGCAGTCATTAATCAGCTATTTCAGTCCAATATATGAGACTGAATAACAAATAATGAAACAGATAGGGTTACCTGTTGACTGCTCTTTTCCTTTTTTAGATCAAAAGGGCTCTCGCCCCGATTCCATTTGATGAAACCACACCATCCAGTTTACAATTACAAAGCACTCGGGCCACACCGACCTACTGGGCCAGAAACTGTTGACTGCTTTCAGTTGGCATGACAGCAATAATAGAGCAAATATTACCAGTTTGCTTCCAGAAATCGAACATGTTAATAGCAGAGATGAGATTATGAGACACCAAAACTCTGCAGAATAAGACAAAAATTACCAGAGGATGAGGTTCTGGTGTGAAATCAAAACTCTGCAGAATAACACAAGTATTTGATACTCATAAGAGTACATAAATATGTCTAGCATAATTTATTTCTTCAAACATAGGTTACATAACAGGTCGCCCAGGAGGAACAGGGATGACCTGAGCACTCTCTCCAATACCTTATAATTATACGGTATATGCAATGATCCTAAAGATGGGTACTGCAGCAACAATATGTTCAACATCTTCAAATGCTTGCATGGAGACTGCTCATTTTAGCACGGCTGAGTTATGTCAATTCTCAAGATAACATGATCAATGGTAGAACAGTTGTAAACCTAGCGGTGAGCTGCAGCACATATCCCCGAACAAGGACACGCGTCTTGAATCTTGAAAGAAGATGTTTCCGCATCTCGCTGCACAAAATTCAGTCATTCATCACAACCCTTAGCTTGCCTCTTGTTAGCAATTCACACTGTTCTCTTAGCTCAGTACTGCAATCGTATATCACTAGCCTTTCCAGCGAAGATGGGAGGCCCTTCCTAGGCAGCCTTGGGATGTAGTCACAACAAACGATACTCAATGTCTTGAGGGAACGAAGGCTGTGCAGTCTCACAGGAAGATGTACGAGGTTCAAACAATCTTGAAATTCAAGGTCTTGCAGGGAGCTGAGGAGCAGTAGCGCTCTCTCTTGCTCATCTGTTAGTCTTGTCCCTCCCTGCTCCAGCTTCTCAAGTCGTAGGCATTGGAGGCAAGTGAGGCCTTTGCACAGTGACATGTTAAGGAGAGACAAGTCATCAATGTGAAGACTTTCGAGTCGAGGGCACAGCTCATAGTGCCCCGACAAACGTTCCAAATATGGAGGCAAGCCAGGGGAGTTGAGTAGGGCCAAATTTCTGAGGTTCACAAGGGATTGCAAGCCCTCTAGTGCGATGAGTGATTCACATTTTTCAATTCTCAGATCTTCCAGCGACCTGCAGGAATGCAACTGTAGAGATACCAAGCTAGGGTTTTCTTGTACTTCCAAATTCATGAGGTTCACAAGGGATTGCATTCCCTTTACTGTGGCAAGCTGTTTGCATTCACGAATTCTCAAATCTTCAAGCGATGTGCAGGAATGCAGCTGTAGAGATTCCAAGCCTGGGCTTTCCAATACTTCCAATTTTCTGAGACAGCTGAGATTACCCATGAAGCAGAGTGATAGTGTTTTGTGGTCATAGTTACTGATCACAACTTGTCCAAGTGGCTGTGGAAGAAGCCATGTTCTGTTTGCCTGGACATCATTTCCGTCATTTTGCACCAAGGATGAGAGCAGCCCAGGACAGCATCGAATTATTAGCTCCTGCAGGGAGGTAAATCCAGCAAAGTCTTCCTTGTTCCCGTAAAATCTCAAATAAGGGCTTCGAGAAATAGCTATCTTTTCTAGAGAGGAGGTGAGATTTAATGGAATGCACAAAAGTCCATCTGGACCCCAGCTTGATGAATCCTCTGGGGCTGAGATAAAATTTGGTTGACTGTTCTCTTCCTCTTCAATCTTTAACTGTGTAAATTGAGGGCAGTCATTTAAGCACAATTCCTTCAGGATCTCAAGCGATGTTGCAACATCAAAGATAACCACTTCCCGTTATTCCTGATGAACTAATATAGAGACTTCTGAGACACCGGAGGCCAAACCGATATGCACCTATCGTGATACTCATCAGTAAGCTCTGGCCGAACATCTGAAGAGAAAAGTTTTCTGCACCCTACTATACGGAGATCCCTTAAAGAGAAGAGCTGATTAAGACTTCAAATGAAATAGATGTTAGGTTTCCACAAAATGATATGCTCAAGGATTTTAGGTCCCCCCAATTATGGAATGCCAATATTTTTCCATCCAATCTCAATGTCTCACCGGAATTCTCACCAGATCGACTATTTGGAGAAATTTCTAGTTTTTCTGTGGACGATCCCTCCATCTTCAGAAGTGTTGGAACTCCGTCAATGTGCAGTCTAGAAACATTAGTTGAATGTGGTAGGAGACACGGCATCAGTAAATGAGGACAATTGATTACTGTGAGTACTCTAAGACCGGGCAACCATAGCTTCCACCCAGTTCTGTAGTTATGACCTTCAAACAATGACGGCTGCTCAGCAAAGTTATGACCTTTCTCAAACAGATCGAACACCTTGAGTGCAGGGCAGCTCCGAATCTCCAGTACCCTTTAAACTAGAGTTCAAATCCCTAGGGAAGTGCAGGTACATCTCTCCAACTCTGGCATTTCAACTAAAAATCAGCTCCTGCAATGATGGAACTGATACTTCTCTAATTTTCCGCAGGTTGCTCAACTTGAACGTCGTAAGAAACAGAAGTCTTTCCAGAGATGGAAATATAAGCCTTTCACCACAATCCTCTAGATTAACCATCCGCTCAAGGGTAAACGAAGCGTCATGGCATAAGCCAACTTCTAATACTTGAAGGTGGAGAAACTTGCTCAAAACTCGAGGTAAATCTTCCGCCAAACATGAGCATCCTGTAAGTTTAGATACCGAAGATGTGTAGGATTTACCAAACCGCATAGGAAGGAATGAGACCCAGCAGTTGCACATACTTGTAACAGACGCAAATTGTGTGCCTTCTCAAATACTTGTTGGAACAATTGGGAGTCGTACTGTCCAATTAAGACCAATGATCTCAAATTTTTAACTTTTTCAATGTATTTCGCAATATCTCTTGAAACTTCTCATCATACCAATACACACGACCAGTTACTATTGACAAATGTAGCACAGTTGATGAAATTTCATTGCACTGTAGAGCATCCAAAGTTGCACACTCAGCTCTTGAAATTACCCTTGCGAAATCATGCATAAGAGCACACATAACATAAGTAGTTTGATTGTTTGAAGAGTAGCCTCCTTCAATCTGCTGAAAGAAGCCCAGGTTCACTAAATTAGTCAGATAGAGCCGTCCTATCTCATCCAATCTCATACCTGAATGACTACACTTCACAAATCCCTGTGAAATCCAAATACGAACTATCTCCTCAGCGAGAAACTGATAATTGCAAGGGAATATAGCACAATATGAGAAGCATTGTTGTAAATGGTAGGGCAGTTGATCATAACAAAGCTTCAAAGTAGGCATAATGCCTCTTCTGAGTTGCAGGGATTTCCAATCTTCGCTCTTCAGAATGTTACTCCAATGTTCACTGGTAAGATGCTGTCTTAATAATGCCCCTGCAGTTTCTGCAGCTAGCGGGTTTCCTTTCAACTTTTCTATTATCTGCCATGCCAAAGTCCTAAGACTACCTTTCACTTCATAGTTCTCATCACCAAACACACACGCTTTAAACAATATCCAAAAATCATCTTCTTTCAAACCATGTAACTTAATTGGTTCAACCGTACCTCTCCTTTTTGCAACAGATGGTTTTCTAGTTGTCACAAGTATGATATTGCCTTTTGCATTGTCAGATTTGAAAGGGGCTAATAGTTGGTTCCACTGGCAATCATTCATGTCATCCCAGACATCATCTAAAACAAGTAGAACCCTCTTTGATTTAACATAACCGCTCAAGACCTCCTGAAGCCTGGCAAAGCTGTACAGCCCATCATGTGTTCCTTGGGAGACAAAATCCAACATCTCTCTTGAGATTCTCGTTTCATCAAATTTGTTGGACACTGAAATCCACATTCTGTGGTCAAATTGACTTTCCACAGATGGATCGTTGTATACCAGTTGAGCAAGGGTTGTCTTCCCAACCCCACCAATGCCTAAAACAGTCAGAACAGTTACACTGCTAGATAATTTGTGTCCTTTATCAGCCGTGATGATTTCTGCCTTCTCATAATCTCTCCCATAAACTTTTCCCTGAACAAGACTTGATGTTCTACGGTGTGGATGTTCTACATGGTGATTTGAACTTGCACTAGAGTCTGGCCCAAGTATCATCAGAGCCGCCTCACATCCCTCGGATGCCTTGCAACTGATGAGTTATGTCTTTATCCTATTGGAAAAGGTGACCTTGTCCCAAGTGTATGTGTCGGATCTGGTGCCGTGTTTTGGCTCCTCAACCTCAGCCCCTCTCATGTTTCTGGTGGATGAAATACCATCAGTTGCAGTAGAAGTAGCATTTGCAGTAGCATCACCAGTGCTGCAATAAGAAAAAAAGATGGCGGATTGGCTGTTAGAACCACCGTAGATGTATACAGAAGACTCTTAAAATGTGCTGACCACCGATGAAGATATAAATTTCCCAGTTACCTTGAAGGGTCACTTGCTCCACGTTTCTTCTTACAACTTTTACTCTTGAGATGCTTGGCTAAAATAGGTGTCCCCTTGTCAGTTGTGCACACAACCACTACATGGCAGTGTTTACATATTGCTCTGACAGGCCCTCCATTTTCAACAAACTCCTCGATATCAAAGTGTCCCCAGGACTCGGACCGTAATCCGTCAACACTGCTACTCTCGGTCGATCTCTCCACTTGCAGTGATCCATGTGCATCCGTTTCGTCAAGGTCATGCCTCGTGCCTGTACCAAAAGAAAATATGGAACGAAAAATTAACTCTCTTTCTTTGAGAATGGGCAGAAATTTAACTCCCGAGCTGTTTATCCATATATTTTGTGCTCCCTCCGTTTCGTTTTACTTTGCATACTATGTTTTCCTTGAGTCAAAGTTTTTGAAGTTTGACCAAGTTATAGAAAAACTTATCAACATTCACAATATATCAAATTAACATCTTTAGATCCATGATCCATCAAACAATAATTTCTCATATTATATTTATTTGGTATTGTAGGTGTCGATATTTGTTAATATAATTCGGTCAAACTTAACAAATCAGTACGCGGAGTAAAGAAAACGGATGGAGAAGGGTGGTGATCTGAATGGTGACCTATTCTGGAGCGAGGGGGGCACGCTTGGATGGATCTGGCGGGCTTACCTCCTTCCGATTCCAGCTGCTGCTGGAGCCTCCAGTAGTCGAGCTCGTCCACCAGATCATCCGCGCCGTAGAGCAGCTCCCTGATGCGGGCGAGCGACCGGGCCAGCGGCTTGTTCCCGATCGCCCTCCCCTTGACAGCGGAGACCACCATCTCGACTCCCTCGACCTCAGATCTGAGCATCTCGATGTCATCCGCGAGCCCAGCCCGGCGAATCCAAGCATCGAGCTCGCCGCCAACTAGGAGGCTGGCATAGATGGCCTGCACCAGCCACCCAATCGCGGCCTCCAGCGAAGTTTCTTCCATCAGATCCAGCAGAGAAGCAGTGGCTGCGGCCTGCGGGTCGGTGGAGCAGAGCACTGAGAGTGAGAGCAGAGGCAGCAGTATGCAGCCGGTAGTCTTTTTTAATGGAACTACTCAGGTTAGTTTGTTTATTAGAGAAATGTCTAACAGCTTTCGGGTGCCCCTACACCCTCACGAACAGTAAATTCATAAAAAAAACTGGAACAAATCAACAAAATCTGAAACTTTCAGGTATCGAAGATTATCAAAGGTTTGATGTTTCTGCAAAGTTTCAGCAACAAATAACCTTTGTGGAGCCCTCACCAAAAACAACAAAATCACTGCTCAAAAATGTACATAAACTTTGAACACTGATTTTGTTTTTTATTTGAGTGTTCTACGAATGTTATTTTTAGCTAAAACTTTGCAAGATCATCAAAAGTTTCATGATGTTCGATGTGCCAAAGTTTCAGATTTTTTTGATTTTTTTTAATTTACTGTTCATAGAGGATGTAGGGGCATCCGGGTGCTGAAAAATCCCATCTCTTGTTTATTACTCCCTCTGTTCCTTTATATAGTGCGTGTTTGGCCTGGGCTGCAATACCAAGGAGTGTGCTGGCGTGCGTACGGTGAACCCTGATGCCCTCCACTCAGTCTGCTCACATGCATGTGCCCAACGATGGACACTTCCCAGCCACACACTCTCAAATTTCAAATGGCTGGTATTTTTGTCCAAAACTACAACTACGCACTACATTGTGGAATTTTGCTAGAAAAATAAGGCGCACTACATACAGGAACGGAGGGAGTATGTTTCTCTCGACAAGAAAAAAAGTCTTTGGGCCGTCATGTGATGCGTTTCTGTTCAGGTTAGTTTGATTATTATGTTTCCACACCCCACATACCACTCGGCACTCGCACGGACGGAGACCTCATTGTCGTCATCGCCCGACAAGTATTCAGCCAAATGTCATAATGAATATTTTATCATTGTCATTGTTGACTTTGAAGAAAACATGATGGTTACGTACTTGAAGAAGGAGGATGAATTATTGCATGATGCGTGGTTGGCCACAAGTGTGAAGTTTCAAGGCATGAATCATAATGCAATATTTTGGGTGAGTGTGCATGTTTGGTTCAATGAGCACAAGCACCACGTGGCCTACGGCATGGAGGTGGTCCATGAATCGTGGTATCTCATCGCTGCTCCATCGACGGTACACTATTCAAAATGCCCTCAACAAGTATCGCAGTCCATATGAACAATTGCAAAGAGGTGGCCACGGGTGCGCCACTCAAGAGTTCGTAAGTTTTGCTTCACGCTGTTTCTCTGCGTTGGTCATTTCATTGGTGCTCAATGTTACAACTTTTTGACCATGTCATTGTTCAACACGGCGCGCGCATGTGCGTTGTACCATACAACGGAGTGCAAACCCTTCACAATAATGGGTTATTGGATGAAACTCAATGGCCATGGCTACTAGATTAACCTGTGCCCGTGAAGAAGTTGTCTTGCAGTGGGAAGCCCTTCAATGGTGGCTGCGACACTCCTAGATCTTCAAGTTGCAAAAGGATCGCATGGTAGCAAAAGCGCTTCTTCTCTATGTCTTCTTGGTGCCGAATCCCTTTCAACCGATCCGACAATGCTAGTTCTCGCCTTCTCCTTGCATGCCCTACCGTGATGGGTCCTAAGTCCTTGGTGTTGGCCGCTTATCGTAGCTTGTTTCCGGTTTTCCTATGTTGTTCCTTGTTCCTTCTTGTGTGTGCCGGATGCTACTTGTTGTAGTCGTTGTGTTCTATCACAATCTTAATTTATGATATGAGAATGGTTCAGGTGAGCGTAAGCCCGCTGTAGCACCATCAAGAAAAAGCGGGGGACCCTTTAATTCTGAATAAGTGTCCATGGTATGTGATTGCTATTTCTTGCTACTATAGTCCTGCGCACCCAAACGGTTTGCTTGTGCGTCTACAATATAGTTAAGATGGCTCTTCCAAATATATTAGTGTTTCGTTAAGTATAGTATAAATATGATGTACTATGTGCACTAGTCTACCTTTCTTGAGGATTCTGTAGGGCTTCCGCCACATTAGCCTTGTGAACTCTGTTGGTTCTATTCATTTGAATGGATCCGGGGAGGGCTACATGATTTTTTTTAAAGAAATATTAACTTTTTTAGGATCAATACATATATGTCATTCACCATTTTCATCGCTTCAACCATGTGATTCTCCTTATGCCGGATGCAATGACCATCAAATTTAATTGACTTTACACTAGCTTAGTCTTTTTTTACTATGATAGTATACAACAACCAACAAAAATTGAAGCATTGATTAACAAATTTTCAATGTACTGGAAGATACCATGGTCTTGATTTGGGCTTTATAAGTATTTATAGGTGCACCCACCACACCAACATCCCATATCATTCATAAATATTAGAGACACACTACCTTCAAATCTTAGCTCAATGTACGTCCAACTAGTTGCGTGTGGTCTTCTTCCCATGGGCCCCCGCAGACACACCATCTCTCAAATGTTGAGACTTCAGAGGAGGGGGAAGCGTTGAGAGGAGGAGGGAGGCCCTTGAAAAGAGAAAGAGATGGAAGTAAGACACATGTAAGCGTGCTTGTGCTCGGAATAGTAGGCATCCGAGAATATGTTCATTCATGCAATCTTAGGTGTTCTTTCGATTTGAGCCAACACCAACCTTCAAGGACGGAACTGTGAATAGTTTGAGTTGATGTTAGTGATGTTCTTGTTGTGCTTAATGTAGTCTTCTTATGTGTATGTTTGATTACAAGTGTGTATATATGTGGCTCAACTATCTGTATGTGAACCGAGATTATGCTACTTTTGTGCTTTCGTAAACATATCACTAACCAACGAATTGTGAAGTATTGGTCAGCAACCAACGATTTGTTTCTTTGTGTCATCAAATTACATTACTAACAGTCCAGCCTTCAACAGTGAGTCATCACTGGCCGGTTTTTGGTTGGTGATGAGGGTAGTCATCACAGCATCGGTGACGCATTGATCGCCAAAAGTCGGTCAGTTTAAAGAACGATGAAGTAATGTTGGTTGGGTCGATGAAGTGTTTAGTGGTGGGAGTGGAAGTGGATTGTGGCGGCGTTCTTTGCCTTAGTCATCCTGGTGATGTTGGCCGGCCTCTCTCTTGGGGCTCGTGGCAACATTGAGCTCTCGGGATTCGGCTCCCTTCGACGACGCGTGAGGTTTGGTTGCCTCACATAGTTTTCTGGTTCTCTCTATTTGTGATGGTGGCCGTGATGTGGTCCAAAGGAGGTGCAGGGTTGTCTTGATGGAACATTGCGCTTCGGCACGGTATGTGGCTCTCTCACTCACGCATTGTGGCTAGGCAGTAGGAAGCCCTTCAGCGGTGGTTGCGACTCTCCTAGATCTTCAAGGTATAGATTGGTCGCAGGGTAGCATGCAGCTTCTTCTCTACATGTTCTCGATGTCGAATCTCCTTCGACTGATCCAATAATGCTAGTTCCTGCTCTTCTCGATCTGCCTGATGGTGATGGGTGGTAAGTTCTTCGTGTTGCCTGCATGTTGTAGCTCGCTTTCGGTTCTCCTATGTTGTTCCTTGTTCCTTCTTGTCTGTGTCGTGTGCTACTTGTTGCAGTCATTGTGTTGTATATTAGTCTTGTTTATGATATGAAAATGGTTTAGGCCGGCGTAAGCCTATGTAGAACCGTCAAGAAAAAATATGGGACCCTTTAATTTTGAAAATAGGGGACCCTTTAATATGCGATTGCTATTTCTTGATACTATAGTCATGCACACCCAAAGGGTCTGCTTGCTTGCGTGTGTACAATACAGTTAAGATGACTCTTACAAAATTTATTAATGTTTTGTTATATTAGTTTTGTTATGTATAGTATATATAGGATGTATTATGTGTGCTAGTCTACCTTTCTTTAGGATTCTGGTAGGGCTTCCACCACATTAGCCTTGCGAACTCTGTTGCTTCCATTCAATGAATGGATGTGGAGAGCAATACATGATTTTTGAAAAGAAAAAAGAACTTTCTTTAGGATCAATACATATAAGTCATTCATCATTTTCATCGCTACACCCGTATGATTCTCCTTAAGTTGGATGCAATGACTATCAAACTGAATTGGCTTTGTAATAGCTCAGTCTCTTTTACTATAATATACTACCTCCGCCCGGGTTTTTTGGGCCCCTCATATTTTGGGCCAGACTTCGACCATCTATACGATTAATACAATATAAATTATATGCTACAAAAGTACACCACTGAATTTTGATTTTAAAGGGCTTTTGATGGTATAATTTTTGTGACATATACATTTTATTAGTTCAACCTATAGGTCAAAGTTAGTCCAAAATAAGAGAGGCCTGATAAACCCGGTCAAAGTTGCTGCTAATATACATGCACAAACACAAGCAGAAAAGACTGAGCTACTATGGTGTTATAGCTGCATGAGATGCTAATATACGCGCACAAACACAAGCAGAGTCACTAAGTTGTTAACTGCCATAGCAAGCTGCATCAAGTCAGATACATGAGTACACTCAAGCACCAATCAAAACTATCACGACTTCATAAAGGTCTACACAAGATCAAAAAAACGATAAACATGTTCCGTTTCGAAACAAAAAGAGATACAAAACATGACACCACACAATTAATTGAAGACTTCTATTGCCCATCTGCCAATGGCTCCGAGTGCAAGGGAACATAGGGAAGATAAGGAGTCCTGCAACCCCATTCAAGATCACATATAAAACGCAGCTCCCTGGAATCCATTTCATATGCCATTAGTTTCGTCAGTGATGGGCCAGTCAGCATGTACAACTGCTCACATACAATAAATATCACATTGTGTTCTGGGTGGATTGAGATTACTCTGTAGTTCCCCGCGAACACTGAATACTCTGTTCCCAGAAGTTGTAAGTGGCTAACGCTGTGCTTCAGGGTCCAGTTTTCACTACTAAAATCTTCAAGAGCCCAGATTGAGAGTTCAGAAACACTCTCATTTGCCAAATGCAATTGTCCCCGTGATAGATAAACATTAGGAACACCACGAGCAGAATCTGGCATGGGGCCACGAATGGACCTGCGATTTCCCTCCACATCAATTGCTACAACCAAATTATTATACGAAGACAAATGCAGCATCCTGTTGAAAAATATGCTACTGGGAAAACGGGATATCGAAAGTGGATTGTCCCAAACAACTCCATGTGTCCAAACTCCAGTTTTGGAGGAGTAGACCCCCACTGTTTTCTTGCCTGTATCATGACCCTGCATATTCACATCCACAACACCAGTAGTAGAAACAAACTCGAACACATGGAAGTGGGAGGAGACAGAGGGGTCGAACCCTAGGCGGGCAGTCCGCACCTTGCTGGACCAGGTGGTGGCAGGTAGGGTCACCCATTTCTCAGTGGCGGGATTGCACACCACGTAACCAAATCCATTGACATGAGAAGGTTGGTTCCAGCAAAGGCAGAGGAGCAGGCCATTGCAGCTGTCCAGCAGGTACATGTTAACTCTCTTGCAGTTGGGCAGGAACGAGAGGGAGCAGTCCATGCTAGTGCACCAGTTCCCTGACACGCTTTGGTAACCACAAAGCATAGCTGGGAAGCGTTCCCCTCTGAAGGTTTGGTAGAATATGCCGGCGAGGGTCGACCGGGGCAGCTTCTTGCGGTGGTCGGGGTGGGAGACGAGGTCGCGCCACCGCCGGGAGACGCACTTGCAGCAGCGGGTGGACTTGTACGGCACGCGTGAGATGATCTCGACCAGAAGGTCGTCGGACAACTTGGACACCGGTCTCCTCTCTTTGTCCCTCATCTTCTTGGAGCCCTTCCCCTGCAGTGCCCTCGCCGGCCAGTGTGCAGATCGGGGCGGACGACAGAAGATTAGAGACTCGTCGAGCGAGGGTTTGCGTGCGTGGGCGGCGGCGATGCGGGAGAGGAAAGACGAGCCGGTGCAGGTATTGTCAGTCAGGGACTCAGGGTATCTGGGCTGTAATTATCTTGTTTTTAGAGAAATCTGGGCTGTAATTATCTGGGCCGGCCGTATGAGTCGTTCCCAATATATCTATATATATATATATATATATATATATATATATATATATATATATATATAATAATTTATAATTGCACGTGATTATCTGGTCATCTGCTGTCCTGGTAACTGTTTTTATCCTCGTGTTTTACTGTGTCTAGAAGTGATTATCCGATGTTAACATTCTCAGGAACTTTTTGCGTAGTACAACAAAACTTCCTCTAGAGGTTCGGATAGGCACGTACAATGAGAAGGTTTAGGCGATACAAATATTAACATGTCTCTATATGCTGATAAATTTTCAAATTGTCATAATCAGCGACAGCGCAGGATACATCGGTAATTGTGAGCAGGAGTACACCATGAACACACCACTAGGACAGGAAACTTGTGTTACAAATTGCAGGGGGGGCATGAGGTTTTTTTTTTCTTTGCGAGGAGAAAGAGAATTTATTAATCAAGCGGCGGCCAAGTCTGCATTACAAAGATCAGGCACCTCATTTGGTCCTGAGCGAAGCAACACGACAGTGCGCTTCTTTATTCTACCAAAATTTGCTAAAAAATGACCAACTGAGTTTTGTTCCCGCCTAATATGCTTGACTAAAAATTCCCTACCCTCCTGAAGGTGTGATCTAATTTCTTGCACTATCATTGTATGAGCTGATCTGTCATCATCAGTACCCGTAATCAATTTCACAACATCCAAACAATCCGTTTGGATAACAAGCGGCATGGCCGTCCACTGGATAGCGAGTGAAATTCCTTCCATACATGCAGCAATTTCAGACTCAAGTGCAGATGCAGGGGGAGCATGAGGGTTTTGATTGTTGAAGCCACTGATTGTGATACATACTCGAGCTAGGACCAAAATCGAGAACTGAATTTCCATGAAACCTCATCCTCGAGCACCTACAAATCAAAGCCATACTAATGATGGCGAGTGCACCACAAGGTTGAACTCCGGATTCTTATCCCCAAAGCCAAGCTTCAATCCACTACTTTCATCAAGGACACAACATAGATGCCCATCTACATAGCCCGATCAGAGATCATGTGTTTCCACTGGAATGCATAAACTCATTGTTAAAGCCGTCTGTACCATCCGTTCTTATCCGTATACGATGCTTCGATAGCCGGATACCTCTAGAGAAGACATCGGATGACAAACAACTCACATACCGCCTGCCTCCCACTACGTCGCACCATCTTCGATCCAACATTAACAGGCTAAACATGACACCTCCGCCAGAGCCACCGAGCATCACCTACTGGTAGCAGGCATGACTTGACGTCTCCGTATAAGACATCGTCCGTAGCATCCGCCAGTAGCGCGTCCCCCGGTGGCTTCACCTGCCGGTGACATGCGCTGCCAGAAAACTCCAGTGGAGGCACATGTGTCACCTGCTGAGCTGCATCAAACCCGATCAGTTGACGGAGTAGACGTCCCATACCGCCACCAGCCTCAGAAAGGCCGTCGCCACCTCAAGATCCAGACTCCGAGTCGCCCACACAACCCCGGATTCTGCTGCCGTCGATGAAGAGGGGCTGCCACCCCGATTCCGGGCACTACATGGAGTACCCACCGTCGCGCCTGGCACTGTCATCGCCCATACAACGACAACAGCCGCCGTGATCCCGCATCCAATGGTGTTGACGCCGGAGGAAGCTCCGACCCCACACGCGTCCTATAACGTCCCCAGGAGCGGGATCCCAAGACCCGCCACCTAAAGGACCCACCACCTGGTCCGTCATCCCCGGCGGAGGGGACGCCGCCACCGCCATGACCGGAGCCGCGACTCCGGGGATCCATCACCGCCGATTGGCCACATCCTCTCCTGATCCGCCCTCCCTACGGATCCGCCGGACCAGCACCGAACCGCCGGGAATGATGAACTTTGGATTGGATCTCGTTCCGCCAATCCCCCCAGATCGCGGGGCTGCAACCCAGATCCCTGCCTTCCCCATCACCGGCGACGCCCTGGCATAGTCGGCGCCCGGGACGACAAGGTGGGAAGAGAGGGGGAAGGTGGCGGCTGCCGGGGGGTTAGGGTTGCCCTCCCCCACCCTCGATTGACCTAGAGGGAGCGAGCGAGGGGGTACGGGAAGGCTTGAGCCGCTTCAGAGATGGATTTCTGTTACCGAAATGATTCCTGTTCACATAATATATATAAGTACATGCAAGATCACTAAGTTAAGTGCAATAGTTAGCTAGCCACATAAAGTCAAGTACTGCATCATTGCACCCAGGCACAAAAAAAATTCTATGGCAACTCCATAATGGTCTACCCAAGTCATGCTTGTGTAGAAGACGTAACTCCAAATCTCCAATACCATAACAAAAATAAGCAATTGTCTCGTTTATCTACATAAATAAAGGGATGCACAATTGTGAAGCTGCCCTACACATTTAAGATTTCTAGAATCATGTGATCACATTCCAAATCACATATAAAACGTAGCTCCCTAGAATCCATTTCATATCTCATTAGTTTCCTTGGTGAACTTCATCCGCCAATAGCAAGATCTTTTGTTGTGTGTCAAGCAAGACAGCTTAGCATTAAATACTTGGAGTGAGCTAATATAGTTTGGTAACATCCCTGGCTGGAGTTGAAACGACAGTTTACTTGAATGTAGATTAATAAATAGTTGCAATCTGCATCACTGCGTCCACAAAGTTCATATGCAACAGTAAATAAAAAGTTCGGCGACAGGAAAAAACAATTATCTATTCCGTATTATTATTTTAGAACGGAGACTCGAGAGAGGGCCCGACTTTGAATTAACAAAGCCATCAACCGGCCAGGAATTACATCGGTCAACACCTTTGAAAGGATCGAGATGGACCTAGAGGGGGGTGAATAGGTATAATTACAAATTTTAATTATTACTTAGCAATTTTAGGCAATAATGCGGAATATGAAGGCGAGCCTAACAATTGCAAGTGTAGTATTAAGTACTAAGCAATTAACACGAGTATGTAAGTAAACAAGCACAATATGATATAAGTAAGTGCTAAGAGACAAGTAACCACAAGTAGAAAGTTAGGGTTAGGAATAATCGCAACTCCGGGAGACGAGGATGTATGCCGATGTTCACTTCCTTGGAGGGAAGCTAGTCGCCGTTAGAGAGGTGGATGTTACCACGAAGGCACACCAACGCCGCGGAGGCTCACCCTATTCTCCCTTTGAGACAACACCATGGAGGCATTTCTCAACCACTAGTGGTAGACCTTGGGGTGGTCTCCAAACCCTCACAAACTTTTCCGGGGGTAATCACAAAGGTCGATTCCTCCCCGAAAGACTCCTACCGCCTAGGAGTCTCCAACCTCCAAGAGTAATAAGAACGATGGGGAAAAGCTCAAGACTTGCTCAAATCAGGAATTCCTTTGGTGCAAAGAAAGGGAAGGAGTGGATCAATCACTTGATTGGAGAATTTCTCTCAAATGTTCCCAAATCACTTGGGGATCTAGGATTTGGTGTAGAGGATTGAGAGAGAGAGAGTGAAAAGTGTTCTTGGCAAGCTCAAAGTGAATGGTCAACCTCATCCCATGGAAGGGAGAAGCCTACATATAGTGGGTGTGGAAAAATTAACCGTTTGAGCCACTTAAGTGCACTGAAGAGGTCAGACGTCCGGACAGCACCGGACGTCCGTGGCACATTATATGTCCGGACGTCCGACATCCATCGGTCGTCCGGCCGCTAGGAACTCATAAGCCACGAACCAGCACACAACACCCGGACGTCCAAGACGTGCCGGCCGTCCGGAGATCGGACGTCCGGAGAGACTTGGAAATCCGTAAATATTGTTCTGTGAAGGAAAACACCGGACGTCCGAGTCGTGCCGGTCGTTCGGATACCGGACGTCCGGAGAGGCTTGGAAATCCGTGAATAATGTTCTGTAAGAGAAACACCGAACGACCGTAGAGAGCCGGACGTCCGGACAGCTGAGAGGGATCAGACATTCGTAGAGTACCGGACGCCCGGAGAGAAAAACTGGAGCTGGTGGGTTTGAGCAAATCTTTCACTAGATCCAACGATCCCCTCTTAATAGTGCGGGATCCCTATACTCAAGAACAAACCGTAAACAAAGCCAAGGCTAATGTCTTGTATCTCCAATCTTGAGTTAGATGCATTTGTCCCTAGTCATGATCCACACACGGCCTTTGAGACATAATCCCGAGATATACTTGATAAACATGATTAGTCCCAACATGATCCAAATATGATTAAGGGCATGATTGCACTTTCAATCTCCCCCTTTTTGGTAGTTGATGACAACATATATGCATACACATAATAAAAAATCGAAAGGATTTGTTGTGGAGCTCAATAAACAAAGAATAAGCAAGGATTTGTTGTGGAGATCAATAAACAAAGAATAAGCATGGAGAGAGCTCCCCGTCAATATGATACCAACACAACCAAATCTCATACACAAGATAATGAAGACAACAAGCTCCATATAGGTTCATCACTCATAGCATAGAATATAAGTCTCTAAAATCTCATAACATGAGTTTGATACAAGCTAAAAAACATAACAATGAGTTCGATTACAAGCTAATATCATAGAATCGCATAGTGCCTACTCCCCCTTGGCATCAAATACCCAAAAGGGGGGGGGGGTCATAACAGCATCAGAGAGCATCATCAGCATCATCATGTGCACCACTGCCACCAGCCTCGTCAAAGAAGTCAGCCCACTCAGGACCCGAGGGAAAACCAAAATCAGAAGGTGGCTCATCAGGAAAACGGTCATCATCACTCACATCGAACACTCCGGAGTCTCTCAGACGAGTCTTCAGAGCATTCTTGGAGGTCATAAGGCGCGTGACAACATCGTGATTTTGGGAGAAGTTAAAAGTAACAGCCTTCATCAAGGCAGAGTGGGCCTTCCCCAAAAAACGAGCAATGCGACCAAAGGGTGCAGATCCGGAGGGAGCAGAACGAGGGATGCTAGCAGCAGTGCGGCACGGATGAGCAGAAAAGGAAGAGTCCTTGGGAACATAGTTATCGACCATGTGTGGGGGAATGACCCGTCGCTCATGCAAATGAGTGCGGACAATAGGAAACGAAGCCACACTCTTGATGAATGCCTGAAGAAAGGGAGCATGAGGAAAGGCCCGCTTGTGCTGAAAAGAAGCGAGGCGAATCTCATGCCATAGAAAATGAGGCACATTGATTTTCCCTTTCGGAGACGCATAGAGGCGATGCATGAGGTCGATGCAGTAGCTACTGCAGGACCCCTTGTCACCCATCTTAGGATAAATGGTGCGAATGACACATTGGTAGATAATGAAGAAAGGAGCACGCCAAATGGAGACTTGGTTAAAACCCTTGTGTTTCTCATCATCAGTCAGTTGTGTTATGGGTTTGATAAGATTAGCACATGCATCAATGCCCTTGGGGTCTATGTTCGGGGTCATCATTGTGAATTTTGAACCCGGTGTCGGGAAAACCAAGGGCAGCAACAAATTGAAAATAGGAAGCCGATAGCTTCGTGTCGGAGGTCATCCAAGTAACAATGTTATTAGGACCGAAGAAACATGTGGCATAAAAATTGATGAATGGCGGCTTGGTTAAAGTCATGTTGAAATGTAAAGGGGGCAGCAAGATTGGAGGACTCAATGAGTTCAATAGCCCTGGAATACATCTCCGGATGAGTAGAAATATGCTCCAAATCAATGCACAGATGTAGAGAAAGACCCTTAGGAATGATGATAGTGGTAAAAATGTCAGCTTGGACATTAGTGCGAAATGATTGTCCCTAGAGTCACGAGCAACCGTAAATTGATCAACATCACGATGCAACTTAAGATAGGAAGCAATGGGAACCACGTTGAACCGCTTAACGTGACGGCCGTGTGGTAAAGGAGGTTCAAGCGAGATATGACGAGCATCACCGTGAGGTTGGACCGGAGGAGGGGGAGGCTAGAAGGTGGGCCGCCGAGTCCCGGGCTTGGGAGCAGTGGTGCGAACAGGGACAGGCTCTCCTCTCTCCATATGAGCCAGCTCATCTTCATAGTCAGAGCCCTCCGACGAGTCTTCGTTTGGAGACCGGCGAGGAGGAGGAACACACTTCCTAGGACGAGCCTGCTCTTGGGAATTGTGGGAATCACCATGATGGGAGGGACGAGAGGACCCAGATGGGGGGTCCTCGCGAGCAGTGTGCTTGGTCTTCACCATTTCGACCTCGGAGTAAAGAACGGGGAGGAAGACGACGACCGGAGAGAATCCGGCAATGGGCCGCGCCAGAAATGGGGCCGACCCGAGCGGTGGCGTCGGCGAGGGGCACGGGAGGCAACCGTCACAATGGCGAGGAGCCAAGGGATTGTGGGCGGCAAGGCTAGGGGAAAAGGAGGAGAGGGAGGCGAGTGGATTAGGGTAAACTGACCCAACCCGCACAACACGCTATATATATGCACCTGAGAAAACTCCGGACGACCGGAAAACTGCGGGCGTTCGGCACCTGGGCCAGGGAAGGAATTACCGGAAGGCCGGATAGACCGGATGACCGGCCTGAGGACAACAGAGGGCTTTTTATGGACGACCAGCGTTCTACGGATATCCGGTGCCTGGGAAAACTCCGGACGACCGTAGATCTACGGACGTCCGGTGCCTAGGCCAGGGGAAAATTTTGCAGAAGTCCGGAAGCACTTATGGATTTGTGAGACTAGGGGGTCATAGTTGGTGCTAATGACAATGATGGGAAGACGATGAGTTCAATATATAGCAGGATGTAAAGACACAATATATGAGCAATGAGCATCTGTTTTAATGACAAGAGCGGTGGCCAAGGCCACCATGTATGATTGTACTTGACATGACTTCCCAAAGATTTGAACTTTGGGTGCATAATCACTACTCCATCATGGAAAGCACCATAGTTAGAATAACATGCTAGCTTTGAGAGTGGTTGTTCTTTTTATGCATTACATAGGGTGAGAGTACTCATGAGTTGAGTGTCTCCCCCTAAATATATGCCTACATCAAGACAAGACATTAATTTCATGCATGAATGGGTACTAGATTTCACATAATATTGTCAAGCTCCAAGATACCAAGTTCACGCCTAAGTCGACAGAACCTTGCTTCATCCAATGGTTTTGTGAAAATATCCGCAAGTTGCAAATCTGTGCCAACATGATCTATGTGAATATCACCCTTTTCCACATGATTTCTTAAGAACTGATACCTAATATCAATGTGCTTGGTGCAGGTATGATTTTTGGGGTTCTCAGCAATATTGATGGCACTTTCATTATCACATAGAAGAGGCACATGTCTATAGGTGATACCGTAATCCTTCAAAGTTTGCCTCATCCATAGTAATTGAGTTGCACAAATCAAGTGTTGCAATGTATTCACCTGCGGTAGAGAGGGCAATACAATTTTGTTTCTTCGAGGAACAACTTACCAAGGAGCGTCCAAGAAACTGACATGCTCTGGAGGTGGACTTACGATCCACTTTGTCTCCAGCCCAATCTGCATCTGTGTACCCAATGAGATCGAACTTAGCATCCTTGGGGTATCATAAACCCAACTTTGGGGTGTGAACAAGGTATCTAATAATATGCTTAACCGCCTTATGATGACTTTCCCTAGGGGAAGCTTGAAATCTAGCACACATGCATATGCTGAACATGATGTCTGGTCTAGATGCACAAAGATAAAGCAATGAACCAATCATAGAGCGGTAAATAGACGGGTCGAAAGGAATACCATTTGTGTCTTCAGTGAGTGCAATTTTGGTTGGCATGGGTGTCTTGCATGGACTAGCATCCGACATGCCAAACTTCTCTAGGATATCCTTGAGGCATTTTGCTTGAGACAAGAAAATTTCTTCTTGAAATTGTTGAATTTGAAATCCGAGAAAGAACTTCAAATCCGCATTGAGTGACATTTCAAAATTCTTGGTCATTGAAGCTGCAAACTTCTTGCACAAATGAATGTTAGGAGAACCAAAAATGATATCATCTACATAGATTTGGCATAAGATCAAATCACCCTTGTTCCTCTTAGTAAAAAGAGTGGGATCGATCACCCCTCTCACAAAACCATCATCGAGTTAAAACTTCTTAAAATGATCATACCAAGCACGAGGTGCTTGTTTGAGGCCATACAAATCCTTATGAAGTTTATACACATAGTCTTTGTGATCTGGATCAATGAACCCAGGTGGTTGTGACACATATACTTCTTCTTGTAGAGGACCGTTAAGGAAATCCCTCTTCACATCCATTTGATGTAAAGTAAAACCATTGAAAGCGACATAAGCAAGTAAGATGCGAATGGATTCAAAGGCAGACAGCGGGGCAAAGGTCTCACCAAAGTCCAAACCTTCAACTTGTGAGTACCCTTGCGCCACTAACCTTGCCTTGCTACGGATGATTACACCATTCTCATCTTGCTTGTTCTTGAAAATCCATTTTGTTCCAATGACGTTGTGCTCGGTAGGTGGCCTCTTGACTAATGACCACACTTGGTTGCGTTCAAAACTGTTCAACTCTTCTTGCATAGCAACGAGCCAACCATTGTCCATCAATGCATCTTGTACCTTGAGGGGCTCAACACTAGACACAAACGAGAAGTGAGCACAAAAGTTTGTCAAATGCTTACGAGTGACTCTACCTTCCGATATGCCGGTGAGAACTTTGTCAACATCAACACGACCGACGACTCGAGGCATGATGGAGGTTAGAGTTTCTTGAGGTTCAACTTCATGTCCATCATCCATGTCCTCAACATATGGATCATTAATGTGTGGTGGAAGATCTTGTTCATATTGCATTTGTTGAGGTTCATCATCAATGTTTGGATTTTCTTGTTCTTGCCCTTGATGATGATCTTGTTCTTGAAGATTATCATGAAGAGGAACTTGATCATCTTCTTGTACTTGGACTAAGGGCATCAGTTGAACAATAGGAGTTTGTGGTGGTATGGGTGTTGAAGTAGTTTGATGATGTGTGAAACTTCCATCTTCTTCTTCATCATCATGAGGTTCTTGTTCCATTGGAAGAAGTGCACCAACACGCATGGTCAAAATATCTTGAGAGGAATCTTCTTCACCTACATCACTTAGATCAACTTGCTTCCCATGGGAGCCATTAAATTCATCAAACACCACGTCACAAGTTTCTACAACACATCCATTGGATTTGTTGTAGACTCTATAGGCGTGAGAGTTTGATCCATAGCCAACAAATATGCCCTTAATTGTTTTGGATTGAAATTTTCCTAACCGTTCTCTTTTGTGAGGATGAAACATTTGCAGCCAAATACACAGAAGTACTTGACATTTGGCTTGTTCCTAGTTAGGAGCTCATATGGAGTCTTTTCCAATATAGTCCGGAGGAAGAGCCGGTTTGATGCATGGCATGCAGTGTTGACAGCTTCGGCCCAAAAACTATGTGGTGACTTGTATTCATCCAACATGGACCTTGCCATCTCCACAAGTGTACGGTTCTTCCTTTCGGCTACACCATTTTGCTGAGGAGTGTATGGAGCTAAATATTGATGCTCAATCCCTTCATTAGTAAGGAATTCTTCCAAGGTATAGTTCTTGAACTCAGATCCATTGTCACTTCCTATTGCCAAGATTTCTTTGTCAAACTTGCATTGTGCTTGCTTGGCAAAATCAATGAAGGTGATCTTCGTCTCGTCCTTGGACTTGAGGAAAAACAGCCATGTATATCTTGAGTAATCATCAACAATGACAAGTCCATACTTTTTCCCACCAAGACTATCCCATGAAGGAGGCCAAAAAGATCCACATGAAGGAGCTCCAGAGGCCTTGAAGTAGACACAATGTTCTTGGGTGGGTGCTTTGATTGATGTTGCTTCCCGGCTATGCATGCACTACACACACGATCTTTGTCAAAAGAGACATTGGTTAGTCCAAGGATGTGATTCCCCTTTAAGAGATCTTGAAGATTTCTCGTGCCGACATGGGCTAGCCGGCGATGCCATAACCACCCCTTGTCGGCCTTGGCTATTAGAAAAGTTGCATGGAATGTGCTATCTTTCGAGAAATCAACCGTGTAAAGGTTGCCATCCAACTCTCCAACAAAGGCCACTTCGAGAGTATCTCTCGTAAAGACTTTCACATCCGTTAGTCCAAAAAGTGTATCATAACCAACATAAGCCAATTGGCGAACAGAAAGCAAATGGTATTTAAGGGATTGGACAAGCATGACATTTGCAAGATACATGTCATTTGTGATAGCCACCTTGCCCAACCCGAGTACCTGTCCTTTTGAACCTCCACCAAACATAATGCTCATGAATGGTTGAATAGCTTCCATGAAATCATAGAGCAATTTGCTATCTCCGGTCATATGATTGGTACAACCACTATCAATCACCCATTTTACTCCAAGGAGAAGGCAACCTACACACAATTATGACTTGGTTAGAGGCACCCATTTTGCAATGGGACTTCTCAAGTTAGTCACAAGGGTCTTAGGGACCCAAATAGCATAGAATCGGAATGCATTTCGAGGAACAACAAATTTTGCATAAACTTCTCCATCCTTAGTCTTACGAAGTACATAGGATGGAGGCATGAACTCTTTTGGCTTGTTGAGAGTGGGCATGCCCCTTGTGGCCTTCCCACTAACAACCTTACCTTTCTCCTTGTGCCCTTCTCGTACAAATGTTTCCTTTAGAGGGGTTGTGCACTTTTGAGAGGACGTCTTCTTCTTGCTTGTGCTTGGGTCAAACCCGAGTCCCTCTTTGGCAAACACCTCATTGTGTTGTCTCAATACCTCATTAAGGTTCTTTTGCCTATGAGCACATGTCATGAGACCTTTCTCGATTTGAGCCTCGAGGAAGCGATTTTCCTCAAGAATAGATGCTAGATCACTACTAGAGTTAGTAGTACAAGCATCAACATTGATAATAGGAGAAGAGCAAGCCTTGGCTAGAGTTTCAAGATAAGTAAGTTTGAGTGTCTCAAAACTCTTTGTAAGAAGGGTGAGCTCTTCTTCCTTAGTCTTCAGGGACATGGATAGAAGCTCACAATCCTTAGAGAGAGAAGCATGAGACTTCACAAGCTTACTTTTATCATTCATCAACTCTTCGCAAGAAGTCAATAGCCTTTTTCAAGGAGGCAAGATCTTTTAGTATGAACATCAATGTTTGCACCAATTTTTAAGCATAGTTCATCATTTCGTGCTTCCTCATATTGGACTTTCCGCTCAAGGATTTCACATTTTTCCTTTTCCTCGGTGACGAGGGTTTCGAATTCCTTAATGGTGATGGTGTGCTTACTCACCATCTCCATAAGCATACGAAACATAGTGAGCTTCTTTCCTTTGAGGGAGCACATGAACTTATTAAGTTTAGCAAGCATAGGATCATCTAGATCATCATCCTCATAACTATCCTCCGCATCAAGGTACTCATCACTAGGAGTAGAAGGAGTGAAAAGAGGAGGATTTGATTGTGGGGTTACCTTGACCTTGTCAGGAGAGCTTTGGTCCTCTCCATCTTCTACCACGGCCTTTGCCATTAGACACTTGTGAGCTTTGCCCTTGTAGTCTTTCATGTAGTTGTAGGTGACCACATCACCACTCTTGTTCACTAACCTCAAAGTGTTTTGAGAGTCTTGAGCAACTCCGTCAACACCACTAACATCATCTGGATCGGATTCTTCTTAAGCAACCATTGCTTTCCCATCTCTCTTCTTGAGCTTGGAGTTCAAAGGATTTGGCAACTTCTTCTTGGGAAAGGTCTTGGGAAACCTTGGTTTATCCTCTCTCTTCTCATAAGGGCACTCGTTGGAGAAGTGATTGGTTTCTTCACAGTTGTAGCATTTTCTTACTTTCTTCTTTTGAAATCTTCCCTTGAATTTTCCCGCGCTAAACTTCTTGACAAAGAGAGCCATGTCTTCATATGAAGGGCTCTCATCGGATTCCATCTCATCACTATCATCATCATCATCATCATCTTCTTCTTCACTTTGCTCATCTTCACATACATGCTTGGCCTTCAATGCAAGATTGATCTTTGATGTTGGAGTACCATGCATGGCAAGATGTTTTGTGGCATTTGCCTTTGACTCTTCAAATAGTTGGAAGGTGGATATAATGTCATCTGTAATCATTTCCTTGAAGGCATGGTGTTGTCTTATGTCCCACAGCATTTGATGGTGATATGGGGCAAGAGCATGAAGCAACTTATCCACAAGGAATCGCTTAGTCATGCTGAATCCATCTTGTGTCTTGTCACACTCACACAACTCTATGTCAGTGGTGAGAGTCATGAGACGCTCAAGGAGTTGATTGGGAGTTTCACCTTTTTCCATACAAAAGTTTTGCAATTGCCTGTTGGCAATTTCATATTGAGCACTCCGAAGGGTGGAGGTACCAGTCTTGGATCTTATAATGCTTTCCCATAGTTCCTTGGCACTTGTGATGTGTATGAACGGTCTCCTTTGCTTTTCAACCATACCTCTCCTTATACACATGGTTGCAGTGTCATTGAGATTCTTGTCATAAATTTCTCTTGGTGTAGGATTCTTTGGATCAACCACATGGTATCCATACTCCAAGATCTCCAAAGATCTCATCGTTTCCATATCGAAGATGATCCTGCATAGCAACTCTCCACAAGGCAAAATCGGAAGTGGCATCAAGTAAAGGAGGTTTGCCTCGAGGATTATATTTTGGTTTCTCAACTTGGGGTCTTGCATAAAGCCAAGGAACACCGAAGTGATCATTGCTAGGAGGTTGTTGACCAAGTGACGGAGCAACAACGATTGGCCTCGTCAAGACCATCCAAAGTGGTGCAAGCACCATTGACAATGTGGCTAATCTCATTTGGACCAAGGCCTCAAGATAAGCATCATGCTCCTCTTTTTTGCTTAGCAAGGGCAGTTCGAGATCCTCGAAGTAAAGGACTTGACTTCGTAAGAAGCCTCGCCTTTATCCTTCGGATCTGCAACAAGGGGAGTCCCATCGGGGTTCATCTCGCTCTAGGACGGTTAAGCCACAAGAATAGAGCACGAGGCTCTGATACCAATTGAAAGGATCGAGATGGAGCTAGAGGGGGGGGGGGGGTGAATAGGTACAATTACAAATTTTAATTATTACTTAGCAATTTTAGGCAATAATGCGGAATATGAAGCTGAGCCTAACAATTGCAAGTGTAGTACTAAGTACTAAGCAAGTAACACGAGTATGTAAGTAAACAAGAACAATATGATATAAGTAAGTGCTAAAAGACAAGTAACCACAAGTAGAAAGTTAGGGTTAGGAATAACCGCCACTCCGGGAGACGAGGATGTATGCCGATGTTCACTTCCTTGGAGGGAAGCTAGTCACCGTTATAGAGGTGGATGTTACCATGAAGGCACACCAACGCCACGAAGGCTCACCCTATTCTCCCTTTGAGACAACACCACGGAGGCCTTTCTCAACCACTGGTGGTAGACCTTGGGGTGGTCTCCAAACCCTCACAAACTTTTCCGGGGGTAATCACAAAGGTCGATTCCTCTCTGAAAGACTCCTACCGCCTAGGAGTCTCCAACCTCCAAGAGTAATAAGAACGATGTGGAAAAGCTCAAGACTTGCTCAAATCAGGAATTCCTTTGGTGCAAAGAAGGGGAAGGAGTGGATCTATCACTTGATTGGATAACTTCTCTCAAGTGTTCCCAAATCACTTGGGGATCTAGGATTTGGTGTAGAGGATTGAGAGAGAGAGAGAGTGAAAAGTGTTCTCTGCAAGCTCAAAGTGAATGGTCAACCTCATCCCGTGGAAGGGAGAAGCCTATATATAGTGGGTGTGGAAAAAGTAACCGTTTGAGCCACTTAAGTGCACTGGAGTGGTCGGACGTCCGGACAGCATCGGACGTCCGGTGGCACACATATGTCCGGACGTCCGGCATCCATCAGTCGTCCGACCGCTGGAACTCATAAGCCACGAACCAGCACACAGCACCCGGACGTCCGAGACGTGCCGGTCGTCCGGAGACCAGGCGTCCGGAGAGGCTCGAAAATCCGTAAATATTGTTATGTGAAGGAAACACCGGACGTCCGAGTTGTGCCGGTCGTCCAGAGACCGGACCTCTGGAGAGGCTCGGAAATCCGTGAATAATGTTCTGTAACAGAAACACCGGACGATTGTAGAGAGCCGGACATTCGGACAGCTGAGAGGGATCGGACGTCCGGAGAAAAAAACCGGGGCTGGTGGGTTTGAGCAAATCTTTCACTAGATCCAACAATCCCCTCTTAATAGTGCGGGATCCCTATACTCAAGAACAAACCGTAAACAAAGCCAAGGCTAATGTCTTGTATCTCCGATCTTGAGTTATATGCATTTGTCCCTAGTCATGGTCCACACACGGCCTTTGAGACATAATCCTGAGATATACATGATAAACATGATTAGTCCCAACATGCATGTTGTCATCAACATCAAAATATGATTAAGGGCATGATTGCACTTTCAACCTTACAAGAGGAAAAAAGAAAAAATACGGCAGATAAATAATGCCACTAGACAACTTACAAACATCAACTACACCAAGCACTACAACAGAATGGAAAACAAAGCTTCGCTTGATGTCGATGATGCCCCCAGCCGCAGAATGAGCACCATAGGTGGAGCGGAAGCACGGAGAAGATGATACCCGACAGAGGAAGGGAGCATACCCTCATCTGCACCAGGAGTGGTGAGCTGGAACAACCAACTGGAAACCATCTCCGAAGGGGACCCCTGCCCCTCGTCCTGGCTTAAAGGACGACGTACCGTCAGAAGATGGGGAAGCTCACCCTACAGCCAAATTAGATGACAGCCATGAACTACCATGAGAGATACTCAGCCCCGCCCCCAGCCCCGACCACACGCATATAGCCACCACGACGGGATGAAGCCATCAGGATCGGAAGAGCTGAGGAAGGAAGCGAAGAATGATGAAACTGGCACATCAAGTGCAATGAGATCAAGGACAAGCTTGCAAGGAGTGGCACCGCGATCACCCCCTCGTTGATGTGCAGCTGAAGATGAGGGATGGAACCCGATCCACTCCCAACCATAAACAAAGGATGCCAACCCGTCGGCCAATAGACTAGCATGACGAAAACAAGGGACGACCAAAGAAGCTGCGGGATCGCCAATCACCCGCCGAAGCACAGCACCGATGTGATAAATCGGACAATGGGACCATCGATCCCCCAAACCCCAAACCAGAGCGCCCTGGCAGCTCTCGAACTACCAGAGGAGCACTTCCAGGAAGGTGACGGGGAAGAGCGCCGCTGCCGCCCCATCCAAAAGGATGAGATTTTCACCCGGGGCGAGAGGGGAGAGAGGGGGGCAGAACCTCACGAAGCCTCTAGGGAGGGGCACGACACCAGTTGATGTCGTCACCGTCGTGACCGGGCCACACCAGCCAAGGATTTCTCCTGGACTATCGCCACTCGCGCACCCCAAGCGCAACAGATCCGGCGACCATAGACCGCCAAGGACAAGCAACGCTGGGGTGGAAGGTGCTATGAGAGGGGAAGGGAAAGACCTGCAGGTCTGGCGCCCTCCACAGGGGGTAAGACCGCACGCGAAGACCAGTCACTAATGACCGCAGCCACCATGCCGCCCGCGCGGTTGAGGGGGCGGAGCAACACCCGCGACCACTGCTCGCCGGAGAGCCAGCGTCGCCACTCCTTCTGAGGCCGCCGCCTCGGCGTCCGGGGCTCTCCGCACAGAGGCGGAGCAACAGATCCTCCCCGCCACCATCCTCTTTGGCCACACTGGCTTGCCCGGAGACCTTCTCTGGTGACGGCGAGCACTAGTGCGAACAAAGGCAATAGCACCCGGTTAAGTAAAACCCTAGTGCAGTTCCACAACCGCACTAAAGTGTGGTCACTAAAGGCCCCCCCTTTAGTACCGGTTCAAAGACGAACCGGTGCTAAAACCAACCACGTGGCACGAGGCAGCTCCGGGCGAGGCCCTTTAGTACCGGTTGGTAACACCAACCGGTACTAAATGTTTGTGGGTTTTTGTTTTATTTTTTTATTTTCAATTAAATTTGTGTTATCAATTTTAATTTAGGATTGTTTTACGTTATAGTGAGTTGTAGTGGTCATCATCATCATCATCATCATCGCATATTAATAAATAAATAAACTTTAGCTAGCTAAAAATCATCATAGTCGTCATTATAGTTACCACTACTATTTAATCATCATAGTCATTACCGCTTAGCTATCTAATCACCAACATAATCATCGAAGTTCACTTTGTAACAAGCAAAGATATCATCGAAGTTCAACATAATCATCACCAACATCAAGTTCAGGACAATACGGACATGCATGAGAGAGGACAAGTACTAATTAATTACGAGCATGAACTAGCTACTCCTGCTGCTCCCTCTCGTAGAATAGCATAGAACATGTATAGCTCTCCATCTTCATCATCTTTGGAGCATGCAGATGAATCTGTCTCCTAATCTTGGGTTGCGCTTCTCCTTGCTGCCCCCTAGTACTTCTCTGCGATCGTTTACAATTTTGCTCCAATCTTTCACTATTAAGCATTCTTCGCTTTCAGAAATCCTGAATGCACTCATGTGTAATGTAGGAAATCTTGGTCGTAAGCTAAGCATTGACATGCGACCTTTTGTCTCGATCCTTTGAGGCACAACTGTCATCGGAAGTCCCTGTTGATGAAAGAACATCGTATAGTAATTAATATACTAAGCAATGTATGCAAAGATGCACTAATTAAGGACAAATAGTTAAAATCTTACCATCTTTCGATTATAGATGTGACCGTAGTTCAATACGATCACCATTGGTCGCACGTTTTGAGTACTAACATTTCTAAGTTCAGGAAATTTTTTTGTCTTGACAGTATTAAGATCCTCAAGCCATGAAACATAATGACTTATCTCCTCGCAGTTTAGTTGAGCCCCGGGGCAGTAGTGGTCCTGTCTACCAAGCGCTGGACATGTTTGCTTGAACCGAAATAAGCTGACAATACAAATTAGTTGTCAACTATTTTTGAATAAACTGTATCAAAGACATAAACATATGCATGCATGGTTGAGAAAAACTCACATAATGGTAGAACTGGAGGCGTTTGCACATCGACCCAGATGTCTATATTACCTTCAATATCATCTTCCAGACGAATATCAAAGGTGATAACCATATCAGGCTCAAATGCATAAGCCTTGCATAGTGCTTGCCAAGTTTTGCATTCAAAATGGGTGTATGTGTCTCCATTATATAATTTGACGTTGAAAGTATACCCATGCTCCGTCTTCAAGTAAACTCTCTTTACCTCCATATCATCTATAGCACTAAAACCTATCTTATCCAAGACAAAAATTCTTGCATGGCAGGGGATGCGCTTAGTAGAATAGTGAAAATTTAAAATTATAAGTTGAAGCAAATGAAGCATAAGTCATGCTTTAAAATTATAAGTTGAAGCAAATGAAGCATATGTTTTGCATTCAAATAATAATTGCCGTTGTGACTTCATCAGATCCACTTGAATGTCTCATTCAGCTTGATGATGAAGCGCCTACCATCAACAAGGAAATTTCTGTCGCGCACAAGCCGCTTGGTCTTCACAAAGTGTTCGCACATAATGAAATCTTTTTTCGTCGTCAGATGACATTTCCTATATGTTCATATAGGTGAAACATTAAACACTTATTACTATCTAACATTAATTAATATCTAGCCAATTCAAATATATATCTAACTATATTCATCTCTAACAATTGACATTACTATTAATTATTCAACTAGTTCAAATCTCAAATACCTAAATAAACTAGTTCGACAATTTTCTTACTAAAAATAAACTAGTTATATTAATTATTCAACTAGTTCAAATCTCATATACCTAAATAAACTAGTTCGACAATTTTCTTACTAAAAATAAACTAGTTATATTAATTATTCAACTAGTTCAAATCTCAAATACCTAAATAAACTAGTTCTAATAATTTTCTTACTAAAAATAAACTAGTTATATTAATTATTCAACTAGTTCAAATCTCATATACCTAAATAAACTAGTTCGACAATTTTCTTACTAAAAATAAACTAGTTATATTAATTATTCAACTAGTTCAAATCTCACATACCTAGCTAATTAATACCTAATTAAATTTTCTAAAAAACAGAAAACAGAAAACAGAAAATAAGTAAAAAAATGTGTGTGTGTGTGTGTAGTGTGTGTATGTGTGTATATATGTGTGTGTATATGTGTATGTGTGTGTACGCCGTCCCGTGCAGTGCGAAAGCGGCGGCGTGCGAAGCGAAGCGTCGGCGGTGCTTGAAGCGCCATGACGTCTGGCGAAGCAGGCGTCTGAGACAGCTGGCGGCAACGGCAGACGGCAGCGGCGTTAAAGGCGGCGGCAACGGCAACGACGACGGGCGGCGGGGACAGCGAAGACGACGACGAACTGACGGGCGACGGCGGCGGCAATGGGATCGGCGGCGCGGCGATGTCGCGAGAGGTTGGAGACGAAGTGGGGAGATGTAACTGAATTTACGTAAGTGCTATATATATAGGACGGGCCTTTAATCTTGGTTGGAGCCACCAACTGGTACTAAAGGCCAACTTTAACCAGGCCAAGAGGCGGGAAGAGCAGGCCTTTAGTACTTGGTGGCTCCAACGGTACTAAAGATCACCTTAATACCGGTTGGAGCCACCAACCGGTACTAAAACCTCAGCCTACCACCCCAAAGTTTAGTCCCACCTCGCCGGGCGAAGGGCAGCCAGACCGATTTATAAACCCAGCCAAGCGGCTACCTCTTTGAACTCCTCTATATAGCAGGCTTGTGGGCCTAAATTCTGCAGCTGCCCTCAGGAGTCTGCTGGGCCTTTAAGGCTCAGCAATTGCACGCCTTGTGGCCTAGCAGGCCACAGGTAGCGCTTCAATTTTTTTATAGTTTTTTCTTTTCTGCTTTTATTTTCTTCTATTTATTTCTCATGTAGTTTTTGTATAGTTTTTCTTTTCTGTTATATTTATTTTCTTCTATTTATTTGTGAGTAGTTTTTCATCTAGTTTGCCAAAATTCAACATTTTGTAGTGATTTTTAATTTCATGGTCATTTTATATAGTTTTTTTCTTTTCAGCTATAGTTTTTTTCTGCTATTTTTTCTTTTCTGCTATTTTTCTTTTTCGCAAAACTTGATGGTCAAAGTCCTGAGTTATAACCAAAGTTTAAAAAAAGAAATGCCGACGATGCAATTAGTTTTTGCCATAACGAAGAAGTCCGGAGTTGTAATAAGTTATTAAAAATAAAAAGAGGTGCAATGCTCGTTAATTTGCTTCAAGCCTTTGAATAGTGTAAACTGCACCGCGCATAGCTCCGTGCAGTCTACCATATTCTGAAGGCTTGAAGTTAACTAACGTGAGCATTGAGCCTCTTCTTCATCGTCTCGCACTCGGGGCTTATAAACCGCTCCTAGTCCCTCTCTCTTGGCGAGGTGGGACTAAAAACAACTTACTAAGAAACTGCAGATCTTGGTTCATCCATGAACCGGTACTAAAAGGTGCTCGTGGGGCCCCAGCCTTACGACACAACCTCATTAGTACCGATTCGTGGCACGAACCGGTGCTAAAGGTTCGCCACGAACCGGTACTAAACAGCTCCTCCCGCCTAGCAGTTGGAACCGGTACTTAAGAGCTCCTCCGCCTAGCAGTTGAATGGTGCATATCTTGAATGCACAAAAGTCCTGAGTTGTAATAAGTTTAAAAATGAAATGCTTTTGTAACAGATGAGTTTAATTTTGTCATAAACCCGAATACTTGAAAGAGATTGTCCAGTTTGTAAACTAAGTGCATCTAGTTTTTACGTAACCCTCTCTACTTTTTTGAACATGATATGTGGGTGAAATGATGATACCATGCCAAGTTTCAACTTTTTCAGAGTTCATTTGTAGTGCTTTTCAATTTCCAGGTCATTTAGTTCTCAAAACAAATTATTAAATGCATGAAAATAGCAAATGAAGGCATAAGCAGTTTGAAAGTTGATGGCGTCGCTTTGAATGGTGCATACTGAACGCAAAAAATATAAGAGCATTTAGATCATGATCTTATATTTCTTTACAGTCTAAATTGTCAATATGATCTTATAACATCAAAAATACTTTAATCATCAATGATCTTTGTGTGTACAATCTGAATTGTCAATATGAGTCATCAACGATTTATAAACCGATGAAGACTCATATTGCGGCCATAAATTCTACACATAGAGTTCAATGAAGACCAAGTGCTTGTGATAGTTTGAGAAATAACATATTTAAGGTGGTAAAAGGCTTGTTAGGAGAGCGAGGTGGGACTAAAAACAGCTTGCCATAACCTCATTAGTACCGGTTAAGTAGTGCGAACCGCACTAAATGATGATGGTAGGGCCATAGCCTGACCACAGGCTGACACAGCCTCTTTAGTACCGGTTCGTGGCATGAACCGGTACTAAAGGTTCGCCACGAACCGGTGCTATTGATCGCCGCCACGAACCGGCACTAGTGTACACATTAGTGCCGGCTGAAATTCAAACCGGCACTATTGTGCTTCACATTTGACCCTTTTCTACTAGTGGAGGGGGAAGTAGCAGGGTCGGCGGCATGCGCTAAGGTTTCGGTGCTGCCCGAGTCGGCCCCAGCGGAGCGACACGGGGGCTGTGGGGAAGGATGGCGAGCCCCCGAAGTAAAGCAATTATATTCCATATTTCGGTGAAACAATCAAACACTTCAACATGAATAACAACAGTGCTCTCATATGAATGCAGGTAAGCAACTAGTTAAGTATGCATTGGCATACAAAAGCGGATACGCCTAACTTGAGATTTTTACGGTAGACAATAGACATCCTAATGAAGTTTAGTTGCCATCATTTATCTTGACAAGAGCATGAATGTTAATTTCATTAGTTTCCTCTGGTCAGGTGACCAATGTCGAACACAACAGGGCGACCATAAAATAACTTAATGTTGTAGATGTTAACTCTAATTCCTAGCCGCATAAATTCAGATACACCCAAGTGACTCTTGCTTATGCTGAAAACTTAACTCCAATATCATGAAGAAGATAACCAGCTGTTCCATTGCGGAAGAGATACAAGATGCACTATTCAATTGAGACTTCTAGTGCCCATCTGCCAATGACTCTGAGAACAAAGGAACATATGAAAGATAAGGAGTCCTGGAGCCCCGTCCAACTTCACATATAAATCGCAGCTCCCCAGAATCCATGTCGTATGACATTAGTTTCGTCAGTAATTGTTCGCCCTGCTTGCGCAAGCTCTCACAAACAAAAAATATCAACCTATGTTCTGGGTGGATTGAGATAACTCTGTAATAACTCGGAAACATTGGCGGTGTGCATCCTGGGATGCAGAGCTCGGGGTAAGAATGTTTTAAATAGCCGGCTATAGCTCCGCTATAGCTCGGTTATAGCCTTTTCAGCAGGGTGTCGTTAAATGCTCGCCTTCACAAATAACCCGCTATATCTCGCTATAGCCCGTTATAACTCCGCTATAGCTGTTTTTGGAGGTCCGCCGCTATTTTCCATAGCCCGCTATTTAAAACATTAGGTAAGCCCCTTCTCGAAATTTTAGAAAAGCATAACCCGGAAACTTTGAATACACTAATCCGAGCAGTTGTAGGTGACTAACCTTGTGCTTCAAGGTCCAGTTTTCACAACTATAATCTTCAAGGGCCCAAACTGACAGTTCAGAAGCATCCTTATGTGCCAAACGCAATTGTCCTTGTGATAAATAAATATCATTACCACCGCATGGAGTAGGCACAGGAATAAACCCACGAGCTCCATCCACACCAACTGCTACAACCGAATTATGACATGACCGAGAAGATAAATGCAGCATCCTGTTGAAAAATACGCTTTTCGAATAGTCGGTTATCAAAATTGGGCTGTCCCAAACAACTTGATGTGTCCAAACTCCAGCTTTGGATGAGTAGATTCCCACAGCTTGGATGTGTGTACCCTGACCTAGCATATTGGCACCAGCAGATGCAAGCTCGAACACATAGAAGTGAGAGGAGACAGTCGGATCGAACCCTAGTCTAGTGATCCGCACCTCGCAGGACCATCCGCTGGCAGGCACGACAACCCATTTTTTAGTGGCGGGATTACACACCACATAATCAAATTTCTTGACACCATAAGGCTGATCCCAGTTGCGGGAGAGGAGGAGGCCATTGCAGCAGTCCAAGAGGTAAAACTGAACTCTCCTGCGTTTGGGCAGGAAGGAGAGGGAGGGGTCCATGCTAGGGCAGAAGTTCCCTGATACGCTTCGGTAACCACAAAACCTAGCTGGGGGCAGGCGGCCCGTGCCTCCGAAGGTTTTGTAGAAGATGCCGGCGAGGGTCGACCGGGGAAGCTTCTTGAGGTGGTCGGGGTGGGAGAGTAGGTCGCGCCACCGCCTGGAGACGCACTTGCAGCAGCAGGTGGACTGGTAGGGCACGCGCGAGATGATCTCGACGAGGAGGTCGTCCGAGAGGTCGGACACGGGGCTCCTCTTCGTGCCCCTCTTCTTCTTGCAGCCGCGCGACGCCATTGGCGGCCAGTCTGCAGATCGGGCCGGACGACCGAAGACTCGAGACTGGTGCACCGGCTAGCCTGGTCGCGAACTGCAAAGCTAAGAACGGCAGCTAGGGTTTGCGTGCGCAGCGGCGGCTCGGACGTAGAGGTGGAGCAGGAAAGCCGAAGAGAAAAGGTGTATCTGGGTCGCATGAGTGAAAATACTGTCGTTCCCCTAATAAAAACAGTAATGACACGTGATTTTCCTATAAGCGTAAGAGACTACGAGTAAAGACCTCGTTGCAGTGGCGGTGGTCGTGCCATCGTCAGACTCCAGTCCATGATGGTGCTGTAGTGGTCGTGCCATCGTCAGACTCCAGTCCATGATGGTGATGTAGTGGTCGTGCTGTTTCTACTGCTCTCATTGGTCCAGTTCGCCGCTGACGAATTCGGTTTGCATTGGCCTGGCCCCTTCCCAGGGTCGGAGGTGCAAGGCATAAGGCACTGGGTGAAAGTCTTCGACGGTGTTCGCTGCCGGTGATGCTCCATGGAGTCCTTGTCGAAGACTAAGACTTCTCATTGGGTCGTGGCCGGTCGGAAGGGAAACACGTTAGAGGCTATTGAATAGACAATATCTATCCCATGTTTGGTGGGGCAATCGTGCACAGGTCTGAGCGAAAGCTTCTTGATCAACGATGTTCGATGCTGGTACAATGCCGTCCTTGGATGCCGTTTCCTTTGTTGAAGGCGCCCCTCAAGATCTTGCTTAATTATGATCGTTCCGGGAGGAGGTCATGATAGGTATAGATGAGTATATATTGATACGAAATCTGGGTCGGGGATGATGGAAGACTCGGGCTCTAGCGACTCTGGCGTCGCGGTGGCATCCCCTCCACGCTCGGTTCCTCGTCGGACCCCCGCCCGGCCTCTCCGCACCCTGCGTCGCCTTCCTCCCCGCCGCTCCCGTCCTCCCTCGAGGTGCTGCCGCGGATCCGCTGGGCGGACCTCGCCGAGGAGCACGAACCCCCCCTGGCCGACTGCCCTGGCCCCTCCTGTCCCCCCCCCCCCGTTCATGCGTCGCCGTCCAGCGTGGCCGCTGGCTCAGCCTCCCGTTGCGGAGGTTCTGCCTCCGGCTCGCGGCGGCGCGCGCTAAACCGGCCGATGAGCTCTGCTCGTCCGCCTGAGGGCAAAGGCGCTGCCTTGCGGGGCTCGGGACGCCGCCGTTGCCGCTCATGGGGTGTGGTTGGCCGGTCGGACTTAGGTGCGGCCCGGTCATCATGGCGGCCATCCTCGGCGTGCCTTCCTCGGCTGACGCCGGCGATTCCCTCAGCTTCCCCCGCCTCCCCGACCGCCGACGCGATTGTGCCCCGCTGTTCCCCGTTCCGTCCCTTCATCGCCGCATTTGGCTCCTTCGCGCGTCAGCTTCGGCCCCTCTCCCTCCCTCGTCGCCCGTGGCCGGCAGCCTCGCCCCCCTTTCCCCGGCGACGGTGGCGGCGGCGGCGCCTCCATGCGAAGGGGAAACCCTTCCGCGCGGTGCCCCGCTTCCTGTCCTGGGCTGTCCCCCTGTGGGCCGTGAGGTGGTGGCCTGCCCGCTCCGGGCTGCTGGCCTGGCTCCCCGGGCCCATAGGCCTATTCCGCGGGCCGCGGCAGCTGGGCCTTCGATCCTTGGGCCGACTCCGTGCCCTAAGCCCATCGAGCCTCCTCGATCGATCTGGTTGCCTTACGGCCTGCCGCGCCCCTCGTCCCCCCTCCTCGCCGCCACGATTTCCCCTTCACCCGCAGAGATCTCCTGCTCTCCTCCTCGGCTCCACCCTCCTCCTCGGTTCCCCTCGCCGACGCCCGCCGGGCCGGACTCCATCCCGTCCGCCTCCCTCCCCGGTCGTCTGGCTCCACCCATGACGCGGGAGTGGGACGACGGTGAGATCGCCCATAGCGGCGCTTACGACGACCGCCCGCGACCCCCTCGCCCCTCCCGGATGCTGCCCGTCGCGAGATGAGCTGGCGCGAAGCTTCGAGATCGGAGAGCCGCCGCTCTCGAAGATTCGGCGACCGCCGCGACCACCGCCGCTCTCCGGGCGCGCCCGATGGCGTGCTCAGTCCGTTCCCTCACGCCGGCGGCGGCCCCAGCTCCTCGCGTCGCGCTCCCGTCCGCCTTGACGCGGGAGAGCAGCCCTTCCCGCCCGTCTGCCCGCCCTCTCTCCCGTCGCCTCCCCAACCATGCTGCCCGGCGGAAAATGCGTCCCCGCCGCGCCGCCAACTCCTCTGGCCCTCCACATCGCCGGTGGTGCTGGGGTGGCGAGCCGCGGCCGCTGGTGCAGCAAAGAAGAAAGCGGCGCCCGGCAGTTCAGGCCCACCATCGGGCAGCCCATGCGGCCTCCGGCCGCTCGACGGTGGCTGGTCCTGTCTCTGGCCGCCCCGGTCCGCCATGCTTCAATTGTGGCATTGTGGGTCATTCCCAGGTCAACTGTGTCAACCCCCCCATGCCGCTACATTTGCAAGGATCCCTCCCACCCCGCGCTGGTGTGCCCAGACAAGCCTATCTACGAGGAGTTGATGATGTTCGGCCATGGGATCGAGGGGCTGGGGTTCTTCCACATCGAGCTCCCGGACGTCCCCTCCCCCTCCCCTTCCCTCCAGGCGCTCGTCACGGTGATTGATGGTGTCGCCTCACCCGAGATGATTGAGGCTGAACTCAACCACCTCTATCATCGTCAATGGGACTGGCAGGCCATCCTCACCACCGGTGGCGCTTTCTCGATGGTCTTCCCTGACGCTCTCAGCCATGGCTACGCCACTCGCAGTGACCAGATCACTCTCACCCTCAACAAGTTGGTCGTTGACATCTCCGAGCCAATCCTCGACCCCAAGGCCGTCGCGGTCCTTGACACTGCTTGGATCCTGGTCGCCGGGCTCCCGGACATTGCCCGGTCAGAGCGGGTGATCCGCAACATGTCCCGGATCCTTGGCAAGGTGGTGGTGGTCGACGAGCTATCCCTTCGCAAGGAGGAGGAGGTGCGTGTTAAGGGTTTTGATCTAAGCTGCACGCCACCATCCGATTCTTCTTCAACGACCAGGGTTTTGATCTCCGCATCGCTCCCGAGCCACCCAACCATGTGGGTCGGCCCCGCTTCTTCGACGACGCCCCTCCCGACGCCCCTCCTGGGTCCCAGGATGACTTCCGTGGTCGCCACCATCCTCGGTCGCACCACTCCGATGATGAGGAGGGTTCTGAGGATAACCCTTCCCACTCCCCTTCGCCGCCTCGCCCGGCCCCCTCCTCGAGCCATGGGGGCGGCAAGCGGGGCTCGCTGCGCCTCCTCTCTCTCCGGTTGCGGCGGCCTCCGAGGGGAGTGATGCCTCCGACATCAGTCTCATCGTCGCCCCGGCCTCCTCTGCCCGCTCCACCATCACGCTCCCTGACTTGACGACCCGAGACGTGCAGTCGTCCGCCTCCGTCCTGGCCTTCCCTTCGACGGGGCCTCCCGCCGCGTCTTGCTCCTCCCCGGTCACCTTCGAGGCGTCGCTCCAGATGCGCGCCGCTCCTCCTCAGGCGCCTCCCTGGCGATGGTCCCGAGACCCCCTCCACCCCGGCAGCCGCTACCCCCCATCGCTGCTGCCGGTGGTAACTGGGGTTCCTCCCGCTCCTGAGGCCACGTCGCCTACCCCTGCCTCACCCCCCCCCCGGCGCTCCGACTGCTTCCAGCCGCGGCTCCTTCTCGCAGGGTCGGTGGACCTCGACGGGGAGGGCGAGACTCGGGTGACCACCCCCGTGGCTCCCCAGCCCCCTCCCCCACGGTCCGCGGCCTACGCCCGCCGTGGTCGATCCTCCTCCACCGCGGTGACGGCCTCGCGACGGAGCGTCAGGCTCGAGGCCGCCCGACCGGACGGTAGCCCTGCTCTTCCCATCCCCGAGCGGGCAGAGCTTCAGGCCGCTACCCGGAACCTGGAGCCAGGTACGCTAGCTGCTCCTCCTTCAGCTTCTACTTGCTCATTCTCGGCACTTGAAGCGATTCCTCTAGGGCACCTTGCGAAGGTTGCATCAGATTCCGCGATCGTTTTCAGGGGGGAATCCGACCCCCCCTTAGTGCAGATAGCGGCCATCCAGGCTCGCGAGATTCTTGATGGGAAGTTGGCGGAGGCTCGTCAGACCCTCCTCGCTCCTCCCATCCTCGGGCCTCCTCCGGTGGCTACCACGTCTCAGCCCCGGAGGACGGCTGGCCGCCCACCTGCGGTGGAGGCTGAGCCTCGGGGACGCACCCGCTCTCGCACTGCCGCTCTCCGCGCCCAAAGCGCCTCCCGCGTCCTGGGGTCAAGCAGCCCCCCAATGGCTCCTTAATGCGTGCCCTATTCTAGAACATCCGCGGGTTTGGCCATGACGGCCGGCACTGCCAACTCATCGAGTACGTTCGCGATGAGCATATTGACATAGTGGCGATCCAGGAAACCATGCGCTCTGACTTCTCTTTGCCGGAGCTTGACCGACTGAGGTCTCACCTCTTTGCGTGGCACTGGCTCCCTTCTAGTGGGAACGCCGTTATTCGGGTGGCATCCTTCCGGTGTGAAGGATGCCACCTTCGAGGTGGGAAGTATGGACCGGGGCCAGTTCTTTGTTAGTATGGAGCTTTATGAACGGGCCCTGAACTTTAAATGGGAGGTTATCATCGTCTACGGCCCGGCTGACCACAGTAGATCCGCGTCCTTCCTTGATGAGCTTAATCGGAAGGTTTCGGCGGCCTCCCTGCCGGTGGTTGCCGGAGGCGATTTTAACCTCCTCCGATTCGCGGAAGACAAGAGCAATGATCATGTTAACTATGCACGTATGCAGATGTTTAACGACTGCATTGCCATCTGGGTCTTCGCGAAATAGATAGGATCGGTGCCAGGTTCACCTGGACTAACTGGCAAGCCTCCCCGACCCAGTCCGTCTTGGACCGGGTCCTAGTCTCCCTGGAATGGGACCTCTGCTGTCCTCTGGCCTCTCTTCGGGCCATCACGCGGATTGGCTCCGACCACGTCCCTCTTCTCTTGTCCTCCTCTGACGAGCGTCCTCTGATTTCCCCTAGATTCCGGTTTGAGACATTCTGGCTGTCCCAAATTGGATTTGTGGAGGCTGTTGGGGCTCGATGGGTGGAGACTAGGTCTCTCCCTCACTCCCGCCCCCCTCTGCTATTGACTCTTGGCAACTCTGTGCCAAGCGCGGTCGGCAGTTCATGAAGGGGTGGGGTGCCAATCTGGACCGTGACCTCTGCGAGCGAAAAAAGGCCCTGCTGACCGCCATTCAGGCACTGGACCTCCGTGCGGACACGGTCGGCCTCTCCCCTGACGAGTGGCTCTCTCGGTATGACCTGGAAGACCAACTCTCCATCATCTACACAGACGAGGAAGCTTACTGGCGCTTGCGGGGCTCCCAGAAATGGGTGCTGAAGGGCGATGCGAACACTGCCTACTTTCAGGCCATAGCTAAGTCAGCCGAGCGCAACACCATCCCCTCCTCCAGGATGGTCCGTCCCTTCTGCAGTCCCCGAGCGACATTAGGGCTCATGTCGACGGATTCTACTGATCCCTTTTCTCTGCCTCTCCTAGGAGCGGCCTGTCTCTGGCCCTCGACTGCTGGTCCAGCCGCCAGTGTGTTTTAGATGCGGAGAATGCCGCCCTTACGGCGCCATTCTCGGAGGATGAGGTATGGATGGCCATTAGAGGCATGAATCCCTCCTCGGCCCGAGGTCCGGACGGCCTTCCGGTGAAATTCTTCCAGACCTTCTGGAATGTGATTAAGCCGGAAATCATGGCCATTTTTGACGAGTTCTACGTTGGGACCATCGACCTTGGTCGCCTCAACTACGGGATCATCTCGCTCATTCCCAAAGTGCCGGGGCCTCCGACATCTGCCAGTTCACGCCCGATCCACGGTGATCAATGTGATCTTCGTGGATTCGCTAAAGGGTACGCCAATAGGGTGACCACCTGCTCGCGGACCTCATTACCCACCCCAACCAGTCCGCCTTCGTGAAAGGGCGGTATATCCTGGATGGGGTGCTAGTTCTTCACGAAGTTCTCCATGAGGTCCGGTCGAAACACCTTAAGGCAGTTTTCCTGAAAATTGACTTTCACAAGGCCTCTGACATCGTTAGTTGGTCCTTCCTTCGGGAAGTTTTGCTCGGAAGGGCTTCGATGATCGTTGGGTCACCGGGTGATGCAGATGGTGTCTCGTGGTCGCTTGCTGTGAACATCAATGGAGAAATTGGCCTTACTTCCCACCCTTTGTGGGGTTAGACAAAGCGGCCCTTTCTCTCCGCTCCTGTTCAACATGGTGGTGGGAGCTCTTGCCTCCATCCTTGATAAGGCCAAAGCATCTGGCCATTCATGGGATCACCCCACATCTGGTGGGCGGATCTGGGATCTCCATGCTCCAGTACGCCGACGACACCATCATCATGGTCGAGGGCTCGGACACGGACATCGCTAACCTCAAGTTCCTTCTTCTCTGCTTCCAACAAATGTCTTGCCTCAAGATCAACTTCGACAAGAGTGATGTGATGGTTATGGGCTACTCTCCCACGTGGCCTTAGACATCGCCAACCGCCTCAATTGCCGTCTCGGCTCCTTTCCCACGACCTACTTGGGAACCCCCATCGGTGACTCTCGGCTCCTGTCATCGGACTTGCGCCCACGGTGGCCAAGCTTCAAACACGCATGGAGCCAGTGGCAAGGCAGTGTGGCCGTCAAAGGCGGCTCGGGACGATCCTCATTAACTCCTCCTCACTAGTCTCCTCCTGTTTCTTATGAGCTTCTATAGCCTCCGTGAGACCCTTCACCATGAGATCGCCAAAATCCAATCTCGCTTCTTCTGGGCGGGTGACAACAATAAGCAGAAATATCACATGGTTAGCTGGCCGGACATCTGCAAGCCCCGTGAACAGGGAGGCCTCGGTATCATGTGCTCTAAACGCATGAACATCTCCCTCCTCACACGCTGGCTCTGGCGCATTTCGCAGGGCCACGGTGGTCTCTGGCTTGACATAATCCGGAACAAGTACTTGCGCGGATAGCCCCTCGCCTTCTGTCAGAGATCCGGCGGATCCCAGTTTTGGCAATCGGTTGTCCAACTGCTACCCGTCCTTCGCATTGGCACCTCCATCTCGGTTGGATCGGGTACAGCGACGCTGTTCTGGTTCGACAGGTGGGTGGGAGACTCCCCCTTTGCGTCCCGCTTCCCTGACCTCTTCTCCATTGCTGTCGCCCCCCTAATCTCCGTTGAGAGGGCCCTTATTGACTTAGGGCGCCTCGCCTTCCGGAGGCCATTTGGGCCTCCGAGGCGGCCAGCGTGGCTGGAGCTGCTCGATTGCATCGCTCTCCACGAACCGGAGTTGGATGCGGGCCAGACGAGGTTCTCAGGGCGTCTTGAGCCTTGGGCCAATTCTCCACCAAGTCCCTCTACTCGCCATTGCCCCTCCTCCGTCCCTCCCCCTTCCGGCGGTTTGGTCCATCCGCCTTGCCACTGAAAATTTGGATCTTTATGTGGCAATGGATCCATGATAGGCTTCCGTCTGGTGGAGGTCCATAAACGCAATGGCCTTGGGTCCAGCCTTTGCCCCCTGTGCGGTACCCCCGAAGACTCGAATCAGATCTTCTTCTCCTGTGTCTCAGCTCAATTCTTGTGGAGCTGCTTTAGGGAGACTGTGGGAGGCGACTGGTGCCACACCAACTTCCCGACCTCTTTGCGAACTCCAAAACTCCCTTTCCCCCTCTCGCCACATTAGGTGGCTCGAGATCAGGAGTTCTTGCGTGGACCCTTTGGACAATTCGCAATAAGCTTGTGATCCAGCGTATTCCTCTTCGACGGGCTACTGACGCTCTCTTCAAACTGTCTGGTTACTTGCAGCTATGGCGGCCGCTTAGCCGCCCTCAGGACCGCGACGCCATCACCGCCTTCATCGCCGACCTTCGCTCGATGGCCGTCCGTCTATCATCAAGAGCCCCTCCGCCTCCCGGGCCGGATTAGACGCCTTGCCTTGGCCGCGTCCTTTTTTGTTTATTCTGGGCTTGTTGAGCTGTGCCCTCAGCAGAACCTTTGTACTCCTTGTTATGTGACTTGGGTGTGTGTGTTCCGAACTAGTGTGTGTATGTGTGCTCTTGGCGGTTTGCTTTATTTATAAAGCGGGTCGAAAGCCTTTTTCGGTATAGGTATAGATACAATGAGCAGTGAAAAGTTTGTTGATAAACACTCGTGCAGAAAAAGTCTAGTGGTGGCATGCCAAAAAAACGCCTTTGGTGGCATGGACACCCCACGCTATCAATATGGTGTCATTGTTAAAAATTAGTGGCAGCGTTGGGAGCCCACACTACCTGCAATACAGATACTGATGGCGTGCCGCATGTCCCATACCACAAGTAATATTTCATCAACAATGACAAGTCATGTTGAAACCAGATCATCAATATGATTTTCACGTATAAAAAATCACACAATAGCATTTTCGCGTCGAAATGACAACAGTTTAACAACTAACTAAGATAGGCACTCGATCAACTAAAACACAACAGTTTAACAACTAATTAAGATATGAACTCGAGCAATGAAATATAACAATTTAACAACTAATTAAGATAGGCACTAGATCAACTAAACATAGCAGTTTAATAGCTAAGGTAGGTAGTCGACCAATTAAGCATAGCAGTTTAACAACTAGCAAAAGACCTTCTGGGACTCAATGAACTTGACATAAAAGTGTTACTCTGTAATGATTGCCTTGATCTTCCAAACCTTGTGCCTAGTAAGATATGAACTTAACATAAAACCTTCAGGGCTGGAGTGGTCGTGGATTATTGGCGTTGGCGCGGCGTAGAGGTACTTCGAACACGGCCACCACATAGGACTTCTCAAGCACCTGCTAGAGTAGGGGATCATCATCAAGCTCTCATCAACCATCTGAATCGGACAGGTAGGCGGAGACGAACAGAGCATTGGAGAAATGGCAATAATGGGCGTAAGCTACTGGACTTTTTTCAGACACGCTTGTTGGCACTGGCTATGGTTTCTAGGCGGGGACGTGCACATTGGTTAGATAAATTACCAGGAAAGGGAACGGACGGAAGGATCTCTTGGTGTACAAAACGGACAATCTCTTTCGAAGTATCAGGGTTTCATCATGAAACTCGTCTGTTACAAAGGGATTTCATTTTTTTGAACTTATTTGAACTCCATAGTTTTTCTGTGTTCAAAATGCACCATTCAAAGCCACATCATCAATTTTCAACCCTTTCTGACTTCATTTGTTATTTTTCATACATTTACTGATTATTTTGAGCTTAAGACCATGACATTGAAAAGCATTTGAAATGAACTCTGAAAAGGTTGAAAGTTGGCATGGTATCATCATTTCACCCACATAGCATGTGCAAGAAAGTAGATAGGGTTACGGCAAAAACTGGATGCACTTTGTTTACAAAACGGACAATCTCTTTCGAAGTATCAGGGTTTCATCACGAAACTCGTCTGTTACAAAGAGATTTCAATTTTTTGAACTTATTTGAACTCCATAGTTTTTCTGTGTTCAAAATGCACCATTCAAAGCCACATCATCAATTCTCAACTCTTTCTGACTTCATTTGTAATTTTTCATGCATTTACTGATTATTTTGAGCTATAAGACCATGAAATTGAAAAGCATTTGAAATGAACTCTGAAAACATTGAAAGTTGGCATGGTGTCATCATTTCACCCACATAGCATGTGCAAGAAAGTAGAGAGGGTTACGGCAAAAACTGGATGCACTTTGTGTACAAAACGGACAATCTCTTTCGAAGTATCAGGGTTTCATCACGAAACTCGTCTGTTACAAAGCCACATCATCAATTTTCAACCCTATCATGAATAGATAAGTGACCAAATTAATATAAGTTCATCATCACATTAAAACCAAAGTACATACATAGTTCTCATTGAACAACATATAGCTCTCCAGAGCATCTAATTAAACCATACATTGAAATTATGTAAAACATTTCAATGCAACAACAAATGCGATCATAATCGCAACCAAGGTAACAACTGATTCAACTGCATAATGATACCAAGCCTCGGTATGAATGGCATATTTTCTAATCTTTCTAATCTTCAACCGCATTGCATCCATCTTGATCTTGTGATCATCGACGACATCCACAACATGCAACTCCAATATCATTTTCTCCACCTCAATTTTTCTTATTTTTTCATTAAAGTAATTGTTTTCTTCTTCAACTAAATTTAACCTCTCGACAATAGGGTCGGTTGGAATTTCCGGTTCAACAACCTCCTAGATAAATAAAATCTATGTCACGTTGGTCGGCATAATTGTCATAAACAATAAATGAACCAAATAGTTATCAAAAGATAATATATACCACATCTGAATCATAGACAGGGCCCGAGGGCCGGCGAGGCGGATACCAAAACCATCGCACTATATAATAACAAGGAATAATAAAAGTAAGAAAATTAGACAAGTATCTATCTGAAGTAAGAACTTTTTTCTTTCAAAAAGAAGATAAGAACAAGAGGCTCACCACGGTGGTGCCGGCGACGAGATCGGCGCGGGCGATCGACGGCGGTGAAGACGGGGACGGGACGTGACGGACCGCTGAGCTCAGAGGTCGAGTTTCGAAAGGAGAAAGATTAACTAGTGTGGCTCAGACATTTCATCGAACACCTCATGTGCATAGGAGGTGAGCTAGAGCACCCAAATGCCCTCCCCTTGCCGGCCAAAAAAAACAGAGCACTGTGCTGTGGTGATGGGGTATATATAGGCAACTCATTTGTCCCGCTTCATGGTAGAAATCTGGACTAAAGCCCGGCACTCTGTCCCGGTTTAAGCCACGAACCGGGACCAATGATTGTGGGCCAGGAGCGAGAACCATTGGTCCCAGTTCGTGCCTAGAACCGGGACAAATGGATCCAGACGAACCGGGACCAATGCCCACGAGGCCCCGGCCGGCCCCCTGGGCTCATGAACCGGGACTAATGCCCCCCATGGGTCCCGGTTCGTGAAGAACCGGGACTAACGGGCTGGCTAGGCCCGAACCAAAGCCCTGTTTTCTACTAGTGAGAATGGGCTCCTATCATTACTAGGTGCATTCCCTGTGAGAAACATGCTTGCCGGACTGGGACAGGCAACCTTGTGCCATTAAACAAAGTTCATATTTCGGGCGTATTGCACACGATTAGCAATAGAACGGTGTTCGTGGACATACTACCTATTGCACACATTTTTATCCTAGAAATTATGTTTACTACCTTACATGCAATTCCATCTTCTTTATTCGTGTGCGAACTGCACAAGATATTTTACACAATTTTGCTACTACTCCCTCCGTTCCCAAATATTTAGAAACGGAGGGAGTATTAGGCTAGTCCCAACAGTGTGCGGAGGATGATGATCCTATTTGCTCACGTGTGTGATGTTTCCCTTTATGACACACAATTCCTTTTTGCCAATCATGCGTGTTGTCTCGAGTCATTGCGCACTGTTTTGATGAGAGAATGGTGTGCCCACTATCGCCCACGGCTTCCCTTTTAAAATTGTCCCAAATGATAATCTATCACACAGATTTCACTTTTTGGCACGCATTTTTATTTTTCCACCATGTGCAATGCCTCAATCGCACACACTTCGATCCAACGGTGTGTCATAGGTGTGTCTTAATAGCACCATTCTACACTAGTGATTTAAGACACAAATAGAGGTTTCAACAAATGATTAAAGTAGTCATGGTTCAGGGTGTTACATCTACATGGGTTGCTCGTACACACATCTGCACACCAGAAGTAAACTTGGTCGTATCTTGTTAACTGCAACACCTAGCCACTTGAACTTAGGTACATGAGTGTGCTCAATCACAATCGAAAACGTTCATAACTTCAAATAGGTCTATCCAAGTCACTGAAGTTACTATTCAAGACCTAGCTCCAAGTTCATAAAAAGGATAAACAGTTGTTCCATTACGGAAAAAAAGAGATACAATTGTGAAGCAGCACTACATAACTAGACTTCTAGTGCCCATCTGCTAATGAATCTGAGAAGAAGGGGACATATGGAAGATAAGGAGTCCCCCAACCCCATGTAAAATTAGATACAAAACGCATCTCCCTAGAATCTATTTCATATGACATTAGTTCCGCTAATCGACGACTCTTCTTACATACAATAAATAACAAATTGTATTCTGGGTGGATTGAGACGACTTCGTAATTATTTATAATCAATGGGTACTCGGTTCCTTGCAGCAGTAAGTGGCTGACATTGTGCTTCAAGCTCCACTTTTCACTACTATAATCTTCAAGAGCCCAAATTGATAGTTCAAAAGCACCTTTCTTTGCCAAATGCAATTTTCCTTGCGATAGATGAACATTGTGAACATCACAGGCAGAATGTGGTATAGGGGCACGGTTGACCCTACCGTTTCCCTCCACTCCAACTACTAGAAAAAAAATCATCATTCAGAGACAAGTGCAACATCCCACCGCAAAATAATCTTTTTGAATTGCGGAATATCGAAATTTGACTATCCCAAACAACTCTATGTGTCCAAGCCCTAAATTTGGAAGAGTAGATAGCCACTGCTTTGGTGTGTAGATCATCAACATCTGCATTCGCATCCACAACACCAGCAGGTGCAAACTCGAACACGTAGAAGTGGAAGGAGATGGTGGGATCGAACACTAAGCGAGCGATCCGCACCTTGCTGGACCAGCTGGTGGCTGGGCAGGGCCGGTCCTAAGATTTTGGGGGCCCGGGGCGAAACGACAATCCGGGGCCCTTCGGGGCCCTTAGTATAAATGCCTATTAATAATCATCGTATGTACATATAATTTGTAGCAAAGAAAGTGCATCCAAAATGATTGTGCATATGTATTACATATAGCTTCAAAAATTTCTCCTAACATTCTGAGATGCAAAATCACTAGCTTCGTGCTCTTTCAGTCTGTCATTAATATGCCTCCAATCACAAAACCCATCATTCCCCATTGCACTCTTGCATTTATCAGAATTGAAAAGCTTACAGCAAAAACAAAACACTTTCTTTGTGTGTTTTGAAAAAACTAACCATTTCCTATCACGCACCTCTCCATTGCTCATGTTTCTGGAGTAATGGCTATACAAAAAATGTCTTGAATTTTCATCCAAAGTATTGTTTTCTTCTTCCATTTTAGGCCCCTTTTCCACTAATATGTCCCTCGCTTTGTTATCAAGATTACCCCAATTGCTTGGGTCATAAATATCCATACTAACTTGTTCCTCATCAACACTAGTAGATTCTACTGCATAAGAATTAAGTATGGGCTCATGATCACTCACATTGCTATCATCCATGTTGACGTCAACATTGCCTTCTGTAGGAGTATGACCATCATCTTCTTGATTGCCATTAGTTTGGTCACCCGCAAGAACTATCGCCAACTCGTCTGGATTTTTTGGCGTGCTTGTATCGCTCTTATAATATTTGAAAAGAGATCCGCTCAATGCTTCTTTCTCTTCATCTGCCTCCTTCTTTTTTCCTTTTATGACTTCTAGATGTATACTTTCTACCTGAGCTCGACATGACCCTGCTGAAATTGAAAAGAACAATTAGTTTTTAAAATTACCGCAAAGCTAATTAAAACATTAGATTAAGTGCAGAAGATCATCTAATATAATGAGAATTTGCTAGGGCATGGAATAATACCTTCTCTATATAATCTAATCTGGCAAAGTGGACGCAACGATTTGAGCGCCCTAAAAACAATGCCGTGTTAATATGTCAATCTGTCAATTGATCGAGAAATTGGGAATCGGGATGAGAAAAGAAAGAAATAGGACGAAGATCATGCGAGGGAAGAGACGAAGAGGGCGCAACCAGATGTACCTGCCGCAGTCCTGGCGTTGTTCGTGAGGAGGCAGAGACGCAGTCACAGAGTCGATGAGATTAGACGAACACGTACAGCGGAAGAGGAGAAAAGGCAGGGAACGGCCGATCCAAAGTTACATGAAATCAATGGAACGATTCCTTTTCTCTCCGGTCTCCACGTGACCATGTACGTGCGAATATGGGCCAGGCCCACCAAATCTGTTTACTTTCCTAGGCTAGCTAGCACGCAGAAGCTGAGGCTGGTGCCAATGCATGGGTGCTTAGATGAGGTGTTAAGCACATTAAATAGCTTAGCAACTATACTCCCCAATGCATAGGTGCTTAGCTTATGGTTGCTAAGCTTGCTTCATTTAATGATTTAGCAACTAAAGCCCTTCATGTATTGGTGGACTTCTTTTCTTTAAATGTTTTGCCTAGGTTCACGCGCTTAGCATTGTTTCTTCCTGGGGTCACCACACTCATCTCTCTCCTCTTAAATAACTCACCACATCAGATTTTTTGCCTACGTGGAGGGCTTAGCACCTGTACAAGGTGGAGCATTGGGAGGGGCCTGAGCGAGGCGCCGAGATTTGATCAAAATAAAAAACAAAAGAGCCAGGCGCTGATTGATTTGCCCCCTCGAAGACATGTACGTATTAACGTACGTATACCTGGGAGGGGGCCCCAGACTTTCGGGGCCCGGGGCGGCCGCCCCGTTCGCCCCCTTAGGAACGGCCCTGTGGCTGGGACGACCACCCATTTATCGCTGGCAGGATTGCACACCCTTGACACCATAAGACTGCTTCCAGCTGTGGAGGAGAAGGAGGCCATTGCAGCAGTCTAACAAGCTCATATTATGTCTGTTGCATTTGGGCAAGAACGAGAGGGTCAGGTGGAGCTCGAGCACCAGTTCCCTAACACGAGTGAATTGCAGAAAACCACCATATTTGGAGCATCGATTGCAGAAAACCACCTGGTCCCTAATTATGTGCAAAAATCATCACGTTTCTAGTAAACCTTTTGCAAAATGCACTGATCGGGTTATTTAGCCCATTTAATCATTTTCTGACAGGTGGGATCGGACTCTGAGGAGCTAACTTGGCAAGAAAATTACATACACATCCCTGGATCTAATAAGAAAAAGCAATCAAGCCCCTGTTCATGTGAATCCCTTCTCCCGATCGATCTGATGCCCTGCTCCCGCTCTGAACGCCTCCGGGACGACACCGTCGAGGTCGTTGTCGAGACGTAGAATGACTTGAACGCCGGGGGCGGCGCGGGAGGGAGCTCCCCGGAGAACTGGTTGCGCTCGACGAGCGACGCCGGGATGGGGCCTGAGAACTTGTGCGCCCCGCCTCTCACATGTCGTCCTGCCGGTCGTCGCCGTCTTCCGTTCCCTCCGGCGACAAGATCCTCCCCGCCGCCGGCAAGAGCCTCCCTCTTTTCTCTTTCCTATCTTCTCAACTCTCTCTTTCTCCTTCACAGGGGAGCAACCACGGCGCCTGTCGGACCCAGCCATGGTCGCTGCCCCGCCTCCTTACGCCGGCAACTGGCGCGCAGCCGCCTCTCCGTACGCTGCTGGCCCTCGTGGTTGTGGAGATGGCCGGCCGATCCGCCCCACCCCCCGCCCGGCGCGTCGCTCCGGCGTCCCTGGCCAAGCAGCGTGGCGGAGGCCAGGAACCCGACGCCCAGCGTGCCTCTGCCCAGGTTGTGGGGGGGGGGGGCGATTGCTTTTTTGTTTTAGATCAAGGGGTGTATGTGTAAATTTTTTGCTCTTACAATCTGGCCCCACTTGTCAGAAAGTGGTTAAATGGGACAAATCACCTGATCAGTGCAATTTACAAAATGTTTACTAGAAACGCGGTGATTTTTGCATAAAATTAGGGACTAGGTGGTTTTCTGCAATCGATGCCCCAAATGTGGTGGTTTTTTGCAATTCACTCTCCTAACACACTTGATGACATGCTTGTGTAACCAGGATAGAAAGATGGGTAGCGGTTCATATTGTAGGTTTGGTAGATGATGTCGGCGAGGGTCGACTGGGGCAGATTCTTGCGGTGGTCGGGGTGACAAACGATGTCGCGCCATCGCGTGCAGACGCACTTGCAGCAACGGGTGGACTTGTATGGCACGCGCGAGATGATCTCGACGAGGAGGTCGTCCGAGAGCTCGGACACCAGGCTCCTCTCGGCGCCCCTCTTCTTCTTGGTGCCGCGAGCCATCACCGGCCAACCTGCAGATCGGCAGAGAGGAGAAATACTAGAGGATCCATCCACGGCGATGGAGATGTGAGGGGAGGGAGGAACAACCACGTGCGAAGCGAGAGACGGCCAGCGAGGGTTTGCGCGCGGCGGCGAGAGAGGTGGACGATGGAAGACGAGGCGATGCATATATATATGGGCTTTATTTGGGCCACACCGTATGGGTCGTAGACCGGAAGTAGATACACGTCATCTCCAGCCTAAAAAAAAGATACACGTCATCTCCGAAGAGTATACCACATTACACGTGTTTGGATTTTGCACGACCAGAGCATCTACGACCAGACTGCAAATCTGCCCCTATACACCAGCGGACACGCCTTTGCTTGTCTGTGGGCAGTGGCCGGTCACACCTTAACTTTTCTTTTACACAACCACACGCCTCAATTAGGAAATCTCAAATCCATACAAAATACATGCAACGTACATAAACAATGCAACCTAGATCATCCAGCTACTACATCAGGACATGTCATTGGTGAATCAAAATTTGGCATATTCTACCTACATATATGCTATAGAGAAGAGCATCCACGGCTGCCCTTGTTCTTCTTGACGCCTTTGCTGTCTTTCTCACAGAAGGAGCGTTCGAAAACATAAAATGCATCCGGGCGTATCTTCACATTACGGGAGTTGTCCGACCTGTCGCTGTCCTCCTTCTCCTCTTTGCCGGGCAATCCATGACACAGACTGTCCGATTTTGCTCTCAGGGCGATGGCCCTCGTGTTTCTCCGCTACTGCCCGATTTACGGTTAGGGTTTAGTGGAGTGGAGCAGTTTGGATTTGGTATGGGGAGCTGAATCGGGACAAATATACATGTGGTCAGGGTAGGCCAGCATGGACCGGCTCAACATGGCGGAAGCGCCCGGGCCACCCATATCCGTCCCAGATTTGGGCTAGATATGAGGATTGCTCGCCAACCCTGGCGTTTGAGGCTGATATGAGGCACCCGTTTGGGTCACTTTTTTTTTGACCTGTCACTGACCGAGCCGTCCGCCTGAACGTTTGAGGCGGGTTTGAGGCGCCCAGTTGTACATGCTCTTACCGCATCAGATTGGAGTAGCATTGATCGGGGCTGGTAGTGCATTACTCATGTGAATGTGGAGCTGGTTCAAATGTGCGGTTAAAAGTTCCCCCCAAACTCAAGTCTCGCGACATTACTCTCTTGTCAAAGGCTGCAGTCTGCATTGCTTGCTACAGTAAACAAAATAATTAGTTGCGCTTCCATCTCTCCTCTTCTTCAAGGTGAAAAAGGAAGGCGCTTTCTTCTCTCTTTTCCTACACTCTGTCCTTTGTTCCACTTGTGTAGATGGGTTCGACAGCTTGTGGGCGTTCGGGTTTGCCTAAAAATTTGTGTCAAGTAATTTGTCCAAAAATATTTTGTGTTTTCAAATGTAAAACCCTGTAATTTGTCCAAAAATATGCTACCTGAAATTTCTGGTTCGGGTAATCCCGAAATACAAAATAAGTTGGCATAGTCCAGGACTTCGAGGGACGGTTGGCGGACAGTGTGCTTCCGGACTCGGGAGAAAGAGCTCCCATGGCTGGTCACCTGCACCCTGTAGCGCGGCGGCAGGCTGACGCACATCTGGTCAGAGGAGCCTAGTTGGGGGTGGCGGTGCGGTACGGAGAGCGAGTTAGCAAGGGGAAAGAGGAGAGATGGGGTGGTGCAGGTGGCGGGCATGCCGGAGGCCCAAAGCGAAGGCATGCAACAATGACAACGCGCGGGTCGGTGATGCTGCCAAAGGCGGTTGGGTAGTAGACACTGTGGCTGCGGAGTGTGGCGACTAGTAGTTTACGTTGAGGAATGGAGAATTGAGGATGGGGGCACCATGCAGGAAATGATGTTCAGCGGCAGGCCGGGGAGGCGCTGGAGTTGGCTAGAATCGGGTGGTCAACGATAGCGGCAAGAGGGTTCTGGGTGAAATCCTATTTGACGCACGTTGCGTCAAAGTGCTCGTCTTTCGCACAGGCGAGCTGCCGAAGCGACGCGATGGGCCGACCCGTTTGCTTATACAGATGACTAACAACCTCATCCGATTTTGGGAACATTGTAGAAGTTTCCCTCAACCAGTTTTTCTTTCTTTTACCGGTTTTTCTATTTAGTTTTTGTTTTTTTAGGTTTTCCAAAATCTGTTTTTTTTATTTCGTTCTCTTCAATGTCTCTTTTATTTAAAAAAAATCCCGTTTTCAATAAAAAAATTCATGATCCCAAAAAAAGTTCCTGCTATTCGATTTTTTTAGGTTTTTAAAAAATAATTCACAAATTTGAAAAGTGTTTGCGTTTCATAAAACACTCCTTTTTAAAAACGGAATTGCATCCAAAATTCCGTAAATAGTTCAGATCTGCGGTGTGGATTCGTTCAAAAAGACTGATGCGGCTAACACATCACTAAAGCTCGCTAGCTCTTCGTGGGCTGTCCTATTCGGAGACTGCTGTGTGAAACGATGATTGTTTGCCATAGAGAGCGGCATATAGGAGGTCCCGAGTTTCGGGCGGTCAACAAGGCAGAGCCCTCGGCGATTATTTATCGCTTAAGCGACCCAAGCGGCTTTTCCCTACCTAGTTGTATTGGTTCGGCCTATTCACGCGCATATATTCCTAAAAAGGAACTAGGAAATGCAAGAAAGGGGAGTCGAACCCTGGTCCCTGCGGGATGACATGCTGAGCTAGCAACTACACCCACGGTCGCTTCGTGCAAATTACTAGGGGCGCGCCGTACTTAAAGCTACATGAGAGATTTTCTTTAGAAAATTTTCCTTTTTTCTGTTTTACTTTGTTTCTTTTCTTTCTTCTTCTCCGTTTTTCTTTCATTCTTTTTCATTCATTTTTGCATATTGTTTCTTCATTTTTTTTATTTCCTTTTTCTTCTCCATTTTTGGTTGGTTTTCTTTTTTCTTCTTTATTCTTTGTTTTACTTTTTTGGTTTTTATTTTTATTTTTTCTTTTGTTCTTCATTCTATATTTTTTATATACATGATCAACATGTTTCAAAGACTTGTTCAACATTTTTCAAATACGTGTTCAATATTTTTCAAACATATGTTCAACATTCTTATATACCTGTTCGACATTTTTCAAATACTTGTTTAACAGTTTTCAAATACTTGCTCAACATTTTCTTAAATACATGTTCAACATTTTTTATATACATGATCAACATTTTCTGCATACACACTCAACATTGTCCGAACGCTTATTCAATATTTCTTAAATATCTTTTCAATACTTATTCAACATTTTTCAAAGACATGTTCAACAGTTTGTAAATAGATGTTCAAGATTTTTTAATACTTATTCTACATTTTCAAATACTTGTTCAACATTTTTATAACTTATTCAACATTTTCAAATACTTCCTCAAGATTTCTTAAATTCTAAATCAACAAATTTTAATACTTAATCAACATTTGTCAAATACTTGTTTAACATTTCTAATACTTCTTCAACATTTTGAAATACTTGTTCAACATTTTTTCAAATACTTATTCAACATTTTACAGTACTTATTCAATTTTTTCAATACACATTCCACATATTTAATACTGATTCAACATTTTCTGTGTTTATTAACCGATATTATTTTTGGAAAAAGCATGCGAAAACTGAGTAAAAATAAAAAACATAGAAAAATAAATTTTGAATTAGACGAGTAAATATGAAGAAAAAGAAATAAAAGAAAAATAACCTAAAAACAAGAAAAGCAAGAAAAGAATAACAAAGTAAAAACAGGAAATGAAAGTAAACATAGTAAAACCCGGCACATTTCCTTCTAGTAGGCCGCGCTCTCCATAGTGTATAACAGGTCCAGTCTGTCGCATTTGCTAGCAGCATTGGGAATCAACTAGTCGATCCCAGGATCGGTCCCTCGCTAGTACCATTTTAACTCTGTATTTTCAGAAACTATTTGCCACAGTTGGCCAGCCCGACATGTAGCCTTCGACGCGAGAATTTCCTTTGATCTCGCTTAAGGCGAGATATAGGGGCGCCCATGCCAGCCCGCGTGCTGCGCCCTCCATCCCAGGCACGGCCCAGGAGCTATGTGGACCAGCTCGGCGGCACGCCAGGCCTGTTAGGCTGCCGACCTGCTAGGCCTTTTTAAGGCTAAATTTGAAGTATTGGGCTATGTTTCGTCCATATGTATTTTAAGAAAATTCTAAATAAGAATAAAATAAATAAACAGGTCGTGCCGTGCCGATCCATATGCCCAGCCTTCATGCCCAGGCACGGCCCTTGGCATGCCGCATGTCGGGCCCGACCCGTTTAGCACGTGTAGTGTCGTGCCGTGTCGGTGTGCTACCGGGCCGGCCAGCTATCCCAACCCGTTTGGGCAGCTTTGCGATGTTGTATTTGTTTTAGTGTAGCAACCCAACTGCGCTATATTTGGAGAGCAACTAATTAACGAGCTAGCGCTCCTTCGGGAGCCACGCAACGATCAGGGCCAGTTGGCGCGCTCTCAGTCATTCGTCACGTGTCGCGCTCTGGACGCTCTCTTCGGATTTTTATTTTTTTATTTTTCCGCACTCGTTTTCTGCTTTTTAAACATTTTTTTTATTTTTTTGACGTTTTGGTTTTCCACCGGTCTTCTCTAGCTTTTCGATCAAATTTGTTTTTTCGGTTCTTTTTTGCGCAAAAAGACGCACTTGCTTTTTTTTCCTTTTGCGAGAGTCACGGTTTTGCTTTTGCGTGAGTCACGGCCGTGCCTCTCGGAAACGGAAAAAAAATGTCTTCTGATTTTTCCTTTCGCGAGAGTCGCGGTTTTGCGTCCGCCATAGGCACGGTTGTGCTTTCACGAGAGTGACGGCCGTGCCTCTCGGAAACGAAAAAAAACGCGTTTTTTCCTTTCACAAGAGCCACGGTTTTACTTCCGCGAGAGGCTCGGTTGTGCTTTCGCGAGAGTCACCCGCCGTGCCTCTCGAAAACAAAAAAAACACACTTTCTGTTTTTTCCTTTCGCGAGAGTCACGGTTTTGTTTCCGCGAGAGGCACGATTGTGCTTTGGCGAGAGTCACGTCCGTGCCTCCTCGGAAACGAAAAAAAAGCGTTTTCTGTTTTTTTGTTTCTTTTGCTTCCGCGAGAGGCACGGTTGTCATTTTGTCAGAGGCACGGGCGTGCCTCTTTCGGAAAGGGAAAAATCCTGTGCTCCTGGTTCAGTTTTTTCATCCGGTTTTCTTCATTCTGTTTTTTTTCGTGAAAAAATAGTTCGTCAAAACCTATTAACATGGGATCTAGTTTTAAAGATCTCGACACGAGGAATCCAACGGCGAAAGCGGTTCGAGATTTGGATGCACGGTTTAAAAGATAAAACGTTTTGAATAAACGAATCTACAAAGAAAGGAAAAAACTCCCAGGTTGCGACAAGTGGGGCACATGTAATACGTCACTGGGAACCTAAGTTGGGTGATCTTTCTGACGAAGTCTTTCCTTAACTAGCGATTTCGCTATATTTGCTGCACTTGGAGCCTTTTCTGTGGGCTGCCCATTTTTTTTCTTTTGCAAAATTTGTAGGATTGGGCAGCTGTTGGAGACCGATTTTTGCCCTCTGGTATCCCTATTGGAGATGCTCTTAGATCGTTTGCATATTTAATATCTTCTTGTGGAATTTACCTGCTAAAGGGAATACACAACATTATTGTCAAAGGAGATTCTTTTAAGGCGATTGTCACAGGATATTTAATACCATTGAACGACTCCAATGTTTCTTTACATGAAATCACACACACAACTACAAATTTCTATGTGTGTGTGTAGAGAGAGAGAGAGAGAGAGAGAGAGAGGGGTTGGGTATATTGTACTAACACTCTTAAGACCTTATTCTACTAACAAAATCTTATTCTACTAACACTTCGACATTGCAAAAACCCATCGGTCCGAACCTATCCCTCGCCCATTATTTCTCCTGCCTTCTTCCTCCCCACGCAGTTCCCACACACCACCTCACGAAGCCGGAGCCCCGTACCACTACGCGTTGCCGAAGCCTCGCATCGCCACACACCAGGACTCCAACACCCATGACCGGGGCGCCCTCAGCCACCGCGGAGGTCACCCCACCTCCCCGCGCCACCCCGCCACCTCCCAAGTTCCGCGACCCCGCCACTGCTCCCCACGGCTCACACAATCACCTCCCACGGCGTCGGCGGCCTACATCCATCTCATCCCGACCAGATCCGCCTCTCCACAGCCTGTCGGCACGGTCGTTGGATTTCGTCCAGCTCGAGTGAGCCCGCAGCTCCCGGCCGAGCCCAACGAACCACATCTCTAGAGATTTAATTACATACGTGATGCATGAATTTATTTCAAACAACATTTTTGTTCCAATTTGCTAAATATTGAAGTTGTTGGCTATCTTGACCAGGACATCACATAGCTCCTTGGGCTTGGAGCTCATGATGGCGTGGTCAGCTCCTGCAATCTCCTCGACTTCCGTGCCAGGGCTCAGAACCACCATCCAGCGTTGCATCTCCTCAGTGCTGGAAACATCTGCCTTGGCAACCACGTATAGCTTGTTCACCGACCCATAGTTGCGTTCGGTGAGCAGCCCTGCGTCCTTCATCACTGGATCATCCACGAACTGGTTTCCAGGCCTCACAAACATTTTTGCCAGGGCCAAATCCTGCAACAACATTGTTGAATTGAATCGCATTATGTGCCAATGCAATACTCGGTTGTTCTGAAGTGGGTAAGGAGGTTAGTATATTATAAGAGATCAAGAGGATGTTAAGCTGTGCTATGCACCTCAGGTGGACTTTCCTGGTAACCCTTGTGAGCTAAGAAGTCTGGGCCCACTATGATTGCAACACCTACACCCTGGTTGTTGTTAATTGCCAGCATCACGCAGTCCATGAGCAGTCCTTCCGATGATGCTCTTCTCATGAACTAATCACATCCCATCACAAGAGAAGATAAAAAGTAGCATTAATATTGGAATTATCAAATCAGAGACCACGGTTTATAACGTACTCCTTCCAACAACAAAAAGCAGATATATATATAACTTTCATTCAAACATTTATAAATTTCCTACGAGTAGTAGAGTACTGTTTTGAATATATATTATTATCGGATAATAGAAAATCATGCACAGCTATTCATTTCGGAAGATATATTCATCATGTTGTAATTTTACCGAGTACTATACAGTTACATAATGTAACTACAACAACTAGTTGTGGAAGTTACATATTCAAATCATATAAAATATTGAGCTCCCTTACATCGGAATTTATTGAAGTAGCCTCTATATAATGCTTTTTTTGCGGGTAGTCTCTATATAATGTTGATGCAGCTTTTATACAATGTTTTTTTAGGGAGCCTCTATACAATGTTAGATATTGTATAGAAGTTCCGTCAATTAATTCGGATTGGAGGAAGTATATTATATGACTGAGACGAGATGTGATGTGATAAGTCTTCTCTATTTTTTTTCGCATATACACGGCAGCGAAATACAGAGCGAAAGTTTGAGTCAACGGAGAATAAGAAACCCTTGAACAATTGACATACCTCCTCGGTTGTGACGCCCATGTGCTTGCCAACGCACGGCATCGCGGCTGCCACGAACACGGCCGTGGCGACCTTGCCGGGGAACCTCTCCATCGTTAGCGCGATGCTGAGGCCGCCGTGGCTGTGCCCGACCAGGACCAGCCTCTCGCTGCCACCCTCGGGAGCTGCGGCCACCACGTCGAGCAGCGGCCGAGGGTACTCTTCGAACGAGTGCACCTCGTCGATGCGCGCTGGGTGGGCGCCGGACGCGGCGAGGTCGACCGCCGTGACGCGGTGCCCCGCGGCCTCGAGCGCCACGATCACCTTGTACCAGCACCACGCCCCGTGGCAGAGGCCGTGAACCAGGACGAAATGGTTCCTCACGCTGTTGCTGTTGCTGCTCTGAATCCTCTTCATTTCTTGTGTCAAATTTGTTTTGTTTTGTGTTGGATGTTGGTTGCCGCGCGCATGGCCTGATATTTATAACGCAAATTGGTCTTTGTCGATAGCTTGTCACTATCAGCTGACATAATTTATCTGGTGTGGTTCATTTGACGCGTAGAGTCTCTACCAGCTTCTGGTGAGGTTTTTGGACGTTCGTACGACGGGTTTCAAGGAAACAATCATACATCCAGGATCGAGTAGTAAATTGCATCAGATCCAGTTGACCTGCAAGATAGCTAGCAGACGAGCGACGGGCGTTTGATTGATGGTGACGCAAGGCAGAGACAAACACTTAAAATTCCAGGTTAACAAACGAGGAGGCATGTTTAGATCTACTAGTATAATGGCCGTGCATTGCCACGGGCTTTTTAGTTTGTTCTAATCCAATTACACCTATAAATACATTGCATATTTGTCTCTCATTCCTCACTTTGTATACCACCCTCCATCACTCTCTCTAACCTTCTCTTTCCCACCCTTGGTCCCTCTTTCTTTCTAACCCTCTCTATCTCTCCACGACACAATCCCCTAATGACCAAAAAGCCCTCTCCCTCTTTATATTATAAAGCAACCATCACCTCATACATTCGAGAAGACCGATACACACACCCAAAGCAAGATACAAAGGTGCCGACAAACCATCCCAACAACTACCAAGCATACTACGAATGAGCACAGAAGAACTGCTTCTAGCCGACGGACCACCACATGGGTGATCCACCGAGGAGAGGTGAGATGGCCAACGCCGGAGCGGTGACTCCAAAACGGCACCTCCAAGAAGGGCAGGGCCAGGATAGCCGCCACCGTCTGATCCCATGGATCAAGTTTTCACCTAGAGCAACACGAAGGGAGTGAGAGTACCGCGGCGGAGCCTGCAAGAAGGAAACAATGTTTGCGGACGCCGCCGCTGATGGCTAGTACAAAGATTGGGCAAGTGATGTACCTTGGTGCTCTGAGCCCCTCCGTCGTACCCCCGCTCCGCCAACCACTCGCCCAAGCGGCCATGTTTGCTCGCCCACTTTAAGCCGCCGCGAATGCGCCCAATCAACGTGCCTCCCATCGCCAGGTGGCAGGCTCACACCAGACCGCCATACGAGAACATCAATGGGGTGGCCTCAAATAGCTCCGCCAACTCCAACCACCGTCGGAACCGACAACGCCCGTCCCACCTAAAGCATTGCCAGAAAGCACCAGGCTGGGGAACGAGGAAGGGGGAGGAGTGACACACGGCCACAACTGGCACCCCTATGCCGGCGACATGCGACTCAACAATGGCGGAGCCCCCGTGCCTTCCCATTTACGACCCCCCCGCCCGTCAAGCACCCTACTACCCCACCACGCCATCGGTGCATCGTGAGAGGCTACAACAAGCGCATGTCTCGCCAAGAGGAGGGTAGATCCACCGCCAAGGATGGGCCCAAGAGAAGCCCACCAGCGCCGCACGCCGTCGCCCGAAGCTGTGAGGAAGGCCCGACCGAACTCCAGGACGCCGACGCACCCACCACCTCGGCCACGCCACCAGATCGCTTTACGGATCCACGGCAACGCCGCCGCCCACGGCCCTCGCTAGCCTCGCCGCTGGACGGCCGGTGCCAGCGAATCGGACCGGGACTGCCCTGCACGATTCGCCTCAAGGAAAGCCCCGCTTCCACCGCATGACCACTACGGCACTCGGGACGAGTGCCCATGCTACTCGTCACAACCTAACCTCACAAGCCACGCGCACACAAGGCCTGCAACCTCATTGACACGCCGCACCCTGCGCCACCAGAGACAGACGGGGAGGAGAAAGCCCCGCCGCCACCCAGCCTAACCAGGCTTCACGCGGCGGCCCGCGCGGGCGGCAGCGAGGAGGGCGAAGATGGGCAGAGGCGAGCAACAACTTTTGGGAACCAATCCTAACTTATCACAATGAGTATGTCTAGGTCTTAGTCCACTGAAATTTAACCAAGTATTAGTTAAGTGACCTAACATACAGGAGAGAGAGAAAAAACTGTTTTTTTGCATGGATCTTAATGGTAGATCTCATGGATATAGTATCGACTGGGAGTCTTAGTTTTGAGATTGGGCAAGACTGTATCACAATCCCCTAATTACTGTCGTGAAAGAAAAACAAAAAATCAGCACGCAATCCTGTAGTGCTATCGATTTGATTTGATTTGATTGAAGCATGGAACCCAAAGAGAAGTGCGCTAGAGAGAGGAAAGAAATAGAGCAACCAATTACCGGCGACATTATAGTAGAAGAAAACGGAGACATAAGCGATGAGCGGTATAGAGATGCTTGTGCAACTTATACACACAGGCACACAGCACATACGTACCTAGAAGTTGCCGCAGACGCCGAGACACACATGCTGACATGCATTGCTCTCTCTTTTTAATAGGAACACATATGTAATTTGATTACAGTTATGAATTTTAAAGCTGGTTACTCAATTGTAGCAGAACAAAAGAATATATTTCTTGCTATCCTAGGTGAATGCCCGTGCGTTGCCATGGCACAACAAAGATGTAGATATTGATCAGTAACCAAAGGGTTCTTAGTTCTAGTTTGCAGACATCAACCACATTAGATGTACATGTTTCATATAAATTTTCTTTAATAAATGTCCAACAAAGTCGACAATGCATATAATACCGACATCTTCATTTTAAATAAAAAAACATGAGGTAGCAAACTCTCATAACTATTGATAAAACTACAATGAAGTTTAACCAAAATTGTATTATATCAATTTCAACCCATTTTTTACTCCAAAAGGAAACTAATACAAATTATCCATAATAAATACAAAAAATCGACGGAACCATCTGAATCAAGGCTTTTTTTTGACAACATCTGAATCAAGGCATAATGTTAGTGCCTCCCTAATTGATTTCTGACCTTGATGTCTCTTCGTATATATTAGTAGCCCAGAAAAGTAGTCTAGACGATCTATTCTCACGGCCGCCCCCATGTTACATACACACGCTACGATGAAGACAGGGCACCGGAATAGATATTCGACTGCATCGACAAAGATAAGGCAACAATAAAATAGCATCTCCTTCGGCTCTGCGTTGTTATACAACGGGTTACATTGCGTTTATACTTAATCCTTAATCCTCAGCTCTACCTGCAGCTCCACATTCAAGAAACATCAAAACACACCAAGGCTTGTGAACAACTTTTAGCTATTGATAACAAAATAGCCTAAGATTACACATGGTCATTGATAAGATTGAATAATGAATCTTGTGTGTTTTCTTCCTTAAAGATCATGAACAGTCGGTTCAGTTTTCTATGTTCCTTCATTGTTGATTGAATTTGCAACTTGTCCGCCGACTTGTTGACCAGAGCCTAAATGCGCTGTATGGCAACTTTGTTAGGAACTTGAACATGAAAGAGGACCAAAGGAAAAGTATTTTTTATTGTCGGCTCCCTAGTACTATGAAGAAACCACATTGGTCTGCATCCAAAATCTATCTGTTGTATCCAAAAAGAATCGACAATTAGTTTTATCCTTGAAATAAATAATGCTAATCAAGCAACCAATGTCATATTTGCGAGCTCAAAATTATTGGGAGCAAGGGATGGTTACTGGTTAGAGTAGTAGATGAACAACAATGGGCGATGCAAGAAATTGACTTCGCGTACCAGACGAAACTGGCGTCCAATGGAACTAACCTGATACGTCTTATACTTTCAAGTTGTATTTGCTTGCCCAATAGAAGTGGTAGTATTTGCAGTGCAATGGAACTAACCTGATACGACTTATTTGAGGAGACGACAACAACAGCCAAGGAGGCGGCATCGTCCAAGAGGAAGTCCTTGACATGTGACCTGGGCAGCGTCTTGGTCAGGTACTCGGAGTTAGAGATGATGCTGCCATTGCTCACGCTCGCCGGGACACACTGCCGTCGCCGTTGCCGCAGTCTTTATTGCTGGGGTTGGTGCTGGTATCTTCCTCCTTCATGCTTAATTCTATCACCGAGCCACATTTGACCTGATTTAGTGAGTTCAATGTACCGACATTATTTGTAGCACAAACCAAGCAGTGAAACATGATTTTAGAAGAGTTAAGATATATGTGAGACAGTGTGTCGTTTCACTTTCATATGCTTTCTTAAATGACCAAAAGGAATGGGGACTTCAGTTTTCACAAATGAGGAATCTTAAAATGGTAAGATTAATGAATAACAAGAGCTAATTCTTCAATCCCAACTAATTTCCTGGATTTTAAAACAAAGCACCAATGCGCCATGACATTTGTCTGTATCACACTGCACCAAGTAATTTCGCATCATGCTTTGAAGCTACCGTGTCTACAATTTTGAACTCAATGGCATAGTAATTTGGTACAAGATAAATGTAGTTGCACACAACACCTCTTCATAATGGCCGGAGCACCGTGGTAACCGCACAAGCGAGAGCACAAGCCATCCTCCATCTCCAGTCGCACAAACACACACTAGTAGAAAAGAGGGCTTTGGTTCAGGCTGGGTCAGCCCATTAGTCCCGATTCAGTCCAGAACTGGGACCCATGGGGGCATTGGTCCTGGTTCGTGAGCCCAGGGGGCCGGCCGGGCCACGTGGGCCATTGATCCCGGTTCGTCTGGACCTTCTCGTCCCGGTTGGTGGGACGAACCCGGGACCAATGGGCCTCGGCTCTGGCCACCACCATTGGTCCCGGTTGGTGGCTCGAACCGGGACAATGGCTATCTTTAGTCCCGATTCATGCCACGAACCGGGACCATTGAGGTGCCTATATATACCCCTACGCCCATGACGAGCACTCCACTGCTCTGTTTTTGTCTGGCTAGGGAGGGGAGGGCTTTGTGGTGCTCTAGCTCACCTCCTATGCACTTGAGGTGTTCGATGAAATGCCCGAGCCACCCTAGTTAAGCTTTCTCCTCTCGGCTAACGACCTCCGAACTCTATTTTTCCCGAGATTTGTCTAGGTTTATATTAGCGGCCCGTCACGCCTGGGCCCCATCTTCACTGCTGCCGATCGCCTGCACCGATCTCACGCCGCACCACCTTGGTGAGCCTCTTGTTCTTATCTTCTTTCTGGAAAAAAATTCTTGCTTTAGATAGATACTTGTATAATTTTCTTACTATTTTATTGCTTGTTATTATATAGTGCAATGGTTTTGGTATCCGCCCCCGTCGGCCCTTGTCCTATCTATGATTCGGATGTGGTATATATTATCTTTATAACTATTGCTTCATTTATTGTTTATGAAAATTATGCCAACCAACGTGACATAGATTTTATTTATCTAGGAGGTATGTGAACCGGAAATTCCAACCGACCCTATTGTCGAGAGGTTAAATTTAGTTGAAGAAGAAAACAATTTCTTGAAGGAAAAAAAATAAGGAGGAGAAGATGATATTGGAGTTGCATGTTGCGAATGTCGTCGATGATCACAAGATCAAGATGGATGCAATGCGCTTGAAGATTAGAAAGATTAGAAAATATGCCATTCATACCGAGGCTTGGTATCATTATGCCATTGGATCAATTGTTACCTTGGTTGCGATTATGATCGCATTTGTTTTCGCATTGAAATGTTTTACATAGTTTCAATGTATGGTTTAATTAATTTAGATGCTCTGGAGAGCTTTATGTTGTTAGATGAGAAGTATGTATGTACTTTGGTTTTAATGTGATGATGAACTTCTATTAATTTGGTCACTTAATTATATATTCATGATGTTCTATAATGATTTTTGACACACTTATGTATATATAATGCACGCAGATGAACCGACAATGGATGTACGGTGACAGGCACACCTCCGAGTACATTAAGGGCGTGCATGATTTTCTCGAAGTGGCTGAGGCAAACAAGCAGAATGGTTTTATGTGTTGTCCATGCCCTAAATGTGGGAATACAAGGTCTTACTCTGACCGAAAAATCCTTCACACCCACCGCTTTTACAATGGTTTCATGCCACACTATAATGTTTGGGACGAAGGCACGAGAGAAATAGGGGTTATGATGGAAGACGGCTAAGAAGAAGAGGACGATGACAACTATGTGCCCCTGAATACGGTGATGCTGCAAGCAGGGAAGGCTACTTTGAAGATCAAGAGGAACCAGATGATGTGCCCAATGATACTGCAACGGGGGAAGCTGTTGAAGATCAAGAGGAACCAGACGATGTGCCCGATGATGATGATCTCTGCCGGGTCATTGTCGATGCAAGGACGCAATGCGAAAGTCAAAAGGAGAAGCTGAAGTTCGATCGCATGTTAGAGGATCACAAAAAAGGGTTGTACCCCAATTGCGAAGATGGCAACACAAAGCTTGGTACCGTACTGGAATTGCTGCAGTGGAAGGCAGAGAATGCTGTGCCTGACAAAGGATTTGAGAAGCTACTGAAAATATTGAAGAAGAAGCTTCCAAAGGATAACGAATTGCCCGGACAAGACATACGCAGCAAAGAAGGTCGATGCCCTCTAGGATTGGAGGTGCAGAAGATACATGCATGCCCTAATGATCGCATCTCAGACATGGTGCGTACAAGGATATGTACGCATGCCCGGTGTCACGGTGCATTACGGTATAAGATCGAAGGGATGACCACAGTGATGTTGACGGCGAGCCCCCTGTGAAGAGGGTTCCTGCGAAGGTGATGTGGTATGCTCCTATAATACCACAGTTGAAACGTCTGTCTAGAAACAGAGAGCATGCCAAGTTGATGTGATGGCACAGTGAGGACCGTAAGAAAGAAGGGAAGTTGAGAGCACCCGCTGACGGGTTGCAGTGGAGAAAAATCGAGAGAAAGTACTGGGATTAGTTTGCAAGTGATCCAAGGAACGTATGGTTTGCTTTAAGCGCGGATGGCATTTATCCTTTCAGGGAGCAGAGCAGCAATCACAGCACCTGGCCCATGACTCTATTTATGTATAACCTTCCTCCTTGGATGTGCATGAAGCGGAAGTTCATTATGATGCCAGTTCTCATCTAAGGTCCTAAGCAACCTGACAACGACATTGATGTGTATCTAAGGCCATTAGTTGAAGAACTTTTACAGCTATGGAATGGAAACGGTGTACGTACGTGGGATGAGCACAAACAGGAGGATTTTGACCTAAAGGCGTTGCTTTTCGTGACCATCAGCGATTGGCCCACTCTCAGTAACCTTTCAGGACAGACAAACAAGGGATACCACGCATGCACGCACTATTTAGCTGACACCGAAAGTATATACCGAAGCTGCATGAAGAATGTGTACAGGCCGCCGTCGATTTCTTCCGACCAACCATCAATGTCGAAGAAAGGCAAGAATTTCAAAGGCGAGGCAGATCACCGGAAGAAGCCCGCCATGCGTACCGGTGATCACGTACTTGCTATGGTCAATGATTTACATGTAATCTTTGGAAAGGGTCCCGGCGGACTAGCTGTTCCGAGTGTCGCTGAGGGACACGCACCCATGTGGAAGAAGAAATCTATATTTTGGGACCTACCCTACTAGAAAGACCTAGAGGTCCGCTCTTCGATCGACGTGATGGATGTGACGAAGAACCTTTGCGTGGACCTGCTAGGCTTCTTGGGTGTGTATGGGAAGACAAAAGATACAACTGAGGCACGGGAGGACCTGCAACGTTCGCACGAAAAAGACGACATGCCTCCAAAGCAGTATGAAGGTCCTGCCAGCTACGCTCTTACCAAAGAAGAGAAGGAAATCTTCTTTGAATACCTACTTAGTATGAAGGTCCCGACTGGCTTCTCGTCGAATATAAAGGGAATAATAAATATGGCGTAGAAAAAGTTTCGTAACCTAAAGTCTCATGATCGCCACGTGATTATGACGCAAGCGCTTCCGGTTGCATTGAGGGGCTTCTATCGGAAACGTCCGATTAGCCATTGTGAAGCTATGTGAATTCCTCAATGCAATCTCTCAGAAGGTGATCGATCCAGAAATCGTACCAAGGCTAAGGAGTGATGTGGTGCAATGTATTGTCAGTTTCGAGCTGGTGTTCCCACCATCCTTATTCAATATCATGACGCACGTCCTAGTTCATCTAGTCGACGAGATTGTCATTCTGGGGCCCGTATTTCTACACAATATGTTCGCCTTTGAGAGGTTCATGCGAGTCCTAAAGAAATATGTACGTAACCACGCTAGGCCAGAAGGAAGCATCTCCATGGGCCATCAAACAGAGGATGTCATTGGGTTTTGTGTTGATTTCATTCCTGGCCTTAAGAAGATAGGTCTCCCTAAATCACGGTATGAGGGGAGACTCAATCGAAAAAATGCGCTTGGAGGACTCAATAATATGCAGGACGGATATTCTTGGTCTCAAGCACACTACACGCTTCTGAGAACTCTAACTTGGTGACCCGTATGTCGATGAACACAAGAACGATCTGCGCTCCAAACACCCGGAGCGGTCGACGATCGGATTACATGTGAACACATTAGGACTTTCAGCTTGGTTGGAAACACGTCTCGTGAGGTGACAAGACTGTTTGTGATGAGCTGTACTTGTTGTCTGAGGACCATCTTTGACTGTATTGATTTACAAAGGATACGAGATAAATGGGAATACATTTTACACGATTGAAGAAGATCAAAAGAGCACCAACCAAAACAGCGGTGTCCGCTTTGATGCAGCAACCGAGAGGGAAAAGGACACATATTATGGTTACATAGTGGACATATGGGAACTTGACTACGGACATGATTTTAAGGTCCCTTTATTTAAGTGCAAATGGGTCAATCTGTTAGGAGGCGGGGTACAAGTAGACCCACAGTACAGAATGACAACAGTGGATCTAAAAAATCTTGCGTACACTGGCGAACCATTCGTCCTAGCCAATGATGTGGCACAGGTTATCTATGTGAAGGACATGTCTACCAAACCGAGAAAAAGAAAAGATAAGGAAGCGAATACATCATACGATGAGCCAAAGCACCACATAGTTCTTTTCAGAAAAAGGGACATCGTGGGAGTGGAGGGCAAGATGGACATGTCGAAGATTATGAAAAGTTTCATGAAATTCCTCCTTCAAAGTCAAGGCTGACCCAAGCATCCCGATAAACGATGAAGATTATCCATGGTTTTGGCGTAATAAGCAAATGACACAAGCGAAGAAAAAGTGAAGACTTTCTCCGCAACTATTATGATGATACCATGCCAACTTTGTAATGCATTTGTGCATGATACCATTGTCCGCTTTTGTACATGCACATGCTATGTGGGTGAAATTATGATACCATGCCAACTTTCAACTTTTTAGAGTTCATTTGAAATGCTTTAATGTCTTATGGTTCGGCCCTCGTAATACCATTAATCCCGGTTCGCTCCTTGTCAACTATGTTCTCACCAAGAACACTCAAGAGGGCAGCCACGTGGGCCATTGGTCCCGGTTCGTCTGGACCTTTTGGTCTCGGTTCTACGCATGAACCGGGACCAATGCGCCTCGCCCATGGCCCATGATCATTAGTCCCGGTTTGTGCCACAAAACGGGACTAAAGGGTTGGTCCTCGTTGCGGTCAGAGTTTAGTCCCACCTCGCCAACTGAAGGGCACTCACACCGGTTTATAAGCTCCTCCCTCTCTGCCTTGTTGAGCTCCTCTCAAAGTGAAAATAGATGCCCTTATACAGGGAATTTAACCTAAATTCATACTGAATTTCTCTGAAAGTCATAGAAATTTATTATGAATTTAGGTTGAATTTTCTCTATAGGCGCATCTATGCTCATTTTTTTAGTAAATTTAATCACAAACTTGTGATTCACACAAATTTCAAAGAATTCAAATTTTAACTATTCAAATTTGAAAACTAATGGCACTAACGAGAAAGTTTACAATTTTGTGACTTAAAAGAAAAATAGTTAAACATAAAATTTAATAAAATAAATAAAAATAGCAACAATAAGTATTCATTGTAAGTAGAAACAAAATAAAATAAATTAATCAACAATGAAAACAAAAAAAAACAAAATATTTTTTTCTAAAACTAATGGCACTAATAGAAAGTTTATAATTTTGCTGACCTAAAAGCAAAAAGAATTAAAAAATAAAGCAAAAAACAAAAGAAAATAAATAATGCACAAAAAAAACAAAAAACTGGAAAAAAACTATTTTTATAGTAAAGTTAATCACAAACTTGTGATTCACACAAATTTCAGAGAATTCAAATTTTAACTATTCAAATTTGAAAAGTAATGGCACTAACAGAAAGTTTATAATTTTTCTGACCTAAGAGCAAAAAAGAATTAAAAATAAAGCAAAAACAAAATAAAATAATTAATGCAAAAACAAAACAAAAAACTGGAAAAAATTAAAAAAAACTGCCACCTATTGGGCCACCACGGCTGAATACGACTAGAAACCCAACTGGGCCAGATTCAGGCCCGCAGAAGGCCCCAAGAGGGCCCACAGCAAAGACAAAGTGTGAGATTAGGCCCGTAAGCCTGCATTTGAGAGGAGCTCAAGAGGGTAGCCGCAGTGGGGCTTATAAACCACTTCGAGCCCCTCTCAACTAGCGAGGTGGGACTAAACTTTGGTCGCGACGCGGGCAGCGCAGGGGCCTTTGGTCCCGGTTGGTGGTGTTGGAAATATGCCCTAGAGGCAATAATAAATTAGTTATTATTATATTTCCTTGTTCATGATAATCGTTTATTATCCATGCTAAAATTGTATTGAAAGGAAACTCAGATACATGCGTGGATACATAGACAACACCATGTCCCTAGTAAGCCTCTGTTGACTAGGTCGTTGATCAATAGATGGTTACAGTTTCCTAACCATGGACATTGGATGTCGTTGATAACGGGATCACATCATTAGCAGAATGATGTGATGGACAAGACCCAATCCTAAGCCTAGCACAAAGATCGTAGTTCGTATGCTAAAGCTTTTCTAGTGTCAAGTATCATTTCCTTAGACCATGAGATTGTGCAACTCCCGGATACTGTAGGAATGCTTTGGGTGTACCAAACGTCCTGGCAACGTAATCGGGTGGCTATAAAGGTGCACTACGGTATCTCCGAAAGTGTCATTGGGTTGGCACGAATCGAGACTGGGATTTGTCACTCCGTGTAAACGGAGAGGTATCTCTGGGCCCACTCGGTAGGACATCATCATAATGTGCACAATGTGACCAAGGGGTTGATCAAGGGATGATGTGTTACGGAACGAGTAAAGAGACTTGCCGGTAACGAGATTGAAGAAGGTATTGGTATACCGACGATCGAATCTCGGGCAAGTACAATACCGTTAGACAAAGGGAATTGTATACGGGATCGATTGAGTCCTTGACATCATGGTTCATCCGATGAGATCATCGTTGAACATGTGGGAGCCAACATGGGTATCCAGATCCCGCTGTTGGTTATTGACCGAGAACGCCTCGGCCATGTCTCAGATGGTTCCCGAACCCGTAGGGTCTACACACTTAAGGTTCGATGGCGCTAGGGTTATAAAGGAAGTTTGTATGTGGTTGCGAATGTTGTTCGAGTCCCGGATGAGATCCCTGACGTCACGAGGAGTTCGGAATGGTCTGGAGGTAAAGATTTATATATGGGAAGTCCTGTTTTGGTCACCGAAAAAGTTTCGGTTTTTCAAGAACGTCTGGGACCACCGGAGGGTCCCGGGTCCACCAAGTGGGGCCACCAACCCCGGAGGGCTGCATGGGCCAAGTGTGGGAGGGACCAGCCCTGTGTGGGCTGGTGCGCCCCACAAGGGGCCCAAGGCGCAGGGAAGAGTGGGAGGGGCAAACCCTAGGGCAGATGGGCCCTAAGGCCCACCCAGTGCGCCTCCTCTCTCCCCCCCGCCACCACCCAGATGAGATCTGGGGCTGCCGCCACCCCTTGGGAGGGAACCCTAGAGGCGCAGCCCCTCCCCTATAAATACATGAGGTGTGGGGCTGCCCAAGACACGAAGCCACCTCTCCAGCGCAGCCCTACCTCTCTCCTTCTCCTCTCCTTGGTGCTTGGCGATGCCCTGCAGGATTACCACGCTCCTCCACCACCACCACGCCGTTGTTCTGCTGTTGGACGGAGTCTTCCTCAACCTCTCCCTCTCTCCTTGCTGGATCAAGGCGTGGGAGACGTCACCGGGCTGTACATGTGTTGAACGCGGAGGTGCCGTCTGCTCGGCACTAGGATCTCCGGTGATTTGGATCACGGCAGTACGACTCCTTCAACCCCGTTCTCTTGAACGCTTCCGCTTAGCGATCTACAAGGGTATGTAGATGCACTCTCCTTCCCTCGTTGCTGGTTTCTCCATAGATAGATCTTGGTGACACGTAGGAAAATTTTGAATTTCTCGCCACGCTCCCCAACAAAGGCATCATGAGCTAGGTCTATTGCGTAGATTCTTTGCACGAGTAGAACACAAAGTAGTTGTGGGCGTTGATTTTGTTCAATATGCTTACCGTTACTAGTCCAATCTTGTTTCGACGGTATTGTGGGATGAAGTGGCCCGGACCGACCTTACACGTACACTTACGTGAGACAGGTTCCACCGACTGACATGCACTTGGTGCATAAGGTGGCTAGCGGGTGCCAGTCTCTCCCACTTTAGTCGGAACGGATTGTGGCGACCGATTCTCCGGGTAATAATTCCCAGAAAATGGCCCTTGTGTTCATCGGCCCCAGGATAACTGTTAGCTGATGAGGCACCAACTTGATACAGAAATTCCAAGCAATTACAAAATATGTAGTACCAGACCATTCTGGCCTGTGAGTACACCAAATGGTTTCTAGTGGTTGATGGCGGAAGCGGGCTGAAAAGTCATCAAGGTTCTATGGGACTCCATTTCCCCAGTGAACAGTGACCAGTGTTAATTCCTATCTTCGCGTGGCAGCTAACACCATTGCTTAGGTTCTGGGACTGTCATCGCAACGCTCCTCTCCAATCATGAAATCTGCCCAAGACAATAGTCAGGGACAAGCCAGTGAGTACTTTGAATGTACTCGCAAACATAATGAACACATGCATGATTTAATAAAGATGTGCTGAAAATATATTATGCTCAAGACGTTAGTCACATGAGATAAGTAAAACTCTGATGCGTACAAGCATGTTATTTATGGATATGCAATAATATGGTAGTATAAAAATCATGAAGTAAATAACACAAAAGAAATGCCACAATCGGGCGTCTGAGCGACACCGCATAAAGGGCTTTTAAAAGAAATGCCACAGTCGGGCGTCTGAGCGACACCGCATAGAGGGCTTATAAATAACAAGAACAATGCCGCAGTCGGGCGTCTGAGCGACACCGCATAAAGGGCTTTAAAAGAAATGCCACAGTCGGGCGTCTAAGCGACACCACATAAAGGGCTTTAAAAGAAATGCCACAGTCGGGCGTCTGAGTGACACCGCATAAAGGGCTTTAAAAGAAATGCCACAGTCGGGCGTCTAAGCGACACGACATAAAGGGCTTTAAAAGAAATGCCACAGTCGGGCGTCTGAGCGACACCGCATAAAGGGCTTTAAAAGAAATGCCACAGTCGGGCGTCTGAGCGATAACGCATAAAGGGCTTTAAAAGAAATGCCACAATGAATATCCAGGAGGTAGAACCATCCCAGGGATATTCGATAATACCAGAAAAATTTCACGGGTTAGTCCACATCCAAAATAGTAATCATAAATTATCACAAGTCACAATCGTGCTTCCAGGTTTAACAGTTTCACCTCCGAAGACCGACACTAAGACCGACACTTGACCCATCCCAAAGCGTAATCCTTAACCATGGACACGGCTATTCGAATAGGTTTAATCTCTGCAGAGGGTGTACTCTTTACCCACGAGTAACGGATTTCTTTAGTCCATCGACTAATTCCGTCACGGTCTTTTGTTGAAAACACACCTAACTTGCACACACCAGCTTAACTCACATGTGTCTGGAATCACCCACGGCACCTGTTAAGCAAAACTCTAAGTGGGGAGGCCACAACCTCGACGTAACATGGGATCACAAAATTTATACCGCGCGCAAACTGGGGAGCTACCCCCTTTCGGCTACAACCGAAACACCCATGCTCCCGGACCCGGTGGTATGGCTACCGGATGCCTCCGATATCTTCCACCACGGCCTCTCTATGCGGTGTGTGCTAGGAAAGGGTTGACAACTTATCGAACCGCACCCTACTTGGTGTAGGGACGAGTGGTAATCTGAAGCAAGTATGGGGGGTTATCGCACAAGACTCGATCTACGGCCGACTCGGGAGGTTGTAATATTTCCTGCATGATTAGTATGGCAATGCATATATCTCAAACAACAGATGGAAACATCACGCGACATCCCCTCATGTCATACCGGACACGACCGTCTCGACGGAGGACTAGGGGCAAGCCCGTGTCTACCCAAGACAGAGGCCTTGCTGTCTTTCCTTCCGGTATGCATGAAAGACGTATGACGGTGATTTCCATCACAAATCATGTCAACTTCATTAGCATAAACTCAATAATATGCACCCATGAATAGGATCTTATCCTCACATAAAATGACGCATGTATGTGTCGGGGTGGTGTTGCCACCGTGTTGTGCAACACACACAAAAATTCACCAGGGTTCAGAATGCTTCCCTTCAGGTCATGGGAAGGAAAGGTGCATCCCAATCATCATGAAATCTTCAAAAATCCTATTTAAAGATAATATATTTGAATTAACACACAAAATAAAAACAGCACAAAAAGTTGTTTAACTTTTTTTCAAATAAATCTTAAAATAAACTAGACAATATCTGAGAGAAGTAGCAAAAAGAATCAGTTCATTTGGAGTTGTATTTAAAAAGTTATAGACAGTCAAAGTTTGGTCAAAAATCTGTTATTTAAATAAAAAGAAAAGGAAACGTTTGAAATATATGTACATCGTCGAAGGCGCATTTTGAAAATGCGCCCACTTATCCAAGGTGGACTGCGCCTGAGTCACCTTGCCAGTGGGCCAAGGGGGCCCACCGGTCAGGGTTTGACCGATCTCCTTCCCTCTCCGTCCTCTGGCCGAACGGAGGCGGGGACTCCGGCGATCTTTGCCGGCGCTAGGCGGCTCCTTGAGGGCATCCGAGTGCAGGGATGGATCCGCCACTCCTAGGCGGTCCTTCCGGTGGTCGTAGGGTAGCCGGGGGTGAAGGGAGTCGCCGCGCCAAAGCCCATGGCGGAGGGGCATTCGGGTGGATAGTGAGTTTGAGGTCATGCGGTGGTCTCCCTACCAAAATTGAACGAGGGGTTGTGCTCGCGAGAGGAAGGGAGAGTTATTGGTGGAGAGAGTGGAGAGGGAGAGGCACTGGTGGCGATGGAATCCGCCAGGGCTTGGCGGCAACCGAACCGGCCGGACTCGGGGAAGGCCTTCCCTTGCTCGACTGCTGGCCAAGGCAACACTAGGAGGATCATATGAGGTTGCTCGAGGACTCGGTTGAGCTCCGGGGCCCTTATATACGCGGTGGAGGTCGGTTCTGGGGCGGCCGGCGATAAGGACGACGGCGAACCGCCTCCCTGTAGCTTGGGCGACGTGGCGGCGACGAGCGCTAGCGGACGAGGCTGCGGATGAGCTCTCGCCTTGTTCGAGGCAGGTGGCAAGCTGGGGTGGCTTTGGCAGCGCCGACCACGGTCGGGCCTGCTAGCGGCCGGCAGCTAGCCGCCACGGCCATCCTGGCGGTGGCGCTGTGGGGTGCCAGGGGTGGTCGGGGTGGCGTGGCGGTGCAAAGGGGACACGACGTGCAGGCTGGGGCCGGGTTTTGAGTGCGGGGTGTGACGCGGCGGCTCGGGTGCTAGTGGGTGCCAAACGCACGCTCTGGGCGTGCCCAGAGCATGCCCGGGGTGTGTTCGACGAAATGCCAGGGCAGTCTAGAGAGTTCCAAACCACAAGGGAGTTAGCAAAAAGGGGTTATGGGCTAGGGCAAAACCTTAGGACACGCTGGGTAGTTCAGGAGCTCAAGCTCACAAAGTAAACTTGAAATCATGCCAAAACTGGTCATGTACTCAGGGTGTTTGACAAAATGCCAAAGGCACCTAGGTAGCTCTTGGAGTGGCTAAACTCTCCAGATCAGTGTCTCCATGGGTAAAAGAGAGGGTGGTGAAGTCAGTTTGCAAAAAGGAGAAACTTGCTAGTGCAAGTTTTGCAAAACTACACTTCCAGATGTGGAGTGAGTGGCATCATTACATGGACCAAAAGTGTTCCAAATAGAGCATGCTCCTGGACTTAGGGGTTTTGCAGGGTTGACTACAAGCATGAGAAAACACAAGGTCATTAGAGCAAGAAATAACAGGGTTGTAGTAGAAAACACAAGTCTGGTCGAGAATGAAAAAGAGGTCATTGCACTCAAATTTTCCAAAGAACATCACTATGTTTTTGCATAAATTTGGATGGCATGCTACTACTGACATCCCAAAATTTTGGTGGAAGCTAGAAACAAATATTTGAAAGGGTTGTAGTGCAAAGTTGCCCACTGGACCAGAGAAGAAAAATAGGTGAAAAACCCAAAATAAGCAATGAAATAATTTTATTAATGCACATAATTGATTTAGTGACATCTAAGGACATCTCCAAATTTTGTTTGAAATTTTAAGTGATTTTATCAAATGGTTGTAGTACAAATAGAGCTCCAAAAATCTAAAACAATCCATTTTAATGAATAAAGTTCAGGATGAAATGATCTAATAAAATAAATCCACTGATTAGGAAAATGTTATAAAGGGTTGGCATAAAAGTCCCATATATTTTGGAAAGCTCCACTTGGGAAAAGATGCAAAACTCCTTAACAATAAAAGAAGAATGTTCTGAAAATCCACAGAAATGAAATTTAAAAACTCCTGGCAAAAATTTTACTATCAAAAATTTGCCCAGAAAATTTGGGGTGTTACAACTACTATCCCCCTTAGGAAAATCTCATCCTCGAGATTTGCAAAGAGTAAAAATTAAATGAATAAAAACGAAAACGGCCACAGTGAGAGCAATAAGTGATGCAAAAATACAGTGTGGGATACTGGCGCGGGGTGGGGGGAAAATCCACGGTCTTGGGGAAAAACTAGCGATTTCTACACTGGTCAAAATTTAGAATAAATCCTAAATCTTAAAATACGCTGGTCGCACCGAGAAACCTGGTGCTCTCTCGGTCGACCGTGGACCCGGGCCCATGGTCGCCTCTTCTCCTACCTCCGGCTCCTTCTTCTTCCTCTCTCCCGCGCGGTCTCCCGCGCTTTCTGCATCGGCGACGCCTAGTGCGTAGGGTACCAAGGCCGTACCGCGGTAGTGCGTGGCGCGCTAGCTGCCGGTGCAGCGTGCTCTCACCTCACGGGCCAGGTGTCTTGTCGGTCTTTGCTTTCATGATTCACCTCCGAACACCGGCGATCGGGCGACGAGCGGCGCTGGTGGACCTCGCCCACCGTACACCGAGCTCGAGCTATAAAATGACTGCGGCGTCCTCCTCTTCTTCCTCACACCTGGCCTCGCTCCTCCTTCTCTCTTCTTCTCCTCTGTTCCCGATTTCCGGAGCTCGAGACGGGGCGCTAATGGCGGAGGCGGCGCCGGATTGGTACGTGATCCTGCTGTGCGGAGGGCTGGCAGCGGTGCTGGGGCTCTCGGTGCTTCTGTGTGCGATGATCCTCGAAGATTGTCGTGATGCCGCTGCTCGGTTGCTGGCTCTCCGTGGTGGCGGTGGCCACGATGAGTAGGTGGGGTGTGCCGGGTGTTAACTGTTGTCCGGAGGTGCTTAGTTAGACGCAATACAGTTGCAATTTTTTTGCAAGCAGTGTATGTGTTCCCCCTGCCTTGGGGCTGTGTGAAATAAATGATCTATGTCGTGGAAAAACATACGATGCGGCAACTCAGGGAAAAGAAATCACGCTACAGGATTTCTCGCGAGGGAAAACAGTAATACATTAAAGTCCAAAAGCGGCAGAGCTGCTTACATTAATGATTTACTCGCTGCGAAACTCGGGGGACTAAGCATAAGTTACAACACATAAAAAATGCGACGATAAATACAGCGGTGCATCTAAATTGAAAACGGTAATCGGACGGGTCCCGAGAAAACGCTTCCGGTACTAGGATACAGATCTTCTTCTATCGGAGGGAGTGGATTGACCAGTCGATGTATGTGTCTCTCCTGGTCGGGCCTCGTTGATCTGCCGATGGCGATCTCGAGGGTTTAAATCATGAGGCTTTGCGGATAACCCATCACATGTTGGGTCAAATGTTCTTAGCTGATGACGTATTGGACGAGATTGGCCAAGACCTGGTCTCTCTCAATACGTCCACCGAAAGGATGTTACTCCTCCGGTGCTGCAGCTCGGAAAATAATAATACCCTCGTCATTGGCGTAGGGTACCGCGAATCTAAGGCGAAGCAAGCGCTTCATACGCAGCAGCTTCTACGGCCATGTCGCGGGTTGGCATAGATTTCCCACAAGGAGACTTCTGTGGGGTCTTGGTTTGGGTTCTGGGCGGGATGTGCACGGCTGCCCAATATCTCGAGGTGGAAGGGGTGATCCTCGATTTGAACAGCTCGTCTTTGGGGTGGCTGGGTTGCGCCCATGGTACTGCGGGTAAAGTCCCACAATATCTTGACAAAACTACCTGGGGTAGCATCTGGAGTCCTTAGATAAACACTAGGGCTTGGCATGGCAAGAAATGGTTGTGGGGATGGTGCACAAGGTGAAGGGTGCTTGGCAAGGTCACTCGGTGGCCCTTTTTATAGCATCGGGGCTGGGTCATTTACCATGGTAAAAGTAAAGAATCTGCCGGCTCAGCTCGGGTCAAACACAGGTACACACATCTTACTAAAGTGACGTATCACTGTGGGGGTTGTCGGGGCGGTTTTTGGTAGCTGCGCCAAGGATAGAGGAATCACACTGCATGCTAATACATCCATGCAAACTACTATATAAAACAGATGCACGATGCCAGGCTGCGCTAATTTAAGGAATCACAGAATTACAAAGCGAGGATACACTGGGACTCGGCACTACTCGAGTGTCTCAGTCTACTTCGTTTACATCCAAGCGGGCGTCCCTTGTGGACGTCGAGGCTTCCCCACGGTTCTCACCGTCGGAATTTGCTGGAGATGGCTGAGGGGCTGCAGGCTCGGGGTAGTGATGATGACCGTCACGGGGATTGTTGACTACAACCCCATTGGAGTGTGCTCCCAGGAGGCGGCGAAGCACTTCTGGGGTCCTCAAAGCACCTTGGCTGACGGCTGGGGCTGTCCTCAGGGTCTCGATCGGTTGTCCAAACAGCATGACGGGGTTGTCGGCGTTGGGCTCGATCTCCTCCCTCGCTGGGGCTCGACGAACCAGCTCTCCACGAGCTGCGACCAGATCAATAGTGATTTGATCGAATAGGTCCTCCAGTGCACTTACATAGCGCACTAGATGCAGTAATGCAGGGTCTGTCTCGTGATCACCATTGGCAACTTGAGGTGGCCTACCATACCCTTCACGTCTGGGGTAGTAGTGGAACGAGCGACGCTAACTACAGGCGACACGTGCACGAGATGAACTATAGCCTCTCGAGCAGCTAGTTGGATGGCTTGTGGCTCAAAGGAAGTAGTTCTTCCGGTGAACCTGTAGGGCGCCGGTGCCCAGACCCCTCTGGTAGATATGTACAGGGCCCAGAATTGACGCTCTCGCCACTAATGGGTCCTTGGTACACAACATATTGGTGGCTCTTCTAACGCATAGGCACGGCGGGTAAGGTTTGCGAGTATGGTCACAAAACCTCCAAGGTTGGTTGCTGTAGTCTCATGGTGTACTACGGGACCAGGCATTGTGGCTTGGTTTTGGGATAGCGGCTGTGCTGGGCTGGGTTGAGGCGAGCGCGTCCCTTTTTATAGGAAAAGGGGACGGAGCCTTCCTTCGCACACTTGCGAATGAGACGCCTTTGGTGCTGATCACTGGTGGGTGATAGACGGGCTAGTTGATAGGTTGGGCACCGATTGCGCGAAAGCGTCGGGTCATCGTGGCTATCTTGTGCGAGAAGCTTGGCTGAGGTCATGGTTATGGCTCGGTGGGTTATTAGCCTAAGTTTATTGACCTGGCTAAGATAGGATTAGCCAATGGTTAGCCTGGCTCTGATACCAAATGTCTGTGGCGACCGATTCTCCGGGTAATAATTCCCAGAAAATGGCCCTTGTGCTCATCGGCCCCAGGATAACTGTTAGCTGATGAGGCACCAACTTGATACAGAAATTCCAAGCAATTACAAAATATGTAGTACCAGACCATTCTGGCCTGTGAGTACATCAAATGGTTTCTAGTGGTTGATGGCGGAAGCGGGCTGAAAAGTCATCAGTGTCTGTGGGACTCCATTTCCCACAGGAACAGCTGACCAGGTTAATTCCTATCTTCGCGTGGCAGCTAACACCGTTGCTTAGGTTCTGGGACTGTCATCGCAACGCTCCTCTCCAAGCATGAAATCTGGCCAAGACAATAGCCAGGGACAAGCCAGTGAGTACTTTGAATATACTCGCAAACATAATGAACACATGCATGATTTAATAAAGATGTGCTGAAAATATATTATGCTCAAGACGTTAGTCACATGAGATAAGTAAAACTCGATGCGTACAAGCATGTTATTTATGGATATGCAATAATATGGTAGTATAAAAATCATGAAGTAAATAACACAAAAGAAATGCCACAATCGGGCGTCTGAGCGACATCGCATAAAGGGCTTTTAAAAGAAATGCCACGGTCGAGGCGTCGGCGACACCGCATAGAGGGCTTATAAATAACAAGAACAATGTCGCGATCGGCGATCTGCGACACCGCATAAAGGGCTTTAAAAGAGATGCCACGATCGAGGCGTCTAAGCGACAAGACATAAAGGGCTTTAAAAAGAAATGCCACGATCGAGCGTCTGAGCGACACCGCATAAAGGGCTTTAAAAGAAATGCCACGATCGAGGCGTCTAAGCGACACCACATAAAGGGCTTTAAAAGAAATGCCACGATCGAGGCGTCTGGCGACACCGCATAAAGGGCTTTAAAAGAAATGCCACGATCAGGCGTCGGCGACACCGCATAAAGGGCTTTAAAGAAATGCCACAATGAATATCAGGAGGTAGAACCATCCGGGGATATTCGATAATACCGAAAAAATTTCACGGGTTAGTCCACATCCAAAATAGTAATCATAAATTATCACAAGTCACAATCGTGCTTCCGGGTTTAACGATTTCACCTCCAAGACCGACACTAAGACCGACACTGACCCATCCCAAATCAGAATCCTTAACCATGGACATGGCTATTCGAATAGGTTTAATCTCTGCAGAGGGTGTACTCTTTACCCACGAGTAACTGATTTCTTTAGTCCATTGGGACTAATTCCGTCTACGGTCTTTTTGTTGAAAACACACCTAACTTGCACACACCAGCTTAACTCACATGTGTCTGGAATCACCCACGGCACCTGTTAAGCAAAACTCTAAGTGGGGAGGCCACAACCTCGACGTAACATGGGATCACAAAATTTATACAGCATAAAGCTGGGAGCTACCCCTTTCGGCTACAAACCAAAACACCCATGCTCCGGACCCGGTGGTATGGCTACCGGATGCCTCCGGATCTTCCACCACGGCCTCTCTCATGCAGTGTGTGCTAGGAAAAGGTTGACATCTTACTGAACCGTACCCTACTTGGTGTAGGGACGAGTGGTAGTACGAAGCAAGTATGGGGGTTACTGGCACAAGACTCGATCTACGGTCGACTCAGGAGGTTGTAATATTTCCTGCATGATTAGTATGGCAATGCATATATCTCAAACAACAGATGAAAACATCACGCGACATCCCCTCATGTCATACCAGACACGACCGTCTCGACGGAGGACTAGGGGCAAGCCCGTGTCTACCCAAGACAGAGGCCTTCCCATCTTTCCTTCCGGTATGCATGAAAGACGTATGACGGTGAATTCCATCACAAATCATGTCAACTTCATTAGCATAAACTCAATAATATGCACCCATGAATAGGATCTCATCCTCACATAAAATGACGCATGTATGTGTTGGGATGGTGTTGCCACCGTGTTGTGCAACACACACAAAAATTCACCAGGGTTCAGAATGCTTGCCTTCAGGTCATGGGAAGGAAAGGTGCATCCAAATCATCATGAAATCTTCAAAAATCCTATTTAAAGATAATATATTTGAATTAACACACAAAATAAAAACAGCACAAAAAGTTGTTTAGAAATTTTTTCAAATAAATCTTAAAATAAACTAGACAATATCTGAGAGAAGTAGCAAAAAGAATCAATTCATTTGGAGTTGTATTTAAAAAGTTATAGACAGTCAAAGTTTGGTCAAAAATCTGTTATTTAAAAAAAAATAGAAAAGAAAACGTTTCGAAATATATGTACACGTCGAAGGCGCATTTTGAAAATGCGCTTCCACTTATCCAGTGTGGACTGCGCCTGAGTCACTGCCAGTGGGCCAAGGGGGGGGGGCCCACTGGTCAGGTTTGACCAGTCTCCTTCCCTCTCCTTCCTCCGCCGAGCAGAGGCGGGACTCGGCGATCTTTTGCCGGCGCTAAGCTCCTTGAGGGCATCCGAGTGCAGGGATGGATCCGCCACTCCTAGGCGGTCCTTCCGGTGGTCGAGGGTAGCCGGGGTGAAGGAGTCGCCGTGGCGACTCCATGGCGGAGGGGGCATTCGGGTGGATAGTGAGTTTGAGGCTGCGGTGGTGTCCGGCCAAAATTGAACGAGGGGTTGTGCTCGCGAGAGGAAGGGAGAGTTATTGGTGGAGAGAGTGGAGAGGGAGAGGCACTGGTGGCGATGGAATCGGCCAGGGCTTGGCGGCGACCGAACCGGCCGGACTCGGGGAAGAAGGCCTTCCCTTGCTCGTGGCCGCCAAGGCAACACTAGGAGGATCATATGAGGTTGCTCGAGGACTCGGTTGAGCTCGGGGCCCTTATATACGCGGTGGAGGTCGGTTACAGGCGGCCGGGCGATAAGGACGACGACGAACCGCCTCCACATGTAGCTTGGGCGACGTGGCGGCGACAGCGCTAGCGACGAGGCTGCGGATGAGCTCGCCTTTGTTCGAGGCAGGTGGCAAGCTGGGGTGGCTTTGGCGGCGCCGACCACGGTCGGCCTGCTAGCGGACAGCTACTAACCGCCACAGCCAACTGGCGGTGGCGCTAAGGTGCCGGGTGGTCGGGGTGGCGTGGCGGTGCAAAGGGACACGACATGCAGTGGGGCCGGGTTTTGAGTCTTGAGGTGTGGCCACGCGGCTCGGGTGCTAGTGGGTGCCAAACGCACGCTCTGGGCGTGCCCAGAGCACGCCCGGGGTGTGTTCGACGAAATGCCAGGGCAGTCTAGAGAGTTCCAAACCACAAGGGAGTTAGCAGAAAGGGGTTATGGGCTAGGGCAAAACCTTAGGACACGCTGGGTAGTTCAGGAGCTCAAGCTCACAAAGTAAACTTGAAATCATGCCAAAACTAGTCATGTACTCAGGGTGTTTGACAAAATGCCAAAGGCACCTAGGTAGCTCTTGGAGTGGCTAAACTCTCCAGATCAGTGTCTCCATGGGTAAAAGAGAGGGTGGTGAAGTCAGTTTGCAAAAAGGAGAAACTTGCTAGTGCAAGTTTTGCAAAACTACACTTCTGGACAGGGAGTGAGTGGCATCATTACATGGACCAAAAGTGTTCCAAATAGAGCATGCTCCTGGACTTAGGGGTTTTGCAGGGTTGACTACAAGCATGAGAAAACACAAGGTCATTAGAGCAAGAAATAACAGGGTTGTAGTAGAAAACACAAGTCTGGTCCAGAATGAAAAAGAGGCTGTTGCACTCAAATTTTCCAAAGAACATCACTATGTTTTTGCATAAATTTGGATGGCATGCTACTACTGACATCCCAAAATTTTGGTGGAAGCTAGAAACAAATATTTGAAAGGGTTGTAGTGCAAAGTTGCCCACTGGACCAGGGAAGAAAAATGGGTGAAAAACCCAAAATAAGCAATGGAATAATTTTATTAATGCACATAATTGATTTAGTGAAATCTCATGACATCTCCAAATTTTGGTTGAAATTTTAAGTGATTTTATCAAATGGTTGTAGTACAAATAGAGCTCCAAAAATCTAAAACAATCCATTTTAATGAATAAAGTTCAGGATGAAATGATCTAATAAAATAAATCCACTGATTAAGAAAATGTTATAAAGGGTTGGCATAAAAGTCCCATAAATTTTGGAAAGCTCCACTTGGGAAAAGATGCAAAACTCCTTAACAATAAAAGAAGAATGTTCTGAAAATCCATAGAAATGAAATTTAAAAACTCCTGGCAAAAATTTTACTATCAAAAATTTGCCCAGAAAATTTGGGGTGTTACACGGATTCGATGAAAAGGGTCCTTATGAAGGGTAAATAGCAATTGGCATATCACGTTGTGGTTTTGCGTAGGTAAGAAACGTTCTTGCTAGAAACCCATAGCAGCCACGTAAAACATGCAAACAACAATTAGAGGACGTCTAACTTGTTTTTGCGGGGTATGCTATGTGATGTGATATGGCCAAGAAGAATGTGATGTATGAGATTGATCATGTTCTTGTAATAGGAATCAGGACTTGCATGTCGATGAGTATGACAACCGGCGAGAGCGATAGGAGTTGTCTTTATTTATTGTTTGACCTGCGTGTCATTATACAACGACATGTAATTACTTTACTTTATTGCTAACCGGTAGCCATAGTAGTAGAAGTAATAAGTTGGCGAGACAACTTCATGGAGACACGATGATGGAGATCATGATGATGGAGATCATGGTGTCATGCCGGTGACGATGATGATCATGGAGCCCCGAAGATGGAGATCAAAAGGAGCAAAATGATAATGGCCATATCATGTCACTATTTGATTGCATGTGATGTTTATCATGTTTATGCATCTTATTTGCTTAGAACGACGGTAGTAAATAAGATGACCCCTCATTAAAATTTCAAGAAAGTGTTCCCCCTAACTGTGCACCGTTGCGAAAGTTCGTCGTTTCGAAGCACCACGTGATGATCGGGTGTGATAGATTCTTACGTTCACATACAACGGGTGTAAGCCAGATTTACACACGCCAAAACACTTAGGTTAACTTGACGAGCCTAGCATGTACATACATGGCCTCGGAACACAAGAGACCAAAAGGTCGAGCATGAGTCGTATGGAGGATACGATCAACGTGAAGATGTTCACCGATGATGACTAGTCCGTCTCACGTGATGATCGGACACGGCCTAGTTGACTCGGATCATGTAATCACTTAGATGACTAGAGGGATGTCTATCTGAGTGGGAGTTCATTAGATGAACTTAATTATCCTGAACATAGTCAAAAGCCCTTTGCAAATTATGTAAAGCTCGGCGCTTCCCTTTGTTTAGATATGTTCCTAGAGAAAATATAGTTGAAAGTTGATGATGGCGATTATGCGTGACAGAAGAAAGGTTATGTCCTTAATGCACGCTCGGTGTGCTGAACCCCAAACGTCGTGCATGGATGTTGCGAACATCGGACATACACGTTTTGATAACTACGTGATAGTTCAGTTAAACGGTTTAGAGTTGAGGCACCAAAGACGTTTTCGAAACGTCGCGAAACATATGAGATGTTTCGAGGGCTGAAATTGGGATTTCAGGCTCGTGCCCACGTCAAGAGGTATAAGACCTCCGACGATTTTCTTTGCCTGCAAACTAAGGGAGAAAAGCTCAATTGTTGAGGTTGTGCTCAGATTGTTTGAGTGCAACAATCACTTGAATCGAGTGGGAATTGATCTTCCAGGTGAGATAGTGATGTTTCTCCAAACATTGCCACCAAGCTGCTAAAGCTTCGTGATGAACTATAACATATCAGGGATAGATATGATGATCCTTGAGCTATTCGCAATGTTCGACACCGCGAATGTAGAAATCAAGAAGGAGCATCAATTGTTGATGGTTAGTGAAACCACTAGTTTCAAGAAGGGCAAGGGCAATAAGGGGTACTTCATGAAACGGCAAATCAGTTGCTGCTCCAAAGGAAGAAAACCCAAGGTTGAACCCAAACCCTTTAGACTAAGTGCTTCGTAATAAGGGAACAGCCTTTGGAGCAGAATTACCCTAGGTACTTGGTAGATAAGAAGGCTGTAAAGGTCGATAGAAGTATATTGGATATACATTATGCTAATGTGTACTTTACTAGTACTCCTAGTAGCACCAGTGGTATTAAGATACCGGTTCGGTTGCTAAGTGTTAGTAACTCAAATAAAAGAGCTACGGAATAAAGCGGAGACTAGCTAAAGGTGAGCTGACGATATGTGTTGAAGTGTTTCCAAGTTTGATGTGATCAAACATCGCACGCTCCCTCTACCATCAAGATTAGTATTAAACCAGAATAATTGTCATTTGGTGTTTGCGTTGAACATAAACATGATTAGATTATGTCTATCGCAATATGGTTATTCATTTAAGTGGAATAATGGTTACTCTATTTATTTGAATAATACCTTCAATGGTCTTGCACCTAAAGGAGTGGTTTATTGAATCTCGATCGTAGTGATACACATCTTCATGCCAAAAGATATAAGATAGTAATGATAGTACCACTTACTTATGGCACTGCCATGTAAGTCATATTGGTGTAAAACGCATGAAGAAGCTCCATGTTGATGGATCTTTGGACTCACTCGTTTTTGAAAAGTTTGAGACATGCGAACCATGTCTATTGGTGTATACGCATGAAGAAACTCCATGCAGATGGATCATTTGGACTCACTTGATTTTGAATCACTTGAGATATGCAAATCATACCACATAGGCAAGATGACTGAAAAGCCTCGGTTTCAAAGAAGATGGAACAAGGTAGCAACCTGTTGGAAGTAACACATTTTGATGTGTGCGGTCCAATGAGTGCTTTGAGGCATGCAAAGTGAATATCGTTATGTTTTGACTTCACGGATGATTAGAGTAGATGTTGAGTATATTTACTTGATGAAACACAAGTCTGAATTATTGAATGGTTCAAGTAATTTCAGAGTGAAGTTAAAGATCATTGTGACAAGAGGATAAAATGTCTATGATATGATCATGGAGATAAGTATCTGAGTTCTGAGCTTTGTACGCATAATTAAGACACCGTGGAAATTGTTTCACAATTAATACCGCCTGAACACCATAGTGTGATGGTGTGTCCGAACATCATAGTTGCACCCTATTGGATATGGTGCGTACCATGATGTCTCTTATCGAATTACCACCATCATTCATGGGTTAGGCATTAGAGACAACCACACTCAGTTTAATAGGGCACCACGTAATTCCGTTGAGACGACACCGTTTGAACTATGGTTTGGCGAAACCTAAGTTGTCGCTCTTAAAAGTTTGGGGCTGCGGCGCTTATGTGAAAAAGTTTCATCAAGATAAGCTCGAACCCAAAACGGATAAATACATCTTCATAGGATACCCAAAATGGTTGGGTATACCTCCTATCTCGAATCCGGAAGCAAAAGTAATTGTTTCTAGAAACGGGTCCTTTCTCGAGGAAAAGTTTCTCTCGAAAGAATTGAGTGGGAGGATGGTGAAGACTTGATGAGGTTACTGAACCGTCACTTCAACTAGTGTGTAGCAGGGCACAGGAAGTTGTTCTCGTGGCACCTACACCAATTGAAGTAGAAGCTTATGATAGTGATCATGAAGTTTCGGATCAAGTCACTAACGCACCTCGTGAGGGTGACAAGGATGCGTACTACTTGAGTGGTACGCATAATCACATCTTAGAGGTCATGTTGCTAGACAACAATGAACCTACGAGCTATGGAGAAGCAATGGTGGGCCCGGATTCCGGTTTAATGGCTTGAGGCCATAAAATCCGAGAACGGATCCATGAATTTGGAAGAAATACTTGATGGTCGTAAGGCCATTGGGTGCGGATGGATTTTAAAAGGAAGAGACAATGATGGTAAGAATTACCATTAAGAAAGCTCGACTTGTCGTTAAGATGTTTTCCGACAAGTTCAAGGAGTTGACTACGGTGAGGCTTTCTCACTCGTGGCGATGCTAAGAGTCTGTTGGAAATGGATTAGCGATTCTTGCATCATTTATGAAATCTTGCGGATAGAATGTCAAAACATTGTTTCCTTGACAGTTTTCTTGAGGAAAGGTTGTATGTGATACAACTAGAAGGTTTTGACAATCCTGAAGAACGCTAACAAATATGCAAAACTCCAGCAATCCTTCTAAGGACTGGAGTACGCATCTCGGAGTTGGAATGTTTGCTTTGATGAGATGATCAATTTTTTTTTGGGTTTATACAAAGTTTATGAGAAACTTGTATTTCCAAAGAAGTGAGTGGGAGCACTATAGAATTTCTGATGAGTATATGTCGTTGACATATTGATGATCAGAAATGATGTAGAATTTTCTGTAAAGAATATAGGGTTATTTGAAAAGTGTTTTTCAAGTGAAAACCTGGATTAAGCTACTTGAACATTGAGCATCAAGATCTATGAGGATATATCAAAACCGCTTAATGGTACTTTCAAATGAGCATATACCTTGACATGATCTTGAAGGTGTTCAAGATGGATCGGTCAAAGAAGGAGTTCTTGCCTGAGATGTAAGGTATGAAGTTAAGACTTAAAGCTCGACCACGGCAGAAAAGAGAGAAAGGACGAAGGTCATCCCCTATGCTTTAGACGTAGGCTCTATAGTATGCTATCTTGTACCGCACCGGAAGTGTGCCTTGCCATGAGTCGATATAGGGTACAAGAATGATCCAGAATGGATCATTGGACAGCGATCAAAATTGTCCTTGGAGTAAATAAGGACATGTTTCTCGATTATGGAGGTGATAAAGAGTTCGGCGTAAAGGGTTACGTCGATGCAAGCTTTAACACCTATCCGAAAGTGACTCGAGTAGCAAACCGGATACGTATAGTGGAGCAACCATTTGGAATAGCTTCAAGTGGAGCGTAGAAGCAGCATTTACAATATGACTTAGAGATTTGCGGAGTACATACGGATCTGAATGTTGCGTAACCGCTGACTAAAACTTCTCTTACTAGCAAAACATGATCAAACCCAAGAACTCATTGAGACTTAATCACATGGTGATGTGAACTAGTTTAAGACACTAGTAAACTCTTTGGATGTTGGTCACATGGCGATGTGACCTATCGATGTTGATCACATGGCGATGTGAACTAGATTATTGACTCTAGTGCAAGTGGGAGACTGTTGGAAATATGCCCTAGAGGCAATAATAAATTAGTTATTATTATATTTCCTTGTTCATGATAATCATTTATTATCCATGCTAAAATTGTATTGAAAGGAAACTCAGATACATGTGTGGATACATAGACAACACCATGTCCCTAGTAAGCCTCTGTTGACTAGCTCGTTGATCAATAGATTGTTACAGTTTCCTAACCATGGACATTGGATGTCGTTGATAACGGGATCACATCATTAGCGAGAATGATGTGATGGACAAGACCCAATCCTAAGCCTAGCACAAAGATCGTAGTTCGTATGCTAAAGCTTTTCTAATGTCAAGTATCATTTCCTTAGACCATGAGACTGTGCAACTCCCGGATACCGTAGGAATGCTTTGGGTGTACCAAACGTCACAACGTAACTGGGTGGCTATAAAGGTGCACTACACGAATCGAGACTGGGATTTGTCACTCCGTGTAAACGGAGAGGTATCTCTGGGCCCACTCGGTAGGACATCATCATAATGTGCACAATGTGACCAAGGGGTTGATCACGGGATGATGTGTTACGGAACGAGTAAAGAGACTTGCCGTAACGAGATTGAACAAGGTATCGGTATACCGACGATCGAATCTCGCAAGTACAATACCGTTAGACAAAGGGAATTGTATACGGGATCGATTGAGTCCTTGACATCGTGGTTCATCCGATGAGATCATCGTTGAACATGGGGGAGCCAACATGGGTATCCATATCCCGCTGTTGGTTATTGACCGGAGAACGTCTCGGTCATGTCTCAAGATGGTTCCCGAACCCGTAGGGTCTACACATAAGGTTCGATGGCGCTAGGGTTATAAAGGAAGTTTGTATGTGGTTGCGAATGTTGTTCAGAGTCCCGGATGAGATCCCGGACGTCACGAGGAGTTCCGGAATGGTCCGGAGGTAAAAATTTATATATGGGAAGTCCTGTTTTGGTCACCGGAAAAGTTGAGTTTTTTCGGTAACGTACCGGGACCACCGGGAGGGTCTCGGGGGTCCACCAAGTGGGGCCACCAACCCCGGAGGGCTGCATGGGCCAAGTGTGGGAGGGACCAGCCCGGGTGGGCTGGTGCGCCCCCACAAGGGGCCCAAGCGCGAGGAAGAGTGGGAGGGCAAACCCTAGGGCGGATGGGCCCTAAGGCCCACCCCAGTGCGCCTCCTCTCTCCCCTCTGGCCGCCACCCAGATGAGATCTGGGGGCTGCCGCCACCCCTTGGGGAGGGAACCCTAGAGGGGCGCAGCCCCCTCCCCCCCCTATAAATACATGAGGTGTGGGGGCTGCCCAAGACACGAGTTTTCACCTCTCCAGGCGCAGCCCTACCTCTCTCCCTTCTCCTCTCCCGCGGTGCTTGGCGATGCCCTGCAGGATTACCACGCTCCTCCACCACCACCACGCCGTTGTGCTGTTGTTGGACGGAGTCTTCCTCAACCTCTCCCTCTCTCCTTGCTGGATCAAGGCGTGGGAGACGTCACCGGGCTGTACGTGTGTTGAACGCGCAGGTGCCGTCCGTTCGGCACTAGGATCTCCGGTGATTTGGATCACGACAATCACGACTCCTTCAACCCCGTTCTCTTGAACGCTTCCGCTTAGCGATCTACAAGGGTATGTAGATGCACTCTCCTTTCCCTCGTTGCTGGTTTCTCTATAGATAGATCTTGGTGACACGTAGGAAAATTTTGAATTTCTGCTACGTTCCCCAACAGGTGGCACCAACCGGGCCTAAATGAGGGCATTGGTCCCGGTTCGTGGCACCAACCGGTACCAATGCCCTCCTTTAGTCCCGGTTGGTGGCACCAACCGGGACTAAAGGAGGGCATTGGTGCCACCAACCGGGACCAAAGGCCGCCGCTTCCCGCCCATTGGGCTGCCGAATACTCCCGCCCATTGGGCAGGGCCAGGCCTGATTGTACAAACCTATGCGGTCCGCCGCATGACAGGCCCATAGAGTTTGAGGGGCCCCAATTTTTTTACAGGCCTATGTATTTATTTTTGCTGGCATGGCATGGGCATTGGGCCGGTCGGCGCTAGCACGTCAAGCCTCGACCATCTCCCGTCCCGGGCTGCCTGCTCGATCGGTTATGCCCTCGATGCCTCGATCACAGGAGGCACCGAGGCAGGGATCGATCACATCCAGAGGAAACCGAACAGCGCGGGATCTTGGTTCGCATCTAGATCCGGTGACGCCGCGACGGGCGACACGGTAACAGGTACAGGAATTACAGCTCTCATCGGTTCGCATCCATGATCCATCTATTATTCCCCTCGTAGTCTCCTGATCTCGGGTTCTCGTAGAGGAATTTTCGATCATATACTTGTTGGCTGTCTTTTGACGCCTCTTCTAAATGTATTGAGAGAGTATCTGCTAGCTAGCTATTGTGATTCTATTATTCTGGTTACTGTGATTCGATGATATATCTATTGTGATTCTAGCTAGCTATTGTGTTATCAACACGGTATATACCTAGTTATTGTGATTCGGGTTCTCAGGGAGCAAAATTGTTTCTTATACACTGTATATACGTTGGACAGCCCTCATTGTACTCCTAATTCTACTCTTATAAATTGTTTCTTATATACTGTATATACATTGGACAGCCCTCATTGTACTCATAATTCTATTCCTATTATCCTAATTCCTATTTCCAAATTACTTTTGGCGGGATCATTAGACAGATGGGTTATTTTCTCCTCGGTTAAATATCACAGTATAGCAGTTCAACCGGATAGGAGACGTGACTAGTTGAGTTAGACGGTTCACTAATTGCCAAATATCGACGCATAATCTCCAATTGATATCTGCTACCATATGAATAGGTGTGATTTTTTATATAACCAATTATTATGTAAGACGTTATATCATAATTGCTCTTTAGTCATTTTAGTGAGATAGGGCCCCACTTTTTAGTTTCTCGCACAGGGCCCCCAATTTTGCCGGCCCGGCCTTGCCATTGGGCTACCGAAAACTGGTTTTGGTCCTGGTTGGTGGCACCAACCAGGACTAAAGGAGGGCATTGGTCCCGGTTGGTGCCACGAACCGGGACCAATGCTCTCTGTATATAAGAAAGCACTTAACGTTTTTTAGATTCATCTGCATCAATTCCCCCGCCCCGATGACGCCGCTAGGCTGCCCGAGCTCGCCCCGTCGACGCCATCGCCGCCCTCTGCTGCCTTGTCGAAGCGCAGCCGCCCTGCCCAGCACGCCGCCGCGGCCCGCCCCGACCACGCCAAGGCGCCCTGCCCCCGACCACGCCGTGTCGCCGCCTAGCTGCCCGCCACGCCATTGCCGCCTCTGCCTCGACCACGCCGCTGTCGCCTCTGCCCCTACCCCGACCATGCCGCCGTCGTCTCTACCCCGACGCGCGCCGTGCCTCTGCACCTACCATGACCACGCCGCACCTCTCATCCTTTGGTCAGGGCCGGCAGCGCCCCCTTCCTTTGTTTTTTCTGCACATATATATGATGTTTTTTTCCTGATTATATGTATATGTATGAGTCTATGTATGTGTGTATATCTGTTTATACGTCCTTTTTCAGATCTTTTGTTTTTTGCATTTTTATAAAAATGTATATATGTACGGTGTCGGTCTCCTACCCCCTCCCGCCGCGCCCCTACCCGACAAACTCTCTCGGGGCCACCCCCTCTCGCTCGACCAAAACTCTCGAGGACGCCCAAACCCTAGAAAAAAATGATGTCGGTCTCCTACCCCTCACGCCGCGCCCCTACCCTTGAAGCGTTGCCGAGGCCACCCCAAACCCGGAATAAGCTCGGTCTACATTTGCCACTAATATATCCACCTGCTGTCATGTTTGTGTAATAATTGCCATGTTGTAATATTTGCCGAAACAATGGAGCACATACGAAGACGAGGAAGCGTAAGAGGTGTTGGGGGAAATAATCTTAGCTGGAGGTGATATCTTCTCGTATCTTAACGAAAATGATGGTATGGAAGAACATGGTGAAGAAGCAGGCTACAGTGAACGAAGAATGGAGAAGGAAAGACATGATTATGATGGCTCCAGTGACCCAATGACGGTGCAAGAAGGAGACCGTGATGACGGCTCCGGTGACCGAACCGAGTCCGGCCAGGTATATATATTACTTAATCCTGTGCTAACTAGCTAATTGATGCATTCATTGTTTTGGTATATATGTACACATATTAATTAACTCTCGCCTTTCTTCTTTTTCTAGCCCTCCTGATCGAGCACAACTTCGGGTAAAGAGACGAGGCCCAAGAAAAAGTTTCGCTCGGATGAAAGGTTTGAGATCACAGCAATCGCGCGCGACGGCCAACCGATTGAACCCATCCGGACAAAGGAAGCATTTGTTGCTCAGTGCGGGGTTCTTGTTAGGGACAAGATCCCGATCAGCATCCACCAATGGTATAAGCCTAAGAACAAAGACCCTGAGGTGTCTTATGTCAATGATATGTAGAAAGATGATCTTTGGACTGAGCTGAAGGCAAATTTCACCCTACCGCCAGAGGAGGATCCGGAGAAGCCAGTTAAAGAGCAATTAATCAAGTCTCATGCTCTTAAGAAGATGGCAGACCTATTAAGGAGGTGGAAGAATGAGCTGAAAAGGTTTGTCGACAAAGAAGAGACACGAGAATTCATCGGCAAATATGAGAAGATCAGATATCACTGGCCCGCATTTATGGCCCACAAGACATCGAAAAAGAGTAAGAAGATATCGGCAACAAAAAGCAAAATGCTGCGAAGAAGAAGCTTCACCATTGCACGGGGTCAGGTGGCTACCTCAAAGCCCGGCCTAAGTGGGGCAAGGCTGAGAATGATCTTCTTGATAAAGGGATCGAACCAAAGACAAGCCAGACCGTTGCCGGACTTGGTTCTTCGGGGCTGGCGGAACCTTGGACCCCATGTCGAGAAGTGCTGCTGGACGGACGAGCAATTGAAAATACCACAGTCAAGAGGCTTCAACACTATATCGATGCAACGCAGGAAGGGACGTTCGTTCGCATGAGAGAAGGACGAGCTCACAATGGCCCTCGAATCTCGAGCACCCTGGACGGACACGAAGTCACGCCGAGCCTACGTTCCGTGGCATTTGGGTTTCGGACGCAGGCGGTTACAAATGCCAGGAGAGGAGGAAGAAAGTGCAGCAGACCGAACTGCAGGCGTTGCACGCAAGGATACAAGCGATAGAGGAACGAGAAGCAAATCGCAGCAAACAAACTGCCGAAGCTTCCCCCATAGCTACCCCGCCATATCAGCGGAGAAGCAGCGTGGCTTCCACCGAGCTGCTTCAGCCGGAGCATGCCTTGACGGCTCCTGCAAGCTACCCCGTGGATGCTATCAAGGAGTCTCAAAATTGCCACCTTATGACGCAATGGCAGAACTTAAAAGTCAAGGCGGTTGTCCGCTCTGTTCGACCTTCTGAACCCGGCGCAACTTTTCACCGCCGTCCGATTCGGAAGGATATGGTAGGGTGACGGTGGGCCGAAATAACGGAGGGATTTGAGGACCTCCAGCTTGACCACCCTACTAGTGAAGGGGAGACTCGGCTGGGTTCTGCTCTGAAGACTCCATGCCTATGGCGGAAGGAGTGCATCAACCTTACGAACTGGACGCCTCCGCCGCCTCCTCCTCCTCCTCCTCCGGCGAGTCAGGACACTCCGCCTCCTCCACCGCCTCCTCCTCCGGCGAGTGACGATCAGGGCACTCAGCCTCCTTCTCGGCGTGGCGGCACTCCGCCTCCTTCTCCACCTGCGCGCCGAGCGCCCGAGCAGCCAGCAGCCTCCTCCTTCTCCGCCTCGCCCAGCAAGGGCGGAAGAGACCCGCCGCCGCCCGGCTGCTCCGTGGCGTCAGTAGTCCTTCTCCTCCGCCTCGTAAGCAAGCACGAAGAAGACAGCCGCAGCCGCCTGTCTGCCCGGTGTCTAGTAGTACAGCCAGAGGCGGAGGCATACAGAATCTGGTCCATCTCTCAAGCCTCTAGAGAAGTTACTGCACGAGAGGACCGAGGAGGAAAACGCGAAGATCGTGCGGACCAAAGTGAAGGACTTCTTTGAAGGGTTGAAAGCAAAGAGACATCCACCTCCGGAGGAGAAGGTAGATCCGGTGAAAGCAAAGCGCACTATCGATGCCCTGAGGAAACCACCAAAGTCTCCGCCGAAAACCAACTATGAGCGCATTACTGAAAAGGCATATCTTGAAGCGGAGCGGCCGGAAGTACTGTCAGTGATCAAAGGTTAAAAGAACGAGCAGCTGGGAAAAAAATTGCCCATCTCGGCGAAAAAGCAAAGCAATCGTGCCCCTCGCTCAATGTGTCTAGCGACATCGTCGCTAATGCTCCGGGGACGGTGCCCGGTTATAGCAATCTTAGAGATTACCTGCCTGACAATCTTAGAGATTACCTGCCTGACGATGTACATTTTGATTTCTTAGAGGTGGACGAACAAAGATACGAGTACGGGAAGCCTCTCGTCAAACATGAAAAATCTCTAACAACGATGATGCGAAGATTCCATAATTGGTACATGAAAACCTGCAGAGAGACCGGGGGACGAATACTTTGTATCTGAGAATTAAAGAGGAGCACGACCTGGTTGGAACTGATATGTTGCCTGTTCCATTCGAGGAGTTCTTCAGTTCTTCAATCAAAAGGCCCTCGATAAATTAACGGTCTTTTGCTACTGTCTGTAAGTACTATTTCTATCATTAAGTCTCTATATATAGCTCGGCTCTTTCATTGCATCTATTTATAATTAATTATCCTCACTATATTATGCAGATTGAAGATCGTTGAGTGCAAAAAAACAAGAAATGTATGATATTGGGTTCATTAACACAAATATGATAGATGAATTTCAGGTTAAAAAGAATGCCGAATAGGTCGAGGCCAACTTGCTACAATCGTTGATCAAAAATCAAAACAAAGATTTAATACTCTTTCCTTACAACTTCGAGTGAGTGTTACTGTCGTGTGCATATTCGGTTTCCCTTATTACTCGAGCGAGGTTATAGTAATGTAATTGATGAGTTATGCATGCGCGTGCGCAGCTTCCACTATGTTCTTGGAGATTAAGCTTGAGCGGGGACTAGTAACCGTCTTAGACTCGAGACGAAAAGATCTCGAAACCTATGCGGACATGACTAAATTGATCAACAAGTAAGTTCAATCGATCATTATCGCACCATATCGGTAACTTTTTGTTCATTTCCTGATATCTCAAGTAATAAGTATTATTATTTTTGTCTTGCAGGGTTTGGAAACAGTTCACCGCAGAAGCTTTGGGACTGCCGAAGGAGCTGCGATATACATACCCGAAAGTAAGTACTACTAGCTAGCTAGCTAGTTGCGCGCATCTCCCGTTGATTCTATAGCTATACTTTCATCAATGCCATTTATAATGCTTCATTATCAGTTTGATTGACCTCTATTTCTCGTAAAGTGCTTGTGGCAGGAACAAGGGAATGACTTCTGTGGATACTATGTGTACGAGTTCATCTACAACACGACTTTGAAAAATAAGCGGGGCTACTCTAAAAGACAATATGAAGTGCGTAAGCAATAATATTCACAATTTCATTTTATTACACCATCATTTCTATTGAGTTTCATTCATATATGTATTAACCCCCTTCTTCAAATTAGACGTGGCAGATGCGGAATGAACTCCTAGAACAAGATCGCATGAAAGCAATTCAAGAGGAATTGGCGGGATTCTTTCTTGATCACGTCATCAATAAAGCCGAAGAATACCATGTGGAAGTTGATTTCAAATGCTAGGGGATTGTAAGAGATCTTACATATTGTATATGTATGTAGCCAGTAGCGTCGGATAGATAATCTGAAAACTTGTTGTTCGACCCATCTCTCGGAGGAGGAGAGGTCGATCGATCACTTCTCTCGGGATGCATGACGAACTTCTGTACTTAATGGTTTCCTTCATTTTCTTACTAGCTAAGCGTGTCGAGGGCCTCTCTATGTACAATACGAAGCGTCGACTGCTACCTAACATAAGAGTGGACACTTCTCTCTATTAATTAGCTAGCTAACACAATATATGAAACACCTAAATTAACCCCCCAAAACCCCCAACCCCCCCCCCCCCCCTTTCAAAAAAAAAACCCAGCCACTGAAATGCTGATGCGTGGATGCCTTTTGGTCCCGGTTGGTGCCACCAACCTGGACCAAAGGCCCTCCTGCCTGGGATCCGCGCACCGGCCACGTGGAGGCCCATCTGTCCCGATTTGTGTTAGAACCGGGACTAAAGGTCTAGGGCATTAGTAACGACTCTTTAGTCCCGGTTCAAGAACCGGGACAAAAGGCCCTCACCAGCCGGGACTAATAGGGGTTTTTCTACTAGTGACACTCAATATATTTTTTCAAATAAAGCATGCCTCATCTTGAGTCGCACAAACACATTTGATATAAAGTCCTTTTATCAAGTTAAGACATCTATATCTTGCAAATAAAGCATGCCCTATTAATATAATTTCTCATAAGTTGATAAAAGGAGAAGCATACACATAGAAAATAATTTGACTATTTGTGTGAAACAATTCTAACACAAACACACCCACATGGTAGAAAGGATTTTGTGGATGCCATCATATGAACAGGCAGATCTAAAGGTATTAAATATTCCATGGCAATGCTATGTACTTTTCCGTCTAATCTATTTTGCAATATCATAACACAAGTCATTACAAACAACACTTGCCTTGTCCCCTCAGGTATTCTCGAGGTTTTAGCGTAATGTCAATTGAGCATTGTTCAACAACAGTACTATTGAACTGGCTAAGAACTTATATTTTACCTAAGTGCTACTGCGATCTATACTTCAAAGCATAATCAGCCTACAGATATTCCTAAATCAAAAAAATTATTTCTTCTTTGAGATACTAACTCGGTCCCATAATATAGGATTTGGTGCTGCTTGCAAGATGCCCTCTTGCGCTGATTTCACTAGCTGCATCTTGCGTACGTGCAGTACCATGTCATTGTCAAGGAAAGCACGCTGCCATTGGCAGAGCTCCTGCAGGTTAAAAGGAACCTCCTTCTCTTGGTACCAGCAGAACCCACAGGTCAAAGGGCCCACCCCATTGTTCGGGGTGCAAACCTGTAAGCTTGTCAACTGCAAAACCTTCTGATCTGCAAAGGAATGGATAATTCGTCAAGGGTTTTACATCGATAAAACAATAAAGGGAACACAAATGGAAACGACCCTCATACACACTCTGATCTGTGTAAACAGTTCTTATGTATATATAAGAGGAATGATAGGGACAGATTGCCAATGGTTGTCAGAAACAACCTGAACCAAGCATAGAAATATTGTGCATTCTATAGATAGATGCGGCGCAGCCTGAACCAAGCTTACAAATATCATGCATTAAATAGATGAATGCAGTGGAACGCACACATAGTTTAATATTAATATATCCTGCAAGAGATGTGTAATATACATGTTCAGGACTTTAAATTTATGGGTAGAAGTAAACAAATATAGTCTGTCCAACGACGACCATCATGTATGTCTTTTATGGGCAAATTATCGCATGATAAATGGATTGGAAGGAGAAAACGAAAACCCTAGCTCGAATCTGTACCTAAGTGATATATTCTTCTCAGGCTTCTCAACTACGGCACTTCTGTGCACATAAAAATAATTGCAGATCCATCAACAACAAAATTAATTTCACATTGGTCAGAATCAGTTCAGATCTCACCTAATACAAACACATGCCCTCTTCATGAGACCCTGAACCTGCCCTTAGAGTTTAAATAAATGTACCATTTGATAGCAGACCAATATTTTATTTTTGCTTTATACATGACTTGCTCACTGCTCATGGTATAAAGCTAATCGGTTGTAAAGGGAACTGGAAAAACCACTCAAAACGTTAGTGAGCCCAAAAAAACTTCTGGAGTGAAGTATAACTACTGAAATGGAGCGCGCGTCTGCCGTCGAGATGCAACCGCTCGGGCGCTCGATCACAGAAAACGAATCCGGGGAATATGAGGACGGAAAGGTCTGCTGGTCTGCAATTGAGATGCAAAGAATCATGATTTATATTCAGGAGACCAAACATGGTAATAATCTAAATTTTCAGCTCGGGAACACAAACACTCGCAGCAATCTCGAAGGCACAAATTTGCCAATAATAGAACCAGATATAGACAGAAAGAACATCTTCACTCCCACTTAATCCAAGCAATTCACACCAAAAAAGTCTCCAACTTTCCTTTGGTTCCAGTCAATCACAACTTCAGAAACAACCTTCAATAATCTGCATTCAAGAGGTCAACTGAATTAAAAATATTGTAAGTAACAAGCATTTAGGCTGGTGATATTGTTATAAACGTGTTATCGAAGATTTGTAGAAACAAACTAAACGAGCTCTATCTTCTTTTCACTGCTTTTTTCTTCTGAGGATAGAAAAATAGAAATACCTCTGTTGGACCGCTCAAGTAGTAAAAGGGATCATTGTCCTTGCCTACACATGGGCCATGGCTCCAAATTCATAAGTCATGATCATTTGCATTCAGAGACTATCTTCAGAAGGATCTTGTTTGTGTTAGTGCTTCAGTATTGTCTGCGGCAAAGGATTAATAAGTTTGTTTTCAAGACAAATGTCGCATAGCAGCTAGCTGCGGTTGATATGTTCGTTGTGTATCTTGGCTGATTTTCCTGAATTCAGGCGTGAGGAAGGAAACATTAGAATCAGGAGTACAAAACCTTGTCTAGCATATATATTACACAACTACTATCTAACATCACAAACTGGCCTGCACTGGGGTAATAGGAAATGATCATATGACGAAGAATTAAACATAAAAGAAAATATTTTTGGAGAAGGAAGAACATGTCAAGAGGATCTGGTGAACCTGCTACGCATACACATGTGGACTTACGGTTCCGGTGAAGTGGAGCTGATGGAAGAGGGGATCACGAGCAGGGGCGCGATGGTTGGCGCTGGAGCTCATGGCGAAGTGGACCCGTGGCGTGGCAGCGGGGGAAGGGGTCGTTAGCGCGGGCAGTGGCATGAGGGACGTGAAGGGCGGCGGCGACTGGAGGTGGGGCGGCAGCCCCCGCTGGATCTGGCCGACAGCCACGGCTGGAGCTGGGCGGCGGCCGCAGCGGGAGGTGGCGGGCGGCCGCGACGGGCGGTGGCGCATCGCGAGACGGGCTAGCGTTGAGGGAGGAAGATGGGGAGGGGATCGGCGGCGGCTGTGAGGGCGAGGGCGAGGGCGGCGACTTGATGTGCGAGGGCAACGGCGAAGGGACCTAGAGGCTTCGCTCGCTCGCTCGCTCGTTCGCACGTTGCCAGTTCAAGATGGGTTTTTTTCGCTGGTTTTCTTTCGTCCGTTTTTTTTTTGGCTTGGAGGGGAGTACCTGGAGGCATCGCTCCCTCATAACATTGGTTGGTTCGATTTTTTTGGCGTGGAGGGAACTACCTGGGAGGTGCGAGGGAGGACGAAAATAAACCGTCTCTGGTGGGACGAAAATAAACCCGGAACAGAGACTACCAACTGAGACATTAGGAGTAGAGATTTCTACACGCCGGTGCAAAAGATTTTCAGCCCTTTATCAATAAAGAAACTAAGAAGCTAATTTCAGGAGGCTATGTGTATGCTGAAGTAACTACTCAGTCTCAAGTTAAGCCAAGATGTGGGAACTAATATCTCCCGCGTGTCAACAAAGAGATAGCTGGTATGTTTTGAGATGCCATTTTTTTTTGCCACCACATCCTCCATTCTATTTGAAGAGTTGATAAGTGCAGTGCAAACATATTTAAGTTCGCTCCAGTTATGCCGAACCTTTTTTGTTTGTGAAATTCAATTATACTCATGCAGATGCATGTGCAGATGAACTGAAGCAATTTCTTGGACACAGTAGGTTCATGTCCTCAATGATTACGTACGTACTCTTTTTTGCTGTCCCCCATTGGCCAAACATTCTCCTTATTGCAAGCATAATCCTGTGAGCAGGGGAAAAAAAGTTCCATTTGACTTTAAAAAAACATAAACATCTGCTCTCTCCATCTTAAAATAAGTGTCTTAAGCTTAGTATAATTTTATAGTATAATAGTACAAAATTGAGACACTTATTTTGGGACGGAGGAAGTATAACACTAAATCATTATTGTTTCATCCATTTTAAAATATTTATTTATTGAAGATGCTATTCTCTTTAATGTACGTCAATTTGTTGTACAGTTGGTAAAAAAATGCCCAAAAGCTAAATATGGACATGTACAAACCCTATATTTTTACCAATGGTAAATAACCAATCTTTCTTTAATATTTTGGGCCTGTCCTTCGTGCTTCCCCCATGTGTCCCTCCGTTGGCCTGCCAATGGCGGCGATGTTGTTCTGGCACCATGCACGGCCGCAAACACGTGCCAGCGATACTGCTTCTAGCTTCTTTTTTTTTTTTCATGAAAATACGATTTGTGTATCTTTTCAATGAAAGAGAGAAAAAAATACACGATAATCAGCCCATGCAGGACATACACATCAGATTGGGGTGCACTTTCCCTAAAAAAGAAAGAAAGATTGTTGTGCACTTGGGGGGGATGCTATCCAGGACACTGGCCCCAGCCCGTGCACAAAGAAGAGCCTCTTATCCCGGATAATCTGAACCAGCCCGAAATCCACCATGTGGTGAGAATGACCAATGTGGAAAGGCCTTTGTGCTGTTATGTGCGGAACATATTGAAGGCCGAGGCCCACTAGGCGAGGAAGTCTTTACCCATGTCGGGGTGGTCAAACAACACAACGAAAGCATGTCGTGCCAAACATTTTTAACACAATGACAGCATAGCGCTCATACACACGCGCATACACTCACTTCCATGCATACCCTACCTCTATGAGCACCTCCGAAAGACTGAGCCGGCATATCATCTTGAAATTTACAAAGTCGCCGTAGGCACCTCGTCGTCGACGGGAACATCTCCTCCCACTGAATGCGCATCGCCGGAAATCCTAAAATAAATTCAGGAATAAATGCGAACACCAGAACTTGAACTCTCATGTGCTGGAGATACCACAGTCCCTCTAACCATCCAACTACAGGTTGGGTCGTGCCAAACCTATCATGAGTATAATTTTGCAATAATTTTTACTCATGATTAAACCTAATAATCTCAAATTTTCTGTGAGAATTAATTAATAACTAGTGAATGCAAAAGATTGCAAATCTCTTTGTTTATTTTTGTCCCCTGCAGGGATGGACTATTTTAGGTGCAAATTCAAGCTATACATGGAAGATAATAGTCACAATGATCTTTTTTGCGGTAAAGCCACAGTGATCAATCCCAATTAATAGGAGGCACACCGTTTATTCCAGAGGAGAAGATGATGCCTGGTATGACTGTGAGCACCAGTACCAGTGGTTGTACCTGTGACGTCGACATCTTCTGTGAAGGCACCTAAGGTCAATTCGCACCGAAGGTGCACAAAAACCATATTCTGCCCACCGACAGTACATAAAGGCGAGAAAACCCTTCGTCGAGGAGAGTCACTCGTCCAACAAGCCATCCCTTCATGGTCGCCGTCAACATTCCCATCTACAATAGTAGTCGCCATTTCCATAGCCATCTCCATTAGCCACAATACTTGTAATCAGGAATACATAGTAATCTAAGGCGTGTAAGCATTCCTGTTAAAGTACCACTTTCTACCATGTCTCTTAGTTGTGATTCATCTGCGATGTGTGAGTATTCCCCTCACAATAAGGGCTGAGGCGTAGACACGCAGCCCTATGTACTTGTGCTAAGTGATTTTTTGTTTACTTTGAAAATAACGTTATTCAATGTGTTACACAACAGTTTTTGTCTCCTGTCTCTATCTACTTCGAAGGCCCCGTCGGTACCTGAGATACCGAGGATCGATCAAGGAGAGGTTAAGTGTAGAGAGAAGTAGAAGGCTATGACAAACTTCGCTAACAATAAGATTAGTATGGTAGTTTTAACTTTTTCTCTGGGGTACATAAGGTGCAACCATTAAACATCCAATGTGTTAGTCTGGTTAATCTCTTAATAACAAATGTAGCCCACGATACGGTAAGGACCTTGGTTAGACAGTAGAACCTCGATGGTGGCAACAGTTGGTGGGGGGTTATTTGGACGCATCTCCCACAAACGTGTTCAAAACAGATAAGTAACAATGTTAACTAGTCCCATATGTTGAATATCTAGATAGGATATCGAGCGCATGCATACGATTGCAAGGGAAACCTCTAGCCATGGCCTATTTACTTATAGTTGTTTCTTCCTATAAACTATGTAATCTGATAACAAGCTCTTGTAGAAATTACCTTCCCAAGACATGAATTATCGTGGTTTGAAAACCTAGGTCTACGTTAGGGAGAAATGGAACTATTCACATCTTAAACCAGATCGAAGGTAATCAACCATTTTTCCTGTGCTTGCCGATGAAGATTAATTGTTATCCTCGTAAGGTGACTAGATTCTTTGTTTTATTTTATTTTCAATTTTTAGTCTATTTTCTTCCCGAGTTTATTTCTCAAATGTTTATAAGAACTTCAATTTTTTTATTGCTACCAAAAAGTTTTGGGAGTTTGCAACTCCCAATGAAGATATTATGCGGGCACCAATTACACAACCTAAGTCGCAACAAACAGCATGAGATAAAAATCGGTTTATTTACCATGTTTCAGCAAAATCAATTTGAGGCTCTGCTTTTGAGGACGCTAGTATGTATTTGTACACTTTCACCAAGCTATCTGATATGGTGGCAGCGGCAGCGCGAGCAGGTAAATTTGGGAGAGGGAGAGAAATGAACGGCGTGCGCGGGGAAATTTATGACTTGTATGAAATCCATTTCAAGGAGGCGCACGGGAAGGAGGCTGAACCTATGTGACAGCCCGACAACTATTTTCCAGGTGCCTTCCATGTTTTCATGATAGCCGCACTATTTATTTGCTTGTTGCATTCATCATCACATCATTCGCATTGCCTTGGCACTCCATTGTCGTCACTTTTACAAACTTGAACCGTTCATAACTGTCGCTTCTCTCCGTTGTCTTCGTTGACCGTTCCGAGACAAACCACACTTGCACACGACCACCTAACATCTCCGCACGGCCCACATATCCCCCCTCGCAACATCTCCGAAATTGCCCCCGAACCTGAACCGCTCGATCATGACCGATCGGTTTGGATCATCCCTGAACATCCCCAGGTATCTTCAGTTTCTTTACCGCACTCCCCGAATATCCCCGAACATCACTGAAATTGCCCATTGTAAGGGTGTGTGATTTTTTCTGAGAAATAAGAGTGTGTGATAGGTGTGTCTTAATAGCACCATTCTGCACTAGTGATTTAAGACAGAAATAATGGTTTCAACATATGATTAAAGTAGTCGTGGTTCAGTACTAGAGTGTTACATCTACATTTTTTTCGGAAAGGGGGAAGAACCTGGCCTTTGCATCATCATGATGCACACAGACATATGGTGTTACAGCTACATGGGTTGCTAATACACACATCTACACAACACAAGCAAAGTTAGTATCTTGTTAACTGCAACATCTAGCCACTTAAACTTAGGTACATGAGTGCGCTCAGCCACGCCAACGAAATCGTTCACAACTTCATATAGGTCTATCCAAGTCACTGATATAAGTGTTCTAGACCTATCTCCAAGTTCATTAAAATGATAAACATTTCGGAGAAAAGAGATACAATTTTGAAGTCGCACCACATTACTAGACTTCTAGTGCCCATCTGCTAATGAATCTAAGAACAAGGGGGCATATGGAAGATAAGGAGTCCCGCAACCTGTGACGCCCCCGATTTAATCGTACACTAATCATGCACGCAAATGTGTACGATCAAGATCAGGGACTCACGGGAAGATATCACAACACAACTCTACAAATAAAATAAGTCATACAAGCATCATAATACAAGCCGGGGGCCTCGAGGGCTCGAATACAAGTGCTCGATCATAGACGAAGTCAGCGGAAGCAACAATATCTGAGTACGAGACATAAGTTAAAAAGGTTGCCTTAAGAAGGCTACCACAAACTGGGAATCTGAGATCGAAAGAGGAGCGGGCCTCCTGCTGGGATCCTCCTAAACTACTCTCTGGTAAATCGTCGGGCTGCTGCGTAGTAGTAGGCACCTCCGGTGTAGTAGTGGGCGTCATCGGCGGTGGCGTCACAGCTCCTGGGCTCCATCGTCTGATTGCAGCAATCGAGTATAGGTAGGGGAAAGGGGAAACAATGCAACCGTGAGTACTCATCCAAAGTACTGTAAGCAAGGAGCTACACTACATATGCATGGATATATGTGTAAAGGCCATATCAGTGGACTGAACTGCAGAATGCCAGAATAAGAGGGGGATAGCTAGTCTTAACGAAGACTACGCTTCTGGACACCTGTCTTGCAACAGGTAGGAGAGGGCAAACTGAAGTCCTCCAAGTAACATCACATAGTAATAATCCTACCCGCGATCCCTGCTCATACCCTCGAGCCAGAGCGACCACGGTTGTATCCGGCACTTGGAAGGGTGTGTTTTATCAAGTATCCGGTTCTAGTTGTCATAAGCTCAAGGTACAACTCCAAGTCATCCTGTTACCAGAAGATCACGGCTATCCGAATAGATTAACTTCCCTGCGGTGCACCATCTTACCCAAAGACGCTTGATCCCATTTGGCGGACACACTTTCTGGGTCATGCCCGGCGCGGAAGATCAACACGCCGCAGCCCACCTAGGCTCAACAGAGAGGCCAGACGCCGGTCTAAACCTAAAGCGCCGCAGTGCAGGCCCATCGCCTAATGCACACCTGCGTTGCGAACGCAGGCTGGAAGCAGACCTAGCCTAGTGGCGTTCAATCCAATCAGCGCGCCCGCTGGGCCGGCCTGGCGTCACGAAGTGCCGGCTGATACCACGGCCGGGATACCCATAACTACTCCAGCGTAGATGGTTAGTGCGTATAAGCTCGTAGCCAACTCAGATCAAATACCAAGACCTCGTTAAGCGTGTTAAGTAATCGCGAACGCCGAACAGGGCCAGGCCCACCTCTCTCCTAGGCGGTCTCAACCTGCCCTGCCGCTCCGCCACAAAGTAACGATTGGGGCCGTCGGGAACCAGGGCCCACCTCTACCGGGATGGAGCCACCGTCCTTTCAGCCCCCATCTCCGAGCAGTATCACGAGGTAATGTAACAGTGTAAAGTATATAGTATATGCCCGTGATCACCTCCCGAAGTGATCACAGCCCAAAGAGTATAGCATGGGCACGGACAAGAATGTAGGGCCTTGATGGAACACTAGCATCCTATACTAAGCGATGGGATAGCGGTAAAGTTATCAACGATGATAGCAAGGACAAAGCTATGCGAAGATAGGATTAATCGAAAGCGGTAACATGCTACACTACTCTAATGCAAGCGATATAGAGAAGAGTAGGCGATATCTGGTGATCAAAGGAGGGCTTGCCTGGTTGCTCTGGCAAGAGAGAGGTCGTCGACACCGTAGTCGATCACGAAGTCTGGCAGCCGGTCTCGGGGTCTCTAGGAAAAAAGTAACGGAGGGGGACATAATAAATAACATAGCAATCAAAGCATAACATAACAAAAGCGGTGCTAGAGGTGATCTAACGTGGTATGAGGTGGTACCGTTAAGGAGAAACATCAGGAAAGTTTTCCGATTTAGGACGTCTGTCGAACGGATGAACCGAGAGGAAAGTTTGCAGGTTCGATAGAGTTAGGGGTGTGTGGCGGACGAGCAGACTGCGTGTCAGGATCGTCTCGTCGTTACGAGCAACTTTCATGTTGAAATTATTTTAATCCGAGTTACGGATTAAAAGATATGATTTTCTAAAGTATTTATTAATTTCTGGAATTTAATTAAATATTTAAATTAATTCGAAAAACAGATTAATGACATCAGCATGATGTCATGCTGACATCAGCAGTCAACATTGACTGTTGACCAAGTCAACCTGACATGTGGGTCCAGGGGGACCCACCTGTCATCCTCTAATTAAGTTAATTAGGATTAGGTTAAATTAACTATAGTTTAATTAAACTTAATTAGTTAATTGAATTAATTAACCCGAATTAATTAACTTAAGTAATTACTTAATTAATTAATTATTAATTTATTTAATTTTTTAAACCAATTTATTTTTATTTTCTAATAAAGTCAGGGTGGGGCCCTTGTCGGTGACCCTGGGGTCTTAGCAGTTATAGCATGGCCAGAAATGTGGCGCTAATATGGCGCCTACCAGAGAGGGCCGAGCGCAGAGGGGTGTCGGCGTGCTGAGGTCTCTGTGGCGCCAGTGGTCACCGAGTGGAAACGGCGGGAGGAGCAAGGTGCGAGGCGTGTGCAGTGCAAGACGCCACCTGGGGACGGCACGCCCGGGCGGCGAAACCACGCAGCGCCAATGAGTCGGGGAAGAAGGCCACAGCGTAAGCGCGTCTGAAGAGAGAAGGAGGGCCTCACAGGTGGGTAGGGACTCGGGCGGCGAGGTGGTCGAGGTGGCGTCCGACGGGCGACGAGGCCGAGGGAGGTTCAGACGGAGGTGTTCCGGTCGAGGGAGGTGGCGGCGGGCAGTGGGGAAGGGCGCCCAGCGAGGACGCGTCGAAGCGCGCAGTTGTCCTCGGTATGGCGTGGGTCGGAGAGGTGGCCGACGAGGCGCGGCGCCGACGATGAAGCGGTCGGCAGGGCGTCCGACATGGCGGCAGTTCGCAGACAGCGATGTGGCTGCGGCGGGACCGCGGCGGTGTGCAGCTCGAAGGAGGAGGCGGCGATGCGAGAGGGCGACGGGGCATTTGGGGGCGGGAGGGCGAGGAGGCGCCGGCGGGGACGGGCGGCGCCATCCGGCGACGGGGCGAATGGATGAGGCGGCGGGGTTCGGGGCGCCGTCGGGAGGTTCGCCCCCCCCCCCCAATCCCGATCTGGATCGGGCGTGGGGGCGGGGGGGGGGGGAGAGAGGAGTGGGGCGTGGGGAGTGGGGGTGCGGGTGGCCTATAGGCGGTGGGGGCGGCCGGCTTGGTAGGCCGCCCAGCCGGTGGGCCGGGTGGCCCAGACCTTCTCCTTTTTTGTTTTTGCCCTTTTCCCTTTTCTTTTCTTTTCTTGTTTTAATTTAGTTCCTCTTTTATTTTAGCTTTACAAAATTACAAAAGTGGCACCTAATTTAGTGTTACAAATTGTGCCTTTGCCACCAATAATTTAGCTCTTCAAAAATAAAATGGTTTGTAAGAGTTTATTATTTTTAAAAGCATTTAAGTAATAGTTTTACCTACTACCTTAATTACTTAAGTGCATTTAAACCTTTTATAAAATGTGGTTCCTCCGTTCATAATTACTTATGAATTAGTTGGAACCACCCAAACACTAGTTTTAATATCTGAAATTTTTATTGTTTGACTTTATTTTGAATTTGAACTTTGAACCGGATTTGATCGAACGCGAGATTTGTCAACGGTAACCGAGGTGACGTGGCATCATTAGTGCGGATTACTGTAGCTTAATTACCCAGGCGTCACAATTCTCCTCCACTACAAGAAATATCGTCCCGAGATTTAAGAGGGGAGCAAGGGGGAAAGGTCCGGTTACGATAATCTAACGGATCTTCTCGAAGAAGGTAATCCCTCTCGTTGATGTCTTCAATCCTTTATTCCGATGCATCATGATAAACTGGTCATCATTTCTTCGGGAACTCTATCGTACTTACGAAAGGTAAGGGGCAGCTCACTATGACATAATACTTTTAAGGGAAACAATGCAGGGCTAACCCATGAGCTAGTATAAGATCATCTCTCGAGTTGAACATTTGAAATACCTCGAGAGTAAGGTGCTGAAAAGTACCATAATAGGCTCCAAGCGGATAGATAGTTGCTCGAAGCTTTGAACCAGAGCGAGAAAGGGGTTCAGAGTAGCGAGAGTAAGTATCGCGTCTGATACCAGAATAGATCACTATGACGGTGGCCCGTGAATTACATACGAGGCCACGTGCGAGGAATAACTTTGGAAATAGGGGGTGTACAGGACAGTCAGGTTTCGATCCTGTGACCTGCGGGTTATGGGCCCACCATGTGGTTAAAAGTAGAAGGTTGTTGACATCACCTTGCGATCATGTAAGCAAGGCATGTCGAGAAGAGTCTCGAGGGTCATGTCGGCAACAACATAGGTACCAAGGGCGAGGGTCGAAGAGAACCATTTTCACCTTTCGTTGAGCGAGGCGGACCAATAGGCAAGGTTCTCGTTCATCGGTGGTTACCGAAATGTCACCAACAATAGTAATGTGAGGTCTTCTTGGCGGTGTTGTAACATGAGGTGCTTGCATAAGCAAAGGATTATTACTGCTTATATCATATAGATCATAGGAAAGGTTTAAACAAACCAATGGATAGAAAATATGATCATCAGTTAAAGCAGAACAATGGAAAGGATAATATGTTTAAACACATATTTCAAGGGTATATCCTTCCCAAGGACAAGCGAGCAAGATATCCACGACAGGAGATAATGTAGAAAACCCTTTAGGTAAGGGAGAGAAATTTCATGACATTACCCATACAACGGTGTTTGGATAATTGAGCAAGAAACATATAGCATTGGGCTTGAATGTTCTTGTTGAAAATCGAGTATCACACAGACATGTTTCGAGATAGCATTGACATGGCCTTCAGGTGAAGATCAGACTTTGGAATCACGAAGGATCCATCAAGAATAACTTGTAGAATCAGTATTACAATTCCTCATGGATGAATGGATAACCTTGCTGAAAAGGAATCTATAATGATAGGTCCTCCAGCCGGGGGGGGGGGGGTGCTAGGCATGACATCATGCTACCGGGTCATCAAAGGACCAACATCATTACTCTTGGAAAGTGGTCCCAACCATCATATCTGACCGAGATTCAGATCCGATTGGTGTCAGGATACCTCAGACTTAGGATACCTGAGAAGAAAAGGTGCAACGCAAATTGATGAGATGACAATGTAAGATTCTCGGGGAAAAGAACTATGATGTGATTTCCGTTAACAAGAGTCCATCATTAATCCAAGGAGAGGACAAGGAGGTGTCTGGTGAACTCAACGGCAGTTCACCGAGATTCCCAAAAGATGGACTTCCACAATTAAGTGAACAGGAGATAACATTTGTCAGATCAAATGATATAAGGAAGTATGCTCGAGGAAAACATACACAAGTAAACATTGGTTGAAAGGTGCGCCCGATGGGTTGGGTTGCACGACCAATGTCAGAATGGTGATTCAGAGAAGTATTTCTATGTCAAGAATTCTCAAGAGGTGGAACAATCTCAGAACATTCTTGACATAAAGGATGGCAATACTCCAAGGTAAGGAAGAACAATTGCTGGGTAGCAAGGAACTCACAGTATGACACCAAACATGAACAAGCTTGTGTTTGGTGGGAAGGCAATAAAGTGGTCGATGATAATACAATTCATCGAGGGCAAGGATGGTATTTCTCATCATGAATTCAATTGATATCCTGGATGAGCTCAGAATGCTGATGATCACGACACCTTTGTCGCGAGAGTTCATGAAGATGTAATCGATCGGCGACGACATCAATTCAAAGTAATGATGAAGTGAAAGGGGTATTGGAACCAAGGGTACGACACAAACTCGAAACCAAGCTTGTTGTTCTAGGAGTAATGATATGACGATGAGGATCGACGTAAGGTTAGTTCATCGTCGAAAATTGTGCTCCGAGAGGAAGGACCGGTTAGCACAGTTAAAAACATCACCACAATGATATAGCCAAACAGGCTAGGGATGGGTGGTCGGGTACAAACTCGTATTTATAGAAGCTTACTGAAGAGTTGTTGAACCGTAGTGCGGACTCGGTTCATTTATCGGTGTCCTTGAGTGTTTAATAACTCAGAGCCCGTGAAAATTGGAATCAGTGGGAAGGTAGCACTTGATGAAGAACTCATAAGAAGTTATGCAGTTCCAAGGTAATCTCGAGATACCAGGGGGTAATACTCGATGACATATCAAAGTAGAGGTTGGACGGGGGTATTGCTCTACAGAAGACAAGTGCTAAAACTTGCACGAGAAATGGTATTTAAAAGAGAACATGGTCGGAACCACGATTGCAAAAGGCCAGATCCCTGATATAAGAAAAACTTATACCAAGGGAATAATTAATTTAAGAGAAGCTCTAATGATAAGATCTACATCGTGTCCATGGGCATGAACACAAAGTTCAAGGTCGACTCCCACTTCTCCAATGCATAACCTTTCATTCACTTCTCACCTTCGAGGAAGTTGTAGTGTTGAAATTTTATCTGGCAAAATACCAGAAGTGTATGACTCATGAAAACTGTCGAGTTCACACATACTAAGGAAGGCATAGGTTCAACCCATAGGGGCTTCTTAGAAACATATACCACAAGTTTCAAGAGTAAATAACACAAGCCCGAAAGCGAGCATGGTTGTGGCCAAGCAGAGGATACCACTTAACAAAGGTATTATGTATCGGGGAAGAACTCACAAAGTGATCAAGTGTGAAGGTCATTGTGGGATAACAATCCAACGAAGGACTTGATGGTCCACAAGGGATACGATCTGAGTATCGGTACTCAACTAGAGGAAGAAGAATGCAAGGAGATCAGGTTATAGAAACAACTGACTAACTCATTTGTCAAATGCAAAGGAAATATGATTTCCAATTTCAAGGGATCAGAAGCAATGCTCTGATTAGGGATGGATAAGTTGAATAGCCTTAGGGTACAATCAACGACAATTGGATTGGTTGAGAACCAATTCCAGTTAAAAGAATGGCAGCTCAGCCGGAAAGATAATTTATAAGGATCAATGATGATTGCGTGTATTCGTAAACATACTGAGTCAACAGACTCAAAATGATAATGACAAGGAATGTCAATAAGACTAGAGACTTATGGGATTAACCATAACGCAAGCAAGCAAGAATTTCAAGAGCAATAGGCTACTCAGGATTTTCGGAAGTTCAAATAGTATTATGAATACTTTTGTGAAATACATGAATCAACTGGGGATGAGCGGATACTCGACAAGTGCGAGGATTTATTTGAAGGGGTATTCATGTGGCAAAGAACTGCTAGGCAGTAGGCACAAAGTATTCTCGGAACAATAGAGAAAACTTTGGGATATCTTGTAATAACAAGATCAATGGGGGATGATCGTATGAATGGCAAGTGTAAGTAGTTATCCATAAGGATTTATCGGTGGAAGGGAATTGCAAACGCGATGAACACAAGTTCTCGGGTTAACAATGACAAGATATCTTGGGGTCTTCACGTGCAGCAGACGATCGTCCGTAATAAGGGGCTCTCCGGGAGGAAGTAATCACGAGAACCTAGAGTCGGAGTTAGTAAAATCGTTTAACCCGAATAGAAGAGAGTTCAGAATCCCAGAGTAAAGATCGAGGAGTAAAAGATCCTAGTACCACCCGATGGCGACGTGGGCCCGTAAGGCACACAGCCAAGTTAGTAAAGTTTTTGCAATGTCTAGACTCGACTTCGGCCAAGGAGTGTGGAAGGGGATTCTACAGGAGTCGGCTCGATACCAACTTCAGACGCCCGATTTAATCGTACACTAATCATGCACGCAAATGTGTACGATCAAGATCGTGGACTCACGGGAAGATATCACAACACAACTCTAAAAATAAAATAAGTCATACAAGCATCATAATACAAGCCGGGGGCCTCAAGGGCTCGAATACAAATGCTCGATCATAGAAGAGTCACCGGAAGCAACAATATCTGAGTACAGACATAAGTTAAACAAGTTGCCTTAAGAAGGCTACCACAAACTGGGATCTGAGATCGAAGAGGAGCAGGCCTCACCCGGGGATCCTCCTAAACTACTCCTGGTCGCCGTTGAGCTGCTGCGTAGTAGTAGGCACCTCCGGTGTAGTAGTAAATCATCGACGGTGGCGTCTGGCTCACAGGCTCCATCGTCGATTGCAGCAATCGAGTATAGGTAGGGGGAAAAGGAAACAATGCAACCGTGAGTACTCATCCAAAGTACTGCAAGCAAGGAGCTACACTACATATGCATGGATATATGTGTAAAGGCCATATCGATGGACTGAAGCTGAGAATGCCGTAATAAGAGGGGATAGCTAGTCTTAACGAAGACTACGCTCGGACACTGTCTTGCAACAGTAGGAGAGGGCAAGCGGAAGTCCTCCAAGTAACATCACATAGTAATAATCCTACCGGCGATCCCTGCTCCATATCCACTGAGCGGAAGCGACCACCGGTTATGTCAGCACTTGGAAGGGTGTGTTTTATCAAGTATCCGGTTCTAGTTGTCATAAGCTCAAGGTACAACTCCAAGTCGTCCCATACCGAAGATCACGGCTATCCGAATAGATTAACTTCCTGCAGGGTGCACCATCTTACCCAGACGCTTGATCCCACTTGGCCGGACACACTTTCACGGGTCATGCCCGCCGCGGAAGATCAACACGCCGCAGCCCCACCTAGGCTCAACAGAGAGGCCAGCACGCGGTCTAAACCTAAAGCGCCGAAGTGCAGGCCCGCCCATCGCCCAATGCACACCTGCGTTCTGACGCAACGCGCCGGAAGCAGACCTAGCCTAGTGGTGTTCCAGTCCAATCCGGCGGCAGCGCCGATCGTGCCAAGGCCACGAAGTGCCATTTGATACCACGACGCGGGATACCCATAACTACTCCAGCGTAGATGGTTAGTGCGTATAAGCTCGTAGCCAACTCAGATCAAATACCAAGACCTCGTTAAGCATGTTAAGTAATGTCGCGAGCATGAACAGGGCCAGGCCCACCTCTCTCCTAAAGGCGGTCTCAACCTGCCACCCGCTCCGCCACAAAGTAACAGTTGGGGGCCGTCAGAACCTGTGCCCACCTCTGCGGGATGGAGCCACTGTCCTTTCAACCCCCATCTCCGAGCGATTATCACGGTAATGTAACGATTGTAAAGTATATAGTATATGCCCGTGATCACCTCCCGAAGTGATCACAGCCCGATCAGTATAGCATGGCAGACGGACAAGAATGTAGGGCCACCTTGATGGAACACTAGCATCCTATACTAAGCGATAGGATAGCGAGGTAAAGTTATCAACGATGGTAGCAAGGACAAGCTATGCGGCGGTATAGGATTAACCGAAAGCAGTAACATGCTACACTACTCTAATGCAAGCAGTATAGAGAAGAGTAGGCGATATCTGGTGATCAAAGGAGGGGCTTGCCTGGTTGCTCTGGCAAGAGAGAGGGAATTAAATCGACACCGTAGTCGATCACGAGGGGGGTACCGGCGGTCTCGGGTCTACCGGAAAAGTAACGAGGGGGGACATAATAAATAACATAGCAATCAAAGCATAACATAACAAAGCGGTGCTAGAGGTGATCTAACGTGGTATGAGGTGGTACCGTTAAGGAGGGAAACATCCGGAAAGTTTTCCGGATTAGAGACGTCTGTCGAAGACGGATGAACCGGAGAGGAAAGTTTGCAGGTTCGATAGGTTAGGGGTGTGTGGCGACGAGCGGACTGCGTATCCGGATCGCCTCGTCGTTACGAGCAACTTTCATGTTGAAATTATTTTAATCCGAGTTACGGATTAAAAGATATGATTTTCTAAAGTATTTATTAATTTACGGAATTTAATTAAATATTTAAATTAATTCAAAAACAGATTAATGACATCAAGCATGATGTCATGTTGACATCAGCGATCAACATTGACTGTTGACCAAGTCAACTTGACATGTGGGTCCGGGGGACCCACATCATCCTCTAATTAAGTTAATTAGGATTAGGTTAAATTAACTATAGTTTAATTAAACTTAATTAGTTAATTGAATTAATTAACCCGAATTAATTAACTTAAGTAATTACTTAATTAATTAATTATTAATTTATTTAATTTTTTTTAAACCAATTTATTTTTATTTTCTAATAAAGTCCGGGGTGGGGGCCCCTAAGTCGGTGACCCAGGGTCATAAGCAGTTAAGCCTTAGTATGCGGCAAAGCCAGCTGGCGCTTGACCTAGGAAGAGGGCCGAGGAAGGCGCGAGGCGTCGGCGTCGGTGAGGTCTCTGGCCTTGTGGCCTTGTGATCACCGGAGTGGAACGCCTTGGCGAGGCCGCAAGGTCTTGGCGTGGCTTGGTCTGGCGCCGGCGCCTGAGGGGGCCTTGACAACACGCCGGGCGAGGCGAAATGGCCAGCCAATGAGTCGGGGAAGAAGGCCACGGCGTGGCGCGTCTTGAGAAGAGAGAAGGAGGGGCCCTCACGGGGTGGGTAGGGACTCGAGGCAGCGAGGCGAGGTGGTCGAGGTGGCGTCCGACGCAGCGACGAGGCCGAGGGAGGTTCGGCGACGGAGGTGTTCCGGTCGGGAGGTGACGAGGCGGGCAGTGGGGAAGCGCCCGGCGAGGCCGTCGGGCGCAGTGTCCTCGAAGCGCGGGCGTGGGTCGGAGAGGTGGCCGGCGAGCTGGCGCCCAGCGATGAAGCGGTCGGGCAGGGGCGTCCGATCACATGGCCGGGTTCAGCAGACAGCGATGTGGCTGGCGGGACCGGCGATGCAGCTCGAAGGAGGAGGCGGCGATCACGAGAGGGCGACGGGCATTTGGGGAGGGCGAGGAGGCGCCCGGTGAGGACGGGCGGCGCCGTCTCCGGCAACGGGCGAATGGATGAGGCGGCGGGGTTCGGGCGCCCGTCGGAGGTTCGCCCCGATCCCGATCTGGATCGGGTGTGGGGATGGGGAGGGAGAGGAGTGGGGGCGAGGAGTGGGGTGCGGGTGGCCTATAGGCGGGCGGCCGGCTGGGCAGTGGGCGGCCTGGTAGCCGCCCGGCTGGGCCAGTGGCCCAGTTGAGAGGGCCTTCTCCTTTTTTGTTTTTGCCTTTTTCCCTTTTCTTTTCTTTTTACTGTTTTAATTTAGTTCCTCTTTTATTTTAGCTTTACAAAATTACAAAAGTGGCACCTAATTTAGTGTTACAAATTGTGCCTTTGCCACCAATAATTTAGCTCTTCAAAAATAAAATGGTTTGTAATAGTTTATTATTTTTAAAAGCATTTAAGTAATAGTTTTACCTACTACCTTAATTACTTAAGTGCATTTAAACCTTTTATAAAAATGTGGTTCCTCCGTTCATAATTACTTATGAATTAGTTGGAACCACCCGAACACTAGTTTTAATATCTGAAAATTTTTATTGTTTGACTTTATTTTGAATTTGAACTTTGAATCGGATTTGATCGAACGCGAGATTTGTCAACGGTAACCGAGGTGACGTGGCATCATTAGTGCGGATTACTGTAGCTTAATTACCCGGGCGTCACACAACCCCATGTCAAATTAAATACAAAACACAGCTCCCTAGAATCTATTTCATATGACATTAGTTCCGCTAATCGACGACTCTTCTTGCGTACATTATATACTCCCTCCATTTTTATTTACTTCGCGTATTAGCTTTGGTTAAAGTCAAGCTTTAAACTTTGATCAAATTTATAGACCAAAATATTGGCATATACAATAACAAACCAATGCCATTAGATTCATTGATAAATGTACTTCCACATCATATAGGTTTAGTATGGTAAATGTTTATATTCTTTTCTATAAACTTGGTCAAACTTTAGGAAGTTTGATTTCAGTCAACTCTAATATGCGGAGTAAATAAAAACGGAGGGAGTATCAAATTGTATTCAGGGTGGATTGAGATAACTTCGTACTTATTTGTTATCAACGGGTAGCGGTACATATTTTAGGTTTGGTAGAAGATGCCGGCGAGGGTTGACTGAGGCAGATTCTTGCGGTGCTCGGGGTGAGAGACGAGGTCGCGCCATCGCGTGCAGACACACTTGCAACGGTGGGTGGACTTGTATGGCACGCGGGAGATGATCTCGACGAGGAGGTAGTCCGAGAGCTCGGACACCGGGCTCCTCTCAGCACCCCTCTTCTTCTTGGTGCCGCGAGACATCACCGGTCAACCTGCAGATCGGCAGGGAGGAGAAAGATTAGAGGATCCATCCATGGTGATGGAGAGCGTGAGGGGAGAGAGGAACTACTTGAAGCGAGAGTTGGCCTGCGAGGGTTTGGGGGCGGCGGCGAAAGAGGCGGAAGAGAAAAGACGAGGCGGTGCGTATATATATGGGCTTTATTTGGGCCATACCGTATGGGTCGTTGAGAAGCGGAAGTAAAAAAAATGGCGGGGAAGAGAAGCGGAAGTAGATACACGTCATCTCCGAAGTGAATAAAATGTTCAAAAATAATAATAATCTCCTAAGTGTATACGAGTAGTACGTTACACGCCCTGGATTTTGCACGATTACTGGAGCAGATTGTAGTAGCATTGATAGGGCCTCCTAGTTTCATTACTCATGCGAATTTTTTTTAGAACACAATACAGATGCAGGACACTCATATATATGTGCATACACTCACTTTTATAACTGTACACAGAAAAATATTTGGTGCTACAGAAGCACCTCCCGCGCAACCTCGGTTGCCGATCTGAGATCCAATGGACAACATCGCGGGATGTGGACCAAAGTGTCATTTCTGGAATGTTTGGGGGATTTTCTGCAACATTCATGCTGGATTTGTCTCTTTTGTATCTCAATGTGTATTTTGAATATTGATTTGAAATTTTAAGGGATTGTACATTCATGTGATGCTAACATCCACAATTTTTTTGGATTTTTTTGAAGCATTTAAATCTGCATTATGAAAACTTGGAGCACCTAATGTGAGGTGCTCCCGTAGCACTAGATATTCACCCGAACGCACACACACGCAAACCCTACCCCTATGAGCACCTCCGAGTGACTGGGCCGGCATATCATTTTTAGATTGACGAAGTCAACACAAGCGCCTCGTAGTCGACGGGAACGTTCCTCCCACTGAATGGGTATCACCGGAAATCTTGAAATAAATCCAATATAATGTGAGCACCAGAATTTGAACCCTGGTGGGCTGGGGATACCGGGAAAGTATCTGGTGCACCGGTGCTTGTGGTGCTACTGGTGCACCGGACCCCCAAGGGTGTTCAAAAATATTTTGAAAAAACGGAAAAAATTGTAGCACATTGGCGGAACATCAGTCTGTCGTCGTAAAAATTCAAATTAAAATTCAAAATATTGCATGAGATACAAAAATAACAAATTTGGCATCAACATGTTAATGGGCCAAATCTAAAGCCCAACTTATGTTGTGTACTATCCCGTGCCGATTTTGTGATTTTTGTACCTCGGGCAATGTTTCAAATTTTGAGTTGAAATTTTGCAACAATATGGGCCGATATTGTGTGAATGTGCTAATTTATTTTTTCTAGTTTTTTCGAACATTTTTAAATGCTTTTTGGGCGTCCGATGCACCGGTAGCATCACAAACACAGGTGCACCAGATACTTTCCCTGGGGATACCAATGTCATCTTAACCATCCAACCACAAATTGGTTCGCATTACTCATGTGTATTAGTCCGTGTGGTACTTGTTCAAATGGACGGATAAAAATTCCCCCCAAACTCAAATCTAATGACATTACTCTTTTGTCATAGTTTGCAATCTGAATTGCTTACTACAGCAAACAAAAAAAATAAGTTTTGCTTCCATCTCTCCTCTTCCTCAATGTGAAAAAGGAAGGCGCTTCCTTCTTTCTTTTCCTACCCTCAGTTCTTTGTTCCACTTGTGCAGATAGGTTAGCCATGCTGGGCGTTCGGGTTTGCCCAAGAATTTAACACCCAAAATTTGTCCAAAAAAGTTGCCACCTGAAATTTTGTGTTCAAGTAATCCTAAAAATTTGCCAACTGAAATTTGTCCAAAAAATTTGCCACCAAAAAATTTGCACATGTGGTCAGAGGAGCCTAGTTGGGTCACCGACACGGTAAGGACATCGAGTCGACAAGGGGAAAGAGGAGAGTGGAGCGTGGCGGTGGTCAGGTGCCACACGGCTTGGTGATGCACATCTCGTCAAAGGAGACTAATTGAGGCACCGATGTGGTAAGGAGAGCGATTGGGCAAGGGGAAAGAGGAGAGAGGAGGGCGGCGCGGGTTGTAGACTCGTCGGTGAACGAAAGAGAAGGCGTCGAAGGATAACAGTTGGTGGACCGACAGTGCTGCAAATGGAGGCTTAGGTAGTGGGCACTATGAATGCGGGGTTTGGCGACTGGTAGTTGGTGTCGAGGAATGGTGCATTGAGGATGGAGGCCCAGGCTTCGCGCAGGAAACATATGTTTTACGAGGTGATTTTTGGCTGGACTTGGGTTGTCTCCTCTCAGTGGGATTTTTTTACCGGTCCGCAATATTTATTACTTGCTATTCGGTTAATTCGAGTACTGTGACTTATAACCCTAATTTACTAATAGAATTTGGGTTTCCAAAACTGCTATCCAATGTGGTGCTCGAGTTTTTCGGGTTCGGGCTTCATGTATACGATTTTGTGCCCAGCGTGTGTATGTCTTGACGTTATAGGTGATAGTGGGTGGGGAGTAAAATAAAATTTCCCCAATGCTAGCTCCATCTTGCCAGTGGAAATGCTGGTTCTTTGGGGCTTCTTCTCAGTTGTTCCTGTCCGGTAGATCTAGGGTTTCCAGGTACTACTGGAGAGGTGTCATAGGTGACAGCACCATGGCATTTTATTTTTCCAGCTGGCTTCGACTTGTCGCACTGAGATTGGTGTAGTGCCACAAACAAGCCGGTAGGAGTTGAATAGGAAGATAGCCTGTGGTGGTCGCTTTGCTGCACGATGACGGTGTTAAAAGTCGAAAGAGGATAGGTAGAATGGGGCTGGGTCGCCAGATCAAGAAGGCAAATTTGGTGATTCTCCATCAAGGCATTAGGCCGGTCGAGGTGGCTCTAAGACCGAGAAGTATAAGGGTATTTCGTAGTTGACGTGGCACGAAGATAAAGGCCTCGCCTACGACAAACTGGTTCTATATTGACACAAAAAGCTACATGGCGATGAAGAGCTCTCAACTACGAGGATGATCGCAACAAGCTTCTCTGCCCCTTGTTCATCATAGCGACAGATGGTGGACTTATTCCAAAGCAGGACCCTAGGAACCTAGGTGTTATTTTTCTTCTGTTGGGGTGTTTTCCTCTATTGTCCCAAAGATACATGTCCTTTCTTGTGTTCTTTGGCTGTTTCCGAATGTGTGATGTACTGAGGTAGGGGGAGGTCACCGACAACTGCTGACCACACCATAGCCATCGCAACGCACCAATGTGGACCACCGTAACATCAATGTCAGGAGGCCTCCCGCCTCCCTCCCCAAATAGGCCTTCACACCACCACTCGCCAGCTATCGGAGTAACCTGCATAGAGCTACCGATACCACCGATTAGGTGCCGCTATCGGCTGACTCACCAAGCCCCTGAGAAAAGGAGGTTGAGGTCCACCGCCACAACTGTGCCACCAAAAGTGCAACTATCCCTAGGTGGTTTTGGTAATTCCTAACAATATGTAGCTCATTGAGCTAATGCTATTTCAAGATGAATATTTCAGGAAAGCTCAATGATTGGCATGGCATGGATGAGAAAAGTGGACCCCTCAAAATGCTAAGGACAAAAGGATTGGCTCAAGCTTAAAGCTCAAGACTCTACATTTTCTATTTTAGTGATCCAAGATCACATTGAGTCTATAGGAAAAGCCAATACTATCAAGGAGGGATGAGGTGTTGCTTAATGGCTTACTTGCTCAAAATGCTTAGTGATATGCTCCAAAACCCTCAACTACTTTCTCACATCCACATATGACCTAAACCAAAAGTCAAACTGCGCCCCACCGATTCTTTCTATCCGGCGCCACCGAGTTCAGATGTCATAGCCACTGCCACAAACCCTAGGAAAATCGGTCTCATCGATAGGGATCTCGGTCTCACCGAATGGGATTGTAATCTCTCTGTTTCCCTTCGTAACGTTTCGGTATCACCGAGATGAGCGATCGGTCCCACTGAGATTGCAATGTAAACTATCTGTTTCCCTTTCTTAACATTTCGGTCTCACCGAAATGAGCGAACCGGTCCCACCGAGTTTACCTGACCAACTCTCTGGTTAGCTTATTACCAAAATCGGTCTCACCGAGTTTGTGTAATCGGTCTCACCGAGATTAAGTTATGCCCTAACCCTATCCATATCGGTCCTACCGAGTTGCATGTCGGTCCCACCGAAAATCTTAACGGTCACTAGATTTGCTAAATTGGTCGGACCGAGTTTCTCAATTCGGTCCCACCGAGATTGGCAAGTTGTGTGTAACGGTTAGATTTTGTGTGGAGGCTATATATACCCCTCCACCTCCTCTTCATTCGTGGAGAGAGCCATCAGAATGAACCTACACTTCCAACTTACATTTTCTGAGAGAGAACCACCTACACTTGTGTTGAGGCCAATATATTCCATTCCTACCATATGAATCTTGATCTCTAGCCTTCCCCAAGTTGCTTTCCACTCAAATCTTCTTTCCACCAAATCCAAATACTGTGAGAGAGCGTTGAGTGTTGGGGAGACTATCATTTGAAGCACAAGAGCAAGGAGTTCATCATCAACACACCATTTGTTACTTCTTGGAGAGTGGTGTCTCCTAGATTGGCTAGGTGTCACTTGGGAACCTCCGACAAGATTGTGGAGTTGAACCAAGGAGTTTGTAAGGGCAAGGAGATCGCCTACTTCGTGAAGATCTACCGCTAGTGAGGCAAGTCCTTCGTGGGCGACGGCCATGGTGGGATAGACAAGGTTGCTTCTTCGTGGACCCTTCGTGGGTGGAGCCCTCCGTGGACTCACGCAGCCGTTACCCTTCGTGGGTAAAAGTCTCCATCAACGTGGATGTACGATAGCACCACCTATCGGAACCACGACAAAAACATCCGTGTCTCCAATTGCATTTGAATTCTCCAAACCCTTCCATTTACATTCTTCCAAGTTGCATGCTTTACTTTCCGCTGCTCATATACTCTTTGCATGCTTGCTTGAATTGTGTTAAGATTGCTTGACTTGTGCTAAATTAGCTAAAATCTGCCAAAAACTAAAATTGGGAAAAGGATAAGTTTTATTTGGTCAAGTAGTCTTATCACCCCTCTAGACATACTTTCGATCCTACAAGTGGTATCAGAGCTTTGGTCTCCATTTGCTTTGATTTCCATAGCTTTTGGTAGTCATAGCCTTGGTTTCACAACCTAGGAGAGTATGATGTCTAGCGAGGGAAACTATCACCGTAGAGGTCCTTACTTTGATGGTACTAATTTTGCTAGTTGGAAGCATAAGATGAAAATGCATATTCTTGGACATAACCCTGCCGTTTGGGATATTGTGTGCATCGGCTTGCAAGGTGAATTCTTTGATGGGAGAGAACCGAACCGTGAAGCTAGCGCGGAAGAGCTGAAGATGCTGCAATATAACGCTCAAGCTTGTGATATCCTCTTCAACGGATTGTGCCCCGAAGAATTCGACAAAATCAGCCGTCTTGAGAATGCAAAGGAAATTTGGGATACTTTGATTGATATGCACGAAGGTACCGACTCATTCGAGGAATTCAAGTTGGATGTGCTTCAAAGTCAGCTTGACAAGTTCAAAATGAAGGATGGTGAAGGTGTCGCTGAAATGTACTCTAGGCTTGCTCTTATCACAAATGAGACTGCCGTCTTAGGAAGTGAAGAGATGACCGACAAATTCGTCATCAAGAAGATTCTAAGAGCTTTGGACGGAAAATATGATACCGTGTGCACATTGATCCAAATGATGCCCAATTACAAAGATCTCAAGCCAACAGAAGTCATTGGAAGAATTGTTGCTCATGAGATGTCACTCAAGGATAAGGAGGAGCTCCACAACAAGTCAAGTGGTGCTTACAAAGCCTCATGTGAAGCTCCCACATCATCAAGTGAGAAACAAACCTTCAATGAAGAATTGAGCCTAATGGTGAAGAACTTCAACAAGTTTTACAAGAATAGAAGCAAAGAGAGAAGCTCCAAGTCAAGGTCCTACAATGACAAAAGATCTTCTAGTCGAGAGCGTAATTGCTACAATTGTGGAAGACCCGGACACTATTCCAATGAGTGTACGACTCCCTACAAAAGAAGAGAAGAATCACCTAAGAGGAGAAGTATAAGAGAAGAATCAACACCAAGAGAGAGAAGGAGTAGAGATGATCGTTATGAATGAAGAACATCCTGGAGAAGCAAGGATTCGGAAAGAAAGGACAAGTCATCAAGGAGCTACACAAAATGAAGACATCAAGCTCATGTTGGTGAATGGGTATCCGGCTCCGACTCCGACAATCACTCCGAGGGAAGCTATCACTCGACTCGAATATACTCAAGATGAAGGTGTTGCCGGTCTAGCACTTTGTCGCCAACCAAATCCTACGACATATTTGATTCACCAAATGAAGGACTTGGAAGATGCTTCATGGCTAAAGGCCCAAAGGTATCACACCCCGAATAGGTTGATTTCAATAGTGTTGACGATGACTTGTTAGGTGATGATGATTTACTTGTTGACAACTCTAGTGATGAATACTATGTTGAAACTTCAATTAATCATGCTAATCAAGATAAAACGTAGGACAATGATAAGGAGAAGATTGAGCTTCTAACTAAAGAACTAAACACTCTTAAGTTAGCTCATGAAACTATCTTAGAAGATCATCGAGAACTTTTAAGGAATCATGAGAAGTTACGTTTTGAAAAGCTCAACCTTGAGCAAGAGCATGAATTCTTAAAGGCAATCAATGATGTTCTTCGTAAGAAAAGTTCTTCTTACATTGCCAAGTGTTTACTCTTATCTACTTACATGCCTCAAGTCAAGTCTCGTAACAAGAACAAGAAGGATTCTTCCTCTAGTAGTAACAATAGTCATGCTAAATCCAATATTGTTGCTTCTAGTAGTTCTCTTGATTCCACTAATGATTCTCTTAGCCAAGTTACACTTGAGCAAGAAAAATAGCTTATTGAAGGGAATTATAGAGAAAGGTGTTTACAAGAGCCTTGCGGGAGTAAGCAATTCAAGGAAATTGTAATGCAAGCAAGGAAGGCACCGGAAGAACCAAGGTGTTGGTTTTGAGCGAAAGTTCAATGCCAATGGAGTTGAGTGGGAAGAAGATCAATATCCCAAGGCAGTTTGTTCCTCAACAAGAGAAGTATGATCCTACTTCCTTCAAAGGAACACAAGCTCAAGATGATCTTCCACCACAAGACCACAAGCAAAAAGGCAAGGATAAGCTTCAAGAGGAGATTGATGCATTTGAAGAAGCTCCTAAGGCCTTAGTCAAGTGGGTTCCCAAGACTACATTAAGTTCTACTTCATCAAGTACGACTACAACTCCAAGGATTCCCATCAAGATGATGTGGATCCCGAAGAAGAAGAACTAGAGAGTTCTTGAGGGTGACTCGCCAACATATTTCTCTCATATCATTTTGGCAAGAACAAGTGCAATCGACTTCCACATCTTGCACTAGTTCAAGGAGTCACAAACCCTCTTGTTGGTAAGACAAGGGACAAGGTAACCTAATGCTTCCATGGACATCATCTTGTTTGTGCATCACTCTATGTCTATGGATATCCTTGCTTGTTCCTTGTGGGACTAACCCATGTAGGTATTGAAAGTGCAACTCACTCCAAAGGATTGCTCCAAATGATCTACATCAACATTGAGCATCCACATCTTCAAGACCTACATGAAGTCATCATCGACAAAACCCAAGGTTAGTTCATCCCTCTTAGGGGGGATCTCACATCTAGGGAGAGCTTTACTCTAAGAATTGAGTCAAAGCAACTCTAATGGTGTGAACACAACGATGCTTTATGTAAAAGTGGTAACCCCACTTGAGCTTAAATGATGAGTATGACCTATGATCAAATGTTCTCATTTGACTCCTAAGTCAATATACTCATATATAGATGACCTAGTCATCGCAAATTGCTTGATAGATGCTAGAAGTGGTTGTGCATGCTTTGGCACATATTTCATTTGCCATTTTATTGTGTGAGCATGTTGGTTGCATATTTTACTCATTCGAGGACATCCACTTGTTGTTTTGATTGTTTGGTTTCTTCTTTTTCTTTTGCCAAGTGGATGGACAAGAATGCCTAAGAACCCTCTCTAGCTATCTATGCTTTTCTTGTCTCAAACTCTATTCATGCTACATCACAAAGTTTGATCAAGTCAGATTCGAACCACTCTGTGTGAGGAGCACTTGGAGTCCCCGATTTGTCATAGACTTAAACTTCCAAAACTTCTTTGTGCGTTTCGGTCTGACCGATTCCTCCATTTCGGTCATACCGAGATCACTAAGTCGATCTTGGTTTCCAATATCTGTGCGACCAATTTGAACTTTTTGGTCACACCGAGTTGCTGTAACTGCTCGCAGTTATGCATCTCGGTGCCACCGAGTTGTTCCACTCGGTCACACCAATAGGGCCAGGCTATTTATACCCACGGGCCAAAATTTGGAAATTTCTCCGAACTCTTTCGCCCGCGCTCAGCCTGCTCTGCCTCGCTGGGTCTCCGAATCGTCCTCCTCATCGCCTTGACTGCCTCCTTGTTGGTCTCCGCTGCCGTCGGCAGAATCGTCTCCGCCGTTACCCGCCCATGTAGCAAGTCCATCGCCGAACTAGGGTATGGACTTGATCCTTGTGCTAATCCCACTCCGAATTCCTAGCACATTGTTTTGCCATGAATCTTGCCACGATTGGGATCATCATATCCAGCGAAAACACTCCGTAGATTAGTTGTGAATTGGAAATTTAGGGTTAGGTTTCCGCCGAAACCATCTCGGACCAACCGAGTTGTAGAACTCGGTTCCACCGATTCGGCTAAGGCCATTGCACATGTGATTCTCGGTCTGACCGAGAATTGCAAATCGGTGTGACCGAGTTCAGGACTTTGTGAAACCCTAGCAGTCTCGATGCCACCGAACTGTGACTCGGTCTGACCGAGTTGACTAGTTTAGGTTCCGAAAGCTGCTTCGGTATCACCGAGTTCACAAATCGGTAGATCCGAAATGCTTTCTGTGGAAAACTAAAACTAAGTTTTGACTCATTCTTTTGCAAAAACCTCTGTACTTTGTGATGCTCATCTACTCTATCTCATCTATATCTATTCACAGGGCCTGCTGTCAGTGTTTGCAACATGTCTGATCAAAGTGAGAGTCGAAATAAGTCCGAGGAGCAGGTTCAGATGAGTGAGGGCACTAGTCCCTCTAGCAGCTATGATGAAGGAAGCAGGAGCACACCCAACAACTTGCCTAAGGCAGCTACCAGGGCCAGAAAGAAGAGAACCTCGGATTCAGAGGATGAAGACTATGTGGCTGTTGAGGATGAGGCCACTTCCAAGAAGAAGGTGCTCAAGAAGGAGTATGGCACAGCTGCTGCCACTAAGCCTGGTATGAAGACCAAAGCACCTGCCAAAAGAATTCCCATGTCTAAAGCCAGAGCCTCCACTCAAGTGCCTTTGGAGTCTGAACCCAAAGAGGCAGCTGTAGAAGGGAAGAAGAGGAAGGAAAGGGTCAAGAAGACCATGGCCAGGGTTGTTGGAAAGCCTTCCATGATGGAAGAAGAAGAAGAATAGGAAGAGGTTGCTGCACCAGCACCCAAAGCTCAAAAGCTTGTGGGTGATGCCATCAGGTCAGGGGCTGCTTCATCGAAGCCCAAAGAAGCTCCTAAGGCAGCTGCTCCAAAGCCCAAATCTTCACCCAAGAGGAATACAAGGAACATTCCTGCTAGAGAGAAGAACAAGGCCCCAGTGCCTGAAGCTGCTGTTGAAGAAGAAGATGATGAGGAACATGTCTTGAGAAAGTTGAAGCCCAAAATTCCAGATCACAATGATGTTCATCCTATAGCTGAGGATATGAAGCTGAGGAAGGATGCAGGTCTCAGACAGTGGAGATTGACTAATCCCTATGCAGTCAGGAGGAGAACTGATGTGGACTACAGGTTCCATACAAAGGAACAACATGACTTCTATTAGACAGTGCTGCTTGACAAGAAACCTATAGTATGTGATATGAGATGGGTGGACTGGAAATACATCAGGGAAAATGAAGAGCACTATACATGAGTGTATGACAGTTTCAATGCTTGTGGAGTGGATGATTTCGCTGGGCAGAAGCTCACAAAGTGGAATGATGAGCTTATTATGCAGTTCTACTCCACAGCTCACTTTTACCCAGATGGAAGGATTTTCTGGATATCTGAAGGTACAAGGTACCAATCATCAGTTGAAGAATGGGAAAAGTTGATAATTGCACCTAAGGAGAAAGAGGATGACTTGGATGTCTATGCCAAGAAGAAGAAGGATCACAACTCTATGGCACATATGTATAGAGAGATCCCAGATGCTGCTGTTGAGACACACAAGTTTGGATCAGTACATTACCTTCTGTCAGGATTGCCAACAATCAACTGGATTCTCAGGCAACCTCTTTTGCCTAAGTTAGGCGATCACAAGATGATCAGAGGCCATGCTATCAACCTACTTCACATATTTGATGTGCCACAAAAGTTCAAGGTCACGAGTCTCATAGTGGAAACTATCAAGAGGACAGCTGCTGACCAAAAAAGAAGTTGTGGGTATGCCCCACAGATCCAGTAGCTAATCAACTCCAAGATGGGCATTGGCACATACCTTTTGGACAAGGAACACATGCCCATCTACCCAGATTTTGAGGACAACATAGTGGTTATGGATGAAGATGAACCATCTTCTGTACAAGCACAAGCAAAGAAGGAGAAGGCAAGGACTGAAAAGGCTGCAAAGATGCCAACCATTGATGAGGCATCTTAGTACTTCTTGAAGAGCAAGCAGGATCAGCTTGGCTACTTGATTTTCTCCACTCTGAGGATTGAGAAGGGATTGGCCACCACGACTCAAAACCGGAGAGCACAGGAGAGGATCATGGAGCGGAAGTTCTATGACTTGGATGTGAAGGTCACGAGATACAGTCATTTGTTGAGAAACTTCAAGATGACATGCAAGAGAGGAAGGGCAAGACTACTACTGATGCTTTTGCTAGAGTGCCCAGAAGTCGAGATCAGGCTGCGATTGCTGTTCGGACACCGGATCAACTTCATCTGCACTACGACTTGGTGCCACCGGCTCGGCACCTACTCCACCAGCTCCATCTACATCAACTGATGCCTTCGTCCTTGGAGTTCTATCTACACCATCACCTGAAGACCAAGCCCGAGAGTCGATTTAGTACTATGCATTTTTTATGAAATTTTTGGTAACTTGTTGCCAAAGGGGGAGAAGATGTATAGATCATAGGCTTCGAGAGAGAGTGTTGCTTTTGTTCTCTCTTGTTTTGGTGGTTGAACTTTATTTGCTTGTTTGAGATACTTTATGCTTTTGTGAGATACTTGGATGATCATGTGTTTGATCATATGCTACCTTAATGCTTGTTGGATGACATTATCCTTTTATCTCTATATGATCATTCACTTTGCTTGGTGATGAGTGCATATATTTAATTATTATCATTTTGAGCGCTCCGCCAAGATGTATGTGACATGGAAGAGTAACTCATGATCCTAACTCATTGTGCATTTGCAGTCCAAAGCAAATCTTAAACTATGCACAAATTTAGGGGGAGATCTTACATTTCACATACTTCTCAAAGCGACAATGTCTTTCAATCATATTATCATTTGTTGAAGCTTTGATCTATATGTTGTCGTCAATTACCAAAAAGGGGAGATTGAAAATGCAACTATCCCTAGGTGGCTTTGGTAATTCCTAACAACATATAGCTCATTGAGCTAATGCTATTTCAAGATGAATATTTCAGGAAAGCTCAATGATTGGCATGGCATGGATGAGGAAAGTGGACCCCTCAAAATGCTTAGGACAAAAGGATTGGCTCAAGCTCAAAGCTCAAGACTCTACATTTTCTATTTTACTGATCCAAGATCACATTGAGTCTATAGGAAAAGCCAATACTATCAAGGAGGGATGAGGTGTTTCTTATTGTCTTACTTGCTCAAAATGCTTAGTGATATTATCCAAAACCCTCAACTACTTTCTCACATCCACATATGACCTAAACCAAAAGTAAAACTCGGCCCCACCGATTCTTTCTATCTGGCGCCACCGAGTTCAGATGTCATAGCCACTGCCACAAACCCTAGGCAAATCGGTCTCACCGATAGGGATCTCGGTCTCACCGAGATGGGATTATAATCTCTGTTTCCCTTATAGCGTTTGGTATCACCGAGATGAGCGATCGGTCCACCGAGATTGCAATGTAAACTCTCTGTTTCCTTCGTAACATTTTCGGTCTCACCAAAATGAGCGAACCCGGTCTCACCGAAGTTTACTGACCAACTCTCTGGTTAGCTTATTACCAAAATCGGTCTCACCGAGTTTGTGTAATCGGTCTCACCGAGATTACGTTATGCCCTAACCCTAACCATATCGGTCCTACCGAGTTGCATGTCGGTCCCACTAAAAATCCAAGTGGTCACTAGATTTGCTAAATCGGTCCGACCGAGTTTCTCAATTTGGTCCCACTGAGATTGGCAAGTTGTGTGTAACGGTTAGATTTTGTGTGGAGGCTATATATACCCCTCCACCTCCTCTTAATTCGTGGAGAGAGCTATCAGAACGAACCTACACTTCGAACTTACATTTTCTGAGAGAGAACCACCTACACTTGTGTTGAGGCCAAGATATTCCATTCCTACCATATGAATCTTGATCTCTAGCCTTCCCCAAGTTGCTTTCCACTCAAATCTTCTTTCCACCAAATCCAAATCCTGTGAGAGAGTTGATTGTTGGGGAGACTATCATTTTGAAGCACAAGAGCAAGGAGTTCATCATCAACACATCATTTGTTACTTCTTGGAGAGTGGTGTCTCCTAGATTGGCTAGGTGTCACTTGGGAGCCTCCGACAAGATTGTGGAGTTGAACCAAGGAGTTTGTAAGGGCAAGGAGATCGCCTACTTCGTGAAGATCTACCGTAGTGAGGCAAGTCCTTCGCGGGCGACGACCATGGTGGGATAGACAAGGTTTCTTCTTCGTGGACCCTTCGTGGGTGGAGCCCTTCGTGGACTCGCGCAACCGTTACCCTTCGTGGATGTACGATAGCACCACCTATCGGAACCACGACAAAAACATCTGTGTCTCCAATTGCGTTTGAATTCTCCAAACCCTTCCCTTTACATTCTTGCAAGTTGCATGCTTTACTTTCCGCTGCTCATATACTCTTTGCATGCTTGCTTGAATTGTGTTAAGATTGCTTGACTTGTGCTAAATTAGCTAAAATTTGCCAAAGACTAAAATTGGGAAAAGGATAAGTTTTTATTTGGTCAAGTAGTCTAATCACCCCCCTCTAGACATCTTTTTGATCCTACACACCATCCCTCACCAGTCGATCATCATGCTAGGTGGCAGATGCTCGCAACCATGGTCACTCACGACCAGCACCAAGTGCTTGACAGTGAGCGTCGTCGCCGAAACTAGTTGAAGAAGTCATCGCTAGCCATGACACGTGCACCATCACTGCAACGCCCATCACTCAACCTTCAACCGCCATTGCAGCTCCCTGCTGGCGCGCTTCCACGCAATAGCCCCCGTTGTCGAGCGTCGCTTCCCTAGTTTGACTGCCAAAACCAACGCCAGTCTACCATAGGAGAACAGATCTTGCTGCCATCAGAGCCGACTGGGCTTCACCAGCCTATTCCCTTAGGTAGCAGCGCGGGAGGGGAGAGCAGGAGGGGGGCCAGGGTTCCCCTCGATCACACGCTGAGCGACTAGAGTGGGGAACAAGGGATTTTTTTCTTGGATAACACTCACAATTCACTACCGGAACAGGGCACTGTGCTGACGGCCCCCATCTTCCTAATCCTCCCTATGCCCACAGCCGTGACCAGGCCATCGGCGTATCCAGGCCGTCAGGCTAGCCATACCTATGCCGACGGCCGCCGTCAACACAACAGCACCATCGGCCTAGCTGCACGTATGCCTACAGCAGCCGTCGGCATAGCCACGGGCCGGCGATCCCTCTCGCGATGGACGACTAACGCCATTCAATCTATGCCGATGGTTGAGACGGTGACGCCGACATATATTTGCATGCCACGTTATCGATCCGGGGCGCACCGACCAACATCTATGCCGACGGCCGCCGTCGGCATAGACGCCATGTCATCGACCCGCGGCGCGCCGGCCAGCTACCCCTGCCGCAGCTATGCCGACGGCAGTGCCATCAGCATAATTATATATTTTTGCATAGTTATACCCTACCACTACTTATATGTATTCTTATTTGATTAACTTACATGTACCATGTGTAAATGTAAACATACATGCATTATTTATCGATTTGGTGAATTTTTTTCCATAATGTCGCCATGTAGTTTGTATTTTTTTTGAGTATGTCAATAATGTGTCGTCATGTTATTTTGAATATAGGTCCTTATATTTTATTAAAATCAGAAACAGATATGTGCCGACAGAAATGTTGTGGCGGTTGCAAACGCCCCGCACGCGTCTCCGGAGTGTGAATCCCTCACGTCCGGGGTGTGGCCCCACCTCACGGACGGCGCCATCGCCGGCACGTGGAGGGGGGAAACAGCCACATCGGGTCTATACGGAGGGGACGTTCACTACTAGGGAAAACCCTAGCAGTAGCGCGTGTTCGAAGCCTATCAGTAGCGCGGGGCACAACGCTACTGGTAAGGCGCTACAACTAAAGGTTAGCAGTAGCATGGGATGCACCGCGCTACTGCTATACCGGCTTAGTAGCAGCGCTTTCTAAAATGAGCGCTACTGGTAATTAGTAGTAGCGCTTCTACTAGCACGCGCTACTACTATTATTCCGTATTTCTTTTTTATTTCATGTTGTATTCATACACCTTTATACAAGTTTTCATACCGCAACAATTTTGAGAATGATTTTACATCATAATGAGTTATTACATCAGTGGGAGAAAAAACCGTGGACTAGTTTCAAGTGGATGGACATCCACTTGAAACTAATCCGCGGTTCTTTCACCCAATGATATAATAAATATCATCAACATCATCATCATCATATCATTAACAACATATCATCATAATACATCATTGTCATATAACACCTCCTCATGATCATCGTTTTCATCAATGAGACATCACATACAAGTTGGTCATTAGACATAATCACAACTACTCATCATCATCAACTCTCATAAACATATTGTACCTCATAACCTACTACATTCTCTTAGGACCTACTATATTTTCTTGGGTAAAATAGCATAAAACAAGATAGCCCCTGACTCTCCATTATGGAGAATGGAGATTATCCATTTTCCGATTTTTTCCTTTCGCGTAATGTTGCTTCCAAGAACCTCCTTACGAATGTCCATACATTTCTTCCATTCTTTGATTATCATGTGTTCACCGTTTTTAGAAACCTGGTATGCACAGGTGTGATTCGTAGGACGACCTGGCTGTATGTTCAAAACTTTCAGGCGACCATTCTGATACATCAATGAGGCACACAATCCATCGGGATTTTCTGTTGAAAAACATAGTAATAACTTTGTGGTTAGCAATGTAGTTCAGTTTTAGAAATATGCAAAAGATGCATGGATGTCGTAATAGTAAAAAAAATCTTACCAAGAAATCTCCATGGGAGTTATCATTGTTCAACACGTGCACTAGTGGCACGTATTCACCATAATTTGGAGGAGTTGGATAAAAGGCATTGTAATTCTCAATGTCAGTACAATATGCGGCCAGATGATTTTTCTCTTCATAAGTTAACTCAGAGCCATCGGTGTAGTTGGTTCTGTCTACCATCTTCTGCACACTCTTTGAAGCATGAAAATAAGCTATCAATGGAAATAAGTTATCAACTATTTTGAAATAAACAATATAAATTACTTAATAACTATGTTTGAGGAACTCACATAGCGGAAGAATTGGAAACGTATCAACAAGAACCCAAATGTCCAAGTTATCTTGGTCGATGTCAGGATCACCAAGATCCATGGTGACAAACATACCCTCTTGAAAATCATACATCTTGCCAAGTACTTCCCAACCAGGGCAACCAAAATGGGATACACTCTCAGAATTGTATAGATTTACCTCAAAATCCATACCATGAGGGGTCCTTAGGTTAATTTTCTTTGTTTCATTCCTCTCATGATCTTCAAAACCCATCCTCTCCAAGACATAGCGTCTTGCATGGCATGGGATAAGCTAGTCGAATGGTAAAAGACGAAAATTACACGTTCAAGTAGTAGAAGTCGAGCTTAATTAAGAAAAAACACTTAGCGTCATAGCATACCGTTTCACAATCGAAGGCCTCCTCGAGCTTAATGCTGAAGCACCGATCGTCATCCAGGTGAGGCCTGTCGCAGAAACCCCGGTTGTCGCCGCACCAGGAGCACTCCCCGGGACCTTCTTCATCAGACGACATTTCCTATGTTCATAATTCAAAGATTAAACTTGTACAATTAAATATATGTACTACAAAAACTAAATTAGATCATTATTATTCATCACGGGTTGACTATGGGTCTGTCGAGTCTTTTCTTGAAAACTCTCAGCTCACGTGGTGTATATATTCGACCATCGATGATGGTAGCTCCTCCTTTCGTTCCCGAGTGCATTACACCAAATTGTCTAGCACATGGGAACGAAGGAGAAGCTACCCCCACGACAACAGTCAGGATTCTTTGTCCTCTCATATATGGTGGATACTCTCCCTCACTGATTGCTCTCTGTCATTTGCGACCGTCGGTGATGGTCGTTACTCCTCCTTCCCCTAGTGCATAACAAAGGTCTAGCACCCGGAGAAGAAGGAGGAACGACCCCCACGACAATAGTCGGGATTCTTCAGCCTCGACAGTCTTAAAGTCAACCCGAAATATCGTTTAATTATCTTTCTAGAAAATCCAGACACTGGATATTTCCTACATATTCTAGCACAAGTCATGCCAAAATTTACGGAAAATTCCGGCATGACCTTTGCTAAAACAGGACATATCGAGCACCTGAAATTTGCCGGAACGGAAATTAATCAACACTCCGGCAAAACATAGGCCACTCGGTGTTCGCACACGAACACGTCACCGTGTACCTCCAACGCCGATGGTGATGCACCGCAGCTCACGTCGAAGGAGATCCGTCTGGAAGCGCGGTACGCAGGCAATCCGGCGGGCTCTTTTGTAGACCCGAAGCCCCGCTTGCCCGGGAGGGACCCCGTCAGGGCTCGCGGTGGCTATGGGCTGCTCCATGTCGATTCGCTCGCCCCTAGAGCCTCGTGGATCCGCAGCCCTCCAGCATGAAGAACTAGCGAAGAACGAGAAGAAAGATACAAGGGAGAGACGAAAAGTAGATGAACACGAAAAAGTAGTAGATTGATTTGTTCGATTGTGTGTTGTTTCAATCGGCCGTCACCCCCAACATATATAAGAGGCGGCTGGACTTCCCGTACAAGAAAAGGACTCATCTAGGCTTTCTTTACAAGAAAATTACATCAATTCACGTCCAAAACCCTAGCCAAATTCGGATTGGTTTTGCCCGAACTTTCCAAAACTGTTCGGTTTAAACTGGCTGCACCTTGCGTGTCTTTTTTGTGGTGGTAAACAATCTCGGATGAAAACGAGCCCAAAAGCAATCTTGACCGTTTCAACGAGACGAACAACTGTTATGTTGAACGTTTTTTGATCAGAGGTCATCTTGAGGGTCAAATCGGTCGCGCAAAACAGGCTATCCCTCGCGCTACCCATCAGACAGGGTGTCTGGTGGGGCGCGCCATTTTTTGCTTCCTGATAGGGCTGTATTCCGATGGCTCTAACTTTTGCATACGAACTCGGATTGGAACGATTTTTATATCAGAATCGATCGTTTCGACGAGACGAAGACAATCCATGTAGATAAGTTTTCCATTTGAGGTCGTCTTGGGGGCTTAATCAGCCAAACTGTACTCTGAATATAAGATCTTAGTACTTTGAGCATAGTTTGACCTTCGAGATGAAATCGGACTGCGATGACTCCAAACTTCAAAGATGTTCATATCGACAATACGGAACACTTTCATGAAGATCACTTCTCCATTTGAGGCCATCTTAAATAAGTTATTGACCGTGCCAAAATCTGGTGTCAACACATGCCCCCCTGTTTTTCGGCAAAGTTTGTGTGCCAAAAAATAACTTCCGCATAGCTTGTTCTAAGGGCGACGTCAACACTCCATCGGCCATTTTGCATGTTCTTAGGACGACAAGTATATATCGGCCATTGCTTGTTTGAACCTCTTGATGCAAACTTGTGTGAAAACTTCTTAGCTTCTAATAACAATCCGGTGATAAGGTTCCATAGATCAAAACCATCCTCCGAACCATATTGTTCACCCTTTCGCTAGGATTTTGCAGATAATCAAGAATGAACTTCCTCCAATCCTTACTTCGCCTGCATAAAAGTTTCATTAGTGACCGAAGCGGTGGGCTTCGATTCAGCCTTACCTATGTTGACAAGACCTAGCATCGGCTATTGATAGAAATGCAACACACCATGATTAACATAGTAGCCGGATGCTTGCTGTGCCAACTCTTTCAAATTGTCATGTCTAGAAATATGAACAATTTTATAGCAACCCAAGGTAATTTTGCATCTAGACATACCTTAAGATAAACTATAAGTGACTCGTCAAAGCATTGATAACCCTTGGATATTTGTTGTACTACTTATAACGAATCACTGAAAGCCTCAATCTGTATAGCACCTATAGCAACCAAAAGCTCAAACCGAATATATTTCATATTCGCTTTGATTATTATTGTAAAAATATTTTAAGAGCATGAGGCTTCACATAACAGCACCATATGGAGATATATAAACAACACCAACACCATGGACATTGTTATGAATTCAACTATCAAAACATAATCTCCATAGTACTTGTCTTGCTCTCCATTAGAACTAAGGGCGATGTAAGAATATTACACCGGCCATGATCGGATAGTTTCTTAGGACGATAGTTAATTATCGGCCATTATCATGAGGTCCATGTAGAATTCATCCATTAAAGCATGTATAGCGAAATAAACAAATAAAATAGCAATAAAATATTTCCCCTTTGTCTTAGCAACAAAAATGTAACTAACCAAATGTATAGTGATTTGGTAATACTCTGTCATGATATGGAAAATTATGTTGCATCCATGGATCAAAATAAGTCCATGGAGGGTAACTGATCATACCTGTGGTTGAATTCCATGGCAAAGGCATCAATGGCATTGTTGAAGAAAATGGATGATGTGCTAACCGAAGATTTTGATGTTGTGATCGCACCTTGACTTAATTGTTTGTGGCTTTCATTATTTTCCTTCTTCACTTTTATTGTACTTGTTGCAATGTAAGCATGCACATCATTTTTGTCTTGATTGATCTTCTTGGGAACCCATGCCATGTTCCTCTTTCTTAGCTCTTGTGCACTAAGATTTTGTAATTCCTTCTTTTGCCAATACGATAAGCTGAGTGGGCATCTCGGCTGTGATTCTGTTTTGACCAATGGCAATTCTTTCTCGGCCTTGTGCACTCTCAACTTCTTTTCTTCAGATTTGGCACTTTGACTCTTAATAATTGGTTGCTTCATCTCATTGCCTTTAGTAGCCAATGTCAACACTTCCATTGGCTCTTTTTCATTTGAGATCAAATCTGAAGTAGCACTCTTACGACCATCTCTTTTAACGCGGTAAACTTGTTTGACCACCTCTTTCTTCTTCCTTGAGCTCTGGACCAATTCCTTATGATTGAAACGGTCTTTAACATGTGATTGTTCAAATGTTGATCTCCTTGGAGCTGCATAATATTGGTGAGATGGTCTAAAATAAGATGGAGAATGCGCCCTTGTATCATACCTGTCCCATGATGAATATGTATCTATATGAGCATAGGGAGGCATCCACGACATTAGCATTGGCGGCCCAAAATAAGGATATGAATATGTTGCATTAAAGTTAGCACTTTGCCAATACCGATCCTCATATTTGGCGCCTTGGGGTGATCTTGGTTTCTTTGCATGATTTGGCGATAAGCATTCTTCTCTTCACTCTTCTTTTGATATTTCTCCAATAGTTCAGCGAAGGTGATTTTTGATCTCTTACACTTGCGCTTATTTCGGCCTTTGTTTTCTTTTGGTTTGCTTCCATCGATCATTGAATTTGCTTGCTGCCCCCGAGTCCTTGGCGTCTCCATTGTAGCTTCGATGGAATTTTTGCCTTTAAGGTTATGTTCATTATGCTCTTCAACAAATTCTTTACTTGAAAGCTCGATCCCATCACCTGCTGTTTTTACCTTCTCTTTAAATGGATCGGCTTGAAGCAGCCGATGCAAAAAATTTCTGCCATCGAGACCAATCGGAATAGACTGGTCATCTCTTGGTGTCTCAACAAATTTCAATCATCCTTTATCAATGGCCGATTTAACTATTTGTGAAACATATTGCAATCCTCAAAATTATGTTTGAGCGAATGATGCAACCTACAATACATTCGTCCTTGAATTGATGGCTTAACATGGTGATCAAGAATTCTAATGTAATTATTTTTCAACAACAAATCAAAGATTTGATCACACATGTTTGAATCAAAGGTATACCTTTTGTTTTCTAGCCGATCTTGTTGTGAGAACGGCTTTGGAGTTAAGCAAACGAATGGTTCAGATTTGGCATCTTCCCATTTGGCTATGAATTCTCTTTCGCATTCTTTTTCCGATGTCCTTAAATAAGAAACTATACTAGCATCGGTTTTCCCAAAAGATTTTAACCTTGGCTTTGAATTTCTGAAATCAAAGTAGTTAGAACATACACGTCTCAATTGAGACCATCGTAAGCCAAGTATGAAGCAAACAAAGCTACCCAATTAGATATGAACTTTAAATAAAGCAACGAGAAAAGCTTTGGTTGCAGTAATAAGTCACTATCGGTCTCTTTCAATTGTACAATATATTGACCGATATGCTTAGTAACAATTTTATTGCTAACAAGTATATTGCCCTTCTTCATTGGTCTTTGAAAATTACTTATTAGAATTTTTCTAATAGATGCATCAACAATAAAGTTGTGACCAAATCTGAAAATAGGTAAATTACTTGCTAGACATACCTCTTCAAATATGTTGGGAGAGCATGATGATTGCATATGATGAATAATATTGTGCTTTGCTTCTGGATGACTTCCCAACACCATGTCACAATTTTCTTCTTGATCTCATGCATCATAAATTTGAAGATCTTTGTCAACCGAACTTTGTTCGGCTACTTGTTCTTGTCCTTGAAGCTCATCAATTTCTATGGCACGGAACTCATAGGGCAGCATGTAAGCTCCCACACATCTAGAAAAATCTAACACGACCAATTTGTTGCGTTTACCGTTCCTTTGCTTGGAGAAACTTGCATCTTCTGTTTTGGTAGACGCGGCAATAATTGGCTTGATGCACTCGACTTTATCCGGCGATGCACTCGTCTGAAACGATGCACTCGGCTGGCATGATGTACTCAGATGGGTCGATGCACTTTCGACTGGTATGATGTACTCGGTATGGACTCTATGCACTCGGTTGTAACCGTCTCTGTGCTCAATCTGGTTTCAACTGAATCCACCATCGTCTTTGCTTTAAAGGAATCGTTCGACTCAGCTTTAGGTGACTTATTCATATTTGACTCAGTTTCAACTGAATCAACCATATTAGCCGAGTGAACCCTTTCTTGCTGATTTGCTTGCAAACTTTCTTGCTTCAATATCGCAGAAGGGCCAACATAGTTGCTCGATGGAGGAAGGCACTTGACGTATTCTTGCAAATATTCCTCTCCACGGCTTTTCTTGAGTGCTTCGTAAGCTTTGTCGATATTCTGCTGGTAATTCCTCAAGAGTTGGCGTAGTAAATTAGTTGGACGCTATTCCCTGTGAGCTTTGGCTTGATCTTGTCCACTTGGGCCACATATTTTCTTTAAACTCAGCCCTACTTGGATTGGCTTGCCCCCAATACTTTTATGATCTTTCGGCAATGAATTGATGTTGCTTAGAAACTTTACTGAATTGTATAGGGGGTGTATAACATGCTGCAATGATAGGTGAAGATGTGTGCACTGTTGTTGAATATTTTCTCACGCCAATTTGATCAATTGGCAACACTTCGTCTTCTTTTAAAACCCTAGCTTTTATTGCCTCATAATCAGGAACCAAACCTTTATCATGTTGCTCAAGGCAAAGAGCGGTAATCTTCTTATTTTGGCGCTAAGCTTTTAACGCATGCCAAAGTCACCTCATCTCCTGCAATATTAGACACATACACTCCTGTAGAATCTCCATTCACTCGGCCATAAAAAGTGAGCCGAGTCATGAATACTTTTAGTTGCATATGATGCTGAACAATTAATATCATGAGGTGTATCATATGACGGTTGAGAGTACCTGGCCGAATAGCCACTAGTAGCATGGCCAATTCTCTCATTCATCGGCATGGTTGGATTACTATATTGCACATTAGCTGCCGATGAATAAAAGGTGAAACACTTTCTTGTATGGCATTGGAAATTCTAACTTGGGGTGTTTCAAATTGATTAATCGAACTCATCATGTTGCTCATCGGCATATGAATTTGCTGGGTTGCCGATGAGTGTGAGTTGGGATACATATGTTGCATGTTGCTAAATTTATAAGAATTTGAAACATGAAGATTATTTCGCATCGGCCCTTGCACATAATTAGATGCATGATTGATAAAACTAGGGCTAGCCGATACATTATGCTCAATAGGTGATCCAGCAACAACATATGGATTATTTGCATCTACAAAGAAGAATTGGGTATTCATATTACCTTTGTAGATTGCAGCAACTTGATGATGATCTCTTCGTAGCAAGAACGGGCTGGAGACCGTTCAAAGCTTCGTCCCCAGCGAGTCGCCAAAAAGTGTGTTCGCACACGAACACATCACCGTGTACCTCCAACACCGAGGGTGATGCACCGCAGCTCACGTCGAAGGAGACCCGTCCGGAAGCGATGCACGCGAGCAATCCGCGGGCTCTTTTGTAGACCGAAGCCCGCTTGCCGGGAGGGACCCCGTCAGGGCTCGCGGTGGCTATGGGCTGCTCCAGGTCGATTCGCTCGCCCCTAGAGCCTCGTGGATCCGCAGCCCTCCAGCATGAAGAACTAGCGAAGAACGAGAAGAAAGATACAAGGGAGAGACGAAAAGTAGATGAACACGAAAAAGTAGTAGATTGATTTATTCGATTGTGTGTTGTTTCAATCGGCCGTCACCCCCAACATATATAAGAGGCGGCTGGACTTCCCGTACAAGAAAAGGATTCATCTAGGCTTTTTTTACAAGAAAATTACATCAATTCACGTCCAAAACCCTAACCAAAATCGGATTGGTTTTGCCCAAACTTTCCAAAACTGTTCGGTTTAAACTGGCTGCACCTTGCGGGTCTTTTTTGTGGTGGTAACCGATCTCGGATGGAAACGAGCCCAAAAGCAATCTTGACCGTTTCGATGAGACGAACAACTTTTATGTTGAACGTTGTTTGATCAGAGGTCATCTTGAGGGTCAAATCGGTCGCGCAAAACAGGCTATCCCTCGCTACCCATCGACAGAAGTGTCGGTGGCGCGCCATTTTACCTCCGACAGGGCTGTATTCCGATGGCTCTAACTTTTGCATACGAACTCGGATTGGAACGATTTTTATATCAAAATCGATCATTTCGACGAGACGAAGACAATCCGTGTAGATAAGTTTTCCATTTGAGGTCGTATTGTAGGCTTAATCAGCCAAACTGTACTCTGAATATAAGATCTTAGTACTTTGAGCATAGTTTCGGCCTTCGAGATGAAATCGGACTGCGATGACCCAAACTTCAAAGATGTTCATATCGATAATACGGAACTCTTTCATGAAGATCACTTCTTCATTTGAGGCCATCTTAAATAAGTTATTGACCGTGCCAAAATCTGGTGTCAACACTCGGATATACATGTTTTTATCTACATAGGCCTATTTGAGCCACAGAATATATACATGTTTTTATCTACATCATATCTTATAAGACTAATATTGACATGGAGAATTGGCTGGTCTCACCTCGAGGTCGGAGGGGGTCAGTGACGGGGACGACGGCAGGGATGATGGAGGGGCTCCTTGATTTCTACAAAAACAAAAACCATATAAGTTATCACTAATACACCCCGAATAGTATCATACATATAACATCACTAATTGTTTAAACTAAAAAAATAACAACAAATGTGACATGTTCAACTAGTTCTATTAATTCAACTAGTTCTTACTAAAAATAAACTTACTATAAATAGAAATAAACTAGTTCTTTCTAAAAATAAACTAGTTCAACTAGTTATATTGATTTTCTTACTAAAAATGCATTAGTTCTATTAATTCAACTAGTTCTTACTAAAATCAAACTAGTTCAACTAGTTTATTAATTTACTTACTAACTATTTTAAACACTTACTAAAAACAGTAAAAAAATTTACATTATAAAATATTAAAAAACGGAAAAAAAGTTGGAGGGAGGCGGAAGATGGAGAGAGGAGGAGGGGGAGGAGGCCAGTGGGATCGAAGGAGAGAGGGGCGGGGAGGAGGGGAGGGGCGGCTGAAGAGGAGAAGGAGGGAGGCGGGGGTGGAGGGGAGGGCGCGGTCGGAGGAGGAGGAGGGAGGGGGCGGTGGGTGAAGGGGGAGGGGGCGGCCGGAGGAGGAGGAGGGAGGGGGCGGCCAGAGAAGGAGGATGGAGGGGTGGTGGGAGGAGGGCGGCCGGAGAAGGAGGGGGTAGGACAGGGAGGACCTCGGCGAGGAGCAGCACGGCGGCGGCGGACGACGGGTTCAGCGCGGCCGGGCGAGAGCGAGTGTGAGGGAGAGAGTGAGTGAGAGGGAACTACACCGCGCGCTCTAGGATAAGGTTAGTAAGTAGTAGCGCGTTTAAGAGAAAAGCGCTACTGCTAAGATACGTAGCAAAGATGGCCAGTGGGTCGTCTGGCGCTTCTTGCTAAGTGTGTCTAGCCAATAGCGCCCAAAGACAAGTATAGCAGCAGCGTTCTTTAGCGAGCAGCGCTCATCGCTAAAAGTAGTAGCAGATAGCGCGGTTTATTTAAACTCGTTACTACTAATTAGTAGTAGTGCCCTGTTTTGTCCAGCGCTACTGCTAAGATGTTGTGTATAAGGTTTTCCCTAGTAGTGGTTTCTCCCACTTGTTTCGATGGGCTGACCTACCACAACCGGGTGGTGTGGTGGCATGTCTGAAGAGGCGACATGTGTCTCCGGGGTGTGGCCCCCCTCACGGACGGCGCCGCCGCCGACACCTGGAGGGGGGAAACAGCCGCATTGGGTCTATACGGAGGGGACGTTGCTCCCAGTTGTTTCTATGGGCTGACCTACCACAACTGGGTGGTGTGGTGGCATGTCTGGAGAGGCGGCACGCGTCTCCGAGGTGTGGCACCCACACGGACGGCGCCGCTGCCGGCACCTTGAGGGGGGAAACGGTCGCGTCGGGTCTACATGGAGGGGATCTTGCTGTGGGTTTGGCCTGAACGTTGTTCCCAAGTGTTCGTATGGGCTGACCTAACACAACCGGGTGGAGAGGTCTATTGGTCAAAGCCCGTCCGTGGGAAGTCAAAGGCTAGATCTCGTGGTCAAACGCTACAGGGTTTGGCCAACCGGGGGCCGTAGGGGCTAGCAATGCCACCCGAGCATCACACGGGCCTTCATACATGCCGTATGGTGTGATGGCATGTCTGAAGAGGTGGCACGCGCTCCGGGGTGTGGCCCCCCTCACGGACGGTGCCGCCGCCGGCACCTGGAGGGTGAAAACGGCTGCATGGGTTCTACACGGAGGGGATCTAGCTGTGGGTTTGGCCCGGACGTTGCTCCCAAGTGTTCGTATGGGCTGACCTAACATAACCGGGCGAAGAGGTCTACTGGTCAAAGCCCATCCGTGGGAAGTCAAAGGGCTAGATCTTGTGGTCAAAAGCTACAGGGTTAGGCCGGACGGGGGGCCTGGGGGTAGCAATGCCACCGCACTGGGCCCTCATACATGACGTACGGTGTGGTGGCATGTCCGAAGAGGCGGCAAGCATCTCCGGGGTGTGGCCCCGTCACAGACGCCGCCGCCGCCGGCACCTGGAGGGGGGAAACGGGAGCTTCGGGTCTACACGGAGAGGTGTTTGCTGTGGGTTTGACGTGGACGTTACTCCCAAGTGTTCCTATGGGCTTACCGACCACAACTGCGTGGAGAGGTCCACTGGTCAAAGCCCGTCCGTGGAAAGTCAAATGGCTAGATCTCGTGGTCAACCGCTACAGGGTTAGGCGGCACGGTGGCCCTGGGGGTAGCAATCCCACCGGAGCGTCGCACCGGGCCCTCATACATGCCGGAAGTTGTGGTGGCATGTCTGAAGAGGCAGCACGCGTCTCTGGGGTGTGCCCCAGTCACGGACGGCGCCGCCGCCGGCACCTCGAGGGGAGGGGGACGGCCACTAGAGCTTCGCGGGTTCTCATAGAGACGGCAAACAAAAAAATAGTATTAATTGAATTTATAAAAAACACCGGCATCCATCATGGAAAATGGACTCTCACTGTGAAATCTTCAGTGCCCGGAAACCGGGCACCGAAAATTTCATAGTAATTGTCCATTTTCTTGACGAATGTCTAATGAACACCGGAGCTTGCTTCGTATGGATTAGCCAACTATTTAAACTGCTCATATTTCTTGTCATTGGGCGAGGTGGGACTAAATTTTGAGCTGCTGACCTCCTAACTATGCCAATAGCAAAGCCGTCGGCATAGGTGACACGTGGCGCGGTGAAGTATGTCGATGACTAAGCCGTCGGCACAGTTCACCTTATCCCCTCGTGGCCGCCCCTGCCCACTCATTCTCTCTACCCCCTCGAGCCCGGCCCCGACCCCAACTATTCGCCGCCGCCACCCACTCCACCCCACCCCTTTCCGCCGCCGCCGCATTCGGCCCTGCCCCTGCCGCCGCCCACTCCACCCCGCCCCTTCGCCACTGCCGCACTCCGCCCTGCCACTGCTATGACCCTCCCACTACACCACGCCCCCTGCCGCCGCCGCACTACACCCCGCTCCCTGCCTTCGCCCTCCCAGTCCACCCCGACCACTACCTCCCCCACCTCCACACCCGCGTTCCCGCCTCCTCCACCCGCCGTCGCCCCGGCCTCCCCCGACCCCACAGCCAAGACTGCCTTCCCACCAAGCGCTCCGCCGCGGCTCCTGCCGGCCCGTGTCCCTGCCCGACCAGCCCTGCTGGTAGTGGCGGCGGGCGCCCCCTGCTTCTCCGGCCGGCCTCGGCCCTCCTGTCCCCTGCCGCCCCTGCCTCACCAACCCTCCACCACCACCCCCAGCCACGCTCCACCCGGTGAGCTACCAATTTTTTTCCGCATTATTTTGCTACTTGTGGACGGATGAATGGATGCATGGATGGATGTTGGATGTTAGATTGCTAGATTAGATGTTGGATGTTAGGTTGTTAGGTTGATAGATGGGTGACTGTTGGATGTTAGGATGTAAGGTTGCATTATTTTTATCATGATGATCTTGTCACTTGAGATGTGCACCAAAATTGGTATAAGACGCCTAGGTTGACACTTGACGAAATATGAATTTTTTTCATAGTTTTCAGTGTCAATGCTTAATGTTAAGTAGCTATGTGGGATGTGCTCCAAAATTGGGACTTGATGAGTGGTTATTTAATCATGATGATCTTGCTAAAAAAATGAAGGACAAAATTTGACACTTGACAAAACATGATCTTTTTCGTAGTTAAAAGTGTCAATGCTTAATGTGAGGTGACGACCTAAATTCTTTTCACTCGGTGGAATTAACAGGATTTGTGGTGTTCCATCTTCGTGGAGTGATCGTCGACGTTGGAGCTGTTGGTCCACAATCGTCCCTCCTTTGATCGACTACATCCTCTACATCGGAGGGTGAGCAACAATTCCATGACCTCGTCCACTTTTTTTCTATGTCAGTACATTATATTTTCACATCAAGTCGCGTAACCTAGGCCTCTCCCGTCTGAAAGGGTTGCATCGGTAAATATGCATTCAATTGCATATTTATCACCGCAGCTCTTTCGGATTGTCCAACGCTTTCCATGGACAGCCCGAGGATGTGTAGATTGGATATGTTGTCCATGATCTACCCCGTTCCGAGACAGGATTTCAGTGGCGCCTCCCTGTTGTTCTCCGGATGCACATTCTATCGGCATTTTTCCTAGACGTGTATTTGGAGAACAGCGGGGAGGTGCTGCCGAAATTTGTCTCGGAATGGGGTAGAGCATGGACAACGTACTCAATCTACAATTCTCGGGTGGGATTAGGACCCATCTTTACCTATTAGAGATGTAGGTGGATTAAATGTCGTTTCTCGTCAACGCTGTAAAAAATAAAATATTGATGTGAGTAATTTAAATGAATCCTTAATTTTGTTGTGTGGCTTCCAATAAAGCGAGATGGCGGATAATCGGGTGGATGTATAGTGGGTTTTTCCATTGGAATCAAATGTAACAAAGGAGTGGGTCGAGAAAACCGATGTGTTTTTGAAAGAGATATTCCGTGAGTCCAATGAGGATTGTACCGTAATGCCCCGCGTGCGGATGTAAGAGACGTATGCGCATTGATAAGAGTGACATGAATAAGCACCTTCGCACACATGGATTTATGCCAAACTTTAATATGCCGATAAACTTTGCCTGGCGGTACTGTGGTAGAGAGGAGGTGATACGACAACGCGTCACTGGTTATGAGGATGATGGGGTTAGGGACATGCTAGATGATGTCTTTGCTGCAAGCCGACACCTCCGTCACATCCAGCGAATGAACTGGAGGAGCCAGAGGAAACCACAAAGGCCTTCCTGGATATCTTAGCCTCGTCAAAGAAACCTCTTTATGAGGGAGCCAAGCTCTCTGTGCTGGATGCCATCTCGCAATTGATGGCAGTCAAGACCGAGTATGGCTGTAGCCGAGGTTGCACTATAAAAAAAAGACACATCCGTGACATTTTGGGCCGAACGAATTTTTTCTGTCATACTTATGACACTTCTATGACGATAATTGTGACAAGACCCGGTATCATCATATATGTGGTGGGCTCCTACTTCTATGACAAAAATCATGACAAAAATGGGCTTTTCGTCACAGGCGGGCGAGGCAGCTGCATGACATTCTTTGGGCCGCATGACGGAAAAACCGTGGTAGAAGCGAGGCGAGGAAAATATCTCGAGGATTCCGGTTACGGTGGGTGATCAGGCGAGCGATGCACGGTTGTTTGCGCTTTCTCAGACTTCTGTAATGCGCGCAGGGTGTGAGGCGTTGGGCTCTAACTGAACCTGAGCAAGGCATTCGCCTACTGAACCCGAGCGATTGCACTGCAGACTACGCGTTATTGAACCCGATCGAGCGATTCCTTCGTTCGCTACTGCTGCTAACTGAAGCCGATTGAACCTGCTACCTCCTTCCCTTAATGAATAGTGAGCGTTGTTGGGGGGTTGGATCAACAGTTCCCGGTGGGGGGTTGGATGAACAGGACCCCGTGGTGTTGCCGCTGGATGAACAGGACCCAGATCGATCGAGCCGGTTGAGCGTGGATGAACATGACCCCATGGAGGGATGGATGAACAGGACCCCGTGGAGGGAAGGTTGAATAGTAGCCGGTGGAGGGCTGGTTATACAATAGCCGGTGGAGGGCTGGATGAACAGTAGCCCGTGGAGGCGTGGTTGAACAGGACCCCGTGGAGAGGGCTGGTTGAACAGTAGCCAGTGGAGGAGCGCGTGGTGGAGGTTGGATGAACAGGAGCCCGTGGATGAACAGTCGTAGGTGGAGGCTGGAGGAGGTCGACGGTGGATGAATAGTAACCCGTGGAGGCTAGAGGAGGTCGACGGTGGAGATGAACCATATCCCGTGGAGTCCGGTTTTGCGGTATGCCACACCCCTCCCGATGAACAGGACCCCCGTTTCACCCGTAGCGCTCCAACACAAGTCCGTTTCCTCTGTTTTGCGGTATGTCACACCCCTCCTGATCAACAGGACCCCGTTTCGACCATAGGAGGTCCAACAGAAGTCTGTTTCCTCTATTTTGCGGTACGCCAGACCCCTCCCGATGAATAGGATCCCGTTTCGACCGTCACCGGTCGAACACAAGGCCGTTTCCTTTGTTCTACGGTACACCAGGCCTCGTTTCCATCGGCTGGTTCGTCCAAGCCGGTTGGCTCCCGATGAACACGATGACGCAATCCTTTCTGACCCAGCCGGTTGGCTCCCCATGAACACGGTGATGACGCAGTTTCTCCGTTCCGACCCAGCCATGTACACGAGCCTTGGCCGGACGTGATCTGTGAGTAGGCATTCGAGACCCGCCAGATGTATGTCGTATGTGGCCGTATTTACTTTCTTGCACCTTGTCCGCTGTACGTACGTGTACATGCTACGTGAGCGCCTTTACTACCACACATGCGCGCCTCTACCACGATACATGCGCGCCTCTACTACGACACGTGCGCGCCTCTACATCGACCAGTATGTACGTACACGTTCGCGACCAGAATGACAACGCTACGTACGCTTCGACCAGGTGGGTCCCGACTGTCAGGCACTTCCTTGCGTGCGAAGATGTAGCTGGTGGGTCCCAACAGTCAGGGGGACGACTCATTTTTCTTGCCCGTAATATGGACGCACTTCCTTGCGTGCAAAGATGTAGCTGGTGGGTCCCATCAGTCAGGGGGAAAACATTTTTTTTTGCGAAATACGGTGGCCCGTTCGGTGGGTCCCTGCTGTCAGGTGGAGGAATAATTATTTTCCATGTAATAAGGAGGCACTTCCTTGAGGCTGCTGTGGACCCAGCTGTCAGCCTCTCCACGTACAGTACTCTTCCGATGGAAGTCGTTCCTTGACCATGTTGACCACACCGCGTCGAGAGCACTGCTTCGTCTTGAGATTGCGTTGGTTTTCCTTGAAGAGGAAAGGGTGGTGCAGCAATAGTAGCGTAAGTATTTCCCTCAGTTTTTGAGAACTAAGTTATCAATCCAGTAGGAGGCTCCTCAAAAGTCCCACGCACCTACACAAACAAAACAAGAACTCGCAACCAACGCAATAAAGGGGTTGTCAATCCCTTCACGGCCACTTGCGAAAGTGAGATCTGATAGAGATAATATGATAAGATAAATATATTTTTGGTATTTTATAATATAGATAGGAAAAGTAAAGATGCAAATAAAAGTAGATTGAAAGCTTATATGATAAAAGATAGACCCGGGGGCCATAGATTTCACTAGTGGCTTCTCTGAAGATAGCATAAGTATTACGGTGGGTGAACAAATTCTTGTCGAGCAATTGATAGAAAAGCGAATAATTATGAGATTATCTAGGCATGATCATGTATATAGGAGCACGTCCGTGACAAGTAGACCGACTCACACTTTTGCATCTACTACTATTACTCCACATATCGACCGCTATCCAGCATGCATCTAGAGTATTAAGATCATAAAGAACAGAGTAACGATTAAGAAAGATGACATGATGTAGAGGGATAAACTCATGCAATATGATATAAACCCCATCTTTTTATCCTCGATGGCAACAATACAATCGTGCCTTGCTGCCCCTACCTCACCGGGAAAGGACACCCCAAGATTGAACCCAAAGCTAAGCACTTCTCCCATTGCAAGAGAGATCAATTTAGTAGGCCAAACCAAACTGATAATTCGAAGAGCTTGCAAAGATAACTTAATCACACATAAAAGAATTCAGAGGAGATTCAAATATTTGTCATAAATAAACATGATCATAAATCCACAATTCATCGGATCTCGACAAAGACACCGCAAAAAAGAGTTACATCGAATAGATCTCCAAGAAGATCAAGGAGAACATGGTATTAAGATTCAAAGAGAGAGAAGAAGCCATCTAGCTTCTAACTATGGACCCAAAGGTCTGTGGTAAACTACTCACAACTCATCGGAGAGGCTATGGTGTTGATGTAGAAGCCCTCCATGGTCGATTCCCCCTCCGGCGGAGCGCCGGCGAAGGCTCCAAGATGGGATCTCTAGGATACAGAAGGTTACGGTGGTGGTAATAGTTTTTCGTGGTCTCCTTTGATGTTCTCGGTGTACGTGGGTATATATAGGAGGAAGAAGTAGGTCGGTGGACGCCCGAGGGGCCCATGAGATAGGGGGGCACGCCGAGTTGGGGGGTGGGGGCACCCTCCACCCTCGTGTCCGCCTTGGTTGTTGCTTGACTTGCACTCCAAGTCCTCTGGATCATGTTCGTTCCAAAAATCACGCTCCTGAAGGTTTCATTCCGTTTGGACTCTGTTTGACATTCCTTTTCTTCGAAATACTGAAATAGGCAAAAGCCAACAATACGGGCTGGGCCTCCGGTTAGTAGGTTAGTCCCAAAAATGATATAAAAGTGTAAAGTAAAGCCCATAAACATCCAAAACGGGTAATATAATAGCATGGAACAATAAAAAATTATAGATACGTTGGAGTCGTATCAAGCACTAGGGCCGTGGACGACATCGAGGCCGAGGAAGGGGACGTCGCGGAGCCGGGGAAGACGCGGCGGTGGATGCCCATGCGGAGAGGAGTACGAGGGTTCACTGGTTCGGCTGCGCTGTGAGGCTGCCGTCACCAAAGAATAACATGGGGTGTGGGTGAGTAGAGGGATGGCCTGGCCAGCGATGGGAGTAGTAGGGGCGGTGAGGCCTCCATGGCCTGACCCGACCCACGAGGCGAGGTGAAGCAGGCAGCACGACCGGTGCTGCTTTGGGCTTCTGGAGCAAGAAGACCAGATGTTGAAGAAGCACGACAACCATTGGATGGACATCGTACGGTCACTGCAACTAGAATCGTTTATAATGACTAAGTTGACAAAGCCCTTGCTACGCGTCAACTTAGTAGGCCCACAGGTCAGCCCCAGAAACGGTGCGCTCCAGATGTCAGGGGGAGGAAGCATTTTTTAGGCAGGTGAAGTTAGAATATCCGAGATTGAAGAAGAAGCACGACATCCGTTGGATGGACGTCCAACGGCCACTGCTGATAGAATCGTGTGTTGACGATAAGTTGACAAAGCCTTGCATACGCGTCAACTTATTCTTTTTTGAGGGGACGCGTCAACTTAGTAGACCCACAAGTGTGTGGCAGAGAACTTATAGCCCATTTGCGATTTGTAAGAGTGTACATCCCATTTTTGAATTCTAACGGAATTTACTATAGCCCATTTACAGTTTGTTAAAAGTACAACCCATTTTCTGTGTGGGACAACGATTTATAATTTCAACTAACAGTTCAAAACATAATTTAATAAAATTTCCCACATCTTGATGGGATCCGAAATATTTTTATCCCGAAATTTCTAGTCAGATTAAATACAATTTAAATAACATTGTACGCGCAACAATTAATGAAATTAAAATTTTCAAAATCCAAAAATAATATTTTAGAATGTAATTACATGTTTGGTGCATATTTTTATAGTTACTGCCCAATTTTTATAATTACATCCCATTTATTATTTCTTAAAGCCAATTTTCTTGTTAAGCCTAATGCATCCCTCCTAGTAAAGATTTGCAGCCCAGCGGGGCGGAGAATAACAAGTTGACCTTGCTTGGGTATTCCTGAAAAAGTATAAATTTGGGCTAGCCATTTTCAGCTTGAAAAATTAATATCTGTCTTTGGATATTCGGCACCGGACTAGGCAGGCCACAACCCGCCTAGTTAATAATACCTGCTCTACTCTTAACAACAACGAACGATCGCTCAAGAAAAACTCTACAGTGCTCACACCTCAAAAACACAAATACTGCTAGAGCTTCTTGGTCCCAACTGTCGGCCGCTCCTTGTGCAATTCACTCGTTTATTGACTACATAGGTTGACAATGGTGTGGGACCGTGATGTCAGCAAACCAGGAGGAAGCAAAAAAAATACAGTTGTATATAATAAGGAGGCACTTGTGTACGTGCGGCTATGGCGTTGGTGGGTCCCCACTGTCATCCTCTCCAAGTAAAGTCATCTCCTCATTCCTCATGTCCGTTGACCATCTTTACAATGCGAGACGGTGGCGCCACGGCTAGCGCAACAACTCGAAGGACGATGGAGAGGGCCTCACGGGCCCTACGGATGGCCTGACACAACGCCCGCTGCTCATTCGGGAAGCCAGGATCATAGGGCCACATGTCCGCGACGACATTGTCGTTCGCTTGTTCACCGCTGCTCGTTGAGGAGACGGGCGTTGCAGCACAGGTCCTCCTGCGCTGGTAGCTCTTCCGCCATTAGGGCATCGAAGTGCGGTAGCACCTGCTCTATGGTGAACACGGGATGAACTGGCTTGGATAGTGGCGCCGGCTCCTGGTCGGAAGCTACGTCCATCGTCTGATATTCGTCGCTTAGCTCGGCGAACTCACTCGCGAGCCAGCATGTCCGGCTGCTGGACCGACCTGCTGCCAATCACGAGTCTGACTGCCATGGCCCACCCAAACCGCCTCCCTTGCCCGCGCGCGCTTTTCGCCCGAATAGGTCAGCGCGGCCTGCCCCGCTTACCGGTGCAGGCGATTGCTCCACCATCAAATGACACAAGTGCCGTCCTTCCGTCCGTCTGCCGCCCACATTAATGATATGCGGTTGCCGAGGCGGCTACTCCGGCGCCACACGTCCGTCCCTCCGCTGCCCACCATTGCTATATAAACTGCCGTGCCGGCCATAGTCGCAGTTATCCGCCTCCGTTCCCTTTCTCCTGTCCACACCACTACGGCCCACCATGGCTTCCTCGTGCTCCAACGCTCTTCGGGACGGGCGGACGATGGACCACAAGGAGATGGCAGCCATTGCTGCCGACTGGCTGGCCGGTAGGCAGCCGGAGGACGATGACGTCCCAATGAAGAACATGGTAGTCGATGATCCGGCGCCAACCCCCTCCTCCGCGACAACCTCGCCGGTGCATTGCACCATGACCATCGGCGAGGCCCGTGCCTAATACATGGACACGGTGAAGCAGAAGCGTCAGGAGTAGTTCCGGGAGGTGCAGGCCGACGCCGCCTACAACCACCATCTCCTCCAGGAGCACCTGCAGGTGGAGGAGCTGATCGCCGCGGAGCGGGCGGAGCAAGAGGCGCTGCTCGACTCATACCTCTCCGCCACGAGGCCGCCGAAAGGCCGGGCGGTACCACATGCGGGTGCCGGAGGCTGCGGCCGCCTACAAAGACGGCGATGAAGCGGGCGAGGCGCTGTTTGGCGAGACCGAGGACGAGGCAGAGGACAATGCCGGCTCCGACGAGTCCTCGCTCAGCTGGCATCGACGAGGCCCTGCTTCGTCGAGGCCCCGTGGCGCCAATAACGAGGCAGAGGACACCACCGGCTCCGCCGAGGCCCCGGCCTGCCGGCACCGAGGTGGAGGCCCAACTCCGCTGAGGGCCCGCCCCGCCAACAACGAGGCAAATGACATCGCCGGCTCTGCCGAGGCCCCACCCTATCGGCAGCGAGGGGAAGGATTTCCCCTGCCCCACCGAGGCGGCGCCCCGCCGGGCAACGAGACAGAGGACATCGCTGGCTCCGCCGAGACCCCGCCCCGCCGACACCGAGGCGGAGGCCCTACTCCACCGAGGCCCTGCCCCGCCAACAACGAGGCAGAGGACATCGCCGGCTTAGCCGAGGCCCCACCCCGCCGGCAACGAGGGGGAGGATTTCCCCCGCTTCACCGAGGCGCCGCCCCGCCGTTAACAAGATAGAGGACATCGCCGACTCCGTCGAGGCCCTGCCCGGCTGCCAACGAGGCCGCGTCACGCAGAAACGAGGAAGAGTAGAACACGGTAGGTCGCCACCGCTCGGGTCCAAGTAAGGCCACCGCTGCTACCCTCCAGTTGAAGCCAAGCTAGGCGGGTTGACCATTGACAGCCGATTAGCTTCTTGGCGGTGACGTGGAGTCGGAGAGCTATGTTGGAGAAGGACGCTGCTTCTACTTAACTACTGGTGATGTTGGCTGACTGACACAAGGGCCCAACAGGCATCTGGGCCAAATGTCAGTTACGCAACTGCACCTGCAGCTAAGTCACTGAAGCTCAGTCCTCTTGAGAAGAAGCTTCTGTTCGGCTCAGCCGGACACATGTGGGTAGCTTCGGTTAATTAATTATACCTCCAGCGCACTTTTTAGTTGAAGAATGTATGAAATGTAATGAATTCCGGCATGTTTATATGAAATCCGACCTGTATGAATGAATTTAGTTCTATTAGTTCGAGTTCTTGTATCACCGGCATTGGATGAACATGAAAAACAGTGCGTACTAGCATTATTCCCAGGGTGATCACCTTGTTTGCAGCAGTTTCACATGTACTCCCTCCGGTCCTTTTTAGTTTGCATACAACTTTTGTCTGCAGTCAAAGTATCTCTACTTTGATCAATCTTATATAAAAAAGTATGAACTTTCACAATGTGCCAAGTAAAAATGAACAGAGGGAGTACAAAGAGTTTGAGCAGCTTTTTAGCGTTCATAGAGAACATTCAAAACAATTGATGATTATGCATCTCAACGATTCACATGTCAGAGCCAATATTTACTTCACAACTAAAGAATAAAGAAGAATCAATCAACGCTGTTGATAGCAAAGGGCGTCCCATTCGAAAATATCAAAGGCATGTCTTCTTGCTAACATCAATGAGCAAAATTTGACTAGGTTGTCCTATTCCAAAATATCAAATGCCTATGATTGTGGAATGGGCAGGGTTTGCCATCAGTCCGGACATTGACATGGCACCTCGTGCTAAATAAACCAGCTTTTCTTTTTTCTGCAGTTCCACCAAAATCAACCAAATTCACGCCAGAGCTTGAAGTGATTTCACCCTTTATATGTTGCAAACACCTTGAACATATCGGCACCTCTTTTCTTGTGGTGGAAATGAATGATTCGATGTATTCATGAACATTTTGTGCAGTTCCCATTGAAATCAAGCTGAGCACCCCTGTTTGCACAAATACAAAATAAGTGATTCATATAAAGCAAAATGTACTATGAATTGACAGTTTAAACATGCACCTACATGTTCCATGTAGAGCACACTTAAAAAAATGGAACTCACCAGAAAGTTCCTAGAACAACATTGTACTTGCACATCACAACAAAAAAGATGGAGATCGGTCAGTCCTTCTAAGCTGAAGTTAGTTTGGTCTTGTGGGGGGTAATGTAATCATCCTTCAACTGCTCCTTCTGACTAGAAGATAGATAGGGTTTCTTCATCCTGGCATAATCGGAACTATTCACTTCACGTACTCCATATTCTTCTTCAGAGGAGGATGATCCTGTTGTGCAAAAACAAGAGGACAACTAAATGCTAGCATCCTGGCATAATCGGAACTAGTCATTTCGAACTTGAATTCTTTTTGAAAAGGTAAATATATTTTGAAACGCAAACATTTTCAAAATTGTGAAAAAAACTAAAACCTTGAACTTTTTCTGACAATGCGAACATTCTTTTGGGATTCTTAATTTTTTTTAAAAAGGAACAAAATAAAAGATGAGAACATTTTTTGAAATTATAAAGAATTTTAGAAATGATCGAACCATTTTCTGAAAAACGGGAAGAAAAATTGAAAACGACAACACTTTTTGAAGATATGATACTTTTCCAAAGCACAAACGTATTTCTGAATTTGTGATTTTTTTTGGAAAAATGTGACGTTTTTATAATTCTGAACATTTTTTGAATTTACAAAATATGCTCATGTTTCTTGTGAACAAAATTTGAAAGTGGGATCATTTTTTGAAATTATGAAGAATTTTAGAAAAGATGCAAACATTTTCTGAAAATCAGGAACAAAAATTGAAAACGACAATACTTTTCGAAGATATGATACTTTTCCAAAGCACGAACATTTTTCTGAATTTGTGAACAAATTTGGAAAACTAGAACATTTTATAATTCCAAACATTTTCTAAATTTACGAGGAACAAAATTTGAAAGTGGGAACATTTTTGGATATTATGAAGAATTTTAGAAAATATGCAAACAATTCCTGAAAATCAGGAACAAAAATTGAAAACGACAACACTTTTCGAAGATATGATACTTTTCCGAAGCACGGACTTTTGAATTTGTGAACAAACTTAGAAAACTGGAACATTTTTATAATTCCGAACATTTTTTGAGTTTATGAAATATGTTCCTTTTTTCCTCATGAACAAAATTTTAAAGTGGGAACCTTTTTAAAAATTGTTCCGCAACATGAACATTTTTTAAATTTGTGAACAAAATCTTGAAGGTGAGAACTTCTTTTTGAATGTACAAACAGAGTTTCAAAACATGAACATTTTAACAAATAGTGAACTAATTTTGACAGTGGGAACATTTCTGACAGGGAAATAACCGGAAAACTAAAACTGGAAAAAGAAAAAAAGGAAAAGAAAAAACAAACAGAAAGGAAAAATAAAAATCCGGTTCAGGAAGCTGCTAGAAGATTCCCAAAACCGAAACAACTGACTGGAACCTTCCAGAACATTCCTAAAACCGGGATCGTTGTAATGCATGTGGCGCTTTTAATTGGGCCGGCCCGTCACGGTTGATGCATGTGCGGCGCCCCGACAACTTGACGCAAAATGCGTCAAATAGGAAAATCCGGACACTGGCCCCAGCCCATGCCCAAAGAAGAGCCTCTCATCCCGGATAACCAGCCCGGAATCCATTATATACTGAGAATGACCAATGTGGAAAGGCCTTTGTGCTGTTAAGTGCGGAACATATTGAAGGCCGAGGCCCACTAGGCGAGGAAGTCTTTACCCATGTCGGGGTGGTCAAACAACACAACGAAAGCATGTCGCCAACTTTCCCTCACGTTAGGGTTTTTTTCCTCCCGGGGAGATTGAGATCGCCGCCGTCGAGACTTGGACTTCCCTGCCTGCGCCATGAATTCCCGGCCCCCTTATCTCCGATCAGGTGACGCCTTGATCGCTGGACGGAGTGGGGCAGTGGGAGGCGGAGGGATTAGGGTTCCTGCAGCACGGCCTGTTTGATCTATCGGGCTAGGGTTCTGAAACATGGCGTCGACTGGAACTTCGGGATCGGCCGGTGCAGACTCGAAGGAGACGGAGGAGGTAGAAGCGTTGATGGCGGAGCTGGGTCTTCGGGAGGAGGACCTGGACGATGTGGTTTTTGACGAGAAAGATGCACCACCAGAGGCAGCTCGCTGGACTGCACTTGCTAGAGTTCATACTCCCAAAACCTACAGTCAATACTGGTTTTTCAAGAACATGAGGGCGGCGTGGGATCTGGCCCAAGAAGTTCAGTTTAATCCGATTGAAGAAAACCTTTATACAGTGCAATTCTCGTGCTTAGGAGACTGGGAACGTGTCACGCGGGATGGACCGTGGCACTTCAGAGGTGATGCAGTGATTTTGAAACCGTATGATGGATTGGCAAAACCATCCACGGTGCAGTTGGATACAATTGAAATATGGGTTCAGATACATGATGTGCCTCCCCTGTATGCTCACCTCATACCGCCCCTAGCTTCAAAAATTGGGGAAGTTTTGTATGCTGAACCCCAATCGCAAGACTTCGCGGGGAATTTTCACCGCATCTGGGTTCAGATCAATGTGAATAAGCCATTGAGGAATGCTGTCTCCATGAAGGGAAGGGAAACGTCAAATTTACAGAGTAAAATACGAGAAACTCCCAGACTGGTGTGCGGTCTGTGGGATGTTGGGTCATCTGTTTAAGGAGCACGGCAATGGTATTCACCCCCCTTCAGCTTTGGTTTTTCTAGATCTTAGGGCGTCTTGGGTGATGCGCACCGGACAGGGGCCTGGTGGCGGTCGAGGTCGACGTGGAGGAAGACGGGGAGGATGTGGAGGCCGAGGAAACGCCCCTCGCACAGGTGACAATGGGAGCAGTTCTGAGAAAGAGGATGGATATGCTGAAACCGATCTTGATATGGTTGAGGCAGAAGAAAATAAGAAGAGAAACCAGTCGACAGTGCAGCATGATCCAAGTACATCCAGCGCAATGTTACTGCTTCGAGCACCCCCTCTCACTCCCTTGAGCCCAAGTAGCAAGCACGAGCCGAAGAGGCCAAGAACGAATCCAGATTCAGATGCAAGGGTGAAGGATAATATGGGCAAGAGTGTTTCATCTTTGGCGGACTCCTTCGAGGAGCGCCGCCAAGCCCAATGAGTGTTATAAGCTGGAACTGTCGCGGAGTGGGCAATGCCGCGACAGTCAACGAACTTCGCGACCTAGCGAAGAAGTTTGCCCCTACCCTACTATGTATCGTTGAAACCCAGATAGAAGGAACTAGGGTAGAAAGTTTAGCCGGCACCTTGGGCTATGATAAGGCTTATGCTGTGGATAGCAGCGGTAGAAGTGGAGGTTTAGACCTCTTTTGGAATAATGAAATAAAAGTGGAGATACTGGGTTACTCTGAGTATCATTTGGATGTTTCTGTGGAAGAACCAGGAATGGATATGTGGCGGCTCACATGTGTTTACGGTGAGGCTCAAACCCACCTGCGGCACCAGACTTGGACCGTTATGAAAAATATTAGCACTGTAAGTTCGCTCCCTTGGCTTTGCATCGGAGATTTTAACGAAGTTCTACGTCCAAACGAACATGATGGGATTGCTAGGCGTAGCAATGCTCAAATGCAGGCATTCAGGGATACTGTGGATGTTTGCATGCTGCTTGATATAGGGTACACAGGTCGCTCGTGGACGTGGGAGAAGAAGGTCACAGGGGGAACCTACATAAGGTGTAGACTGGATCGGGCACTAGCTAATGCCTCTTGGATGTCTCTGTTTCCGTCGGCGAGCTTGGAACACGCAACGGCAACAACTTCGAATCATGGGCCTATAGTGTTAGACCTTGGAAGAAACCAAGTCAATTTCAAGCCTAACAATTTTCGCTACGAGTTGATGTGGGAAAAGCATGAAAATCTTCGGGACACCATTGGGACAGAATGGGCTACGGTGGGGCCTTGCACTACGGTCCAGGAACTGAAGCAGAAGCTTCAAGATGTCTCGAAGGGACTAATAAACTCGAGCAAACAATCCTTTGGGAGTGTGCGTCGAGAGATAAAGAACATGAAGAAAGAGTTGGACAATTTGTAGGGAGATCCGCTGAGAATGGGGCCAACACATGCGGAAGTTAAAATTAATGAACGTTTGGTTGAACTTTATCACCGAGAAGAGATAATGTGGAGACAGTGTGCCCGCACGGAGTGGCTTTCTTCCGGAGACAAAAACACTAAGTTTTTTCATCTACGGGCGAGCCTGAGAAGAAAGAAAAACATGATACGCGCACTGCAAAACTCTTTGGGAGTACTTATAGATGACCCGACGAAGGTGAGAGCCACAGCCATATTTTTTACCAAGACACATACTTTCGTGTGAGGGAGTGCAAGGAGTAGATACAATCTTGGAGCATGTACCAAGGAAAGATTACGATTGGCGATGAACGAGCAGCTTTAGCGCCTTACTCATTGATGAGGTCAAGTGTGCTTTGTTCCAAATGTTCCCGACAAAGTCGCCGGGCCCCGATGGGTTTCCAGCCCACTTTTATCAGAAACAATGGGATGTTTGCGGAGAGGATGTGACTAACATTGTGCTACAGATTGTGAGAGGGGAGACGAGCCGTGAATGTGTTAATGATACTGTACTGGTCTTAATCCCCAAGGTTACAAACCCTACCCTCCTCTCTCAATATAGACCGATTAGTTTATGCAATGTTTTGTATAAGATTGCATCCAAAGTCATTGCAAATAGATTGAAGCTTATCTTACCGACATCATATCGAAGGAAGCGATCGGTTCGTGCCAGGGAGGTTGATTACTGATAATATTATCTGCGCATATGAGTGTCTCCATTTTATGAAGAGAAACAGGTCAAAAAATAATAGTTTTTGTGCTCTAAAGCTTGATATGATGAAAGCATATGACAGGTTGGAGTGGCCATATTTGAAAGCTATTATGCAAAAATTGGGATTTGCACAGGTATGGATTGACACGGTTATGAACATGGTCTCAACAGTTTCTTTCTCAGTCTTGTTCAATGGAGAAAGGCTTGAAGCATTTAGACCGACCAGAGGAATTCGGCAGGGAGATCCAATCTCCCCTTATCTCTTCTTGATTGCAGCAGAGGGCCTCTCGTGCCTCCACGAAAACTAGTTCTCAGTCATCACTTCTTGCAGGTGTTAAGGTGGCTCCCACGGCTCCGGCTGTCAACCATCTTTTATTTGCAGATGATAGCCTGTTGCTTTTCAAGTCGAGTATGGAGGGTGCAGAACTTGTATCAAGCCTACTGAACAGGTATTGTAATGCTTCGGGCCAGAGAATCAATCATGCTAAATCATCCATCTTCTTCAGCAGAAGATGCCCACAAGCAACCAGAGAGGGGGTGAAAAACAGCCTTGTGTCCATAATGAAACTTTGAAGCGAACGCTATTTGGGCATGCCCACCGATGTGGGACACTCCAAGAACAGGACGTTCAAATATCTCATGGATAGAGTATGGGAGAAAATAAGGGGATGGATGGAAAACTGTTGTCATCTGCGGGCAAGGAGGTATTGATAAAGTCAGTTGCACAAGCAATTCCAAGTCTTTTCTATGTCTTGTTTCAAAGCTGCCAAGGGTGTGTGCACGGATATCGAGTCCCTTATTTGTCAATTTTGGTGGGGCAGCAAAAGAGGAAAGGGGAAACCCTCATGGGTTGCGTGGGATGTGATGATCAGACCCAAGTATATGGGGGGTATGGGATTCAGAGACCTCGAGTTGTTCCACCTGGCGTTATTAGCAAGACAGGCATGGAGAGTTTTGATTGATGATGAGACTTTGAGTGCTCAAATACTCAAAGCAGCTTACTATCCGGCGGCTCTTTACTTGATGCAACACTTGGGCCGCATCCATCTCAGATTTGGAGGGCTATACTTGATGGCAGAGATGTGCTTGCTCAGGGAGTAATACGTCGGATTGGAGACGGAGAGACTACCAACATATGGGATCATAACTGGATACCGAGACCAAGTTTCAAGCGACCAATTACCTCTCTGGTACCGGATCCACCGGTGATAGTAGCTGAGCTTATTGAGGAAACTACATCTTCATGGAAAGAGGAAATGGTGAGAGCAGTATTGACCCCCTTTGATGCTGAACAAATTTTGAAAATCCCGCTGTGCACTAGACGGATTGATAATTTTTGGGCTTGCAGCGAGACCCCGAGGGGAATTTTCACAGTTGCATCGGCATATCGCATGCTTGTGACAACAAAAATTAGTAGAGAAAGCTGGTTGGAAGGAAGAGAGGAGTCATCACTTATAAACAGGGAGAGTGGAGAATGGAGCGATGTGTGGAAATTGCATGTACCTTCAAAGATCAAAGTGTTCGCATGGCGGCTGGCGAAGCACTCCATCCCTTCCGGCCAGGTGCTACACCATCGCCATATGGAAACAACTTCAGCATGCCCTCTATGTGGAGCTCAGGATACATGGAAGCATGCGTTACTCGAGTGTCCGATGTCCCGCTGCACTTGGGCATTGTCCTCGGAAGTAGTACTGGATCATCTCAGTATTGTTCAACAGGACAACGTGAAAAAATGGCTGTTTGCCCTTCAAGAGAGCCTCGATGCCGATGACTTTATCAGACTAGTGGTCACTCTTTGGGCTATCTGGGGAGCTAGAAGAAAAGCAATATATGAAGGAGTTTTCCGTAGTCCTCAGTCCATCGATGGCTTCATAAAATCTTATCTGTCGGAGATCAATATGATCTACCCCCAGAAAATTGCAGTGGTCAATGCAAATACAGCAAGGCCGTGTCGGTGGGTGCCGCCCGTTGAGAATCATGCTAAAATAAACACGGACGCAGCAGTTGGTGGCCGAGGACGATTTGGTGCGGTCGTAGCAATCTGCCGTGATGGTGGGGAACTTTTGAAGGTCGTCGGCGATGATATCTGAGCAATTGGAGACCTGGCTACACTCGAAGCATTAGCCATCCGAGAGGCACTCTCCCTTGGCGATGATCTATACCTCCGAGAATTCACGTGGCTTCGGATTGCGGGGAGGCGGTGGAGGAGATTTCGGCGGTGGTGCATCGATCTATGGTGCAGTTATACAAGAGATCAAGTTGCACGCTTTGTCCTTCAATTCTTGTAAGATACTTCATGAGTTTAGGAGCTCAAATTATGATGCTCACAACCTTGCGAAATATGCGTTGGGTCTCGGGCCTGGCCGCCATGTTTGGTTAGGCCAGCCGGAGGGAATGCCCTTCGTCCATTTAAACATTGTGACGAATGAATAAAAAGTTTCGCAGGGTTGCCTCAAAAAAAATGAAAGCATGTCGTGCCAAACCTTTTTTTAACACAGTACAGACGCAAGCGCTCATATACACGCGCATACACTCACTCCTATGAATGCACACACGCACACCCTACCCCTATGAGCACCTCCGAAAGACTGAGCCGACATATCATCTTGAAATTTACAAAGTCGGCGTAGGCACCTCGTCGTCGACGGGAACATCTCCTCCCACTGAATGTGCATCGCCGGAAATCCTGAAATAAATCCAGGAATAAATGCGAACACCAGGACTTGAACCCTCGTGGGCTGGAGAAACCACAGTCCCTCTAACCATCCAACTACAGGTTGGGTCGTGCCAAACCTATTATGAGTATAATTTTGCAATAATTTTTACTCATGATCTCTACTCCTAATGGAGCAGTTGGTGAATAGTCTCCACGGTTTATTTCCGCTAGGTTTTTTTCGTCTCTTCTCCCACCACCCCCTCCCATCCTGGTCCATCGGTTTATTTTTCTCTCCATTGTTTATTACAACCAGGACTTTCCTAACGTATAACAAATCACGGATCTAACTTCCTTAAAATATTCATATCAATCGATTCCTTTTATTGGTTCAATTTGTCTTAGGAAACAAATAATAAATTTTCAAGAAACAAATAATAGATTTCAATCTAACTTCCATAACTTATCTAAATCAATCGATTTCTCTCATTAGTGAAATTTGTTTAAGTAAACAAATAACAGACACGTCACAAACTTTCCTCCCAATAAATAGTTTCTTAACATTTGCAAACTTTCCTAATCATACACGTCACAAACGAGCAGGTACTGATATCATGTTACCAAACAATAAAACCCCATTTGCATAGAAATCAGTTAAAGATCCTAACTTTGCTAAATTTTTACCTTTCCTTGATAACATCCAATATTTCCTATGTTTTCCACCTATTGAAGGAAATCACCCCTCCATCGATATTAGCATTTTTTGGAATGAGATCTCCGGGTTATGATTTTTTTGCGATTCTTTCCAATTGTGACCTCTCCTTCCGCTCTGGCTCCTTCTCGCATAATCACCTCCACCACAGCCAGCTGACGCCACCCTAGACCTCTTGCCTCTCCACACCTTCTCCGCCAGCTCCTCCTCGTACTCCATTGACAATCCCCCTGCCACGTTTGTCCACGGCGGTGTCGAGGGCATGGCCGAACAACGTACCAGTGGTATAGCAGCGCATAACAGCAGGAAGAAGCACATAGCAGGCGAGGCGAGCGGCCGACGGTGGAGGCCAGAGATGCGGCCGACGTGGCTGAGGGGGCGGCCGGCAGAAGATGGCCACGACAGGAAGCGGCGTGAGGCGGGCGCGACAATGAGCGGCGAAGGGATAAGCGGCAGCAGAAGGCGGCGCAGCGGCGAGAGTGTGACGCGCGGTCAGGGTGTGCGTCGTGCGGGGCACAGTGGTGCGGCGGCTGTGGCGAGCGTGATGGCAACGGCGGGCGAGACGGACACAGTGCGGCACGTGCGTGGGCATGGAGAGCCAGAGAGGGAGTGGCCATGAGCGCGAAGAAGAGCTGAAGGCTCGGGCATGGGCGCGCATAGGAGCGGGCATGTGCCACGGGCTCAATCCGAGGAGCTCAGTGGCTACCCCTGCAATGGCCATGGCAGATGGCAGTTCTCAGCCACGGCGAAATACCTAATGAGAGCAAACGAGAGGGGAAACTGAGAAAGGCAAGAGGAGATCACGGCGGTGTCAATGGTACCCTAGGGGAAGACAGTGGAGCTCGGGGCGGCGCGGATCGAACGACAATGTCGCGATGGCTGAAGGTTGAGTAAGACGGCAACAACGTTGATCTGGGGGTGCTGGACTTGATCTCGTTGGCGCAGACGAAGTAGCGGAGGCATTCGGAGCTCCTCGACAAGCTCCTATCAGCAGGGAGGGCAGTGGCCGTGTGGACGGGGTCGGTCATGGTGGCCGTGGCATCTGACTTCGTCCAGATCACCGGGATCGAGCGAGCGAGGAGGAGAAGTGGATCTGGAAGGGGGCGTCGAGGAAGAGTGAGGCCATTGGGCAGGGGAGGCAGGGCGTCACCCTTATCCATTCCTCTTCGATGCCGGCGAGGTGGTCGGGCGGGAGCCCGGCTCTATAGCGACGGGCTCGGGGAACAGGAGAAGACGACCGTGCGGGAACTGGACCACTGGGCCGGTTCGGTGGCAAGGCCCCGGGGGTAGGGGGAATCCCCTTTTTCATCGTCCTTTTGGTTTTTAATGTATTCTAATCCGTTTATCCTTTTTAACACCGTATTCTATTTATCCTTATATCAACTAAATTGATTTTGTTAATTGTAAAACTATGCACACAATTCGAGCACAATATTTTTAGGTGGCACAAAAAGTTTAGGGCCAAAAGGAAATACACAAAATTAGGTTTATATTTAATTGGTTATTTTAACTACTGTTGGACCTCTTATTAATTTGACAAGATTTAATTTTTGGGTCAAATAATGTTGGGCTCAACATGTCAAAGATCAATGGAATTTATAGAATATGTTGAACATTTTAGTTTTACTGTTTGACAAAATAATTTATTTGACTTTATTTTAAATTTGAATTGGGCTTTGATTTTTATCAAGTGGCAGTTTGGCTTAGCAAGCCTGATGACATGGCATCATTAGGGGGAGGTCACTTTAGCTAACGACTTGAGGTGTTACATAATCTTCCCATTTCTGAAATTTCATTGTTAAATGATTGGGGAATATATCACACTATCCATTAGTTCAGTCAAGCTCACCACAAGTCCACACATTATTGGCAATTGAGTAAGTCTTATTGGCAGGAAGAATAGGCTATGTGTGTGTGTGTTAGAGAGAGAGGAGAGAGAATGAGGAAGAGGGAGGGGGAGAGAGTGTGTGTGAGGATTTGATGGTAAAAAAGGTCGCCAATGTCGTAATATTGAACTCTTAAAGTTAATGTGGCCCCGTTGCAACGCACGAGCGTTTTTCTAGTAAAACCTAATAATCTCAAATTTTCTGTGAGAATTAATTAATAACTAATGAATGCAAAAAATTGCAAAATCTCTTTGTTTATTTTTGTCCCCCGCAGGGATGGACTATTTTAGGAGGCACACAGTTTATTCCAGAGGAGAAGATGATGCCTGGTATGACTGTGAGCACCAGTGCCAGTGGTTGTACCTGTGACATCGACATCTTCTGTGAAGGCACCTAAGGTCAATTCGCACCGAAGGTGCACAGAAACCATATTCTGCCCACCGGCAGTACATCAAGGCGAGAAAACCCTTAAATCGAGAAAATTAAGCTCAAATCCAACAAGTCATCCCTTCATGGTTGCCGTCAACATTCCCATAGCCATCTCCATTAGCCACAATACTTGTAATCAGGAATACATAGCAATCGTAAGGCGTGTAAGCATTCCTGTTAAGGTACCACTTTCTACCATGTCTCTTATTTGTGATTCATCTGCGATGTGTGAGTATTCCCCTCACAATAAGGGCTGAGGCGTAGACACGCAGCCCTATGTAATTGTGCTAAGTGATTTTTTGTTTACTTTGAAAATAACGTTATTCTATGTGTTACACAACAGTTTTTGTCTCCTGTCTCTATCTACTTCTAAGGCCCCGTCAGTACCTGAGATACCGAGGATCGACCAAGGAGAGGTTAAATGTAGAGAGAAGTAGAAGGCTATGCCAAACTTCGCTAACAATAAGATTAGTACGGTAGTTTTAGCTTTTTCTCTTGGGTACATAAGGTGCAACCTTTAGACATCCAATGCGTTAGTCTGGTTAATCTCTTAATAACAAATGTAACCCCACGATACGGTAAGGACCTTGGTTAGACAGTAGAACCTCGATGGCGACAACAGTTGGCGGGGGGGTTATTTGGACGCATCTCCCACAAACAACGTGTTCAAAACAGATAAGTAACAATGTTAACAGTCCCATATGTTGAATATCTAGATAGGATATCGAGCGCATGCATATGATTGCAAGGGAAACCTCTAGCCATGGCCTATTTACTTATTATTGTTTCTTCCTATAAACTATGTGATTTGATAACAAGCTCTTGTAGAAATTACCTTCCCAAGACCTGAATTATCGTGGTTTGGTAACCTAGGTTTACGTTAGGGAGAAACGGAACTATTCACATCTTAAACCATATCGAAGGTAATCAACCATTTTTCCTGTGCTTGCCGATGAAGATTAACTGTTATCCTCGTAAGGTGACTAGATTCTTTGTTTTATTTTATTTTCAATTTTTAGTCTATTTTCGTCCCGAGTTTATTTCTCAAATGTTTATAAGAACTTCAATTTTTTTTATTATGGCTACCAAAAAGTTTTGGGAGTTTGCAACTCCCAATGAAGATTTCATGAGTGCACCAATTAGACAACCTAAGTCACAACAAACAGCATGAGATAAAAATCGGTTTATTTACCATGTTTCAGAAAAATCAATTTGAGGCTCTGCTTTTGAGGACCCTAGTATGTATTTGTACACTTTCACCAAGCTATCTGATATGGTGGCAGCGGCAGCGCGAGCAGGTAAAATTTGGGAGAGGGAGAGAAATGAATGGCGCGCGAGGGGAAATTTATGACTTGTATGAAATCCATTTCAAGGAGGCGCACGGGGAGGAGGCTGAACCTATGTGACAGCCCGACACCGATTTTCCAGGTGCCTTCCATGTTTTCATGATAGCCGAATTATTTATTTTCTTGTTGCGTTCATCATCACATCATTCGCATTGCATTGGCACTCTGTTGCCGTCATTTTTACAAACTTGCATCCGTTCATAACTGTCGCTTTTCTCCGTTGTCTTCGTTGACCATTCCGAGACAAACCACACTTGCACACGACCACCTAACATCTCCGCACAACCCACTTATCCCCCCTCGCAACCTCTCCAAAATTGCCCCCGAACCTGAACCGCTCGATCGTGACCGATGGGTTTGGATCATCCCCGAACATTCCCAGATATCTTCAGTTTCTTTAGCGCACTCCCCGAATATCCCCGAGCATCACCGAAATTGCCCACCGTAAGGGTGTGTGATTTTTTTTGAGAAATAAGAGTGTGTGATAGGTGTTTCTTAATAGCACCATTCTGCACTAGTGATTTAAGACACAAATAGGGGTTTCAACAAATGATTAAAGTAGTCGTGGTTCAGTACTAGGGTGTTACATCTACATTTTTTCGGAAAGAGGGAAGAACCTGGCCTTTGCATCATCATGATGCACACAGACATATGGTGTTACAGCTACATGGGTTGCTAATACACACATCTACACAACACAAGCAAAGTTAGTATCTTGTTAACTGCAACATCTAGCCACTTAAACTTAGGTACATGAGTGCGCTCAGCCACACCAACGAAATCGTTCACAACTTCATATAGGTCTATCCAAGTCACTGATATAAGTGTTCTAGACCTATCTCCAAGTTCATTAAAAAGATAAACATTTCGGAGAAAAGAGATACAATTTTGAAGTCGCACCACATAACTAGACTTCTAGTACCCATCTGCTCATGAATCTAAGAACAAGGGGGCATATGGAAGATAAGGAGTCCCGCAACCCCATGTCAAATTAAATACAAAACACAGCTCCCTAGAATCTATTTCATATGACATTAGTTCCGCTAATCGACGACTCTTCTTGCGTACATTATATACTTCCTCCGTTTTTATTTACTTCGCGTATTAGCTTTGGTTAAAGTCAAGCTTTAAACTTTGATCAAATTTATAGACCAAAATATTGGCATATACAATAACAAACCAATGCCATTAGATTCATTGTTAAATGTACTTCCACATCATATAGATTTGGTATGGTAAATGTTTATATTCTTTTCTATAAACTTTGTCAAACTTTAGGAAGTTTGATTTCAGTCAACTCTAATATGCGGAGTAAATAAAAAAGGAGGGAGTATCAAGTTGTATTCAGGGTGGATCGGGATAACTTCATACTTATTTATAATCAACGGGTAGCTGTACATATTGTAGGTGTGGTAGAAGATGCCGGCGAGGGTCGACTGAGGCAGATTCTTGCGGTGGTCAGGGTGAGAGACAAGGTCGCGCCATCGCGTGCAGACACACTTGCAACGGTGGGTGGACTTGTATGGCACGCAGGAGATGATCTCGACGAGGAGGTCGTCCGAGAGCTCGGACACCGGGCTCCTCTCAGCACCCCTCTTCTTCTTGGTGCCGCGAGACATCACCGGTCAACCTGCAGATCGGCAGAGAGGAGAAAGATTAGAGGATCCATCCATGGTGATGGAGAGCGTGAGGGGAGAGAGGAACTACCTGAAGCGAGAGTTGGCCAGCGAGGGTTTGGGGGCGGCGGCGAAAGAGGCGGAAGAGAAAAGACGAGGCGGTGCGTATATATATGGGCTTTATTAGGGCCATACCGTATGGGTCGTTGAGAAGCGGAAGTAAAAAGAATTTGCGGGGAAGAGAAGCGGAAGTAGATACACGTCATCTCCGAAATGTATAAAATGTTCAAAAAAATAATAATCTACGAAGTGTATACGAGTAGTACGTTACACGCCCTGGATTTTGCACGATTACTGGAGCAGATTGTAGTAGCATTGATAGGGCCTCCTAGTTTCATTACTCATGTGAATTTTTTTAGAACACAGTCCAGATGCAGGACCCTCATATATATGTGCATACACTCACCTTTATAAGAGCACACGGAAAAAATATCTGGTGCTACAGGAGCACCTCCTGCGCAACCTCGGTTGTCGATCTGAGATCCAATGGACAACATCACGGGATGTGGACCAGAGTGTCATTTCTGGAATGTTTGGGGGATTTTCTGCAACATTCATGCTGGATTTGTCTCTTTTGTATCTCAATGTGTATTTTGAATATTGATTTGAAATTTTAAGGGATTGTGCATTCATGTGATGCTAACATCCACAATTTTTCAGATTTTTTTGAAACATTTAAATCTGCCTTATGAAAACTTGGAGTACCAAATGTGAGGTGCTCCCGTAGCACTAGATATTCACCCGAACGCACACACGCAACCCCTACCCCTTTGAGAACCTCCGAGAGACTGCGCCGGCATATCATCTTCAGATTGACGAAGTCAACACAAGCGCCTTGTAGTCGACGGGAACGCTCCTCCCACTGAATGGGCATCGCCAGAAATCCTGAAATAAATCCAATATAATGTGAGCACCAGAACTTGAACCCTGATGGGTTGGGGATACCGGGAAAGTATCCGGTGCACCGGTGCTTGTGGTGCTACTGGTGCACTGGACCCCCAAGCGTGTTCAAAAATATTTTGAAAAAACGGAAAAAATTGTAGCACATTGGCGGAACATCAGTCTATGTTGTCATAAAAATTCAAATTAAAATTCAAAATATTGCATGAGATACAGGAATAACAAATTTGGCATCAACGTGTTAATGGGTCAAATCTAAAGCCCAACTTATGTTGTGTACTATCCAGTGCCGATTTTATGATTTTTGTACCTCGAGCAATGTTTCAAATTTTGAGTTGAAATTTTGCAACAATATGGGCCGATATTGTGTGAATGTGCTAATTTTTTTCCAGTTTTTTCGAACATTTTTAAATGCTTTTTGGGCGTCCGATGCACCGGTAGCACCACAAAGACCGGTGCACCAGATACTTTCCCTGGGGATACCAATGTCCTCTTAACCATCCAACCACAAATTGGTTCGCATTACTCATGCGTATTAGTCCGTGTGGTACTTGTTCAAATAGACGGATAAAAATTCCCCCCAAACTCAAATATAACGACATTACTCTTTTGTCATAGTTTGCAATCTGCATTGCTTATTACAGCAAACAAAAAAAATTAGTTTCGCTTCCATCTCTCCTCTTCCTCAATGTGAAAAAGGAAGGCGCTTCCTTCTTTCTTTTCCTACCCTCAGTTCTTTGTTCCGATTGTGCAGATAGGTTAGCCATGCTGGGCGTTCGGGTTTACCCAAGAATTTAACACCCAAAATTTGTCCAAAAAAGTTGCCACCTGAAATTTTGGGTTCAAGTAATCCTAAAAATTTGCCAACTGAAATTTTTCCAAAAAAATTGCCACCAAAAAATTTGCACATGTGGTCAGAGGAGACTAGTTGGGGCACCGACACGGTAAGGCCATCGAGTCGACAAGGGGAAAGAGGAGAGTGGAGCGTGGCGGTGGTCAGGTGCCACACGACTTGGTGATGCACATCTCGTGAAACGAGTTTGGCGACTGGTAGTTGGTGTCGAGGGATGGTGCATTGAGGATGGAGGCCCAGGCTTCGCGCAGGAAACATATGTTTTACGAGGTGATTTTTGGCTGGACTTGGGTTGTCTCCTCTCAGTGGGATTTTTTTACCGGTCCGCAATATTTATTACTTGCTATTCGGTTAATTCGAGTACTGTGACTTATAACCCGAATTTACTAATAGAATTTGGGTTTCCAAAACTGCTACCCAATGTGGTGCTCGAGTTTTTCGGGTTCGGGCTTCATGTATCAGATTTTGTGCCCAGCGTGTGTATGTCTTGACCTTATAGGGATAGTGGGTGGGGAGTAAAATAAAATTTCCCCAATCCTAGCTCCATCTTGCCAGTGGAAATGTTGGTTCTTTGGGGCTTCTTCTCAGTTGTTCCTGTCCGGTAGATCTAGGGTTTCCAGGTACTACTGGAGAGGTGTCATAGGTGACAACACCGTGGCATTTCATTTTTCCAGCTGGCTTCGACTTGTGGCACTGAGATTGGTCTAGTGCCACTAAGAAGCTGGTAGGTGGTGAATAGGAAGATGGCCTGTGGTGGTCTCTTTGTTGCATGATGACGGTGTTAAAAGCCAAAAGAGGATAGGTGAAATGGGACAGGGTCGCCAGATCAAGAAGGCAAATTTGGTGATTCTCCATCAAGGCATTAGGCCGGTCGAGTTGGCTCTAAGACCGAGAAGTATAAGGGTATTTCGTGGTTGACGTGGCACGAGGATAAAGGCCTCGCCGACGACAAACTGGTTCTGCATTGACACAAGAAGCTACATGGCGATGAAGAGCTGTCAACTACGAGGATGATCGCAACAAGCTTCTCTGCCCCTTGTTCATCATAGCGACAGTAGTGGACTTATTCCAGCAGGGACCCTAGGGAGCTAGGTGTTATTTTCTTCTGTTGGGGTGTTTTCCTCTATTGTCCCAAAGATACAAGTCCTTTCTTGTGTTCTTTGGTTGATTCCGAATGTGTGAGGTAGTGAGGTAGGGGGAGGTCACCGCCAACTGCTGACCACACCATAGCCACCGCAACGCACCAATGTGGACCACCATAACATCAATGTCTGGAGGCCTCCCGCCTCCCTCCCCAAATAGGCCTTCACACCACCACTCGCCAGCCATCGGAGCAACCTGCGTTGAGCTGCCGATACCACCGATTAGGTGCCGCCATCGGCTGACTCACCAAGGCCCTAGGAAAAGGAGGTTGAGGTCCACCGCCACAACTGTGCCACCATCCCTCACCAGTCGATCATCATGCTAGCGGGCAGATGCTCGCAACCGAGGTCACTCATGACCAGCACCACATGTTTGATGATGGCGTCGTCATGAAACTAGTGAAGAAGTAAATGCCAGACCATGACACATGCAACATCCCTGCAACGCCCATCACTCAGCCTTCATACACCATTGCAGCTCTCTGCTGGTGCGCTTCCACGCAATAGCCCCCGTTGTCGAGCGTCCCTTCCCTAGTTTGACTGCCAAAACCACCGCCAGGCTACCACAGGAGAACAGATCCTGCTGCCGCCAGAGGCGACTGGGCTTCACCTGCCTATTCCCTTAGGTAGCGGCGAGGGAGGGGGAGAGAAGGAGGGGGCCAACGGCGGTGGCCAGGGTTCCCCTCGATCACACGTTGAGCGACTAGAGAGGGGAACGAGGAATTTTTTCCTCGATAACACTCACAATTCACTACCGGAACAGGGCACTGTGTCGACAGCCCCCATCGGCCTAATCCGCCCTATGCCGACAGCCGTGACCAGACCGTCGGCGTATCCAGGTCGTCAGGCTAGCCAGACCTATGCCGACGGGCGCTGTCAGCACAACAACACCATCGTCCTAGCTTCACATATGCCTACAGCAGCCGTCGACATAAATGGGCCGTCGGCATAGCCGCGGGCCCGGCGATCCCTCTCGCGACGTATGACTAAAGCAGTTCAACTATGTCGACGGTTGAGACGGGCGGCCGTCGGCATAGATTTGCATGCCACGTTATCGATCCGGAGTGCACCGACAACCATCTATGCCGACGGCCGCCGTCGGCGTAGACACGATGTCATCAACCCGCGGTGCGCCGATCAGCTACACCTGGTGCAGCTATGCCGACGGCAGTGCCGTCGGCATAGTTATATAGTTATGCCCCTACCACTACTTATATGTATTCTTATTTGATTAACTTACATGTACCATGTGTAAATGTAAACATACATACATTATTTATCGATTTGGTGAATTTTTTCCATAGAATATGTAGTTTGTATTTTTTCGAGTATGTCAATAATGTGTCGTCATGTTCTTTTGAATATAGGTCCTTATATTTTACTAAAATCAGAAACAGATATGTGCCGACATGAATGTTGTGGCGGTTGCAAACGCCCCGCACGCGTCTATTGAGTGTGAATCCCTCACACCCGGGGTGTGACCCCCCCCCCTCTCATGGATGGCGCCGTCGCCGACACGTGGAGGCGGGAAACTGCCGTATCGGGTCTATACGGAGGGGAAGTTGCTCCCAGTTGTTTCTATGGGCTGACCTACCACAATCGGGTGTTGTGGTGGCATGTCTGAAGAGGCGACATGTGTCTCCGGGGTGTGGCCCCCCTCACGGACGGCGTCGGCGCCGGCACCTAGAGGGGGAAACAGCTGCATTGGGTCTATACGGAGGGGACGTTGCTCCCAGTTGTTTCTATGGGATGACCTACCACAACAGAGTGGTGTGGTGGCATGTCTGAAGAGGCGGCACGCGTCTCCAAGGTGTGGTCCCCTCACGGACGACGCCGCTGCCTGCTCCTTGAGGGGGAAAACGACCGCGTCGGGTCTACACGGAGGAGATCTTGTTGTGGGTTTGGCCCGGACTTTGTTCCCAAGTGTTCGTATGGGCTGACCTAACACAACCCGGTGGAGAGGTCTATTGGTCAAAGCCCGTCCGTGGGAAGTCAAAGGCTAGATATTATGGTCAAATGCTACAGGGTTAGGCCGGACGAGGGCCGTAGGGGTAGCAATGCCACCCAAGTGTTGCACGGGACCTCATACACGCCGTATGGTGTGATGGCATGTCTGAAGAGGTGGCACGCACTCCGGGGTGTGCCCCCCCTCATGGACGGTGCGGCCGCCAGCACCTGGAGGGGGAAAACGGCCGCATCAGTTCTAAACGGAGGGGATCTAGCTCTGGGTTTGGCCCGGACGTTGCTCCCAAGTGTTCGTATGGGCTGACCTAACACAATCGGGTGGAGAGGTCTACTGTTCAAAGCCCATCCGTGGGAAGTCAAAGGGCTAGATCTTGTGGTCAAAAGCTACAGGGTTAGGCTGGATGGGGGCCCTGGGGGTGGCAATGCCACCCGAGCGTCGCACCGGGCCCTCATATATGCCAAACGGTGTGGTGGCATGTCCGAAGAGGCTGCAAGTGTCTCCGGGATGTGGCCCCGTCACGGACGGCGCCGCCGGCGGCACCTGGAGGGGGGAAACGGGCGATTCGGGTCTACACGGAAGGGTTCTTGCTGTGGGTTTGACGTGGATGTTACTCCTAAGTGTTCCTATGGGCTTACCTACCACAACTGCGTGGAGAGGTCCACTGGTCAAAGCCCGTCCGTGGAAAGTCAAATGGCTAGATCTCGTGGTCAACCGCTGCAGGGTTAGGTGGCCCGGTGGCCCTCGCGGTAGCAATCCCACCGGAGCGTCGGATCGGGCCCTCATACATGCCGGAAGTTGTGGTGGCATGTCTGAAGAGGCGGCACGCATCTCTGGGCTGTGCCTCCCTCACGGACGGCGCCGCCGCGGGCACCTCGAGGGGGGGGGGGGACAGCCACTAGAGCTTCGCGGGTTCTCATAGAGACGGCAAACCAAAAAATAGTATTTATTGAATTTATAAAAAAACATCGGCATCCATCATGGAAAATGGACTCTCACTGTGAAATCCTCAGTGCTCGGAAAGCGGGCACCGAAAATTTCACAGTAATTGTCCATTTTCTTAACGAATGTCTAATGAATACCGGAGCTTGCGTCGTATGGATTAGCCAACTATTTAAACTGCTCATATTGCTTGTCTTTGGGCGAGGTGGGACTAAATTTTGAGCTGCTGACCTCCTAACTATGCCGACGGCAAAGCCGTCGTCATAGGTGACACGTGGCGTGGTGACCTATGTCGATGACTAAGCCGTCGACACAGTTCACCTTATCCCCTCGTGGCTTCCGCTGCCCACTCTTTCTCTCTATCCCCTCGAGCCCGACCCCGACCCCAACTCTTCGCCGCTGCCACCCACTCCACCCCGCCCCTTGCCACCGTCGCCGCATTCGGCCCCGCCCCCTGCCGTCGCCCACTCCATCCCGCCCCCTCGCCACTGCCGCACTCCGCCCCGCCCTCTGCTGTCGCCCTCCCAAAACACCACGCCCCTGCCGCCGCCCTCCCACTCCACCCGACCCCTGCCGCCCCCGCCTCCACACCCGCGTCGCCACCTCCTCCACCCGCCGTCGACCCGGCCTCCTCCCGACCCCACCGCCTGGCCTCCCCGACAGCCGCCCGGCCCAGCAGCTCCTGCCGACCCGTGTCCCTGCTGACCAGCCTGCTGTAGTGGTGGCGGCGCCCCCACTTTCTCCCGGCCGGCCCGGCCCTCCTTCCCAGCCACCCTGCCTCACTAGCTCTCCACCGCCGCCCCCTGCAACGCTCCTCCCGGTGAGCTACCAATGTTTTTTGCATTATTTTGCTACTTTTGGATGCATGAATGGATGCATGGATGGATGTTGGATGTTAGATTGTTTGGTTAGATGTTGGATGTTAGGTTGTTAGGTTGATAGATGGGTGAATGTTGGATGTTAGGATGCTAGGTCGCATTATTTTTATCATGATGATCTTGTCACTTGAGATGTGCTCCAAAATTGGTATAAGACGCCTAGGTTGACACTTGATGAAATATGATTTTTTTCATAGTTTTAAGTGTCAATGCTTAATGTTAAGTAGCTATGTGGGATGTGCTCCAAAATTGGGACATGATGAGTGGTTATTTAATCATGTTGATCTTGCTAAAATATTGAAGGACAAAATTTGACACTTGACGAAACATGATTTTTTTTCGTAGTTAAAAGTGTCAATGCTTAATGTGAGGTGATGACCTAAATTTTTTTCACTGAGTGGAATTAACAGGATTTGTGGTGTTCCATCTTCGTGGAGTAATTGTCGACGTTGAAGGTGTTGGTCCACGACCGTCCCTCCTTTGATCGACTACATCCTCTACATCGGAGGGTGAGCAACATTTCCATGACCTCGTCCGCTTTTTTTTCATGTCAGTAGATTAAATTTTCACATCAAGTTGCGTAACCTAGGCGTCTCCCGTCTGAAAGGGTTGCATCGGTAAATATGCATTCAATTGCATATTTATCACCGCAGCTCTTTCAGATTGTCCAACGCTTTCCATGGAAAGCCCGAGGATGTGTAGATTGGGTATATTGTCCATGCTCTACCCCGTTCCGAGGAAGGATTTCGGCGGCGCATCCCTGTTGTTCTCCGGATGCACATTCTCTCGGCATTTTGCCGAGACGTGTATTTGGAGAATAGCGGGGAGGTCCTGCTGAAATTTTGTCTCGGAATGGGGTAGAGCATGGACAACGTACTCAATCTACACATTCTCGGGTGGGATTAGGACCGATCTTTACCTATTAGAGATGTAGGTGGATTAAATGTCCTTTCTCGTCAAAGCTGTAAAAAATAAAAATATTTATGTGAGTAATTTAAATGAATCCTTAATTGTGTGGCTTCCAATAAAGCAGAGATGGCAAATAATCAGTGGATGTATAGTGGGTTTTTCCGTCGGAATCAAGTAACAGTAGAGTGGGTCGAGAAAACTGATGCGTTTTTGAAAGAGATATTCCGTAGTCCAATGAGGATTGTGCCAGAATGCCCCTGTGCCAGATGTAAGAGACGTATGCACATAGATAAGAGTGAGATGAATAAGCACCTTCGCATGCATGGATTTATGCCAAACATTAATATGCCGATAAACTTTGCCCAGTGGGACCGTGGTAGGGAGGAGGTGATACGACAACGTGTCTCTGGTTATGAGGACGATGGGGTTAGAGACATGCTAGATGATGTCTTTGCTACAAGCCGACACCTCCTTCACATCCAGCGAATGGACCGAAGGAGCCAGAAGAAACCGCAAAGGCCTTCCTAGATATCTTAGCCTCGTCAAAGAAACCTCTTTATGAGGGAGCCAAGCTCTCTGTGCTAGATGTCATCTCGCAACTGATGGCAGTCAAGGCCGAGTACGGCTATAGCCGAGGTTGCACTACAAATAAAAATACACACCCGTGACATTTTGGGCCCAACGATTTTTTTTCTGTTATACTTATGACACTTCTATGATGATAATTGTGACAAAACCCGGTATCATCATAGATGTGGTGGGCTCCTACTTCTATGACAAAAAATCATGACAAAAAATGGGCTTTTCGTCCTGGGCGGGCCGGAGACGCAGCTGCATGACATTCTTTGGACCGTGCATGACGGAAAAAACCATGGTAGATGTGAGGGCGAGGAAAATATCAGGGAGTTCCCGGTTACGGTAGGTGGTCGGGGGCGAGCGACGCAGGAAGGTTTGTACGTTTCTCTCATACACGTACGTGCGTGTGGGTGTGAGGCGCTGGGCTCTAACTGAACCCGAGCGAGGCATTCGCCCTCGAACCCGGCGATTACAGCACTGCACTACGTTCTTGAACCCGATCGAGCTATTCCTTCGTTCGCTACTGCTGCTAACTGAAGCCGATCGAACCTGCTACCTCCTTCCCTTGATGAACAGTGATCGTTGTTGGGGGTTTGGATGAACAGTTCCCGATGGGGGGTTGGATGAACAGGACCCCGTGGTGTTGCCGCTGGATGAACTGGGACCCCGATCGATCGAGCCGGTTGGGCGTGGATGAACATGACCCCGTGGAGGGATGGATGAATAGGACCCCGTGGAGGGAAGATTGAACAGTAGCCGGTGGAGGGTTGCTTATACAATAGCCGGTGGAGGGCTGGATGAACAGTAACCCGTGGAGGGGTGGTTGAATAGGACCCCGTGGAGAGGGCTTGTTGAACAGTAGTAGGTGGAGGAGCACGCGGTGGAGGTTGGATGAACAGGAGCCCGTGGATGAACAGTTGTAGGTGGAGGCCGAAGGAGGTCGACGGTGGATGAACAGTAGCCCGTGGAGGGTGGAGGAGGTCGACGGTGGAGATGAACCGTATCCCGTGTAGTTCTGTTTTGCGGTACGTCACACCCCTCACGATGAACAGGACCCCCGTTTCGACCGTAGCGCTCCAACACAAGTCTGTTTCCTCCGTTTTGCGGTACACCACACCCCTCCCGATCAACAGGACCCCGTGTCGACCATAGGAGGTCCAACAGAAGTCTGTTTCCTCTGTTTTGTTGTACTCCAGAGCCCTCCTGATTAACAGGATCCCGTTTCAACCGTGGCTGGTCGAACACAAGGCCGTTTCCTTCGTTTTGCGGTACGCCAGGCCTCGTTTCCATCAGCTTCTTTATCCAAGCCAGTTGGCTCCCGATGAACACGGCGACGCATTCGTTTCCGACCCAGCCGGTTGGCTCCCCATGAACACGACGACGACGCAGTTTCTCCGTTCCGACCTAGCCATGTACACGAGCCCCGCCGTGCGTATGTGATATGCGTTCGAGACCCGCCCGTATGTACGTGCGTGGCGTGTTACTTTCTTGCACCTGTCGCCCGTGCGTGCGTGTACATGCTACGTGGCGCATCTACTACGACACGTGCGCCTCTACATCGACCGGTATGTACATACACGTTCCACGACGAGAATGACAACACTCGTACACTTGGATCAGGCGGGTCCCGGACCGAGCACTTCATGCGTGCGGAAGATGTAGCTGGTGGGTCCCAGCGGTCGGGGCGAATCATTTTTTGCCCGTAGTATGGACGCACTTCCTTGCGTGCGAAGATGTAGCTGATGGGTCGCAGCAGTCAGGGGGAAAACATTTTTTTCGCGAAATACGCTGGCCCGTCCGGTTGGTCCCTGCTGTCAAGCGGAGGAATAATTATTTTGCATGTAATAAGGAGGCAATTCCTTGCGGCTGCCGTGGACCCGGTATCGACCTCTCCACGTCTGATATTCTTGTGATGGAAGTCGTTTCTTGACCACGTTGAACACACCGTCGAGAGCACCAGGCGGTGGACGGCGGCGAGGCCTAGGAAGGGGCGGCGGACCGGGAAGACGCGGCAGTGGATGCCCACGCGGAGAGGAGTACGAGGGTTCACTGGTTCGGCTGCAGTGTGAGGTTGCCGTCACCACAGAATAAAAGGGGGTGTGGGTGAGTAGAGGGATGGCCTGGCCAGCGATGGGAGTATTAGGGGGCGGTGATGCCTCCGCAGCAGCACAACCGACCACGAGAGGCAGGAGCAGGTGGCACGACCCACGCTATTTTGGGCGGCTGGAGCAAGAAGACCAGAGGTTGAAGAAGCACGACAGTCGTTGGATGGACATCGTCACAGTCCTTTGCGTGAGAATCGTTTATATTGACTTAGTTGACAAAGCCCTTGGTGCGCGTCAAGTTAGTAGGCCTGTGTCGACTTGAAATGGTGCGCCCCAGATGTCAGGGGGAGGAATCATTTTTTAGGCAGGTGAAGCTAGAATATCCGAGATTGAAGAAGAAGCACGACATCCGTTGGATGGACATCGAATGGCCACTACTGGTAGAATCATGTGTTGACTATAAGTTGACAAAGCCTTGCATATGCGTCAACTTATTTTTCTTTTAAGGGGACGCGTCAAGTTAGTAGGCCCACAAATGTGTGGCAGAGAACTTATAGCCTATTTGAGATTTGTAAGAATGTACATCCCATTTTTGAATTCTAATGGAATTTACTACAACCCATTTACAGTTTGTTAAAAGTACAACCCATTTTCTAGCTAGGACAACGATTTATAATTTCAACCAACTATTCAAAACAGAATTTAATAAAATTTCCCACATTCTGATGGGATCCAAAATATTTTTATCTCGAAATTTCTAGTCAGATTAAATACAATTTCAATATAAATTTGTATTACATAAAAATTCAACGAAACATTGCACGCGCAACAATTAATGGAATTAAAAATTTCAAAATCCAAAAATGATATTTTATAATGAAATTACGTATTTGGTGCATTTTTTATAGTTACTGCCCAGTTTTTATAATTACATCCCATTTATTATTTCTTAAAGCCAATTTTCTTGTTAAGCCTAATGCATCCCTCCTAGGAAAGATTTGCAGCCTAGCGGGGTGGAGAATAACAACACTAGTAGAAAAAGGGGCAAATGTGAGACACATTAGTGCCGGTTCGATTTTGAGCCGGCACTAATGTGTCCATTAGTGTCGGTTCCAATGGCTAGCCGGCCGCTCTAATTAGTACCGGTTCGTGGTGAACCTTTAGCACCGGTTCGTGCTACTTAACCGTACTAAAGAGAGTGGTGGCGAGGATGTTGTCGATGCAGGGGCCCGTCCAGCACCTTTAGGACGGTTCGTGGCACGAACCGGTACTAAAGGTCGACGTCTATAAACCCTTCGCCGTCCACCCGAGCTACTCTGTTCTTCCCTTTCCCCTCACTTCCTCTGTTCTTCCCCTCTCTTCCTCGAGCTCCTCACAAATTTTACCCAAAATTTGTCAAGATTTGAAGGCCCCCATCCATTCAAATGATCACAAAGGTTAGCAACTTTGTCCTTTCAACTCTCATTCCTAGATTAGCTCTTGCAATGCTTTGTATAGTGATTAATTTGTGAGGAATTATATTTGCTAGTATTTGATTAATATGCAATTAGAGGTCAAAAATAACACTTAGTTTGCATATGTAGGTGTGGTTTACTTAGTGCCTTCTAATTCTCCGTCAGAACTAACCACCGATCGCCTTTGCACTGTAATCCGTCATGAGCACCACCTTGTGGTGAGGCTCTTGTTCATGAATGTTTTACATTACCAAATTGATGTTTGTGTGATTTGGATATATAGTTACTCGTATAATTGTCTTACCCGTACGTTGTTTGTTATACATAGTGCCAGTTTTGATATCCGTCCCCGTCGGCCCTCGTCCCTGTTATGATTCGGATGTGGTATATTCTCTTTTAAAACTAGTTGTTGCATTTCGTGTTTATGACAAATTATGCCCATCAAGTTGACATAGATATTTTTATCTAGGAGGTATGTGAACCGGAAATTCCAACCGACCCTATTGTCGAGAGGTTAAATTTAGTTGAAAGAGAAAGCAGTATTTGAAAGAAAAACTGAAAAGAATTGAGGGGGAGAAGATGGAATTGGAGTTGCATGTTGCCGATGTCGTCGATGATCACAAGAACAAGATGGAGAAAATGAGGTTGAAGATTAGAAAGATTAGAAAATATGCCATTGATAGTGTGGCTTGGTATCATTATGCTGTTGAATCAATTGTTACCTTAGTTACGATCTTGATCGCATTTGTTGTTGTATTTAAATTCTTTAGCTAGAGAGTTATTTGTTGCATTTAATCAAGTGTTGTATATAAACTTTATGTATGAACTTGTATTAATTTGGTCTATTCGGTGTTGTGTATAACGAAGATATGAGCCGACAATGGATGTATGATGACCGATGCTCTCCCGGGTTCATTAATGGTGTGCATACTTTTCTCCTTGCCGCTGAGGCAAACAAGCGGGCGGATGGTTTTATGCCTTGTCCGGTGTCTTTGGCTATAAGAATGGTCGCAATTACTCTCGTCAAGAACCATTCACGTCCACCTATTTGAGTCCGGTTTCATGCCCCACTATAATGTTTGGACCAAGCACGGAGAAAAGAGGGGTTATGATGGAAGACAATGAAGAAGAGGACAACGACATCTATCCTGGCCATGGGTTCCACTGAATGCGATGATACAACAATGGAGGAAGAAGCTGAGCGGCAATGCGGGAACAAGCTGAAGAAGAGGCATCGATGAGCCCGCTGATGATCTAGGTCGGGCCATTGCCGATCTTGAGAGAAAGCTAGCGCCAAGTGATTTGGAGAGGAAGAAGTTGCAGCGCATGTTAGAGGATCACAAGAAATTGTTGTACCCAGATTGCGAAGGTGACAAAAAAGTTGGGCACCACACTAGAATTGCTGCAATGGAAGGCGGAGAATGGTGTATCGACAAGGGATTTGGAAAGTTGCCGGTAATGATAAAGAATATGCTTCCAAAGGACAACGAATTGCACAGAGTACGTATGAAGCAAAGAAGGTTGTTTGCCCTCTAGGGTTAGAGGTGCATAAGATACATGCATGCCCTAATGACTGCATCCTCTACCACGGTGCGTACGAGGATTTGAACGCTTGCCAGGTATGTGGTGCATTGCGTTATAAGATCAGTCGCGATGACCCTGGTGATGTCGAGGGCGAGCGCGCCAGGAAGAAGATTCTTTGGGCAGATGACCGGAGATATGATCCTGTCATGGTTCCTTCTCTTTGGGTGTCCAGTGCCCACGCCCCAGGAAGCATGAGTGGCGCCCTAGATTCTTCTGTAGTACTCGATCTTTATTAGGTACCTAGCCAGTGATGTATTCGATATATAATATTCGAGACGCTTTATTCGAGATTATATATATTATTCGAGACGATGATGTATTCGAGATTATATATTAATCGAGACGATGCATATATATTATGTACTATATGATTCAGTTTTTCCTTATTGATTGCATCCATGCATTGTAATTAATTTGAATATTAAATTGTTCTATATTTCTTATGTATTAGTTAAGTAAAAGCTATGGCGGACAATACCGACAGAGACAGAGAAGAGGAATCACTACTAGGAAAAGGCCTACTAATGGCGCACCTAATTTGGCCATTAATGGCGCATTAGTGGTGCGTCATTAGTGCCACGCCATTAGTATATTTTACTAATGGCGCACCACTGGTGCGCCATTAGTATCTGGTATACTAATGGCTGACCTCAGATGTGCCATTAGTATATACAACAGTGCGCCATTAGTATGCCTCCCAGGGGCCATGTATACCAGGTGCTTTGGCATACTAATGGCGCACAACAACAAGATGCGCCATTAGTAACCCGGCATACTAATGGCGCCTTTGTTTAATGATGCGCCATTAGTAACCCGGCATACTAATGGCGCACTGCTTAATGGTGGCCATTAGTATCCTTTGGCATACTAATGGCGCCTTTAATATGTGATCGCCATTAGTATGAATATTAGGTTTTTTATTTTTTAATTTTCTGTTTTTTGCACAGGTTGCAAAATGTATAACTGGACAAAATATAAACAGCACACATCAACAACAGATTCATCGAATACAATAGAAGATTAGTCTCTGAATACAATTCATCATATTACTCTCCGAATACAATTCATCATATTAGTCTCCGAATTGAAAAGACCGAACAAAGATAGAACATTATATTACAAGTCTCGGGACCGCGAGTAGCGAGTTTGTCTTCACATTACAAGTCGATATCGATCATCTAAACTACCATCACATAGAAGAGAGCTGCGGTCATCACGATGAGCATCATCACGATGAAACTCGTCTTCATCCGGTTCCTCCAACGCTCCCTCCCCTCTCCCGCTAGATAGCGGGCGTATCTAGATTCGCCTCGGCCCTAGTGGTGTACCCTTTGTAACTGTTACCGCTGAATCGGTGAACCTGTCTCCGACACTCCTCCCGATGTCGTGAACTCTGGGAACCTTACCCTTGTACCACGACATATACGACGGCATCGCTATGCACTAGCCAAAGCGTAAACGTTAGTACCAATTCACAGACAATACATAAGCAATATATAAGTATGCAACAGAGCGATCGGAAGAGAAAAGCAAGACATTAATAGCATCGATTACATCTAAGTTGAACGACTCTCAAAACCAAAGAGACATACTACAAGTTCATTAAAGTTTAATTACAACATGAGCCAATCGATGTTTCAGAACTAGACACAGCATCACTGCTTTCGACTCGACTCAAGGGACCGGAGCGTGGATGAAGCTGCCGTCTACCGTGGGAGTCATGAAATAACGGGCGTTGTCAGCCTGCATTTGTAGCATTGTGTCGATGTCACTGTTGGACGGTTGATTTCTGAGGTAGAACTGCCCCGAGGTACGAAGGACATCTTGATGGATGATTTCCACAAACTCCAACTGGATGCGAAAGAATTCTTGTCTGATGTCCTCGTCCTGGATTGCCGACACGCTCGCGGCCCAATCTTTGAGTTTACTTTCGGTGGCGAAGTTGATGATGGTCCCGTCGATCGCCCGCATGTGATGGATGGCGTAGTAGGCACCCTTCGACCGCCAGCGGCCGCTTGACGCAGCAGAGCGTCAGACAGGGAGAACACGTGCTTGCCGTGACTTACGAATAGGCCTGGTGAAGTTGCCTCCAGATTTGGCATAGCCGGGAGAACATCATCAAGAACCTTCTTGACATTTGTGTAGTCTACGTTCGATCGGACGGTCCGGGTCGAAATACGTGGCCATGGAATATTTGGGGCTTAGGAGGATGAGCGCGCAATGTGTGTCACTGCAGAAAACACGGAATGTTAAAGAAAAAGCGATCGAAATCTAAGAATTCATATGTTACGGGCGGTTGAGGGGAGGACTTACTCGGAAAGTAAGGCACGAGGAAGTTATCCTTATCTTGGTTTGCGAATGGCGCCTTGAGGTAAGAACTTCGCGACTTGCCGGTCCCCAGTAGCTGCCCAAGATCTTGGCACGCATGTAGAAGGGGTCGACTATCACGATGTCCGGGTCTTTTCGCGAATGATCCGCATCTCCATACTCGCGAAAATAGCCGAACGAAGGTGTAGTGCAGCGGATGAAGGTTCAACATAGCGTGGATGTCATCAAACCGCAGGACGATCGTCGCCCGATGGAGTTATCCACAAAGCCCTTGCCCTCGCGCACCTTGGCCCCAAACCGGGTATGCCACATCCTTCTCTCGAGACGCCGCTTCTCCAAAGAAAGAACACATCATGCACACTCCGCATAGCACCGGTTGCAGCATTGAGCATATTTCTCGGTAGCATCGCCCTACCCGCCACATGCACCCTCCTCGAGATATCCTCAGGTGAAGGTGGCCCGTCCTGAGCACGGATCGTACTCGGTGCCAGCTGGCCCGCACCCTTGTTAGTCTTTCTTTTGCGTGCCTTCTTCTTTTCCTGTAATGGGACCGAGTTCTGCTAACAGACCGCCTTCTTGAGTGTGTTGGGGCTCATAATATTTCGCACCTCGCCTATCTGAGGCTCGGTGAAGTCGGCAGCTGGAGGCGTCTCCTGAGAGCTGAGCAGCGACGCCTTTGTTGCAACTTGGCTTCTCCAGCGGTACCAGCTAGATCGCGCATGTCTTTTGTTGGGTTGGGTTCTTGAGAAGGAGGCCCCATGAAGTCGCCATCACCGTACCCATGATCGGCAAAATCTTGATCGACGTTGCCAAATGTATCGTCGTAAATGCGTCGTCGTTCGATCATGTGCCATATGCATGTTTGGATCCAGTGGCATAGGGATGTCCGCACCGTTCGGCGGTCTTGCCATGGGGCCGACTTGGCGCCGCACGACCGGCGGTGTTGTCTTTGGGGTGGTGTCCCCGCCCTAAACGAATCAGCTCTTCGCCAAAGGAGGGGCCAGCTCAGGCAGGCGCCGAGGGTCATCACGTCATCATCGTCGGCCCCGGCGGTCGAATCGGAGGTAACAACTCGTCGCAGCCTGGCAGCACCGAACCAGTTGAACCCCTAAACAAGTTGGGTGGCATCCGGTACCGTGGAACAAGGGTTGCCCGGTTGAACGATTTTGCCCTTGGCGACATCGACCAACTCGTTGTTCACGGCGAAGTGCGGAGAGTGCACGAACGTCGCATGCGGCGCCCTGCGAAAACATGTAGGGCGTCGAGGATGCCCATCAAAGGCAAGGAGATGAAGTCCTCTCACGAGAGAGGCTTAATTAGTTACCGTGATGATGGCGTCGAGCTTCGGCTAATGTCGAGGCACCGCCAACGGCGTCAGCGATTGACGGAGGGGCCGCTTACTGCAGAGGTGGCAGTCGGCATACACCGGTGCATTAAGCTCCGTGCGGTGTCGGAGACACCAATGCCGCCTCGCCCGGAGACACCAATGGCCCCGCCATCGCGTTCAGCGAAGTTGCTGGCCGTGAAGCTAGGAATCGGGACGGCCTCGCTGGCCGCCCACAATCCACGCCTCAACCCTCGATCAAGGTAGGCACAATGGCGGTGATCGTCGCTCCGAAGTTGTTGTTGCACTTGCTCTTGGACAATCTTCGAATCCGCGCCACTGCCTTGAGTTCTTGAACCTCGCGCGCCTGGCTTTCCGAGCTGGTCTTTTTCTCCTTTCGCCCACCAGTGTTATAGTATGACGACCATTTTGTCGACAAGCCTTTGCCGGCCACACGACCAGCTGACGTCGGCTTACTGAGCTTATCCTTGTTCTTCATTACATTCAACACCCTATTTAGAGTGGTGTCCCAAGGGTTGCTCTTAGTCGACCCCGCGCTACTGCTTTCAGTCGCCTGCGGAAGGAATGTGAACCATTTAGAAATTTGGCTTCATTAATTAGAATGCAACCATATGGAGCTAATTACGCAGGGGTGTATTCCTTACTGAACAAGCTCAAGCGCCCTGGTCTTCGGATCCGTGGTAAGCTCCTTTGTTTTCGGGTCCTTCTTGTATCGGGCCCCGACAAAGTTCCCGATCCGCTTGTCACCAGATTTATCGAAGAGGGGCGGTAGGCCTTGCTCGGCACGGTCCGCCTCCTCCTTGTCCCATATAGGCTCCGCCACTCTGTAACCGCCCGGGACCGAGTGTGTGTTCCCCTAAGTTCAGCTCCGCATTCCTTTCCCCATCGACTTGATTGGGAGTTTGCGGTGCTCGAGCAATTGATCTTGAAGTCGTTGTAGTCATCTTCGGTGATCGAAGGATTTTTCTCCTTGATCTTCTCATAACTCACACCTTTCTCGATCATTCTCTTCACATTGCTTTTCCAAGTAGACAGGGCCTTGCTCATCTTCGTGAGGGCAGCATTGTTCACTTTATTCCCTTTGAGGCTTGTGTTTTCAAATTCAGCGGGAACTTGTATCGTTCATGCAGCCGTGAAGAGGAGGTTATGCAAATTCCTCGGTCGATGCCTCGGGTTCTCGGTGTTGATCGAGACGGTGCTCCGGAGAATGCACCCGAGCTGAAGCGAAAATACCCTTGACTATTCGTTCGGCGCCGTTGGATTCCCGTCGGAGTCCACTTCAAGAACTTCCTCCTTGAGGGTGCGGAGCACGGTCGGGCGCCGTCCTTCCGTTGCCTCTTCGGTTTGCTGCCATCCAATGCGCGCGCCGCCATCATCGATGGTGGCATCCTCGGCGGCACCATCGGTGGTGGCATCGATTGGGGTCATCCTCGGCGGTACCATCGCTGGTCTCGTGGATCGGTGGGGAAGGCGGCGTCCTCATACAAGTGAGGTTGTTCCTCCATCTCTGGGACAGCTCCTGAATGCCTTGCCGCCTCAACCCCGGCCTCATCGTTGTTGGCCATGTTTCTCTCTAAATAGGAACAAAGTTTGGTCAAAAAGTTGGTTATTGTCAAGGAACAAGATCATGGTCTCATCATTTAGGGTTTGTCGAGACCGAGGCATCCTAAAAGCTAAGCTTTTATCATTGAGGGATTTTCGACGCCGAGGCACCCTAAAGCCTAAGCTTTCATCATTAGTCACAAGTACCCGGCCCATGCATTAGTCACAAGTACCCCATATGTCCTATTTTTAGCAAAGTCATGCTAAAATTCACGGAAAATTTCAGCATGACCTTTGCTGAAAATAGGACATATGGAGTACCCGAATTTGCTGGAACGGAAGTTAATCGACATTCCAGCAAACTCAAGGGCCTCTCGGATGGAAAAGGCAAAAAGGCCTCCATCACAACATGGAAAATACATTGGCATGTGAAGAGGTGAAACAATATATGCATCTCCAAGCAGTATCATTCAATATTTTGGACAAAACCACTACAAGCAATCTTTGGATCAGAATGTTTTTATACATAACTGCAAAAACCCTAGGAGTTAACCGAGCCACCAATGTAATGTGGACTTAAAAGAGAGAGTCACCAGACGGTGACATGATACATTTTCATAAAATTAGCTAGTTTTACTTATGGTGCACAAAGGAACAAGTACTGCAGTGCACTTAGAAAAAATGAAGGAACTTCTCTCTACCACACGTAATCTGATTCTTTCACATTGCTTGTCTTTTCTTTTTTTACTCAATAACGGTAAGCACTAATACTCTTAACTGCACTATAGAAACTGAACCAAATGAACTCCTTTTAAATTGCTGGAAACCATGGGATGTTTCTGACTTTTTGTTGCCTTGGTCATCTTAATGTTGTCTTGACTTTTTTCTTGTTGCATTTGTCTTTTTAAAAATATAGTGATATTTTTTGCAGCCTTTTTTTGACAAACTATGGGAAAAATATTTGAATGATGTTGCATGCATACAAAAAAGATATTTCAGTGTGTTTGAAATGTTGCAACATTTAATACTTATGTCTAATAAATTCCCTAGCTGAGCATTGTGGCAATGGATATCAGAGATGGGCCTACATATCGTCCTCTCCTCCCCCCTCGAATGGATATATTGCCCTAGTGGTATAAGATAATCGTGGGTTGCTGGGCTATAAGGAATCATCGACATTGTGCCCACCCACCCGTACTTTTTATCAAAAGAGAAATGGTCTCCAGGAGAAACTATCACGATCAAAAGATCCTCTAATGCCCAAAGTGCGACGTGGCACAAAAACACATAGTGCAAACCTATAGAGGACAGTAAAAGTACACTAATAAAACTCAGGAAAGAAGAAGTAAAAGTACCCTCAAAACAAGTATTAACAGACTAGTACTGTGTAAATTTGGAAATTGCAGAGGGTAATATTGCATTTGAGATTGTAATACCGACAAGAGTAAAACCGTACATGTTACTAGTAGGTGTATAGAGAGTGCAGTGGAAAAGCAAGTACTGCAGTGCACCAAATTCTGGACCTTTGATTTGATATATACATGAGCATCTTGAGAAAGTCCCTGCTCGCTCATGATTTAAAAATCCGTATCTTGAAGAACTCGCTGCTCACTCATGAGCATGTATGTATGTATGTATGTATGTATCTTGAAAGAAAAAATAAGATTTGTTTGATTTAGAAAACTTGCTGCTAGAATAGAATGAGCATGTATCTTGCCACTGTACATACAGTAATAACTAGGCTAAAAAATGTTCGATTTGATGTGCTGCTGAACCTTGGTGCCACAAACAAATTTTGAAGTTGAGAAAGATTGATACTTATTTCCCATTGCATTTGACCCAGCCCAGACCAGAGAGGAGGAAGAATAGAAGGGGTGGGGACTCACCTATGTTTGCTGTAGCCGAGGCTGAAGCACCACCAGTCAGAGCCGAGGCGACGTGGCCCTCCTCTCCCAGCGTCGTCCTCGTCCTAGTCGCTCGCCGGCACGCTCTACCTGCAGAGCAGAGACGACACGAGGGTCAGCTAGATGGAGACGGAAATGGAAAATGCAGGTTGACATTTCATCTAGTAGTGAGCAAGCAGAAGAATAAAGGCATTGGGAAAACTAGGTGCACTGTATTTTGGGTAACATGGCCACATGTTCTTGGTTTGGCCACAATTCAAGCATTGTATTCTTGGGTCAATCTGGGTCACATGGTTTGCAATTCAACCAATTTTGGGTCAATGTGGTTAACATGGTTTGCAACTGAACCAATTTTGGGTTTGTTTGACTTTGCTGCCACTGGGTCACATGTTACTGATGCTCTATGTGTATTCCTTATCTGAACATTTCAAGGAAAGACAACACCTGAGACTGAATAACACTTTACATTCAGCCTCAGCACCAATACCTACATGCAGTTCCTTACAAAAACACTTCCATGCAGCCGGTGATCGTGTAGTATCAACTCCGTGACCAACCTGTGAGCGCAAGCCTTGAGATCATAATGAGAAAATCAATATATATGGTGTGTCTGTTATTGTAAATTTACAAGTGTGCCCAGCTATCTGGTTGTTCCAAGTCTAAACATCAGCTTACCTCTCATACTACTAATTTATTTTCTCCTCCCTCAGCATGGTTGTTGGCAGATGCATCAACAGCCAGCCAAGTTTAGGTGTGGAAAATCAGCTAGTAACACGGCTGGCTGGTGGAGTCTGATTTGGCCTTGCTTAGCCAGAGAGACAAGTGCTAGTGGCATTCAATCACCACCACCAACAAACACAGGCTATATTATGGGGCACGCAAAGTGGCCAGCACTCCACGGCAGCCCAAAACCAAACGAATTGCCAAAGGAGGCAGAGCGTGGTTTGCAAATTATTGTGAACAAAATCCTGATGATGCCACACACACCATGAGGAGAGCAATCTGTGCAAACTAATCACTGAAATATTTCATCTCTCGTCAAGAGACCAATCAATTAAGGTAGAGAGCTCGGTGAATCCTTGATCAGACTGTCGTGGAAGTTCAACAAATCGTTATGAACAAGAATCAAGGACACATGATGATCACACACCATCAAGATTGAAGAGAAGAGCTCATATAATCTACCACTGATTTATTTTATTTCACGAATTATGACTATGATCGACCGATACAGACACAGACTTAGATATCTTACAAAGAACCATGAACAACTCTTAAAACTAAGATAACTCAGCTGCTAAATCAACTACACATAGCCTAGCTGATGCAACTAGACACACCTCTCAGTTGCTACACCAACTACACATAGCTCAGCTGATGCAACTACCATCCTTACCTCTCAGTATAACACCAATTTACAAGTGTGCTAAACCAAGCATGGTTCCCAAATGTTACATGTTCAGTTTCCGCACGCAACCAATCAAGACCCTACAAGGTGCTGTTTGTGCATCCTACCAAGAATTGAAGCATCTTTTCCTTTGACTAGCAGACAAGGGACAACTGCAATTCAAGCCACTGGAAATGCCAATCCACTCCACCGGCATCATATCACATTTCAGAGAAAACAGCCCATGTGCGGTAGTAGCAGCCTACGGCCTACTAGCATCAGTGAGAGGAGCAGCTACAGCCACATCTGATGCACACTCTGCTCTCAGGAACCCATCCGGGCAAATGAAATTAAAGAACGAGAAGAGGGATGGAATGCGGCGGGAGGTGTCACCTTGAAGATGGGCGTCGAGGCGGCGTCGGGGTCGAGGATCGCCATGGGCGCTGGGCGCCGAGGCGCCGAGGCGGCGGGCAGCGGCGTCGAGGCAGCGAGGCGTCGGCGGCGTCGGCCGAGGCGCCGAGGCGTCGGCTGGGCGTCGAGGCGGCGTCGGGGCGGCGTCGAGGCGGCGGGGCAGTGGCGTCGGGAGAGGAGAGGGGAAGGGGATCGAGGGCGAGGGCGAGGGAGAGAGAGGGGATAGGTTTGGGCCGGGGAGGAAATATGGATGGGGGCGGCACAATACTAATGGCGCACCACACCTCGGTGCGCCATAAGTACATCCATACTAATGGCGCACCTCGCCTGGTGCGCCATTAGTATTTTTTGATTTCTGCTCGAGCCAACAGGTTATATTCCACCTGACCTGATCCATAGCAAGTTCCCTCTACTAGCTCGACCGTCAAGAGCAGTTCTCACACCAGAGGTCCTGGGTTCGATTCCCAGGCTCCACAATTTTTTTCATGCATTTAAAATGCTGTTTGATACTTATTTGAGTTTAAATATGTTCAAACTTGTTTAAATCATAACAGTAATATTTTTTTTATAAGACAGCAATAATTTTTTTAAAAATATCATCAAACAGTAATGCCGGTGGAGCGACGGAGGTGCGGGGAAGTGCGGGGGTGGCGGGCGTGTTGAGTAGGGAGGGTGCGGGGGTCATGGCGGTGGTTGAGTAGGGGAATCGAGGGTGCTTGGGGTTTGGCCATGGGCGGCCGTGGAATGGGGGTGCTCGGCAGCGAGGGACCGGATCTGGCGAGGTGGGATAGCGATCGAGATGGAGGAATCGAGATCGAGTGTCCATGAAATTTAAAAATATTCATGATAGTTCAAAAGTGCCCATGAAATACAATCGAGAAATGAAGGCTACGATTTAAATACAATCGATCTTAGCTAGCTATCTGTTCACAATCTTCTTGCCCTTCTTTTTCGCAAATGGAGTTCTTCCGTGGAACAGACGTCCTTTAGGTAGGGTGGTTACGCTTCTTCTTGTGGTGTATGCTGCTACTTCATCATCGTCATCATGTTCGATCCTCGGTCGCCAGTACTTGTCAAAGTCTTGCTCATTGGCTACTCCATCCATTCCGATGATCTTCCTTTTGCCTCTCCTCACGACAACACGACTGGGCTTTGACGGGTCGGTAATGAAGAAGCATTGGTCAACTTGGGAAGCCAGTACCCATGGCTCATTTTTCAAGGTGACGTTTGCGCCATGATCTTGGATTTGGCTTCGTATAACCATGATGGTGAAATACCGGTCTTCTTTTAGGACGCTCTTCGCCCATCTCGACAGTAACATCGGGACCTTCTCTCCAACAGTAGCTCAGCTCCCAGATCTCCTCGATCCTTCCGTAGTATCTGTCCTTGTCATTACCGGTGTAGGATTCCTTCGTTACCCCGGAGTTCTGATAACCATCGCTCTTCATGTCCTTGGCCTCGGTGTAGAATGTGTAGCCGTTGATATCGTACGCCTCATAGGTCATCAGGTTGTGCTCGGCGCCCTGTGACAAAGCGAATATGACTTGTTCTTCCGGAAGAATCCTCATGTAAAGGGTACGATGTAAGCTTCGCTTGAACCAACGCGTGAAACATGCGTTGTGCTCTTTGATTATATCTCCGTCCGCCCTCTGTTGACCTCGGTCATTGTACGCCTTCTTAATAAAGGTTTTGTGCTCTACCACCCAAGGATCGACCACGTCTATGTGTTGTAGCGCCGACTAGGTTTGCTCTTTCAAAGTCGGCGAAGTCGACCCTCTAAGTCGACATGCATTTCAAGCGGCGACCCTCACGGTGACCCCATCCAGCGAGCCTGCCGAGGTGCCTGTTGACGGGCAGACCAACAGGGGTTCTCAATGCCTAGATAATTCGATGCAAGAGGAGATGCACTCTTATGTCGAAAAGCCCGGCTATACTTCCCTCTCGGCGTGACATGTTGCGAACGTATCCTTTGATGACACCATTCATCCTTTCGAGCGGCATCATGCTGTGCAGGAACGCCGCCCAAGTTGGATGATATCCTCCACTATATGGACCAGCAGATGCATCATAACGTTGAAGAATGCGGGCGGGAAGTTTTACTCCTAGGAGGCAGGTGAAAAACTGCTCGATCTCCTCCTGACTTAGAGTGAAGCACGCGGGAGGGTAGTCATTTCCGGTCTTCTTGGCCTTTTTTGCCTTTGGCGACGACTTCATCGTGGTCCCTGCTTACCATCATCATCATCATCATCATCATCATTAGCGTGAAGCTCCTGCCCGATGCCCATTGATTTCAAGTCTGCCCTTGCTTTCGCCCATCTTTGGTCCTCTCCGCATGTTGAGCAGGGTACCAAGCAGACTCTACTTTACGTTCTTCATGATATGCATGACATCAAGGCTGTGAGGCACACGGTGGATCTTCCAAGACGGCAAGTCCCGTAAAACAGACCTCGTTTTCCATACCTTCAGCAGCTGACTCTGGCGCCTTTCGCTTCTTTCCGGCTCTGGCGCCTTTTGCTTCTTTCGGCGGCAAGGCAGTCTTTCCAATTTTTCAACAGCTTGTCTATTTCCTCGCCGCTCCTCATACACGGGCGTTTTTGGGGTTCGGTTTCAACATCGAACAGATCCTTGCGTTTCCTCCACGGGTCATCGTCGCGAAGCCACCTTCGATGTCCCATGAATACGGTTTTCGAAGACCCGGTATCTCTATCTAGCTGGCGATACGTTGTGTCATCCATGCACCTTACACATCCAGAAAATCCGTGGACTACCTGCCCCGCGAGATATTCGTAACCGAGATAGTCGTGCACCGTCGTGAGTAGTGCTGCTCTCATAGGGAAATATTCTTTCTCTGCGGCGTCCCACGTATTGGTGGCGTTTTCCACAGCGTGTCAAGCTCCTCTTTCAGCAGCCCAGACAGATTGATGTCGTTCCCTCGTTGTTTCGCCCTTCAATTAGCATACTCATGTGAATGTACTTCCTCTTCATGCACAACCAGGGGGGAAGGTTGTACATCCACACAAACACAGGCCAGGTGCTATGTGTGCTTCTCTGGCTGCCAAACGGATTGACTCCATCGGTGCTCGCTCCCAGCACGATGTTCCTATGATCGTTCCCAAATTCTGGGTCTTCGAAGTTCAATGCTTGCCACTGGCTCGCATCCTTAGGGTGACTCAGCATCTTGTCTTTTTTATCTATCTCCGGATCATTTGCGTCATCTTCTCGCTTCTTCTCCTCCCTATCCGCGTGCCAACGCAGGAGCTTTGCTACCTTAGGGTCCGCGAAATACCGCTGCAGACGAGGAGTGATCGGAAAGTACCACACCACTTTTCGAGGAGCTTTCTTCCTCTTCTTGTATCGAGTGACGCCGCACACCGGACATATGGTAGACTCCGCGTGCTCGTCCCGATAAATGATGCAATTGTTCATGCACACATGGTATTTCACGTGCGGTAAATCCAGAGGACACACGATTTTCTTCGCCTCCTCCAAACTGGTCGGGCACTTGTTCCCCTTGGGAAGACGTTAGTGCCAGAATGACATGTTCTCGTCGAAGCATGCTTCGTTCATTTTGTTTTTTACTTTCATCTCCGAGCCATGAGCGTTACTTTCAAAGCGGGTATCCTCGGCCTGCATCCTTCATACAATGGAGTAACCGCGTCTAACTCAAGTTGATCCATCTTGGCTTTCTCTCGGGCGGCAGCTCTTGCGTTATCCGTCTGCTTGAGAAGCAGCTCTTGAATATGAGGGTCCTGCACCCAGCCCATCGATGGTCCAGCATCGTCTGCTCCGCCGGCATCATCATCTTCATGATCATGCCCGTCGTCTGCTCCGGCATCTTCCTCATCATAATGTCCTGCATCTTCTACACGAAGACTGTGTACAGCATCACCGTCGTGATCATCTCAAGGGGACTCTTCGTCTTCTCGCCCGCCCGAGCCGCGGTGGTTGTCTTGCTGCCCTTCCTCATTTCTTGCCCGACCCCATGGGCGACTTCCTAGTCATCTTCATCACCTTGCCACCGATAGCCATCCATGAAACCACGCAAGAGTAGGCGGTCCCACCTGCCGGAATCCGGGTCCGCAATAAGGCTCTTCAGCTTGCATCTTCGACACGGACATCTTATCTCTGTCTCGTTCTTTTGAAGCATCTCGGCCTTCGCGGACCTCAAAACCTATTCACAATGCCTTCGGTCATCGTATGGACCATGGTCGTCATGGGTAGAGCAAAAGCGATATTTTAGAACCAAGAAAAAATTTGGCATGACTTTCCCTAAAAATAGGACCAAAAGAATGCTTAATGCCAAAATTCTCGAAACGGAAATGAATCAACATTCCGGCAAAATATTGGCAACTATCTCATTTCAAATACCGGTACACCTCCAAACACAAACACATATGCAACACCACAAACATATGCAACACCACGAACATACATAGATCTAGCTAGGCCATAAAAAGTGCATGTGCACATTGTTGTAGGGAGAACAACATAAATATAGCTTCCCCTTACTTACCTATCAAAACACGGTAATTTAACCACTTAATTCGAATGAATCTATGTTGGAAATGAGGTGAAAAAGAGGAGGCACCCGAGACAAGGAGGAGGTGGAGAGAATGAAGTGGGGAGAAAGTGAGTGTGGGTTGGAGAGGCTGTCCAAAATATCTTGTTGCTGCCCACTTACTAATGGCGCACCAACTCTAAATGCGTCATTAGTAATCCAGGTTACTAATGGCGCACCTTCCGGTGGTGCGCCATTAGTAGTTTTGCAAAAAACATACTAATGGCGCCTTTGTTCCACGATGCGCCATTACTAGTTTAAACTAGTAATGGCGCACGGTGGAACAAAGGCGCCATTAGTAGTTTTACAAAAAAAGGAATAAAAAATATAATAAAAAACAATATTAGTGGCGCACTTTCCGATAGTGCGCCATTACTAGTTACAACTAGTAATGGCGATCGAGTCTGAATCGCCATTAGTATGTTTGGACAGCGCACTAGTTCAATTTTTTGATACTAATGGCGCACCTTGGGCCAAGTGCGCCATTAGTAGTTTCAACTCTAATGGCGTGTCGAAGGTGGTGCGCTATTATTATATACTTATGGCGCACCGCTTGTCTGGTGCGCCATTAGTGTCAATCCCATCTATAGCCCTTTTTCTAGTAGTGAATTGTTTGACATCATACGCAACCCTGACAGGCTAGATGATCTGAATGAAGCAGATGACGGCTCCCAATATCTTAACAATACCGGAGAGGGTGATGAAAAGATATTCGATCTCGACGACCGAGCTGATGAAGTCATGAACTATGATTCTGATTATGATGACACAAACAATGTTTATGATGACACAGAGAATGCTGATCTTCAAATAACAAAGACTACCGGAGAGGTATATTTATATAAGCAGGCATCTGGTGATCATCACATGTTTTTTTATTTTAAGATATATAAACGAATCGATCTTCCTTCTTTTCAGCCCTTCGGGTCGAGCAAATCTACTTCTACAGACAGCAGGACAAAGCGAGGCCCGAGCAGATTGTTGAAGGACGGTGTAAAGTACAACATCGACTCCGTCAAACCTAGTGGCGAACCCCGATCGCCAACATTGCAAACAAGTGGACTCGTCAGTGCGGAGTTCTTGTGAAGGACAAACTCCCGATCTCCATTCAAGAATGGAAAGATCCAAAGACTAAACGTCCAGGTGTTACTTGGGTCGACGGCAGAGCCAAACAAGACCTTTGGGATTCTCTGATGGAACATTTCAGCCTACCAGATTATTTCACTAAAGCAGATGTGGACAAAGTAAAGGGAGCTGCTCTTAAGAAGATGGCAATTGCATTCAACACCCACAAGAAAACTGTATGGGCCAACTACCTCGTTGCAGAAAGGAAGACTCCAGAATTCACGGGAACACCGGAGAAGCAAAGAGAACACTGAGACGATTTCATGAAATTCAAGGATTCAGAATTATCTAAGGAACGGTCGATAAAAAACAAGGCCAATGCCGCAAAAAAGACGCAGTTCCATAGGCTGGGTCCAGGTGGCTACGCGGTGGGAATGCCTAAGTGGGATAAGTCTGAGCAAGAGATGGAGGGTGCAGGGGTCACTCCGATTACTAGGAGCTGGCCCCTCAGGTGCAGAACTTGGTTCTATGCGCATGGGGGGGCGTTGGACCCGAAGACAGGCCTGGTTTCGAATAAGGCAAGTCTAAAAGGAGCCGAACAAAAGATACTTGATGCAATAGAAGAAGCTCGAGCGGGGATGTTCACGCCCAATAGAGAGAACGACGAGCTTACGCGCGCCCTGGGAAATCCTGAACACCCGGGAAGAACACGAGGCATGGGCGTTAAGCAGGACACAGAACGCCTTCAAGGCCTAGAAGCAAGGCACGTGGACTTGGCACTCAAATTCCAGCAGCAGCAGATCGACTCACTTAGCCAGGAAAGGGGGTCTCAGCAGCGGCAGCAGCAAGCGGATGATCATCCATCATTGGATAGCACCATACCATCCATGCCGAGAAGCAGCGTTGGTTCTGCCCCGGGCGACACACTGCTGGACACATACCACCCTGCTGGATACACTCCAAAATGAAGAACATATCCATGACGGTGGCGGACGGCGTTGCTTTCACAATTACCCCTGAAGCAACCTTCCGTTGCATCCCGATTCCAGAGGGCTATGCTCGTGTCATGGTTGATGAAGTGGTGGAGCCATATTCGATGCTAGTACTTTGACATTGCTGGAGGTGACAGTGAGCACACACTGGGAGATGACGTACATCGTATCATCCTATGGAGAAAGGATTGCATCATCTTTCCAAGTCCACCGACACCGCGTCGTCTGTCGACTCCTCCTCGAAGTCCGCCACCGAGTCAGCAGACTCCCGCTCCTCCAAGTCCACAAACGCGTGAGCCGACTCCTCCTCGAAGTCCGCCACCTCCTCCAAGTCCCCGAATGATTGAGCAGACTCCTCCTCCTTCATGTACGGCACAGCGTCAGGCCACTCCTCCTGCTTCAAGTCCGGCACAGCGTCAGCCACGTCAGCCATCTCCGCTGTTTCCGCAATCGCAGAAGAGACACGCCGCAGCTATGGTGCGTAGCGGTACGAGTCGAGGTAGTACAGGAAGTACAGGCGGAGACAAGCGATATAAATATGGTCCAAGCCTCGCTCCTCTTCCTTAGAGGCCTTACGACATGATCGAGGAGCAAAGCGCAGCCATAGTGCAGGCCCAAGTGGACGCCCATTTTGGACCGAAACCGGCACCGCCGCCAAAGGAGAAAGTGCCTGAGAAAACGATTGACCACTTCATTCGTATGGCTAGAGCACCAGCTCCCAAGCCTGTTGACTCAGACTATGAGCGTCAAATCAGGAAGCTACATCGAGCACGGCTCCAGAAGGAAGCGAGCTCGAGCTCGAGCCAACAAGCGGTGGCAAAAATGCGGGAAAACCGTTCCCCAGCTGGGAGAACAGGCGGCACAAGTGAACCCCCCCGCTTGTTGTGCCAACAACACATGAGAGGAGTACGCGCGCCAAATATTATTGTGGGCAAACCGTTAGCGTTCCCCAGCAGGGCGATGTGGTAATAACGGAGGAGCATATAATGCAGGCTGAAATGCTCAAGATCTCTGTTGGACAACTCCTCGAAATCGAGCCCATGTCTCCGCTTAGAGAATCAGAAATAAAATGGAAATATGTCCGGGGCCAACCTTTGGTCCATCCAGACAAGGTCAAGGACCTCCCAACGAGAATGTATGAATTGCATCAATGGTACATGAACATTACCAAGATTTCCAATCGAGTGTCCCTCATGGTGAATGTCAAGGAGGAGCATTATTACCATGGGAAAGCTCTGGCCATTGAGTATCCAGAACTATTTCAGTTATACAATCAAGACGCACTAGACAAGTCTATCGTCAGTTGCGATTGTCTGTAAGTGGTTTCTTTCTATAATTTAAGTCTCAAGCTAGTTATGTAGTGATAATTTTGATCAATCGTTACATGTAATTATCCTCACTATATTCTTTTCTGTGGTATTATATGCAGGATGAAGATGTATGAAATGAAAAAAGCTGGACGCTATGGCATTGGGTTCATTGACCCAAATAGCATTAATGAGGACATATGGAAGCTTCCATTTTATCAAGTAGGTGTAGAGGAAAGCATGCTAGAGTTCTTGAAGCGCCTCAATAGCAATGAAGATATACTACTTCCTTACAACTTCCCATGAGTCACACTGTTTTGTACTACAAATTCTGTTTTTGCTTACTAGCTAGCTAGATGTTAATAATTAAGTGTATACGGTTTATGGTAGTTGATTAATTTTATGCACATGCCCGCTTAATTAAGACATGCATACGTGTGCGCATGCAGTTGGCACTGGGTCTTGATAGACATTAAAGTTGACAAAGGAAAAGTTGAATTACTGGACTCACTACTTAAAGAAGAAAGTGACTACACCATCGTGAAGGGGATAGTCAATAGGTAATTTCAATCATTATTAACTATATATATCTCGGCCTATTATTAGTTCGTCATTTCCTGATATGAAATATTTAATAACCCTTTATTATTTTTCTTTGCGGCGGGCAGGGCATGGGCAAAGTTCATCAAGGTGATTTGGAAAGCGAAGTTGTTTTGGCATCGACCAAGGTAAGTAATTAAGTAGTACTAGCTAACTACCATCTCTTTAATTCTTGTTTCAATATCATTAATTAATTATCATGCTTGATTAATCATTATCTGATTCAATTCCATTCTCGTAAAGGCCTCAAGCAGGTGCGGGGAATAATCAGGTGCATTCTACGTTTAAGTAGAATATTCGCATGATGACGTCCGAAAGGAGCAGATCTGATAGACAGGACTGGGTACGTTTGTCAGAACACTATTCACACCATTATCGATATCTAGTCACACAACTAACACACATGCATATTGATCCTTCTTAACAGTTCAGAGAGGTGCGGAATAAGCTCCCACCATCGGACCGCATACTAGCAATTCAAGAGGAAATAGCCGGATTTTTGCTCGACCAGGTCATAGATCCCAAAGGAGAATACTATTACCCGCTACCGCCCCCATGAACCACTTGTCATCATGCTCCGGAGGCACCAAGGAAACATATGTAGGAGAAATTGTATATGTATATACATGTGTATGTGTGAATAATTAATTGTGTTGGTTGTGAGACATTCGATGATATACATATATATATATATATATATATGAGGTTCTACGGACGAGAAAATCTCTTTATATATGCATAACATGTACAATTTGTAGTATCGTGAAATACCAGCAAACAAAAAAATGGAATGGAAAATAAAGCAAACCCCCCAAACATTTAGAATAAAGCAAAAAACCAAACATTTAGTACGGTTGGTGTTACCAACCGTACTAAAGCCTCTGGCCTTACCGCAGGCCTGGCTCGTGCCACGTGGTGTCACTTTAGCGTCGGTTCGTGACGAACCGGTACTAAGGGGGGGGCCTTTAGTCCCCACTCTTTAGTGCCGGTTGGCAAACCGGCACTAAAGGCCGTTACGAACCGGCACTAAAGGCCGATTCTGCACTAGTGCAAGTTGACCTTGCCTGGGTATTCCTCAAAAAAAGTATAGTTGGGCTAGCCATTTTCAGCTTGAAAAAAATTAATATCTGGGCTGGATATCTGGCCTGGGCTAGACGGGCCACAACCCGCCCAGTTAATACTCTGCTCTCCACTGAACAACAACGAAAACATCGCTCAAGAAAAACTTTGCAGTGCTCACCCCTCAAAAATACAAATATTGCTCGAGCTTCTTGGTCCCAGCTGTCGGCCACTCCTTGTGTAATTCTCTCATTTATTGACTACATAGGTTGACAATGGTGTGGGACCGTGATGTCAGGAAACCAGGAGGAAGCAAAAAAAATATAGTTGTATATAATAAGGAGGCACTTGCGTACGTGCGGCTATGGCCCTGGTGGGTCCCCACTGTCATCCTCTCCAAGTAAAGTCATCTCCTCATTCCTCATGTCCGTTGACCATGTTGACAATGCAAGACGGTGGCGCCACGGCGAGCACAACAACTCGAAGGACGATGGAGAGGGCCTTGCGGGCCCTACGGATGGCCTGATACAGCGCCCGCTGCTCATTCGGGAAGCCAGGATCATAGGGCCACATGTCCGCAATGGCATTGTCGTTCGCTTGTTCACCGGTGCTCGTTGAGGAGACGGACGTTGCAGCACAGGTCCTCATGCGTTGGTAGCTCTTCCGCCATCAGGGCGTCGAAGTGCGGCCGCACCTGCTCTATGGTGAACACGGCATGAACCGGCTTGGACAGTGGCGCCGGCTCCTGGTCGCAAGCTACGTCCATCGTCTGATTGTCGTCGCTCAGCTCGGCAAGCTCGCTGGCGAGCCAGCATGTCCGGCTGCTAGACCGACCTGCTGCCAATCATGAGTCTGACTGCCCTGGCACACCCAGACCGCCTCACTCACTCGCGCGCGGTTTCTGCCCAAAACCGGCAGCGCCGCCCGTACCGCTTCCCGGTGCAAGCGATTGCTCCACCTTCAAACGACACAAGTGCCGTCCGTCCGTCCGTCTGCCGCGCACGTTAATGATATGCGGTTGTCGAGGCGGCTACTCCGGCGCCACACGTCTGTCCCTCCGCCGCCCACCATTGCTATATAAACTGCTGTGCCGGCCATAGCCGCAGTCATCCGCCTCCGTTCCCTTTCTCCTGTCCACACCACTACGGCCCACCATGGCTTCCTCGCGCTCGGCGCTCTTGAGACGGGCGGACGACGGACCACAAGGAGATGGCAGCCATTGCTGCCGACTGGCTGGCCGGCAGGCAGCCGGAGGACGACGACATCCCAATGGAGGACATGGTAGTCGACGATCCGGCGCCAACCCCCTCCTCTGTGCCATCCTCGCCGGTGCATTGCACCATGACCATCGTCGAGGCCCGTTCCCAATACATGGACACGGTGAGGCAGAAGCATCAGGAGTAGTTCCAGTAGGCGCAGGCCGACGTTGCCTACAACCACCATCTCCTCTAGGAGCACCTACAGGCGGAGGTCGCGGAGCGGGCGGGGCAGGAGGCGCTGCTCGACTCATACCGCTCCGCCCGCGAGGGCCGCCTCGAGCGCTGGCGGTACCGCATGTGGGTGGCGGAGGCTGCGACCGCCTACAAAGAGGATGATGAAGCGGGCGAGGCGCTGGTTGGCGAGACCGGGGACAAGACAGAGGATAATGCCGGCTCCGACGAGTCCTCGCTCCGCTGGCGTTGACGAGGTCCTGCTCCGCCGAGGCCCCATGGCGCAGATAATGAGGCAGAGGACACCACCGGCTACGCCGAGGCCCCACCCCGCCGGCATCGAGGAGGAGGCCCTAATCCGCAGAGGCCCCGCCCCGCCAACAACGAGGTAGAGGACATCGCCAGCTCAGCCGAAGCCCCACCCTGTCGGCAACGAGGGGATGGATTTCCCCCACAGCGCCGAGGCGCCGTCCCGCCGGCAATGAGACAGAGGACATCGGCGGATCTGCCGAGGCCCCGCCCCGCCGGCACCGAGGCGGAGGCCCTACTCCATCGAGGCCCCGCCCCGCCAACAACGAGGCAGAGGACATCGCCGGCAATGAGGGGGAGGATTTCCCCCGCTCCGCCGAGGCGCTGCCCCGCTGGCAATGAGACAGAGGACATCGCCGGCTCCGTCGAGGCCCCGCCTCGTTGCCAACAAGGCCGGGCCACATAGAAACGAGGAAGAGTAGAACACGGTAGGTCACCGCCACTCGCGTCCAAGAAAGGCCACTGCTGCTACCCTCCAGTTGAAGCCAAGCTAGGCGGTTTGACCATTGACGGCCGGTTAGCTTCTTGGCGGCGACGTGGAGTCGGAGAGCTATGTTGGAGAAGGACGTTGCTTCTACTTAACCATCTTGGTGCAGTTTGGTGACACGTGGGCCCAACAGGCATCACGGGCGGATGTCGATTCACGCAATCGCACCCGCAGCTAACTCACCGAAGTTCAGTCCACTGGATAAGAAGCTTACATTCGGCTCAGGACACAGTGGGTAACCGGTTAATTAATTATACCTCCAGCGCACCTCTTTTTAGTTGAAGAATGTATGAAATGTAATGAATTTAGTTCCATTAGTGAAATCCGACCGTGTATGAATGAATTTAGTTCTATTAGTTCGAATTCTTGTATCACCGGCATTGGATGAACATGCAAAACAATACGTACTAGCATTATTCCCAGGGTGATCACCTCGTTTGCAGCAGTTTCACATGTACTCCCTCCGGTCCTTTTTAGTCTGCATACAAGTTTTATCTGCAGTCAAAGTATCTCTACTTTGACCAATCTTATAGAAAAAAGTATGAACTTTCACAATGTGCCGAGTAAAAATGAACAGAGGGACTACAAAGACTTTGAGCAGCTTTTTAGCGTTCATGTACATTGAAATCAAACACACAGGCCTGGCAATTCATGGAGAACATTCAAAACAATTGATGATTATGCATCTCAGCGATTCACATGTCAGAGTTAATATTTACTTCACAACTAAAGAATAAAGAAGAATCGATCAACGCTGTTGATAGCAAAGGGCGTCCCATTCGAAAATATCAAACGCAAGTCTTCTTGCTAACATCAATGTGCAAAATTTGACTAGGTTGTCCCATTCCAAAATATCAAATGCCTACGATTGTGGAATGGGCAAGGTTTGCCATCAGTTCAGACATTGACATGGCACCTCGTGCTAAATAAACTAGTTGTCCTTATTGTGTAGTTCCACAAAAATCAACCAAATTCACGCGTAGCTTGTATGATTTCGCCCTTATATGTTGCAAAGCCTTGAACTTATCGGCACCTCCTTTCTTGTGGTGGAAATGAATGATCCGATGTAATCATGAACATTTTGTGCGGTTCCCATTGAAATCAAGCTGAACACCCCTGTTTGCACAAATACAAAAAAAGTGATTAGTATAAAGCAAACTGTACTATGAATTGACAGTTTAAACAGGCACCTACATGGTCCATGTAGAGCACACTTGAAAAAAATGGAAATCACCGGAAAGAATCCTAGAACAACATTGTACTTGCGCATCACAGCAACAAAATGGAGATCTGTCAGTCCTTCTGAGCTGAAGTTAGTTTAGTCTTTTGGGGAGTAATGTAACCATCCTTCAACTGCTCCTTCTGATGAGAAGATAGACATGGCTTCTTCATCCTGGCATAATCATAACTAGTCACTTCACGTACTCCATATTCTTCTTCAGAGGAGGATGATCCTATTGTGGAAAGACAAGAGGACAACTAAATGCTAGCATCCCTTTATGCTTGAGAAAAAGGAAAGGAAATATTTAAAACAGCACAGATGAAGCAGTTCTCAAGGACAATACCACTTTCTCATGACAGTATATAAACAGTAGCACAACACCAATAGAGATGACAAAGCTCAATCATATGGATGAAATCCGTGGGCGAGTACCAACCTTTGTCAGGAGGCTTATTGTGTAGACCATACATATTAAGCACTTCTCCGGAACCATCTGTTGCTATCTACTGTGGTTTCCATGCTTACTATATACTCCTCGATTAGTTTAATGTTTCCAACATATTCTTGTGCAGTTCCACTAAAATATATGGTATCTTCAAAGAAGATCCCTGTTTGCACAAGTAGAGATAATTACATATTACATTAAGAGTGGCATCAAATCGCTGGCAAAACAATTGCTTGTTCCATCCATAGCAATAAATTAAGATGCAAAACTATATCATTACTTGTGTCATCACAGTTCCAAAGGCTTCATTACAGACCGGAGTTGATTTTTTTTTCTTCCGCTTGTTCTTACCCTTCATCACTTGGTTCAATAACAGACAAGCTTCACCTTCAATGTAAGATATGGCATGTCAATTAGGGAGCACAAGTATAGCACTAAACAACGACATTAATTTTCTGATGAAAGTGGCAAAATACAGGCAACAGTTGTGAAATATCCTTATCTTACCTCAATGGGATATTACGGTGCACATATAGATTGGAAGTCTTGTCTCCATTTGTGTAGTTCACTAAAATCAAGCAACATTACCGTACAAGTAGCACAACATATGAAAGCACACTGCACAATCATGTGAAAGAAGGCTAGTACTGACCTCTCAAGACGCGGAATTCAAACAACTCACAAGAAGAAGATTAGAACCAAATTTGCCAACATGGATAGGAAGTAAGATCTCCTCTTGTGCAGTTCCACTAAGATCAAGCAATCAAGCAACCTTATCAGTGTGACATTTTGGTTGAAGTGCACAAAACGCTCTTAAAACATAAGTGTTTTGTGCAGTGCAACAAAAGGTCACAATAGCAACCAGGTGAAGTAGATAACCCTGTTTACACAGAGTTCCAAAGGAAACAACTAGTGGTCAATAACGGTGGATGACACAGAAGCCACCAAAAAGAAGCATCTAACTTATCTAAATGGGAAAGAAAGCAAGACAGTAGCATTTCTCAAACGGTGGCATTGGTTAATATTAACAGAGAGATTATATTAACAATAAAATTCGTTAAACATGTAATTTGCTTTTATCTGTGGCATTGCATCAATTTTTCCAGCGGCATTATTAGAGGGTGTTTCTTTATAGGGACATTTTGGTGTAGAGACTAAAAAAACTTCGTGTCTGTCCCATCTAAACCAAACGGAGGAACTTTTATGTACTAAAAGTGGGCATTTGGGACTAAAGAAAGAAGACCCCGAGGGAGAGTCTTTTGGGGACTTTTTCTAGCAGTTGCCCCTGCCCCGCATCGCACCTTGTCTCTATTAGTTCATTAATACGGGTAACATGGTCTTTTAGCATGTCATTTAATAACCTCTAGTCCATGTTTAGTCCCTGGAACCAAGCAGGTAGGGACTAGGGAGTTTTTAACCAAACAGGGCCTTAGATTAACAACAGCTAAAGAGTTGCACGGGACAGTGGACGTACCAGCACCATGTGCATCTAGCGATGTATGAAGGGGTGTTGCACAGTCTATTGCAACAAAGAACAAACAACCAAGGAGCATATTTGTGTTGGTCCCAGTGTTGTTATCTTTAGACGCCTTTCTCTATTTGAGTGCAGCAAATCCAGTCCTGCTCAAACTCTACAGCCTTGTCCCCCAAAACAAAAGATCAGTTCGTTACAGATGTGCGTACTGCGTTTGTCATTTTTTTCCCTTTTCGACCAACGTAGGTGCTGTATAGCCAGTCCGTACTAGTACTTTCCCCTCCTTTCCTCTTCGAACCACGTCGTAGATTCATGCTATACAACTTTTCCCACTACTTTACCCAATTCCTTTCCTCTTTGAACCACGTCTTAGATTCATGCTATACAACTTTCCCCACTACTTTCCCCCTCCTTTTCCTTTTTGAACCACGTCCTAGATTCATGCTATACAACTTTCCCCACTACTTTCCCCCATTCCTTTCCTCTTTGAACCACATCCTAGATTCATGGTATACAACTTTCCCCACTACTTTCTTGTTTGATCCAACACCTAGATTCGAGTGCAGAAGCGGAAAAAACCCACATGCAGCTAGAGCAATGCATGTGTAATAAGTAAATTATACCTTAATGTTCTTGGGGTGTGGTTCGGTGGGCGACCGAAGGCCGTTCGCCCCACACTATGTACAGCGGCGAAGAAGAAGGGGTCGGAGGCCCTCCCACGCCACCGCTGGGTGAAAGAGAACACCTGCGTTGGTAGTGGATTCCCTCCCTCGCCGACGGCGACAGCGTTAAGCCTCCTTCCCTTCCCGACGGACGGATCCTGACGGCTCTTTGACCAGCAGTGAGGGGAGAGAGAGAGGCCAACGAAGTCTTGTTTAGATCTAGAGAGGGTGAGAGAATGTGAAGAGAGCCACAACAAGCGCCGAGGCTCCAGCATGTATATATATATACTGGAGAGAGAGTGTGAAGAGTGCAAACCCTCGAAAACAAGCGCCGAGGCTGCAGCGTATACGTGATGAGGTGATTATACGGTCACTACGAGATCGTATAGCTCCGTATCCATCCATTTTGACCACTCAAAGAATCCTCCTGGCAGCGCCCCAAATCACTTTCTCTCTCTGTCATGCGGGGCCTACCTGTCATTTGGTGGAAGAAAGAAGTCGAACAAAAACATAATTATGCTCAAGTGTAGTTATCGAACCTGAGACCGAAAGTTTGATGAGCGAACAGGCTAACCAGCTACACCACCCTCCCGCTATGTTCAACGAGAGGAAAATAACCTTTTATACATTCCTGCATTCGTGTGACAAGCATGCCGTGTTTTTTTGCGTGGGAGTCATTGGGATTTAAATCATAATCGTGTCATGTGGCTTTGGTGGTAAGACTATCCATAGTGGGAGTAACATAGTAACGTCACACATCTTTAGGCAACATAGATGATGTGCGAGAGTAATTAATGAGGAAAGAGAGGCATGTGGTAACTGATACGTCTCCAACGTCTCTATAATTTTTGATTGTTCCATGCTATTATATTACCCCTTTTGGATGTTTTTCGGCTTTATTTTACACATTTATATCATTTTTGGGACTAACCTACTAACCGGAGGCCCAGCCCGTATTGCTGTTTTTTTGCCTATTTTGGTATTTCGAAGAAAAGGAATATCAAACGGAGTCCAAACGGAATGAAACCTTCGGGAGCGTGATTTTTGGAACGAACGTGATCCAGAGGACTTGGAGTGCAAGTCAAGAAGCAATCGAGGCGGCCAGGAGATAGGAGGGCGCGCCCACCCCTCCTGGGCGCGCCCCTGTCTCCTGGGCCCCTCGAACGGCCACCGACATACTTCTTCCTCCTATATATACCCACGTACGCCGAAAACATCCAGGGAGCCAATGAAAAACAATTTCCACCGCCGTAACCTTTTGTACCTGCGAGATCCCATCTTGGAGCCTTTGTCGGTGCTCTGTCGGAGGGGGAATCGACCATAGAGGGCTTCTACATCAACACCATAGCCCCTCCGATGAATTGGGAGTAGTTTACCACAGACCTTCGGGTCCATAGTTATTAGCTAGATGGCTTCTTCTCTCTTTTTGGATCTCAATACAATGTGCTCCCCCTCTCTTGTGGAGATCTATTTGATGTAACTCTTTTTGTGGTGTGTTTGTCGAGATCCGATGAATTGTGGGTTTATGATCAAGTTTATCTATGAGAAATATTTGAATCTTCTCTGAATTCTTTTTATGTATGACTGAGTTATCTTTGCAAGTCTCTTGAATTATCAGTTTGGTTTGGCCTACTAGATTGATCTTTCTTGCCATGGGAGAAGTGCTTAGCTTTGGGTTCAATCTTGCGGTGTCCTTACCCGATGTGAAAGGGTTGAAAGGCACGTATTGTATTGTTGCCATCGAGGATAAAAAGATGGGGTTTATATCATATTGCTTGAGTTTATCCCTCTACATCATGTCATCTTTCTTAATGCGTTACTCTATTCTTATGAATTTAATACTCTAGATGCATGCTGGATAGCGGTCGATGTGTGGTGCAATAGTAGTAGATGCAGGCAGGAGTCGGTCTACTTGTCGCGGACGTGATGCCTATATACATGATCATGCCTAGATAATCTCATAATTATTCGCTTTTCTATTAATTGCTCGACAGTAATTTGTTCACCCACCGTAGTACTTATGCTATCTTGAGAGAAGCCACTAGTGAAACCTATGGCCCACGGGTCTATCTTTTATCATATAAGCTTTCTATCTACTTTTATTTGCATCTTTACTTTTCGCATCTATATATAAAATACCAAAAATATATTTATCTTATCATACTATCTCTATCAGATCTCACTTTCGCAAGTGGCCGTGAAGGGATTGACAACCCCTTTATTGTGTTGGTTGCGAGTTCTTTGTTTGTTTGTGTAGGTGCGTGGGACTTTTGAGGAGCCTCCCTCTTTGGATTGATACCTTGGTTCTCAAAACTAAGGGAAATACTTACGCTACTATTGCTGCATCACCCTTTGCTCTTCAAGGAAAACCAACGCAAGCTCAAGACGTAGCAGTAACGTATCTAGTTACTGTAACATCACACATACCAAGGCAAAATGAGTCTACAATCTAATAAATTAAGTGTTGCATAATACCACACGATGTTACTCCCCACTATAGAGGTAGTAACATAGATTAGTAACATATGCATGTTACTAGTCTAAGTTACTATCCATTGTGACTAGTCTAAGGTCTTTTGGGATTTATAGCAGTGTTGGTAGTACAGAAATAATGCAGCCTTAGTCACCTTACCTCTCTCCATGTAGTAATTTGGATCCCACCAGTCAGAGGGTGGAACAAACAAACTAATTAGAAAAATTGAATGCACGGGCAGTGTATCTTACCTCACACATCTCGCTACTGCTCGGGAACACTGTCCAATTGATCCTTCTGTTCACTCACGTACTATTTTAAGTGAACCCTTATTATAACATGCACACAATTTTGGGCACTTATATTCGACCTAAGTCAGTGTGCCACTGTATCTCGTACTACTTCCTCCGTCTAAGTGTAATAAGCCACGTTAGAAGGTGCAGCAGGACCAAGGTGCAAGCAGATTGGAGGAGACGGAGAAAATTGACCGGTCCTTCCTCCAATCAAAGCTCTAATTTCTGTCTCTAAACGCAACAATTAATCCCAACAACTAGGAGATGTTGTTTTATCTACCATGCAGGGCCACGTATTAACTAGCATGCAAGCCGACTTTGATTTCTTGACTGATCAACGCGTAGTTGCGCTCCATGCATTGGGTTTCCGGGGGAGATTACAAGGCACAGTAAGGAGCTTTTGGTTACATTGCTTAGGCTGTTCATAGTGGTGAGTAACTTGGACTAGTAACATGCATATGTTACTAGTCTATGTTACTACTACGTGAAGTTTGCCGTCGAAAGCGAGCAGATCTGGCTCTCCTGACCTAGCAAGGTTTTCCTAGCACACCCAAGCTAGCTGGCCCACAAAAGCTAACATATTTTAACAGTTCCGAACGCCTAACCTTGCCCGGCTAGGCCATAAGTTGTTCTTGCTAAGGATCCAAACGCTCCCTAAGTAACAATGCTCGCTAGCAGCGAGGCCATGAGGGGATTGAGATGCGAAGTTAATGGACGATGCTTAACCATTTTGGGAATATCGGATTTCGTAAGATGACTTAACACCTAGACGGTGGGAGTACTACTCCTCAGTCTAGGTTTGATGGAATATTCGTCACCTCTTCTCTTCTTGTACGTACTCCATTTGTATCTCACTTCTTATGGCTTCGCACTCGCACGATATTCCTATTTTATTAACTTGTGTGTGCGTGTGCATGTGTGTGTGTGTGTGTGTGTGTGTGTTTAACAACATGTGTGTGTTAGAGAGAGCGACACATCGACCTACTCCTACAGAGAGATGGTGTGTAGTGTATGATTTAGCCGCGAGAGTCGGCACATCCTCACATTTCCGGGTGTCTGGTCAGGACAGGCGGACAACTGCCACACTCGCTCCTGACCAGCCTGGCCCAGCCAAAGCCCCTCCATTGCCCGCGCACGCTTCCCGCCCGAAACGGTTAGCACCGCTCCAAAGAATTGGTGCCGCATTCATGCCCAGGCAGAGCGGACACGACCTCTCACTGGCGCTTGCATTGAAGGGAGAAGCGGATTCAAGAGTGATGGTTGCTTCGTCCGTCCAACTTACTGCTGGGTCTATGTGATTTGACGGCTCATTGGTCATTATAACTGAGGTGGTAGGACTGTTGGATGTCCCACGCTTTGGCGAAAGGAGGTACTACTAGATTACAATTTTCTCCATTCTTACAACGAAGGAGGGCGAGAGCAGTGAAAACACGCAGGCTCAGTGATTACATGGCCCACCTCACACTATCACCATATTTTCTGGACACTGTGCGACAACTAACTCTTTACATAGTACTAGTATAGTACGTACTGTAATTTATCAGCGAGATAAATTTGTACAATGTTATGAAGCTTCCAGCTTCTGTTTCATGTATCTTGCGTCCAAGGTTGCCTGTTGCAACATTTCATCAAATACAAAGGAGACTAACATGCATGCTATTGCATCTCAATGATTGACAGCTCATAGCCAATATGTACTCCCTCCGTTCCAAAATAAGTATCTCAACTTTATGCAAACTTTAGTACAAAGTTGTACAACTACTAAAGTTGACACTTATTTTGGAACAGAGACAGCTAAAGAAATAAACGATCCATGCAGTCCCTAGCCCTTGAACCGTAAGCCCTAACTAGGCTTTAATTTGCTGGCAGCATTGGAGCTTCCGAAGAAATGAAGTTTGCAACCCTTTGACCATTGAATCATTTTGTGCAGTTTCACCAAAATTGAGATGAGCATCCCTGTCGTGGAAATATCACGTCAGATGTCCTTAGTGTCAGGACTTAGTTGCGAGGCCAACGCATCTATGTGGTAGCTTGAGAGGGGTTGATCGGGACGAGAGACGCAACACACAAGACAAGGGTTTAGACAGCTTCGGGCCCCGGGAAATATCATCCGGTAAAAACCCTACATGCTGTTTGAGGCTAGATCTCATTATCATCACGAGGGAGTCGCCGTAAACCGGCTCTCCTCTAGTTGTGTCTAGCCCTAAAGATTGTTTCTTGCTTGTCCCTCCTTTGGGAGCCCTGCCCCTCCTTATATATGTTGAAGGGGCGGTTTACATGACTAGTCCTAGTTGGATTAGGATTAATCTATTACAAGTGGAGTCCTAGTCTTATTTCCTTTGTAGGAGAATAGTCCTTACGCTTTCCTCATAAACCGTCCCACCATTAAACGTGAACCGGCCTTATGGGCCTTGGGCCTCGTCATCCATTTGACCCGCCTGCCGGGTTACTTATGAACCGCTAAGATCGGGCGGGTTACCCGTGAATCGCCAAGCTCCGGGCGGGTTACCAGTGAGTCGTCCAGTCCGGCCGGGTTAGACTTCCGGCCAGGTTACGCCGCGGGGTATATCCCCGACAATCCCTGTGGCAAAGAAATTGAAGAAGCGTGATTAGAATAAGGTTACTAGGACTAGTTGACGAGACATAAACTCATCTCAAATACAATACGTAGAAGCCAGTAGAGGTATGTGCGGGGCAAAGAAGTACAGAAATATCCACATGGAGTGATGTGGGCAGCTGGAGCAGTGGTGCAAGGCGGCTGTAAAGGGAGTTGTACCTGAGGGGTGTCGAGGCGTAGCTCAGCCTAGAGGAGGGCGGAGGGAGGCGGCAACTACCCACGTCGTGGCAATGAGCAAGGGACGAAGGCAACCTCACCGGCTTTCTGAGAGAGAACGGCGGGGACCCCTGATCAGGACGTGCCGACTCCGCGACGGTGACCGCATCTACACTAAGCATCCACGCCTTCCCCCGTCGAACGTGATCCAACGGGACGTTAGAGATGTGGCCACAATCGTTTTATGCGAGATAGTGTGAAGAGAGCAACCCCAGAAAGCAACCGTGTAGGCTCGTCCTGACTATGTATATAGTGGAGCGGTTTCCTTTTCTCTCCATATGAACCTATTTATATTGTGTACGTGCCACTTAAGAAAAAAACCTTTATTTATAAATGACGCGGCACCTACTACTCGTTCTCCTATAAACCGTGTGCTTGGCATCTCCAAAATATTAACCTTGCGATGGGCTCTTCGCCTCTTCGGGAATTCGAGCAATAATGGTACTGCAGTATGTATCGTTCTGGCTATATGAGACTGAATGAATTGATGCACGTCCACCATGTGGGTGAGGATCGAGGGGCGTGGGAGAGTGCGTACTATTACGTCTGTTTCAATATGGACTACATAAGGAGCAAAATGAGTGAATCTACACTCTAAAATACGTCTATATACATTAGTGTTTGGAGTATGTACTAGTAGTTCATATTGAAATTTTATAAAGGACATATATTCCAAACAATATGATAATCTTTCTAACCAAGGTAGGGACAAGGAGTAAACGGAGGGAGTAGTAAACTTTTTTCCTCGTCCTACGAGCCACCGCGCGCGTGGGCGAGGAAGCGGGCGTAAGGCGTACTAGTAAGAAGCTTCACCTCATCCTCTGAGCCACCGCGCCCGTGGGTGGGGGAGACGGCGTACTAACAAGCTTCTTCTTGTTTTGCGAGTTAACGAGACACATCAAAAGTACTCCAGTTTATAGAGCCTTGCCTCTAAGGTAGGCCCCACATGGTTTGCCTCTTTTTTAACATAACGCGTCATGTAACAATTTCTTTGTTCACCCGTGGTAGACGATGCTCCATCTAGTGGACAACCAGTGCACGTGTCAAATTACCACGTGGGCTGCCTTTTCATACATAAATGAGCTCCACTGTGTACCCGCGCGGGTGTGGTTGGGAAAGAGACGGGAGTAGGTGCGCCCTGCGTGCACCTCTTCTCTTCGTGCACGTCCCCCACCTATGTGGGTGTGTGTGAGAGAGATACAAACCTAGACAGATTGCGTGTGCGTTCGTGAGTCTTTTTTGTTTGGGGGTGTGTGTGTGTGTGTGATTTCATGAATGTATTTGTGGTAATATGTGTCGATGACATGTCGAACAAAATTTTGCATGCAATGTGTGTGAAATGGAGGCCTATCCATATCATATATAGAGGGTCTGGTGATCCACGAGAAGAGAGGGAGGGGTCATACATATTGATAGAGTCGAAGAGAGGATCAAGTGGGTGGGTGCGAGATCGATGAAGAGAGCCATCGAAATTGTGTGTGTGCAAGTCAAAGATATAGGGCGACTAACCCTACCGGCACGTCGGGAGGCGCATGTCAAGTTTGTGTGTGGCGGGGAGACATGACTAGAGCGCTCGATGTATCGGTGTGTGGGGGGGGTGGGGGGGGGAGGGGGAGGAAGTGGCCTAACTAGAGAGGTAGAACGACTCGTATATGTGTTGAGAAGGAGAGACCTAGCTATGTCTTGAGAGAGATCGGTCGACATCCATACATAACTGAAGGACGGTAAATAGGATGGGATAGAGAGAGAGAGAGAGAGAGAGAGAGAGAGGAGAGAGGGAGGGAGAGGGGTAGAGTGCTGGATGGGTGATACAGTTGCTTCTCGAAGATGGTGGGAGAGGCCTACTAGACAAACTAAGGGTAGAACCGCAATATTATCAATAAGAGTGGGGATGTGTTTACATGTGTGTGCACATGCGTGATAGATCTGTCGGGACGCATGCATGGATGATGAAGGGGAACCATGTGTTTTTTAAGGAAACCTAACTAGATCGGTAGATCAATTGTTGTTTGTCGGAGGAAGGGAGAGACATAACTAATGAGGTAGATCGATCGACGCGTGGGGAAAAAACGAGTTATAAGGACCTAGCTAGGTATATGTATAGCAAGAGATCGGTCGGTGCACATCCATTTGTTAGAGGCAAATAAGGCCCAGCAAGACGGATAGACAGAGAGAATGGAGCTAGGAGGTGGTGCGAGAGGCTGAGCTACTAGCTAGATAGGGGAGGAGTGTGCGGTTGTGAGACCGATGAAAAGAGGGGCGAGAGTTTAAACGTGTGTGGGACCGTATGAGAGACACGCGGCATGGACATAGAAAGGAAGAGATGGAAGTTGCGTGTGTATGTTGTAGGCAGACATCGTTGGAGAGGTTTATCGATCGGTGTGTGTCATAAAAGAGTTGTGGAGACTGTGGGAGAACGACCTAAAGAGAAAAAATGAATGTGTGCGATGGATAGAATGCTGAGGGAGGGGGAGGGCGAGGAGGGCGTGTGCATGTATGAGAGAAAGTTAGTGCTAGCTACAAAGGTTAGAGGATTGTGTGGGTGTAAGAGACTAACAAATATCATAATTTGATATGAAAGTGGATTCATATATTTGAATAGGAGATCATAGTGTTATAAACATATGCATGCATGAATATAGGTGATACGCGTGCTGTGGTTTTGCACATGTTATACCATAATGTGACAATGCATGGCATTTGCAACTCACAGCTAAATGTCGAACAATCTAAACCATACTATACATCAAACAATCTCACATTTTATTTAAATTTGTGATAATGTGTGGTGTTTGCAGCTTACAACTAAATATCAAATAATCTAAAAAATACTATATATCAAACGATCTGACATTTTATTTGAATTTGTGGTAATGTGTGGTGTTTGCAACTCACATCTAAATACTTGTAGGCGTAGGGGGCGGGGCACCATACATTATGTGATAAACACATTATACATATGAGACATGGTTTAGATTATGAAGATCTAGCTAGAGCTTGAAATGTACCGTGATTTGAAATCAACATAAAGTGGATTCAAAAAATCGAGTTCGAGTTCATAAAGTACACATAGTTCATATCTAACTCGAGAGTAATCATGTGGTGTGCTGAAGACAATAGCCAAACGATGGTTTAACTTGACAATAATGATGATTGTAGATCTTATTAAAATAGAGAAACGAATTCAAATGGTTTGACTTCACAACAATCATTATTATAGTTCTTATTCAAATAGAGAAATGAATTCAAATTTAGTTCATATTGAAGCGGTAGTATATACGTTTGGAATGCAATAAAACATTCATCTGAGTAGTAGGTTGCATGCATTATACACGTAGCGAAATATTTTAATTGAACATAAAATGAATTCAGAGTTTTGAATGACATTTGTAGTGCGAATTGATTTGGTACAGTACACGGGACTAGACTCTCTTTTGTGCTGCGAATTGATTTCTTGTTGTTTTTTCATCGATCGAAGTGCGGATTGATTTGGTACAGTACACGTTAGGCTTGTCCGGAAATTTCAACCCGCGCCTTGTTACCCCGAAATATCTAAGCTATATCTTTGTATCGTTGTGCTCCGACAACTCCCTCCATCTCAACCCGCGCCTTGCTATTCCAAAACTACAACGCGCGCGAAAACTCCCACCTCCTGTGAAATCCCGACATGCGAAATGCCCGTGATACCCCTGAACCGAAAGAACCACCTCAAATCAGTGGGGGTACTTTTGTAACTTACCCAACATTTCGGACAAGCACGTCCCTAAGGCATGGTTCCCCACTCCCATCCCATCCGCCCACCTATTCGTACACCGAGGTCGCGAAACCCCGTGAAGTCCCACAACCTCCTCCGTCCGCCACCCAGCCGGAGCCTCTTCCCCGACGACGTCGTCCACATCAACACCTTGACGTCCCTCATCCACCGTACCGGATGAGGACCCATCGTCGATCTCGTCCTCCCGCCGGTTCAGTCACCCCGTCCTCCACCTCAAAGGAGCTGCCCCGACGTTCCCCTCGCCTTTCGCACCACCTACATTCCCGCACAGTTGTCTTCACCTGCACCACTGAAAGAGCAGCATCATCACAGTTTCCTCGGATTAAGCTGTGGCCTAATCGGCGCCACCAAAGAGGTTGTACACTAATCGCCGCATTTTCTTCTTGATTCGATCTCACGGTGCTGCCGACGCTCGACCCCGAGCCGACACGGCGCGACTCCATCCACAAACTCCCACCTCCATGTACTAGTAGCAGAACATGAAGTGCAGCACAGCAATGTCCCTCCCTCTAGAGCTAGTCACAAAGTATGGTGAGAGGATTTACCTTCCAGTTTGCTTCCTATTGATTGCGCCAAGCTGGCTCTTAACATTACCGTATTCTGCAACTCTAACCTGGAAAATGGAATATTCAGTCCTTCTGTAAATATAGCATCCAACCAAAACACTTATTTGCATCTATGAGCACAAAATAAAATGAAGGTATGTATAAAACTAAGACTGCACTTGGCAGGCAAGATCAACACGGTATTTCAGTTATAATTACTTCAATTTATTCCTTTTCCTGACAAAATGTGGCACCAATTCCCTAGTTGTTTGCATCATGAACATTATGTGGCAATTCAGTGCCAGAAAAGGGGACAGAAGACTAAGGGGCTGTTTGGAATCCCTCCAGCTCCGTGAAATCCTGAGAGCTGCGGAGCTGGTAAACAGGCGCTCCACGAATTTTAACTATAACTCCACCTGCTCCCGGTGTGGAGCTGTGGAGTGGAGTACATCCGAACAGGGCCTAAATAAATAATCATGAAACTAGCTGCGCTAACAGGTAGCTAGTCGGAGCCAAACAGACCAAGACAAACAGGACGTAAGCTACATCCAAAATCTACCAATTCAGCGCTGAGGACCAAACCAAATGTAACTTTTACGCAACAACCTTGTCCAAAATCTGATTACCCAGCTAGCCTTGGTAATGCAGTGTTAAGTTGCTGCCAATGTTCCAAAATCTCACCGGCATCCATGCGTGATTTGGTCGATTATGAAGAAGAAGTGGGCTAATGAATAGAGAGAGAAGCGAGTTAGTTACCTTCATGTCATCCTCGATCTTGGCGACACAGGACCGGATCTTGGCGGACGGTCTCCTTGAGCGGGCGCGTTAATGACGGGTACTTGCCCTCGTCCCACACGAACCTGCAACCATCCAACCATCCAACCTCAGCACATAAGCAACGGTGGCGCTTGAGTTTGAACACGAAGGGAGCGGATCGCGCTGATAGTAGCAGTGGTGGTCGATCGTGTTACATGCACCTTGCCCTCACGTGCACGGGAATCGCTGCCGTGGCGCGCCGGCGGCCGGGAGCATCCGCTGCTGCTCACCGGCGCGGTGAGGTGGTAGGAGCAGCAGCTGGCGCTCAGGCGCGGGGTGAAGTGGCTCCTAGGGACGGCGAAGCCGTCGGGGGTGTCGGGGCTCCACCTCTCCGCCGCGACTGGTGGCAGCGCCCTCCCCCTCCCGTAGGTGGCGGCGACCTCCCACTCCCGCTGGTGGCGGCGCCGCCCTCGAGCTGGCTGCTCAAAGGATCTATGGAGAGGGAGGGGAAAGGATGCCGACGGTGGAGTGGAGGCCGGGGTGGTCGCTCGTGGCTACAAGAAGATGTGCCCGTCGGATCTGACCGGAAGAGACGGAGGAGGCCGGTGAGCTTGGGCGGCTTGCTTGATCTGCTGAGGGGGCGACTGGGTGGTGGAAGGGAGGGGCGGCGGAGGAGGAATCTAGATCAGGAAGGGCGTGGCGAAGAGATGTGGACGAGGGAGGAAGGGGGCGACAGGGGGAGGGGTCGATCTGAGCTAGGGTTTGGGCTGCGGGTGGTGGGTATCTCTTTTTCTTTTATTTTTTTCTTATTTTCTGTAGATAGATGGATGGATGGATGTGGGATGGAGAGATGGATGGATGGATGGATGGACGCCATGTCATTGATCCGTGGACAGAGTTATGATTGCTTCAGAAAATCAGTGATGTAAAATAGTTTTGAAGTACTAGAAATAGAGGGATTTTATGAAGTAGCTATCAAAAATATTTTGCAAAAGGGCACCACACAAATTTTCACTAGAGTTAGACCACATTTTATGGATTAGGACCAATTTGTATGCATTTTTCAAATCTCTAGCTATTTTTAATCATTTTTGAGTGCTCAAAATGCTTTTTTTGTGAAGGAACTACCAAATAATTGTTGCAAAATTGGACCAAATCATTTTCTAAAATATTAGGCCATATTTAATGCACAGTTGACCAAATGGTTGGGTGTCAAAAATATTTTATCCACCTCTCTTGAAAAAGACAAATTTCCGCCGATTCATTAGGAAGCGGGTCAAATTTGAACTGCAGCTACCTCGTAGTTTCCTCTTTATTTTTTTAAAAAATCATTTCTAGGTACATAAGTATCTATTTAATTAGAGAAACAAGAAAAAAATTCCAAGATTCAACCACTAGCTAGGAACGGTCATTCCCACCGTTTTGACCGCATTTTCAAACAGGCATAAAAAATCCAAAAAAAATCAAAAAATTGGGAAACCTTCGCATTGTGTCATTATATGTGGCCAAGTTCCCAGGAAAAATAATGAACTTGTAATACGGAAATTATTTTAAACAAGTGTTCTCTGAAATGAGCTATCACGTGTGGAGATCAATGGCTTTCAAGCCAAATGATCAATCTTATGGCCACATTCATGGCATAGTTTGTTCAAATGATCTCATATTGTGCACAAGGGTGCATATTGGAATGGAAAACAATGTTGCCTAAGGAAGTTTTCATTTTCTTTGAACGAAAAAGCCATTTTCCATTTTTCGAGTGCCCAAAAGGAGGTTTTTTTGTGAAGGACCTCCCAAATAATTGTTGCAAAATTGGACCAAATCAATTTTATAAAATACTAGGACATATTTAATGCACAATTGACAAAATGGTTTGGTGTAAAAAGTTTTGATCCACCTCTCGTGAAAAAGAGAAATTTCCGCCGATTAAGCTAGAAGCGGGTCAAATTTGAACTCCAGCTGCCTCATAGTTTGCTATTTATTTTTTCCAAAAATCATTTCTAGGTACATAAGTATCTATTTAATCAGAGAAACACCAAAAAAAATCCAAGATTCAACCACTAGCTAGGAACGGTCATTCCCGCCGTTTTGACCGCATTTTGAAATGGGCATAAAAATTTCAAAAAAAATCAAAAAAATGGGAAACCTTCGCATTGTGTCATTATATGTGGCCAGGTTCCCAGGAAAAAAACAAACTTGTAATACGACTATTATTTTAAAAAAGTGTTCTTAGAAACGAGCTATCACCTTTGGAGATCAATGGCTTTCAAGCCAAATGATCAATCTTATGGCCACATTCATGGCATAGTTTGTTCAAATGATCTCATATTGGGCACAAGGGTGCATATTGGAATGGCAAACAATGTTGCCTAAGGAAGTTTTCGTTTTCTTTGGACGAAAAAACCATTTTCCATTTTTCGAGTGCCCTAAAGGAGGTTTTTTTGTGAAGAACCTCCCAAATAATTGTTGCAAAATTGTATGAAATCAATTTTCTAAAATACTAGGACATATTTAATGTACAGTTGACAAAATGGTTGGGTGTGAAAAGTTTTGATCCACCTCTCGTGAAAAAGACAAATTTCCGCCGATTCAGTCGGAAGCGGGGCAAATTTGAACTGCATTTGCCTCATAGTTTGCTATTTATTTTTTCCAAAAATCATTTCTAGATACATAACTACCTATTTAATCATGAATACATGGTTCGGTGGCGATACGTCGAGGTTTGGGCGGTGGCTGAGGGCCCCAACTCTAGAGCGCGTAAACTCGCATGCTCCAGCGTGGTCACCGCGTGACCGTGGCGTTGCCATGTGTTCTGGGCGGCCTGGGCATGTCTAGTGGGTTGGTCACTCCCCAGGTAGGTGCTAGGAAGAAAATTACAACATAAGATTCTCACGAGGAGACCTCAAACATGAATTAGCAGCCAAGTGTTTGATTAGCGGTACGGGAAATGTACATGGCTAATGGGTGTGAGTTTTGGCTGAGGATGATCAGTTACTAAGAAGACCGTCTTCACAAATTTTCAGCTCAAAAGGATGAGCCTAAGTGGTACTTGCTTTGCAAAGTACCACACTAGACATAAATACGAATGTTGAAGTTGGGCTCAAAATAATGAATGGATTGAGCTGGCATTTGGTGGAGGATGGTTATTTGGGCATAGGAAAGCACTGTAGAAAATGGATACTATTTGGACATGCCAAAGTGGTACTTCCTTCACAAAGTGCTGCTCTAAACAGAATAGGAAAACGAATATTGTTGAATTGTTTTTGAACTAGGCAAGGAAGGTTTTTGACATATTTGATGAAGATATGATCCAAACAATTTATGAGAATTTTTTGGGAATTTTTGGAATAACAGAAATATAGGTTGCTTCACAACCTAGGGCAAAAATTGACACATGGACATGACACATAGGCAAAAGCCCGATGAGATGGCGTCTAGTCATCGCAACCCACCACAATTTACAAGGCTATGACCATCTATATTGGTCGTTAACAACTAGAAATAAGGCAGCGGACTAGCGCTGTTTGCTTCATGACCATTTCGTGTAAGGAAATCACGACCTTTCTGACCAAAATGGTCGCAATGGTTTAGGGTTTGGAGCCCCTCGAACAGCTTTTGACCAATTGGTCTCAAATGGTCATAGATCTATGACCAATTCTTCCAGGGTCACTGACAGAAGGTCACTAGTTGACATATTTCTTGTAGTGCCACAAGACAGGTCGCATTCTTTCGCGTCTGCTTACGTTATGCATCACTTAATATCACATGCTACTTTATCGTCCTGTTCACCGATTAGACTCTGAGTCAGCTCCAAACTAATGGTCAAACTTGAGTTTTTAAATGGTTGTGGGGTACATATCGGGGTCGTAATCAATAGTATCTATCTACTATCTGTTTAATCTCTGGTGTCTACTATGAGTTTCATGTTGGGTGGGAAACAAACAGTAAAGAAGCCATTATCTGTATTTTTTAAATAAAGCCATTATCTGCCCTCTATCATTGGTTTTGGGTTTATCCACAGGTTGCTACATCACTCTGGATTTCTTCATGCACTCCTTACATAATCTGACTATGTTTTATTCCTATGCATGTCAGTTATTGTACACAATGGAACTGAACATGTAGATCAAAAGAGATGAGCCTTGCGTGGCAATAAAATTTCATGCAGACGTCGCTCCATGGTAGGCGCAAAGGCAGCCCCCTCCATCCATTTCAGATTGTAATCGAGAGGAAGATAGCTGTTCTGAGGGGGATTCAGAAGGACAAGACCACTCCTATTTACCCCCTGAGGTCTTCGCTCTAACTTGGCATGTTGATGTTGGTTATATCATGCATATGGTGCCTTGCATTGCTTACTTTATACATCAAATATGTCATCTACTTAGTTTAGACATGGTTTGTGTGAATGCCATCTGTTTAGTTTATTCATCGTTTATGTGAATTATGCAACGCCATCTTGTTTAGCCAGGCATCATATATATGTGAATTTTGCAATGCCATCCTGCTTAGCTAGTCATCTTATATGTGAATTATATCAGGCCATCCTTTTCTTGTTACGTATTACATTTGTCAACAATGTTAGTACATTAAAACTACTCTTGTTTAGCCAGGCATCATATATATGTGAATTTTGCAATGCCATCCTGCTTAGCTAGTCATCTTATATGTGAATTATATCAGGCCATCCTTTTTTTGTTACATATTACATTTGTCAACAATGTTAGTACATTAAAACTACTCTTCATGTGCATCAGCCATTTGACACGGTGACGGAAAATTCAGGGGTGAAAACAAGGTCTTCAGAGCAGACTATACTATCTGACGAAGCGCATATCTCGCTGGTTATGGATAGCTCCTCAGAGGAGGAATCAGAGACAGATAGCCAGTCCTATTTCCTCCCGAGGTGTATGCTCTAACTTGGCAGGGTTATGTTGCTCATATCGTGTGTATGGTGTCTTGCATTACTATGTCATTTGATTAGTTTAGACATGCTTTGTGTGAATGCCACCTGTTTAGTGTCTAATTAGCATATATGTGAACCATGCATTGGCATCTTGTTGCAAGACATTATAAATGTGAATTATGCAATGCTATCTTGTTGCAAAGGCATTATATATTTTAATTATGCAATGCCATGTTGTTTAGCCAATCATCATGTATGTGAATTATATCATGCTATCATTTTTTTGTATTAAGTGTTCCATTTGTCGATGACGTTTGTATATTCAACTATTGTTCCTGTGCATCAGCCATTTGAAGCGGTGATGGAAGTATCTGGAGAGAAAACAAGGTAATCAGAGCAGACAATGCTACCTGCTGAAGCAGACATCTTGGTGGTTATAGAGAGCTCCTCAGAGGAGGATTCAGAGACTGATGACCAGTCCTATTTCCCCCCTGAGGTCTATGCTCAAACTTGGCAGGGTTATATTACCCATGTCGTGCATGTTTTCTTGCATTGCTTAGTTTTTACATCATATATGGATTGCCATCTGCTTACTTGCTTACTATATAAATCATATATTTGAATTATATCATGCCATCATGTTTACATACAAAGCATCTATCTAACTTATGGCATGGCAACCCATTTAATAAAGACATCATATAGTTATATCATCTCATCCTGTTTAGTGTTTACATTCATCATATATTGAATTATGTCATTCTATCCATGAATTATATCATGCTATCATGTTTCCATAGGCGGCATGTATGTGAATTATGGCATGCTAACCTATTTAATAAACACATTATACAGTTATATCATGTCATCCTCTTTACATAGTCATCATATTTTGAACTATGTCTTTTCATATTTTTTAGTTAGCCATCATAATGTGAAATTGTGTCATGCTGTCCTATTTAGTTAGCCATCATATATGTGAAATTGTGTCATGCTATCCTGTTTGCTTAGACAACATAAATGTGAACTATTTCATGCCCTCTTTTATTCCCCACTATCCATTGCACCTGTCTATCATACAATGTCTGTACATTCAATTAATTTTCTTGTTTATCAGCCATTTATATTGGAGAGGGTGATGGTAGTATCTAAGGGAGTAACAACACGGTCTTCAGAAAAGATAGTGCTACCAGTTGATGCAGATAGAACCACAGTTGTACTTGCCCAAGAACCAGCCCCACCACACATAACCCATACTCTCGCAGATTGTACCCCTACCCAGTTGGATAGAGAACCAGCTACACCCCTTCTAACCCCAACCCCAGCAGATAGTAACCCAGTTCTAGTTGACACAACACCGTCTCTATCACAGAGCACCCAAACACGAGTAGTTAGTAAGGGAACTGCAGTGCCCAAAGCACATGGACCACCACTCTGAATCCCAACTCAATGCTTAAAGGAGAAGAAGATTTGTTCTCAGGTCAGATTCTGTAGCTATGGTTCATACTCATTTGCTCTTACATCACTGTATTTACTCATACCAACTATTTTCAAATTTAAAGGATGGAATTGAAACTCCAATGGCGCAACGGGTATGTTTTAAACCTGTTTCTTTAACTGGTTTGCTATTGTAACTTCCTCTATGTTGATTTCAGTTTCAATTGAATAAATAGTTATGTTCCCATGCCATGCACATTACAAGTGTTGTTATTGCTCTATAGTTGCCCACACTTATATTCTGTCTATTCTGCTTTGTCTTGAACAAATATTATTTGAAGTGTGTCTCTATCTTGATTTGGCAACACAAACTAGAATGATACAGACCATAAAGTGACTATGGTGCACTACTAGGGAAAACGTTATACACAGAACTTTAGCAGTAGCGCTTGTTAAAAAAGCTTGCTACTGCTAGACAGCAGTAGCGCGTGCCAAATAAGCGCCGCTGCAGATACATATATAGCGATGGCGGCGTCTATGGAAAACTTCGCTACTACTAAAATTTCGACCACTAAGCCGATGGGCTACACATAGTAGTAGCGATCTGTCAGAAAGCGCGCTACCGCTGATATTCTTATAGCAGCGCGTTTACCAGTAAAGCGCTACTGCTAAAGAAAAGAAAATAAAATGAAAAACAAATAGAAAAGTAAATGAAAATGAAAGAAATAGAAAAAGAAGAAAGGAAAAATATAAAATGTAAACAAAAATAAACGAAAAAGGGAAAAAAGGATGAAGGAATAGCAGTAGCACGTTTGCGGAAACGCGCTATAGCTAACTTAGCTATAGCGTGTTTTCCCTAACGCGCTACCGTTATTTTTGACTTAACCCAAAAAAAGTTTCCCCCCGGCCACCACTTCTTCCCCAAATCCCTCGCCCCACTCTTCGCTGCCGTTCCCCACTTCACCGTTGCCCCCACTTCGCCGCCATCTCCTGCCGGCGTCGATGCTGCGCTCATCCTCACCGCCGCCGCCCGAGGCCTCTCAACCTCACCGCCACCGCCTCTCGGGTTGCCCTTGACCTCACCGTCGCCACCCTCGACCTCTCCGCCGCCGCACTCGACCTCACCGCCCCCGAGCCCGCCCAGGAGTGCCGCCTCTCGATCCTGAACCCGCCCTCGCCGCCACCGTCTATCCCCTCTCTGTAAGGCCCCCACCCCTTCCGCACCCCCACTCTCTCAGCTTTTTCTTCCTCTGCCATGTTAATTATCAGAAGTAGTAGATGTTAATTAGTACTAGGGTTCATACATAATGATTTTTAGTAGTAGTAGTAGATGTTAATTAGTAGTAGTGATGGTACTAGTTAACTAGGGCAGTATGGTTAATAGTAGATGTTTTTTAGTTAGGGTAATAATAGATGTTAAGTAGTAGATAACGTTGATGTTAATTAGTTCAGTAGGGTTTAGATTTTGAATTGAGTTTGTTTAACTAGATGTTAACTAGGGCAGTAGGGTTTAGTTTAGAGTAAAGTAATTTAGTTCAGTAGTTTACTAAATATAATCTATGTTTGGTTTTTGAATTGAGTTTGAGAGAGCATGAGATTTGTGTAGATTTTCTTGTAGTGTAAAATGCTAGGACATGCAAATTTGAAGTGGTCAGGATATATGCAAATTCCTCAATTGTGTTGGCACATGCATGTTCGATTGTGCCCAAGTGTCCTTTATTTGTTTCCACGGAATGAAGCCGAGTGGCCTACGTTTTGCTGGAATGTTGATTCAGTTCCGTTCCGGCAAATTTTAGGTTCTCGATTTGTCCACTTTTTAGCAAAGGTCATGCCGAAATTTTCTGTGAATTTCAGCATGACTTGTGCTACAAACTAGGACATATCGAGTGCCCGGGATTTGTCGCACCGGGAAGGAGTCAACGTTCCTGCAAAACAATAGGCCTTTTTATGTCATTATTCATTTTATTAGGTCTAGAATTAATTGACTAGATTTAATCATAGGAAACATGGCTAGCAACGATGAAGGACAGGGTTCTGGTGATTGCGATGACGTCTACCGGGCGGCAGACGAATTTCTGAGCCTTGCCGACGATCAACCGATGTTGTTGTTGGGCCCACCGATGGCATCGGGGACTGAGACCGACACGCAGACCGGTCTTTGAGGCTGAGACCGCGCCGAGACTCGATCGCATCGAGACCGACGCTGAGACTAAGACCGGTGTTGCCTTGGGGAGCGGAGCCGGTGTAGAACCGAAAGCAAAGAGGCAACGGCTTCCTAACAAACTCAGGACTACTAGACTGGTGGTCATGGAGGTGGACGACGGCAATTTTGAGCCAAAGGAGCCCGAGGAAGCCTTGCGCGTGCTACGGCAATCAAATAGGCTGCATCGTACGGACAACCGTCACCTTCAACGATGAGAAATTACAGAAGATAGATAATATGAGGCCATCCCTCCTAAAGAAGTTTCACCAGATATTCTTGTTCCCGGGCCGGAAGGAAAAGGATTATGAAGATCCAGATAAGGACCCGGCAATGAAGAAGATAAACAAACACGCCATGACCAAGTTTAGCGACGCGTTGGCCGCCTGGAAATCAAGGGTGAAAGCAAGGATCATCGACAAGAAGGAACCCTACTCCGAGATTGTAAAGGATAATCTGACAATCATGGAAGAGCAGTTTGAAATATTCAAGGAGGCTTGCGAGGCCGAAGCTGCCAAAAAAAGTCTAAGTACATGAAAGTGCTTCGAGAGAGGAACATTGGGAGCCACCACCTCGGAAGCCGTGGTTACGGTGGGAAGATGTCCAACTGGGCCAAGGAGGAAGCGGAAGCCGCGAGTCTGGGCATCCCAGACCCCTTGGCGGAGTTCACCGTCCCGTAGGAGCGTGACGTCCTCAGGGCCCGGCACCATTGGGACCTAGTGAAGAAGGTTTAAAAGACAAACCGGGTCACGACGAAGTTCATTAGACTGCTGGTAATTTTAGTTTCTGATTAATTCGACTACACACGTTAGTCATATTTGTAAACGTCCTTGTGCCTTTTATAGAGAGAGCAGCACAGGATTGCGGCCGAAAGCGACTCACCGTCTGAGGCATTGGTGAGGCCCAAGTGGGACACTCCATTCAACAGGGCGTTGTACATATTGTAACGACTCCCGGTGGATACTCGGCCGTCGTATGGACGCGTGCACGGTGTCAGAGACGGCGCCACGTGGAAGAAGTACTACCGTGAGACCACGGAGGAGAGAAAGGAAAGACGGAGGTTAACTGAAGAAAACATCGACAAGAAGGTTGAGATTGCGGTTGAGAAGAAATCATCTCGAGCGATCGCATAGCAGATGGTAGCTGCCGCAAAAGCGGGTGGTTGCAGATATGTCTTCTTCCTTGGTTCCGCCGTTTTCACTTGGACCAGGAAAAATCCAGAAAAAAAAATGCAGCGGACTTTCCCCTTGCTGACTTCTTGGGGAGCAGCTTGACTAGCATTGCACCAGCACCTGCTCCCGCACCGGATCCCGCACCTGCTCCTACACCGGCTCCCGCACCTGCTCCGGCATCGGCTCCGGCATCGTACGTGCTCGGCAGTGCTTCGTCTTTGGCTGAGCTCGATACCCTCACGGTATCTGTCACACCGGCCCCCTTCAATAAATGTATAATCTCCCGTTTTCGTTGCCTTTCGGATGTCTCACGTCGCAGACTTTTCTTTGCGCATCGACGAAACCACATGCACCATTTTGTACACCATCGGCGACCAGAAGGTGGGCGTGGGGAAAGCGGCGATAATGGAGCCGAAGGAACCATTGTTCCACAGCCGGCCGATCCTCCGAGCGTCTTCAAGGTTTCCGTGGCCAGTGTCAAATCGGGCCACGAGAATTTGCCTCCTCTGATACTAGTGGGGAATAACGACGAGACCCTGGCGGCTTGGTGATTGTTCCAATGGGTGGGTCTTGTTGTGGCCAAAGAGTCTGCTTCGTCTGGAGGCGGCCGGGAGCACACCCACGAGCACGCAACCTCAGCAAGGTATGAACATCAACACCCCACCTACCCAATTAGCGTTGGGTGACGGGTTGGGTGATAGCGGATGGGGTAAGCAGGAGGCTCCATTAGTCGCTGATGATGTCGCCATGGATGAGGATGAGGATGAGGATGGCACTCAATAGTATGTCTATACTGGCGCCTACTCAGGGTTTGCGCGTCATGAGTCAGTGCCTGAATTGCCGTCTCCGGAGGCTGAGCGTATTATGGACGACCTTCCGGTAGTAAAGAAGTCTAGGAAGAGAGCAAGGAAAGGCAAAAGCTGATTCTATGATCCAGACGCCTCAGCAGCCTCGACTTCAGGACCGTATAGATATCGCCGATGCGGATAAACGGCATATCCCCGGTTAACCAATCCTACCTGCAAGAGCGCTAGGGGCCAGATTCGGTGATCTAAGGAGACTTCATGATGATGTGTTGCGGATAGAGAAAGGCCTCATCGCCTCGAAAGATTCAGGATACCCACTCTACGTGGTTAACGTTCCGCGGCACATGTCGTACGTTGACTGCTTCCCCGCAGATAAGTTCTTCCTTCGATTCGATTACATATTCGACATGTTTCACGTGAAGAAGCTGGATTTTATGTTTGTCCGCCTTTATGCCTTGCACATGACCTACATCATCGGGGTTGAGCAGATACCTCATATCTGTGTTGCTGACCCGTACTAAATGCACGAGGGCTTCTTGGGAGTCTGCGCAAAGCACTGTGAATACGCGAGGGAATACATCGTCAGTTTCATGCTTGCCAATAAGGACAAGGAGGCGATTCTCGTGCCTTATCATCCCGTGTAAGTCATCCGCACGGCTATCCTTCCTTCGATTTCAATCATTCATTTGCACGGTGGAGGCTAATTAATTTGAGGTGTACTTATTTTGCGCACCGGCGGGTGCGCCATCCTCATGATCCTCTACCCCCGATACTCCCACGCTCTTTACTTGGACTCGTTGAAGAACATTCGCAAAAAGGATTACACCCACATCAAGGATGTTCTCGACAGTGCTATGTTTTACTACCAAGCACTGGGTGGAGAGGTCAAGGACAAGAAGAGAAGGGGCGGCAGGCTCGCCTTCAGTCATAAGACCGACTTCTGCTGCATCCAAAGAACCGAGCGATTCTCTTAATGATGGATTCTATGTCCTACACCACATGCTGGAGTACAGACGGGATCACTAGAACCTTCACATGTCACCTAGATCCGGCGGTGCCCATATTCTGCAATGGGCAAAGGACGAAGGAGATATCGAGGACCATCGACTTCGAGCTGAGTTCTATAACATCCAGCGTGAACTTGCCAAAATCATCATGAAGGAGGTTGTCAGAAAAACAAGGATGTTCTACGGAGAAGGAAAAATGTCGCGGGAAGACGTCCGAACATGGGTAGCCTCTCAACGTCTCGATATGAAGCCTTTCACTAAGCTCGGGGACTATCTCCCTGACATGGATGGATGGCACGACATGTTGGTGTGATTTTTGATATATGACAATGTGTCCGTGTAGTCCATACTTTTTGTATGACAAAACTTTGAGTTATGCACGGCAAAACTTTATTTGTGACGTAATTAAACCGTCCTCCTCCTCGACTAGCGAAGATCACTCTAGTTAGGGCATTTTGGGTATGATGAACTTGGTTATTTATGCTTATGATATGTTGTTTCTATTTTTGCCAAGTGTGTCTCTTTCTGTTGCTCAACTATATATGTTGCATATCATCGACTCATGTGACGATGTAGGTGCATAAATCATCGATGGCGAAGAAGTGCTACGCCAGGAGTATATATACGACGAGTGGCCGGAGTGTCAGGCCCAAGTGTACTGGTTTCCGGTTTCTGAGCGACAGGCAGTAGTTACTTTAGGTTGACGCTAATGCGAGAGAGGGATACGAACTCATGTAATGCATAGTTCCGCTCTCACTCAAAGTGATAGCTCTTCTCGTGCATATCATTGTTTAGATGGATGGCGATGTATTTGCAAGTAATCGATACTTGTATCGCTATTTTCGAGATGATGACAAGAGACCACTTTGTGTTGGATGATGATTATGATAATGACATGATTTGATGAGACTAGCTGTATGTATATGCTACGATTACATTTGTATGTGTATGATATGCTAAAGATTATTGTATAAAGCCTATTAAAATATAAAACAAATATGCAGAAAAAAACTAATAAAACTAGTAGTAGCGAGGGGGAAAAAGTTAGCAGTAGCGCCGCCTTACCAGTAGCGCTTCCCTGTAAAAAGTGCTGCAGATAATATCAGCAGCGCTCTTCTCTGAAGCGCGCTACAACTATCCTTGTATAGCAGTAGCGTGGGACAACAGGCACTACTGCTACACGTTAGCTGTAGCGCCTTATCAGTAGCGCATCGTCCCGCGCTACTTATAGGCCTAAAACGCACGCTGCTGCTAGGCTTTCCCCTTGTAGTGGTACATAGATATATGTTTGTTTCATGCTGTTATCCTATCCACTTTACTACTGAACTGATTTACCAAAATGAGTTTCATATACAACATGGTAAACATGTGATGTGTCTGGTTGTTTCTCTTTTAGAATGCGGACAAAATATTGGAGAATAGTACCCCTTTATGCAATGGTAAAGGAAGTAATGCGTATAAGGTTCAAGATAGTGAGGCATCCCTGTTGGTCTCCAAGAAAGCTAATAAAAACTATCTTGACGACAGTGAGAGAACCCAAAAGTCCCGTCTTGATGTAGTGTTCGAGTTACTGGCCACTACTGCTAGCACAAGCTCTTTGAACTCGCTGCCTAAATTAGTTCATCTTCTTGAGTCTCAACTTCAAGTTGAAAGACATCGATCAGATGTGCTGTGACGGGAAGCTGAAGGAATGAGGAAGTCCCTGCAGAATTCAGATGCATACTTTCTGGTGCAACAACAAGTGCTGGAGGATTTAAGCGCCAAACAAGAGAAAGTTAATAAGCTTGCTAAGCATCTTGCCAGCATTATGGGTAACCAAAATATTGTTTCTTGAGATCTTCTGAAGTGGTTTCAGTTCTAGACTTGATTTGCTGCGGCATTTATTTGCACTGGTTGCCAACTTTGACAACCAGTGTATATGATATGATGCTTTGTTCCCTATATTTGCACTGGTGGCGAACTTTGATGCCCAGTGGATGTAATATGTGTAATAGCCATGATAGCCTAGCATAAGTTGCTTGCCTATTTATTTCCTTGTTCTGTTGTTTACTTGTTTGCTTGTAGTCAGTGCAGTTCTTTTTCCGCGGTTTGCTAGTGGCCGCAATAACCTATTTTTAAAACTAGGCCACAATATAACCATGGGCTACATATTTACTATAGTGACACTGGGCCTCCTACGGGCCGTAGAAACAATGGGCCTTCTACGGGGCATAGAAACTGTCACAGCCCCAGATCAGCCTTGCTTGACTTTGCCTGCTCATCATGTCATCATGTTTAAATTCCTAAGAAATTTGAAATGGGGATTATTGAAACCCTAGCACCAAATGAAATTCAACTAGGTTCAATAAAAATATTTTCAATGACCCAGAATGCCTTTTGGAAATGTTCATGATTTCTGTTAAAGGTGAAAACCTCTTGCAAAAAATGATGAATATATTTATATGCCATTCTGGATTTTTGAATTAAATCTTATTGTATTTGACTTTGGGCATTTAAATACTATAAATAATTTAAATACTCAAATAATGTTGGAACTATTTTTGGGCCCTTTGAAATAAACCGACAAGTGTCCATGAATATTTCCAGAATTTTAGGAAATGCCTTGGTATTTTTCCTAAGCTCAAAACAGAGGCAAATAATTAGAAAACAAAAACAAAATAGGAAGCAGCTTGAAAGAGAGAGAAGGATTACCTGGCGCTCACCTGGCAGCCCATCTGGCCGGCCCAGCCCACCAGTGGCAGGGAGGTCTTCTTCCTCCGCCCGATCGGATGCATTAGCGTGCCGACAGCAGCCATGACGGCCACCGTGACGCCACCTCCTTGCCGCTTTCCCTCGTCGCCTGGACCCCCCTCGTGGCGCCACGCAGACCCCTCGACCGCTCCCCTCTCTCCCCGCCTCGCCTCTCGCTCCCTCTCCCGAAGCCGAGCGAGCCCGTCGCCGCCGCTTGCTGCCACCACGGCCACAGCTACCCCCTCGCCCCTCTGTTGTGCCCACGAGCTCGCGTAGTCTTCCTCACATCTCCACCAAGCCAAGCCAGCCAGGACGCTCCGTAGCGTCGTCATTGCCACCATCTTCAACCTCGGGAGCCGGTCACCGCCGACGTCGATTCGCCGTCTTCAGCGCCTCCCCGAGCCCAATGAGACCGCCGACGAACTTCATGTGAGCTCCACTGCTTCCTCCTTCGTTTTGCTTTCGTTCTCGTGCGTAGCACCTTCCCCCACATGCCCGCCGAGCACCGCCGTCTCGCCATGGCCGCGTAGCTCTCTCGACCCGAGCCTCTGCTCGAACCCGTGGCACCACTGCTTCAGGTGGCCCGTGGATGCCACCTAGCCCATCGGCTTCTCCCCTAAGCGCATCAAGCCTCGTTCTCGGGTGCACCCAAACTCCGCCGCCGCCTGCCGCCACCACCGACGCCACAGCCCATCACAGCTCCTCTACTTTGCTCCTGGGCCGACGCTGTGGACTCGGCGAACCCGTAGAAACAAGCGGCGAGGCAAATGGTTACCCGTAGCTCGTTTCCGATGAACTTCCGTGCGTCGGATGTGCTCGCCGCGTCAACTCCGGTAAGGTGACGTGGCGTCTTTAAGCGAAGCTAATTACAGCGTTAATCTCGCCTGTGTCATCGGCTGCACCGGCCCCACCACCCTAATTAACCACGGAGTAAACCCTGTTTAGTTTAAGTTAATCCGAGTGGCCCCACGCCGTCGGCGTTGACCTCGGCCGACGCGTGTCCATTGACCGTCCCACCCTGTCATCCACCCAACCAGCCTGTTACATCGACGTATGGGTCCCACAGTCAGGTTTGACACGAGGCGCCAGTTGACCTCTTGACATCGTAGTGATGTCATCTTGTATAATAACCCATTTTCTGGATTTATTATAATTCAGGAAATTCCAGAAAATAGCTCAAACTTCTAAAATTCATAGAAATTCAACAGTAACTCCAAATGAGATAAATTATATATGAAAAATGATCAGAAAATTCCAATATATCCATCTGTACCACTTTCATGCATGATTGAACAAGTTAAACTCACTGAATAGGATGAATCATGATTAGGGCAATTTATGAACTAGCATTTGGAGTTGGAGTTTAACCTTGTTTAAATTCCACTTCAATTAACTTGGCTTATCACTGCATTAGGTCAATTCAGTTCCTTAACATGACATGTCATTCATTTGTTTGTGAATTGCATTGATTGTGTTTCTTCTTGTTTGTCGGTGTTTGTCCCTCTCGATAGGACGTGGTTCGACGATGAGTTCGATGACACCGATGAAGAGCTATAATATCTTGGAAGTGCCGAGCAAGCAAAACCCCCTTGTTCATTCCGATATAATCCCACTCTCTCGCTCCTGCTCTATTTTATTGCATTAGGACAACAACGACTCATGTGCTACTTGCATGCAGTAGCTGAACCCCTTTATCCTCCTGGATGACTGTCATTCCACAAGAATTAGATGAAACCCACTAGCATGAGTAGGAGTTGTTTGAACCACAGCTGTGCCTACTCATTCATGCTTGTTTGTCATGCCTGCTTTGCTTAGAGTTGAGTTCGGTCTGATTCATCGGGATGAATCGGAGGTGTGTGGAACATGTTCTACTGTGTGAGCTAAGTGTGTGAACACGATTTGGTACAGTAGCGGTGAGAGGCCATGTAGGAGTACATGGTGGGTTGTCTCATTGCAGCCGTCCTCGTGAACTGAGTTACGTGTTTGTGATCCATGAAAGCAGTTACTACCACGCATTGGGCCCGAAACCAATGGACCCTCTCGGCTTCTTAACCACCCTTGTTCTCTCGTCTGTGAGTTGCAACTAGTTTACGGTGTTTGTAGGATATGTGTTGGAGGCCGTGCGTAAGCTGACCCTAGGGGTGGGCTATGATGCGGTAGATACACCGTGGGTCTGTTCCGTATGCCCGCTTGGTATCTCGGGAACCCTGCACACATCGTTCGGGGCAGTTAGTGGAAACCTCGGCCGGACTCCCTGCGGATGGAACCCGAATAGGCGAAAAACCTGGACTAGGGACTTGTGTGTTTAGGTAGGCCGTGGCTGACACCCACGTTGGGCTTCCGCTTGAAGGTTGCAGAGTACATGTCGTGTAAACGGCGTAAGTGGTGAGCGTGTGTGAAGAAGTACACCCTCGCAGGTTAATATGATCTATCCGAATAGCCGTGTCCATGAAAAGGACTTGGGTTGCCTATAACAGTTCATAGACAAGTGAAAGTGGATACTCTAAAATGCGCAAGATAAGCGTGAGTGCTATGGATGGCGTTCTCGTAGGGAGACGGGAGCGGATCCATAATGGTGTATTGATATGGTGAATATGTGGACTCGTGTGCGCCACCTCAAAAGAGTTGCTTGCAGTCGTAGTTCAGGATAGCCACCGAGTCAAAGTTGGCTTGCTACAGTTAAGCTCCACTACCCCCTTTGTTGATATCGATGCATACGTAGCTAGTTACGATGTAAGTCTTGCTGAGTAATGCGTTTGTACTCACGTTTTCTTAATTTATGTTTTTGCAGAGAGACTTCAGTCTCGCTAGTAGTTCCGCGTGGACTTCGACGTTTAGCTTGTTACCTCAGCTACGATCTTGTGCCCTCGGCAGGATTTTGTATATAGTCAATCTTCTCAGCCTTTTTCATTTATAGTTGTCTGTACTCAGACATGTTTAGCTTCCGCTTGTGCTTTGACTTGTATGCTCTGAGTGTTGGGTCATGAGACCCATGTTTGTAATATCTCGCTCCTCGAATCATAATGAATAAATATTTGAGTCGTAGAGTTATGTTGTGATGCCATGTTGTATTTACACATATTGAGCATATTGTGTGTATGTTTGAAATGCTTGGTATGTGTGGGATCCGACAATCTAGTTGTTTATCCTTGGCAGCCTCTCATATGGGGAAATGTAGTCTAGTGCTTCCTGAGCGATAGTAGTACGCTACAGCCCGGTTCACTGGAGTCCTGCTAGCCCAAAGACTACCGCTCTCTGGACACTTGACTAGCCGGCATGTGTTTCACTTCGTTTGTGTTCTGTCCCTTCGGGAAATGTCACGCGGTGACATCCGAGTCCTCGCTTAGCTCGCCGCAGCGGGTTCCCGGAGTCCTGTTAGCCCAGTGCTACAGCCCAGATTCACACGTCATTTAATCGACATGCTCGATGTGATTCATGTATGCCTGTCCCCATGGGTTAGTGCCGCTTTGGGTTCATGACTTGCCATGTCGGCCCGGGTTCTCTGTCATATGGATGCTAGCGACACTATCATATACGTGAGCCAAAAGGCGCAAACGGTCCCGGGCCATGGTAAGGCGACACCCGTGGGAATACCGTGCGTGAGCCCGCAAAGTGAAATGAGGTGTTACCGGCTAGATCGATGTGACTTGGAAACGGGGTCCTGACAGTGTTGGTATCAGAGCCTGACTGCCTCTAGGATTACCAAGCCAAACTGGTCGAAGTTGTGTCTAGAAATGCTTTAGTTATGTAAGGGAATTGATTGTGGAAGGGAACGTAAGGCTCTTTTTACTCCTTATACCTCATGGCCTTCTGATCTGAGTCATCCTCTTCTCCTCTATGGGGTTTAAGAACTAGGCTTCTCATCTTTCTATCAGGATGACGTGTTACTAATCCATAGACTTTTAAGATTGTTGGTTTCAAGCCTTAGTTCACTTCCTACTATTTCTATATGTTAACTGTTGATTTCGGAACCTTGATATGATGTTGTTGAGTGGCTGTGCCACCATTTTGCATGATGTCTCAAATCTTTTTGAGCATTTACAGCCGATTATGCTTTGTCCGAGTCATCCCAGGTGTTTCTAATACAATCAAGCATTTGCAAAATCCCTTCCTCCCATTCTGATGTTCCTTTGGGCCAGATTAACCACACTAATCGGTGGGTTGAGGTACTCTGTTGCCTCGACATATATGTTGGAACTATTATTATGACCATAGGTGTCTTAGAGGATCATCTAGTAACCTCGCCATGCTTTATATTCCTAGTGTGATGATTCTGGCCATCAATCTCGAAAGCATCCCGTGATGTTATTAGTTAGTAGGTATTCTATTCCTGGGTTCTTGAACCCGAGATTCACCCTACTTACCTCCTGTTGATAGTGTTTGCTAGTTCCTTTAGGATATTAGTAACCTTGCAATAGTCCTCGAGGTCCGTGGTATTTCCTTTCTCCAAATACCATGAACCAATAAGGCAGAAGTTCTTTGAATTAAAAGATCAAATAAGAGTGCTCTCGATGAGTTCTCCATTCATAATTGTGAATCTGCCAATTCTACCTCTCTGCATGGGTTATCCGGGAGAAATGTTGAGCTTTGCTCGATATACTAATCCATGCCTCCACAACTCGAAAAGTTATATGTTCCTCGATGTTGTTCCACCTTAGTTGTATTCCGATCCCCGTCTATCAGTTGATAGTCAGGAGTAGTCGTGCTCTCGTCCTCATCGATGCCCATTTTTCTTGTGGTCCGTCAAGCCATTCTGTTCTGGAATGACTAGGAGAAACAAACTCCAGTACCTCATCCATTTCTAGGATTGGGTCAAAGTAGTTGTATCCCGCAGATCAAAATGCCAATTCAGCTTTGTTCTGTTCTACCTTGGAGTATTACCCCCTTTATGTCAGAATTGTCATGAGAACTGCACCAACTCTCATGAATTCTTGACGTAGTGATACTTCTCACCATCATCATTCATTCCTCGGTCCTCGTGTTGTTGTAACCGGAATGCCGACAAGTGAATTGTGATGTGTGAAATCAATACTCCGAGCAACTCGTTGCTTGGTAGCTAATGGACAATATCCTCATTCTTAGCGTGTTGGTTATTAAATCATCATCCTAAGATTGATCGTGCTACCTAGTCCTTATTTCCGGTGCACTCTCCGAACAATGAGTTAGGATTATTCAATCCCTTGCTTATTGTTCATATCATCTTGCCCCGAAAAGCAAGGTTGTTCCCGAGCTTAGTAACATATCGGTGGTTCATGATTTTCCGAATATCTTCTCGGAAGTATTACCAGGTTGTCCCCTGACTGTTATGTTGAGCTCGTGATCAAGTTGGTTTCTTGTGAACCACCCTTTCTCCAAGAATCTGTGTTGGATACCCCTGAGCTAGTTGGTTAAGCCAAACAACAACTTGGAGAGTTGGAAGATAAAAGCTTGCCTGACTTAGTTCGTTCCAAAGGGATATTCCTGTGTAGTGTGTGTTGAAGAAAGATGATATCTTCATCGAATGGTTCTGTGATCATTTGTTGAATCTATTGTCTTGTCCAAACTTTGACTCGAGTATGGGCTATCATCAAGTCAAATCGTAACCAACGATATTCGTGATGTTGTCTTACTCGTGGTTGATCCCTCGAGCATACACCATTACATCTTTGGTCTGACCAATGCTATCACCGTGTTCACATGATGGTGGAAGTCCACTGATATGGAAATTCCGATGAGTTGCTGTTGAGCCCATTAGTAGCATTTTGTCTCCCCCATGATTCATGTTGAACATCAACCTAGTGTTGGAAACTTTGTAAGCGATGCCTTCGTGTTCCGTTCATGAAGCTTATGCTTGGATGGAAGAAGTGACTTCCTCTAATTCACGTGCATTAGGTGCAAGTTGCCGCCATGAATTTGAGAAAGGTTTGTTTTGTTTCCTCTGGAATCGTCCCAAGTCAGTCATGCATGTGCGAAGTATGCTATGGTTTGACAGGCTCGCAACCTTCACTTCATATGTGTTCCTAGCACACCAAGCCACTAACTAATTTGCTCAAGGAGAAGGAGTCCCTTCATAAGAGCTAATCCGGACTTATGAAAAGACTTCGATATCCTCGTTGATGGTTCCCCACCTGAACTCGGTAGTGTTTTATGATAAGACTACTATGCGGTCATTCTTGTCTTGGACAACATGTTCACATGTTAGTAGCAGAACCAGCTCATGTTTTGGAGCTTGCTATCGTAGTTCATTCCCGAGAATCTCGCAACATCTTCTCGTCGATTTGTGTTGCAAACTTTCATTTTTTCTCTCTAGACCCGATGAGTCTGGAATATCCTAACACCAACCAGATCTGAATCTCAAGCAGATATGATGGTTGGAACCTTCCCAACATTTGCATTTTGTTCCCAGCTTGCATCCCATCGTGCCAATGTTCCATGGGCTGCCATTCTCAGTAATTGATGTCTAGGATCATCCTCAAAAGTGGACTTACCATGGGTCCCATCCATTTCCGATGTTAAGCAAATCATCCATTGCGTTGTCTTCAATAAGGTAGTCCACATCATCCATTCTAGTCCGAGTATGTCATTCTTTCGAACTCCTTCAAATGATCGATTGTGATTGCCTTAGGCTGGTATAAAGAGTTCCAATGATCTATGGATCAAAAGTAATTCTTTTTGCCACTTAAGGGAACAGCTCAACGAGTCACTTTTCCCAAGGTGCCCGTTACGGAATCTGGCAATTATTTCCTCGCCACCTTGACACCAACCACCATCTCTCTAAGCGTGGAATTGATGCCCACCAAATCAAACCTCGTTGTTTGTTCTTCCATCCCTCTCGATGTGTTTTGTGTCTCAACTCGAGATGTTTCTACATCTCATTCCACGAGTTGATCTTGAGTGCTCGATCTTCGAGGAGATCATTTCCTATAGAGTATTATTTTTGTCGCCATTGTGCTGGATGAAGATCTCGAGAGCAAGGACGTCAGGTTCAATTGGAGCAATGAACCAACATCTTCGGGAAGGGCAATTGGATCGACAAGTTCGTGTTAGCTAGTGTCCCCTCTGTCTTCTTACCTCACGTCTTGAATCTCGGGACGAGATTCTTGTTTAGTGGGGGTGAGCTGTCACAGCCCCAGATCAGCCTTGCTTGACTTTGCCTGCTCATCATGTCATCATGTTTAAATTCCTAATAAATTTGAAATGGGGATTGTTGAAACCCTAGCACCAAATGAAATTCAACTAGGTTCAATAAAAATATTTTCAATGACCCGTAATGCCTTTTGGAAATGTTCATGATTTACATTAAAGGTGAAAACCTCTTGCAAAAATGATGAATATATTTATATGCCATTCTGGATTTTTGAATTAAATCTTATTGTATTTGACTTTGGGCATTTAAATACTATAAATAATTTAAATGTTCAAATAATGTTGGAACTATTTTTTGGGCCACTGAAATAAACCAGCAAGTGTCCATGAATATTTCCAGAATTTTAGGAAATGCCTTGGTATTTTTCCTAAGCTCAAAACAGAGGCAAATAATTAGAAAACAAAAACAAAATAGGAAGCAGCTTGAAAGAGAGAGAAGGATTACTGGCGCTCACTGGCAGCCCATCGGCCCAGCCCACCAGGGCGGAGGTCTTCTTCCTCCCTTGATCGGATGCAGTAGCGTGCCCGACGCGCGCACGGCCACCGCACGCCACCTCCTGCTTGCCGCTTTCCCCTCGTCGCCCTGGACCCCCCTCGTGACGCCACGCAGACCCCTCGACCGCTCCCCTCTCTCCCCGCCTCGCCTCTCGCTCCCTCTCCCGGCCGAGCGAGCCCATCGCCGCCGCTTGCTGCCACCACGGCCACAGCTACCCCCTCGCCCCTCTGTTGTGCCCACGAGCTCCGCGTAGTCTTCCTCGTCATCTCCACCAAGCCAAGCCAGCCCGGACGCTCCGTAGCGTCGTCATCGCCACCATCTTCAACCTCAGGAGCCGGTCACCGCCGACGTCGATTCGCCGTCTTCAGCGCCTCCCCGAGCCCAATGAGACCGCCGACGAACTCGCTGTGAGCTCAACTCCGTTTCCCCTCCTTCCTTTTGCTCGTTCCCGTGCCGTAGCACCTTCCCCCCCACATGCCCGAGCACCGCCGTCCGCCATGGCCGCGTAGCTCTCCTGACCCGAGCCCCTCTGCTCGAACCCGTGGCACCAGCGTGCTTCTGGTGGCCCGCGAATGCCACCTAGCCCATCAGCTTCTCCCCTAGCGCACCGCAGCCTCGTTCCCGGGTGCGCCCAAACTTCGGCCGCCGCCTCGCTCGCCACCACCGATGCCACAGCCCATCACAGCTCCTCTCGCCTGCTCCTCTGGACGCGCGTGGACTCGACGAACCCGTAGAAACAAACGGCGAGGCAAATGGTTGCCCGTAGCTCGTTTCCGATGAACTTCCGTCGTCGGATGTGCTCGCCCGCGTCCAACTCCGGTAAGGTAACGTGGCGTCTTTAGCCGAAGCTAATTACCGCGTTAATCTCGCCCTGTGTCACTGACAGACCGCAGCACCACCCTAATTAACCATGGAGTAAACCCTATTTAGTTTAAGTTAATCCGAGTGGCCCCACGCGTCGGCGTTGACCTCGCTGACGTGTCCATTGACCTAGTCCCACCTGTCATCCACCCAACCAGCCCTGTTACACTGACGTATGGGTCCCACAGGTCAGGTTTGACCTGGAGGCGCCCAGTTGACCTGCTGACATCAGAGTGATGTCATGCTGACGCAATAACCCATTTTCTGGATTTATTATAATTCAGTAAATTCCAGAAAATAGCTCAAACTTCTAAAATTCATAGAAATTCAACCGTAACTCCAAATGAGATAAATTATATATGAAAAATGATCAGAAAATTCCAATCTATCCATCTGTACCACTTTCATGCATGATTGAACAAGTTAACCTCACTGAATAGAATGAATGATGATTAGGGCAATTTATGAACTAGCATTTCGAGTTGGAGTTTAACCTTGTTTAAATTCCACTTTAATTAACTTGGCTTACTGCTGCATTAATTAGGTCAATTCAGTTCCTTAACATGACATGTCATTCATTTGTTTGTGCATTGCATTGATTGTGTTTCTTCTTGTTTGTCGGTGTTTGTCCCCTCTCGATAGACGTGGTTCCGACGATGAGTTCGATGACACCGATGGAGAGCTATAATATCTTCGGAAGTGCCAGGCAAGCAAAACCCCCCTTATTCATTCCGATATAATCCCACTCTCTCGCTCCTGCTCTATTTTATTGCATTAGGACAACAATGACTCATGTGTTACTTGCTGCGGTAGCTGAACCCCTTTATCCTCTGCATGACTGTCATTCCACAAAGAATTAGATGAAACCCACTAGCATGAGTAGGAGTTGTTTGAGCCCTGTTGTGCCTACTCATTCATGCTTGTTTGTCATGCCTACTACTGCTTAGAATTGAGTTCAGTCTCGATTCATCGAGGATGAATCGGAGGTGTGTGAACATGTTCTCACTGTGTGTGAGCTAAGTGTGTGAACACGATTTGGTAAAGGTAGCGGTGAGAGGCCATGTAGGAGTACATGGTGGGTTGTCTCATTGCAGCCGTCCTCGAGAACTGAGTTACGTGTTTGTGATCCATGAAAGCTTGATTACTACCACGCATTGGGCCCGAAACCAATGGACCCTCTCGGCTTCTTAACCACCCTTGTTCTCTGTCCAGGAGTTGCAACTAGTTTCTGGTGTTTGTAGGATATGTGTAGGAGGCCGTGCGTAGCGCTGACCCCAGGGGTGGGCTATGATGCGGTAGATACACTGTGGCCCGGTGCACCGAATGCCCGTTTGGTATCTCGGGAACCCTGCACACATCGTTCAGGGCCGTTAGTGGAAACCTCGGCCGGACTCCCTGCGGATGGAACCCGAATAGGCGATAAACCTGGACTAGGGACTTGTGTGTTTAGGTAGGCCGTGGCCGACACCCACGTTGGGCTTCCGCTTGAAGGTTGCCGAGTACATGTCGTGTAAACGGCGGTAAGTGGTGAGCGTGTGTGAAGAAGTACACCCCTGCGGGGTTAATATGATCTATTCGAATAGCCGTGTCCGCGGAAAAAGGACTTCTGGGTTGCCTATAACAGTTCATAGACAAGTGAAAGTGGATACTCTAAAATGCGCAAGATAAGCGTGAGTGCTATGGATGGCGTTCTCGTAGGGAGACGGGAGCGGATCCATAATGGTGTATTGATATGGTGAATATGTGGACTGGGTAAAGCGCCACCTCAAAAGAGTTGCTTGCGATGTAGTTCAGATAGCCACCGAGTCAAAGTTGGCTTGCTGCGGTCAAACTCCACCACCCCCTTTGTCGATAATGATGCATACGTAGCTAGTTCTGATGTAAGTCTTGCTGAGTACGTTTGTACTCACGTTTGCTTATTTTATGTTTTGCAGAGAGACTTCAGTCTCGCTAGTAGTTCCGCGTGGACTTCGACGTTTAGCTTGTTACCTCAGCTACGATCTTGTGCCCTCGGCAGGATCAGTAGATAGTCGGGCTTCTCGGCCTTTTCATTTATAGTTATACTGTACTCGGACATGTTTAGCTTCGCTTGTGCTTTGACTTGTATGCTCACGAGTGTTGGGTCATGAGACCCATGTTTGTAATATCTCGCTCCTCGGAGCATAATGAATAAATATTTGAATCGTAGAGTTATGTTGTGATGCCATGTTGTACTTACACATATTGAGCATATTGTGTGTATGTTTGAAATGCTTGGTATGTGTGGGATCCGACAATCTAGTTGTTTATCCTTGGCAGCCTCTCATATGGGGAAATGTAGTCTAGTGCTTCCCGGCGATAGTAGTCCGCTTCTGACCCGGTTCACCGAGTCACGCTAGCCGAGCACTACCGCTCCGACACTTGATCGGGCCGGGTATGTGTTTCACTGCCGTTCATGGTTCTGCCCTTCGGGAAATGTCACGCGGTGACATCCGGAGTCCTGCCTAGCCTTTCTACAGCCGGGTTCCCGAGTCCTGTTAGCCAGTCTTACGACCCGTATTCACCTGGCACGCCGACCGACATGCTCGAAGTTGATTCATGTATGCCTGTCCCCATGGGTTAGTGCCGCTTTGGGTTCACGACTAGCCATGTCGGTCGGGTTCTCTGTCATATGGATGCTAGCGACACTATCATATACGTGAGCCAAAAGGCGCAAACGGTCCCGGGCCATGGTAAGGCGACACCCGTGGGAATACCGTGCGTGAGGCCGCAAAGTGATATGAGGTGTTACCGGCTAGATCGATGTGACTTGGAATCGGGGTCCTGACAAAAACAATGGGCCTTTTACGGGTCGTATCATCAATAGGTCTTCTACGGGATGTAAGATTGACTGGCCAAACATGGGCCAATAACAGACCACATTATGGCCATAAACGGGCTAGAGTTGGAATCGTCCGTTCACGGGCCGACCATAACGGGCCGTCGTTAATCGTCCATATTTGATGACGCTATGAAAATGGCCCAACGTATTAACGGGCCACAAACGGGCCGACTGTAACAACGGGCTGAATTTGGCCCACAAGCACAAAATTACAGTAACGGGCCATAAGTAACCGAATGCTAGAAATGAGCCCAAGAATAAATGGGCCCTAAGAAGGCCGAGAGGTAACATGGGCTGGAAACGGCCCAATGGAATAATGGGCCGTTAATGGGTATAAACTGATACACTGTTCATTACGGGCCAGTTTCACCACGGGTCGTTAATGGACCAAGAGTTACAAAGGGCCTCATATGGGCCGAAAGACTTCATGGGCCATACATGCGCCGGAAGTTAAAATGGGCTGGAATCATATTGGACGGCCCAGATGACGCTACTGGGCCTAATTCGGATAGGTCGTGACAGGCCCTGGGTTAGCGGGCTGTAAATGGGCTATATGCGAACAGGTCGTTAACAGGCTTTCTGTGGGCCGGCCCGCCACCTTTTAACCAAATCAAACAGGCCAGCCTTTTCACAGGAATGGGCTTCTATTGGGCTGTGCCATGTGTCGGCGTATCATAGGCTCCTTCGGTCCAATGAGTGGATGACATTTGTCCCAACGGTTTGCCGACACGTGTTTCCTCTAGCCAATGATGATTTTACACGTGGAAATCCCCATTGGTCGGGGCTGTTAACGGGTTATCGGATCCGAAACCGGAGATGATAACTTAACGGCGAGTCGTTACGGTGGATGCCATGTGTCGGTCACCCTTGACGAAAGCACTTCTACGACGCGTGATTTATCGTCATGGAAGTGGACACTTCCGTGATGATAAGTTTGGTAATGTCATCGAACACTTCTACGACAACACAGGTATGACTATCTTGATTCTGTCATCAAATCGTCATGGATGTACATGCATGACAGAAAACGTGACCTACTGTGACAAACATGTATCATCACGGAAGTGTATTTTTTTGTAGTGTTGCTTCGAAGGATTTCTAGGAGTATGGGCTAACAATCTCCCTGAGGGCCATGAATTGCCGAAAACCATGTACCCTACGAAGAAAATCATGAAGGCGCTCTCCATGGATTATGAGAAAATACATGTTTGTCCAAAGAATTGCCTTTTGTTTAGGCACGATTATGCGAATGACAACTACTGTAGGAACTGCGATTCCTCTCGGTATATTGAGGTGGTCGCTGGACAGGGTCAGAAGCAGCAGCTAAAAGTCCCTATGAAGGTTCTTCAGTATCTTCGTTCCATAGAAAGACTGTAGCACCTTTTCATCACCGTGGAGTCTGCCAAAATGATGAAGTGGCACAAGGAAGGGACAACGTACAATCCAAATAAAATTGTACACCCATCAGAAGGTGAAGCATGGAAGTCATTCGATAAAGAATACCCTAAGGAAGCAGCCTACGCTGGGAATTTCAGAATTGCTATATCAGGTGATGGGTTCAATCCATATGGTATGTCGTCTAATCCATACAACTGCTGGCCCGTGTTTGTTATTCCGCTCAATCTCCCTCCTGGCGCCATAATGCAACCCAAGACCATGTTCCTGTCGCTTATAATTCCCGGGCCTGAATATCCGGGGAAGAATTTGAGTGTGTTTATGCAGCCGTTGGTGGATGATTTGCACCATTCTTGGTACTTTCCGAGGTTGACATACGACCAGCATCTGCAGAAAAAATTCTTGATGAAAGTTTGACTACAGTATTGCATGCAGGACTTTCAAGGCTATGCCCTATTTTGCGGATGGTGTACAAGTGGGAAGATGCCTTGCCCAATGTGCATGTAGTCCTTGCATTTCATTTGGCTGAAGAAGGTTGGCAAGTATGTTGCCTTTGACCTGCATCTACAGTTCCTCCCTCCAGGCCATCCTGATAGGGAAGACAAGAAGAACTTCAGAAAAGTCCTAGTCGTCCATGAAGTAAACGAGATTCCAACGTTTTCTGGTGCGGATGTGCTTGCTCAGCTGAAGCTCTTAAGCCTGTCGGCGAAGGGAAAGGCAAAGGCAAAGGCAAAGGCAAAGGCAAAGGCAAAGCCACAGACGAAGGCGAGGGCAAGGGCAAAGAAGAAGGCAAAGGGAAAAAAAGTTTTGAAGGATATGGTGAGATGGACAACTGGACTCACATTACCTCCTTCATGCAGCTTCCCTATTTCAAGGGCCTCAAACTTCCATACAACATCGACATGATGCACACCGAAAATAATGTCGCAGAGGGCCTTTTTCACACCATCCTCAACATTCCTGATCAGACAAAGGATAATGTTAATGCTCGAGTCGATCAACAGAATATTTGTGATAGAACACGTCTACACATGCAGCCTCCCACAGGCAGTCGAAAATCTTGGTTCAAGCCAGATGCTGACTTTGTACTTAAAAAGGATCATGAGATGGAGGCATTCAAGTGGCTGAAACATGTCATGAAGTTCATTGATGGTTATGCGTCGAATATAAGTAAGGGGGTCAATCTTTCAACGGGCAAAGTGACCGGGCTCAAGAGTCATGACTATCATGTGAGGATTGAGCGGATTATGCCGGTGATGGTTTGGGGATACGTTCCCGAGCGTGTCTAGCGTGTGCTTGGGGAGCTAAGCCATTTCTTCCACACGCTTTGTGCTAAAGAAGTATGTCTCGAGATGATAAAAGAAATGCATAAGAAGGCATCGGAGTTGATATGCAAGCTAGAGAAGATCTTCCCGCCAGGCTTCTTACTCCGATGACACATCTCATTTTGCACCTCGCGAACGAGGTATTGTTGGGGGGCCCTATGCAGAATGTTGGCAGTATGGCCCTGAGAGACAGAACAAGCATCTGAGATAGGAATGTGGAAACAAAGCTAGGATTGAAGCTTCCATAGCTGAGGCTGTTATCCTAGAGGAGGTGGCAGACCTCGGGACAGTGTACTATCCGGACCATGTTCCCACGCTGCATAATAATGTGTCTCGATACAATACAGAAAAATCCAAGTATAATTCCAGGCTGCCTCAAGATGGCAGGGTTGGATGCCCGACACCTTATATATCATGCCACAAGATGAGTGGGAGGATGTCATGTTCTATATCTTGCACAACGTCAAGGAAATTGAGAATGAGTGGATGAGGTAATACCTTTGCACCATTCTTTTAGTCAACTCGTTATGTTCACATTGCCTCGTTCTAATACCGCTTTTCCTTATTTAGTCGATTCGTTGATGAAGAGTGGACGGGAATGTTGCCTCCTACTGAACCGGAGGCACCTGCTCTTCTCCGAAAGGGTGCCGATGGAAGGGAAAAATTTGTTGCGTTGTTCATGGAGAAAGTTAATTTTCACACTTCCCTATTACCTAGTTCACCCTACAATTCCAATTAAACTCATGCACCCGATAATTTCAATTAAACTTGTAGGGAAAAGATTCGAACACATCAATGGATGAAGAATTGAGATGTGTTTCCATGGGTATTGAGAGTCCGGTCAAGGCATGCGAAAAGTATGATGTGAATGGGTATCACTTCCATACGGAGGAGCACAAGAACAGTCGGCCTGATACCAAAACTATAAATACCGGAGTCTTTACCAAAGGAGATAATAAAGTAGATTACTGATAACCCACAAGTGTAGGGGATCGCAACAACTTTCGAGGGTAGAGTATTCAACCCAAATTTATTGATTCGACACAAGGGGAGCCAAAGAATATTCTTAAGTATTGGCAGTTGAGTTGTCAATGCAACCACACCTGGATAACTTAGTATCTGCAGCAAGGTATTTAGTAGCAAAATAGTATGATAGTAATGGTAACAGCGGCAAAAGTAAAGATAGCAGTTTTGTAGTAGTTGTAACAGTAGCTACGGAAAGTAAATAAGCGAAGCACAGTATGTGAAAATCTCATAGGCATTGTATCAGTGATGGATAATTATGTTGGATGTGATTCCCCATGTAATAGCTATAACATAGGGTGACACAGAACTAGCTCCAGTTCATCGATGTAATGTAGGCATGTATTCCGAATATAGTCATACGTGCTTATGGAAAAGAACTTGCATGACATCTTTTGTCCTAACCTCCCATGGCAGCGGGGTCCTAGTGAAAACTAAGGGATATTAAGGCGTCCTTTTAATAGAGAACCGGAACAAAGCATTAGCACATAGTGAATACATGAACTCCTCAAACTATGGTCATCACCGAGAAGTATCCCGATTATTGTCACTTCGGGGTTGTCAGATCATAACACATAATAGGTGACTATAGACTTGCAAGATAGGATCAAGAACTCACATATATTCATGAAAACACAATAGGTTCAGATTTGAAATCATGGCACTTTCGGGCCCTAGTGATAAGCATTAAGCATAGCAAAAGTCATAGCAACATCAATCTCGTAACATAGTGGATACTAGGATCAAACCCTAACAAAACAAACTTGATTACATAGTAAATCTCATCCAACCCATCACCGTCCAGCAAGCCTATGATGGAATTACTCACGCACAACGGTGAGCATCATGAAATTGGTGATGGAGGATGGTTGATGATGACGACAACGATGAATCCCCCTCTCCGGAGCCTTGAGCGGACTCCAGATCAGCCCTCCCGAGAGAGATTAGGGCTTGGTGGCGGTTCCGTATCGGAAAACGCGATAAAACTTTCTCTCTGTTTTTTTTCTCCATGAAACGGAATATATGGAGTTGGAGTTGAGGTCGGTGTAGCATCAGGGGGCCCAAGAGACAGGGGGTCGTGCCCAGGGGGGAGGGCGCGCCCCCCACCCTCGTGGATAGGGTGTGGGCCCCCTGGCCTTGATTCTTTCACCAGTATTTTTTTATATTTTCCAAAAGTTATCTCTGTGGATTTTCAGGTCATTCCGAGAACTTTTGTTTTCTGCACAATAAACAACAACACCATGGCGATTCTGGCTGAAAACAGCGTCGGTCCGGGTTAGTTTCTTTCAAATCATGCAAGTTAGAGTCCAAAACAAGGCAAAAGTGTTTGGAAAAGTAGATACGTTGGAGACGTATCAACTCCCCAAGCTGAAACCTTTGCTTGTCCTCAAGCAATTCAGTTGATAAACTGAAAGTGATAAAGAAAAACTTTTACAAACTCTATTTGCTCATGTTGTTGTAAATATGTAAAGCCAGCATTCAAGTTTTCAGCAAAGATTATGAACTAACCATATTCACAATAACACTTAGGTCTCACATTTACTCATATCAATGGCATAATCAGCTAGCAAGCAATAATAATAAAACTCGGATGACAACACTTTCTCAAAACAATCATAATATGATATAACAAGATGGTATCTCGCTAGCCCTTTCTGAGACCGCAAAACATAAATACAGAGCACCTTTAAAGATCAAGGACTGACTAAACATTGTAATTCATGGTAAAAGAGATCCAGTCGAGTCATACCCAATATAAACTAATAGTAATGAATGCAAATAATAATGTGCTCTCCAGCGGGTGCTTTTTAATAAGAGGGTGATGACTCAACATGAAAGTAAATAGATACGCCCTTCGCAGAGGGAAGCAGGGATTTGTAGAGGTGCCAGAGCTTGATTTTAAAATTGAGATGAATAACATTTTGAGCGGCATAATTTCATTGTCAACGCAACAACTATGAGATGGCGATATCTTCCATACTACATACATTATAGGCAGTTCCCAAACAGAATGGTAAAGGTTTATACTCCCCCACCACCAACAAGCATCAATCCATGGCTTGCTCGAAACAACGAGTGCCTCCAACTAACAACAGCCACAGGGAGTTTTGTTTAATTATTTTGATTTGCTTTGATCTTTTTGATCATGGGACTGGGCATCCCGGTTACCGCCATTTTCTCGTGAATGAGGAGCAGAGTCCACTCCTCTTGAGAATAACCCACCTAGCATGGAAGATACAGACAGCCCTAGTTGAAACATGAGCTGCTCGAGCATAAAAAACAGAATTTCATTTGAAGGTTTGGAGTTTGGCACATACAAATTTACTTGGAACGGCAGGTAGATACCGCATATAGGAAGGTATGGTGGACCCATATGGAACAACTTTGGGGTTTAAGGAGTTTGGATGCACAAGCAAAGATTCACGCTTAGTGCAATTGAAGGCTAGCAAAAGACTGGGAAGCGACCAACTGAGAGAGCGACAACAATCATGAACACGCATTAAAATTAATTTACACCAAGTACAATCATGAGTAGGATATAATCCACCATGAACATAACTATCATGAAGGCTATGTTGATTTGTTTCAATTACATGCGTGAACATGTGCCCAGTCGAGTCACTCAATTCATTCAAAGGAGGATACCATCCCATCATACCACATCACAATCATTTTAATAGCATGTTGGCATATAAGGTAAACCATTATAACTCATAGCTAATTAAGCATGGCACAAGCAACTATAATCTCTAAATGTCATTGCAAATATGTTTACTTCATAATAAGCTGAATCAGGAACAATGAACTGATCATATTTACAAAAACAAAAGAGGTCGAGTTCATACCAACTTTTCTCATCTCAATCAGTCCATCATATATCGTCATTATTGCCTTTCACTTGCACGACCGAACGGTGTGTATAATAATAATAGTGCACGTGCATTGGACTAAGCTGGAATCTGCAAGCATTCAATTCAAGAGAGAAGACAAAGTAACATGGGCTCTAAGTTAAATAAACAATCATGCATATGAGAGCCACTAAACATTTTCAATATGGTCTTCTACTCTCGACCCCCAAAGGAAAGAAAAGAAATAGAACTATTTACACGGGAAAGCTCCCAACAAGTAAAAGAAGAATGAGAAATCTTTTTGGGTTTTCATTTTAATTTCTACTAGAAGCATGGAAATTAAACTAACTATTTTTTTTGCGTTTTCTTAAGGTTTATCAAACACACAGGAAGAAAGCTAGAAAAAGAAAATTAAACTAGCATGCATAATACAATGGAAGAGTATGAGCACCGACAACTAGAATGATGTGTGAGCATGAATGTAAAGTCGGTGAGAAATACGTACTCCCCCAAGCTTAGGCTTTTGGCCTAAGTTGGTCTAATGCCAAGGATAGCCTGGTTGATATCCATAGTTATAACTGGGCCGTACTGAGATGCAGCGGCAAATGCAGCCTGAGTTAAGTGCATGTTCATGAGCCGCCTCCGCTCTCCCCTTAGGTGTTCAATTGCCTCCTCCCTGGTAACAACATATCTTCGTTTTGCCTGGTAACCAAAAAGGAAAGGAGCAGGGAGAGTAACATGGACAGAACTACGTTTGTCAAAGATTAGTCGATACTGGAGGAATTGTTCATTCCTCGAAAGAAAACGATGTTTGAACATCGTGTCATAATCTAAATAAGCAGGAAGCAACTCCATATCCCCCTCTTGTGGGGCTATACCAAGATAATTAGCAACAAGGGTCGCATAAATCCCTCCAAATAAATCTCCAGACATACCATTATTATGCAACCCTCGTTGCAACTATTGCCCCCAAGTTGTAATCTTTATTACCTAACACAACACTCTTGAGGACACAAAGATCAGGGACACACATGTGACATGCTTCATCTTTACCGTTAATGCATCTACCAATGAAGAGAGCAAAATAATGTATAGCAGGAAAATGAATACTCCCTATGGTAGCTTGTGCTATATCCATAGATTCTCCCACAGTAATACTAGCTAGAAAGTCTTTATATTCATATTTGTGGGGGTCATTAACATTGCCCCACTACGGGAGTTTGCAAGCAGTTGTAAAATCTTCTAAGTCCATGGTGTAAGATTTATCATAAATATCAAACAGGACACTCTGAGAATTACGCGAAGATTTATATTTAAACCTTCTTATGAATGAATCAGTCAATTGATAGTACAGAGGACATTTATCTTGTAAGAATTCCTCAAGATCGGCATTATGCACATATGCGTCAAATTCATCCTTAATGCCTGCCTTGACCATAAACTCGTCTGATGGCCACTCACAGGCTCGCACTTCGGCATCCCTTGGTGGTTCATCGTCCAGCTCACGCATAGCACGCTTGGGACCTTTCTTTGTTGAGGAACCACCTTAATACATTCTCCTAGACATTTTTCTTTCTCTGAAAAATTTCTGAAATTTTTAGTAACTTCAAAATAAAAGTGAATTAAACTAAATAAGATTGATAGCAACTACTCCCACAAGTGCCTAGAGCCTATATCATGCATTAGAATTACTTGGGACCTCATAAATTTGACATGCAAGCTCAAGAACAGGGTCACCTATGCAGCAAAAATTTGCAATGGATAAAGCACTAGAACAAAACCTAATTGGACCAATGGAGGAGTCACATACCAAGCAACAATCTCCCAAAGCAGTTTTGTGAATGGAGCTTTGAGCAAGGATATCGAAAATCGCAGCAAAATGAGCTAGAACTCGTGCTTGAGCTGGATGGGGATTTTTTTGGGGAGGAAGATGAAGTGTGTGGGTGCAGGAATAAGTGGAGGGGGCCACCGTGGGCCCACACCGAGGCAGGCGCGCCAGGGGGGGCGCGCCCTCCACCCTCGTGGCTGTGTGCTTGCCCCCCCCCCCTGCAGTTGTTCTCGCGTGCCTAAAATCCTCAAATATTCCATAAAAATCATACTAAATTTGCAGGGCATTTGGAGCACTTCTATTTTCGGGATATTTTTATAGCACGGATAATTCAGAAAACAGAATGAGATAATACTATTTTTGCTTTATTTATTCTAAATAAAAAGAAAGTAAAAGAGGGTACAAAAGGTTGTGCCTTCTAGTTTCATCCATCTCATGATCATCAAAATGAATCCACTAACAAGGTTGATCAAGTCTTGTTAACAAACTCATTCCGAATAACACGGAACCGGAGAAATTTTGAATAACACTAAGCTACCTCAACGGGGATATGAACATCCCCAACATTAAGAATATCATACTTTTTCTTGACAGTAGTGAGAGGAAATTCAAAACCTCCAATAATAATAGTTGGAACTTTTCCAATAGAATTGATGCTATGAACTTGAGGTTGTTTTCTCGGAAAGTGTACCGTATGCTCATTACCATTAACATAAAAAGTGATATTGCCTTTGTTGCAATCAATAACAGCCCCTGCAGTATTCAAAAAGGGTCTACCAAGGATAATCGACATACTATCGTCCTCGGGAATATCAAGAATAACAAAGTCCGTTAAGATAGTGACATTTGCAACCACAACAGGCACATCCTCACAAATACCGACAGGTATGGAAGTTGATTTATCAGTCATTTGCAAAGATATTTCAGTAGGTATCAACTTATTCAACTCAAGTCTACGATATAAAGAGAGAGGCACAACACTAACACCGGCTCCAAGATCACATAATGCAGTTTTAACATAATTTCTTTTAATGGAGCAAGGTATAGTTGGTACCCTTGGATCTCCAAGTTTCTTTGGTATTCCACCTTTAAAAGTGTAATTAGCAAGCATGGTGGAAATTTCAGCTTCCGGTATTCTTTTATTTGTAATGATATCTTTCATATGTTTAGCATAAGGATTTACTTTAAGCATATCAGTTAAGCGCATATGTAAGGAGATAGGTCTAATCATTTCAACAAAGCGCTCAAAGTCCTCATCATCCTTTGTCTTGGATGGTTTAGGAGGAAAGGGCATGGGTTTCTGAACCCATAGTTCTCTTTCTCTACCGTGCTTCCCAGCAACAAAATCTCTTTTATCATAACGTTGATTCTTTGATTATTTTTGCTCGGTTGAGCATCAACATGAACATTATCGTTAACATTGTCACTAGATTCATGTTCATCACCTGATTGTGTTTCAGCATCAGAAATAGAAATATCATTGGGATTCTCACGTGTGTCTACAACAGGTTCATTAGAAGCATGCAAAGTCCTATTGTTTTTCTTTTTCTTCTTTTTGGAAGAACTAGGTGCCTCTAAATTATTTCTCTAAGAATCCTGCTCGATTCTCTTAGGGTGGCCTTCAGGATACAAAGGTTCCTAAGTCATTCTACCAGTTCTAGTAGCCACTCTAACAGAAAAATCTTGTTTATTATTTAATTCATCAAGCAAATCACTTTGAGCTTTAACTACTTGCTCAGCTTGAGTGGTAACCATAGAAGCATATTTGCTAATGAGTTTAAGTTCACCTTTAACTCTAGCCATATAATCACTCAAGCGTCCTATTTCGAAAGCATTATTCTTTAATTCTCTACCAACATAAGCATTAAAACTTTCATGTCTAGCCATAAAGTCATCAAATTCATCTAAGCATGGGCTATGAAATTTAGTAGAGGGAATTTCAACTTTATCATATCTATAGAGAGAATTTACCTTCACTACCTCTGTCGGGTTATCAAGACAATGTGTTTCTTCAACATGCGGTATATTAAGACCATGTATTTCTTCAATAGGAGGTAAATTCTTAACATGTTTAGCTTTAATACCTTTTTCTTTCATAGATTTCTTTGCCTCTTGCATATCTTCAGGACTGAGAAATAGAACACCCCTCTTCTTGAGTTGGTTTAGGCATAGGCTCGTGAGTTGGCTCAATTGGCTCAGAATTGGCTCAGGAAGAGTCCAATTATTTTCATAAGTCAACATATTATTCAATAGTAATTCAGCTTGGTCGACTGTTCTTTCCCTGAAAACACAACCAGCACAACTATCCAAGTAGTCCTGGGAAGCATCGGTTAGTCCATTATAAAAGATATCAAGTATTTCATTTTTCTTAAGAGGATGATCAGGCAAAGCATTAGTAACCGGAGCAGCCTCCCCCAAGCTTGTGGGAGACTCTATTCTTTGATTTGCAAAAATATATATATTTCCCGCAAGGTAGCTTGTTTCTTATGAGCAGGGAAATATTTAGCGGAGAAGTAATAAATCATATCTGGGACTGCTCACAACTGTGATCAGAGAATTAAACCAAGTCTTAGCATCACCCTTTAATGAGAAGGAAATATCTTAAGGATATAATAATAGCAGACTTCTCATCATTAGTAAACAGGGTGGCTATATCATTTAACTCGGTACACAACAGTTTCAAATTCATAGCCATAAAAAGGATCAAATTCAACCAAAGTAATTATTTCAGGATCAACAGAGAATTCATAATCCTTATCAGTAACACAGATAGGTGAGGTAGCAAAAGCGAGGTCAGGTTTCATTCTAGCATTAAGAGATTGCTGCTTCCATTTAGCTAATAACTTCTTAAGATCATATCTATCTTTGCAAGCAAAAATAGCTCTAGCAGCTTCCTCGTCCATAACATAACCCTCAGGAACAACAGGCAATTCATAATCAGGGGGAGAACTTTCATCATCACTATCATCAATAATAGCATCTTCAATAATTTCATTCTCTCTAACCCTAGCAGGTTGTTCATCAAGAAATTCACCTAATGGCAAAAGTAGTATCATGCATGCGAAGTAGTTTCATCATAAGTATCATGCATAGCGAAGTGGCATCATCAATAACATGTGACATATCGTAATTGAAGCGTGAGCAGGTTTAGGTGTCAAGCTTACTCAAAACAGAAGGAGAATCTAGTGCACAGCTAGATGGCAGTTCCTTACCTCCCCTCGTAGTTGAGGGAAAAATCTTTGTTCTTTCGTCTTTCAAGTTCCTCATAGTGACCAACAGATAATAATCCCAAGTGACTCAAAGAATAGAGCTATGCTCCCTGGCAACGGCGCCAGAAATTAGTCTTGATAACCCACAAGTGTAGGGGATCATAGCGACTTTCGAGGGTAGAGTATTCAACCCAAATTTATTGATTCGACACAAGGTGAGCTAAAGAATATTCTTAAGTATTAGCAGTTGAGTTGTCAATTCAACCACATCTGGATAACTTAGTATCTGCAGCAAGGTATTTAGTAGCAAAATAGTACGATAGTAATGGTAACAGCGGCAAAAGTAAAGATAGCAGTTTTGTAGTAGTTATATGAGTAACAGCGGAAAAGTAAATAAGCGAAGCCTGGTATGTGAAAAGCTCGTAGGCATTGGATCAGTGATGGATAATTATGTCAGATGTGATTCCTCATGTAATAGCTATAACATAGGGTGACACATAACTAGCTCCAGTTCATCAATGTAATGTAGGCATGTATTCCGAATATAGTCATACATGCTTATGGAAAAGAACTTGCATGACATATTTTGTCCTACACTCCCGTGGCAGCGGGGTCCTAGTGGTAACTAAGGGATATTAAGGCCTCCTTTTAATAGAGAACCGGAACAAAGCATTAGCACATAGTGAATATATGAACTCCTCAAACTATGGTCATCACCAGAAGTATCCCGATTATTGTCACTTCGGGGTTGTCAGATCATAACACATAATAGGTGACTATAGACTTGCAAGATAGGATCAAGAACTCACATATATTCATGAAAACATAATAGGTTCAGATCTGAAATCATAACTCGGGCCCTAGTGACAAGCATTAAGCATAGCAAAGTCATAGCCATCAATCTCAGAACATAGTGGATACTAGGGATCAAACCCTAACAAAACTAACTTGATTACATAGTAAATCTAATCCAACCCATCACCGTCCAGCAAGCATATGATGGAATTACTCACGCACGGCGGTGAGCATCATGAAATTGGTGATGGAGGATGGTTGATGATGATTTGACGCGCTATTTAATCCCTCTCCGGAGCCCGAGCGGACTCCGGATCAGCCCTCATGAGAGAGATTAGGGCTTGGCGGCGGCTCCGTATCCTAAAACGTGATGAAACTTTTCTCTGATTTTTTTCTCCGTGAAACGGAATATATGGAGTTGGAATTGAGGTCGATGGAGCATCAGGGGGCCCACGAGACAGGGGGCATGCCCAGGGGGGAGGGCGCGCCCCCCACCCTCGGGGACAGGGTGTGGGACCCCTGGCCTTGATTCTTTCGCCAGTATTTTTTTATATTTTCCAAAAGTTATCTCCGTGGATTTCCAGGTCATTCCGAGCACTTTTGTTTTCTCCACAATAAACAACACCATGGCAGTTCTGCTGAAAACAACGTCAGTCCTGGTTAGTTTCATTCAAATCATGCAAGTTAGAATCCAAAACAAGGGCAAAAGTGTTTGGAAAAGTAGATACCTTGGAGACGTATCAATTACTATGGAAGGGTAGGAGAAATATACAAGCTTACATTCAAACATGGCCGTGAACCCCTAACTCTCACTGTGTCCAATGCCGATGGTTCGACCGCAAAAAGGGTCTGAGACATACGCCTTCTGTTGGTTTAGTTGAAGTTAAACCATCAATCGTCTATGCCGGAGCTGATCTTTTTATCGCCGCTACCCAGGCCACACAAGTATATTATCTGCCTTACCCATGCCAGAAAGAATACCTAAAGGGTTGGGAAGTTGTGTTCAAGGTGTCTCCACATGGTAAGCCACCGGACCGAAACGATGATGATTACTACAACATAAAACCCATCACATACGAGGGAGTGTTCTTTCAAGAGCAACATGATGACGTGGTCCGAAACAAGGACGATGATGACTTGGGTTATGTTGACCTGGACCCAAACGACGACGACACACGGACTGATGGTGAGGCAGTTGTGAATCAAGGAGACATAATTATGCTTGATATGTTAAATGAAGACGCTGACGATGAGGAAGAGCCTCCACCTCCGTCAGACAACGAAGATGATATGTGTGATAGTGATGATGAGACCGGTCGACAAATAGATTACAATACTGATGATTCATATGGGTTCTAGAAAATGTAAGTTCTTTCAATGATGATTGAGGTAGATTACAATAGTATGCTTAACGTGCTCTTCTGTTATTAATGTTCTTTTCTGTGTGCTTAATGTGCTCTTCTGTTATTAATGTTTTTTTGTATGCTTGTTTATTTGATATCCTTACTAATTGTTTATTTTCTTCTCAATGTAGGTTTGCTAATCATGGGCAAGTCCAGCGGCGCCGGTTTCCTCAATAAATTCAAATCACTTACTCGGAGTGGACGAGCCCACAAGGTCCCCCCCCCCCGACTACACGTTGATGACACCTCACAGGGAGGTCGAGGGGTCGGGGGAGTAGACCCTAGAGGAGGAGGGGGTGGGGGAGAGCCCCTAGAGGAGGAGGAGGTGGGGGGAGAGGCACCCGGGTCAAAAAACTTCGGGTCGTGTCCGAAATAGGGGGGTTTTCTTCGATGCCCTGCTATACTGAGCCCACCTTCTGAGTCCGAGGAGGAGGACAAGGGCGAGGAGGAGGAGGCTGAGGAGGAGGGTGAGGAGGAGGAGGGCGAGGAGGAGGAGGGTGGTGGAGTGGAGGTTGACCCCGAGTTATGGGGTGACTTCTTGAGTCAGGGTGCTCAAGGGGTGGCTACGATGGTATTGCCTGGAGTACCTACACCACCTTCTATCGAGGCACACAAGTGGCTCACTGAACCTGCGGGGACAGAGTAAGTGCCTCACGATCATATTTTCAACACATGACCACATTTTCTTATTGTACACATGCCAAATCTTTGATTCTTTTGCAGGAACTGGATCCTTCACGGAAAGGGCCGTAAACTGAACGGCCTTATCACTACCCTATTGAAGGAGTATTGGTCGGGCCTATTCTGCCCGCTGCCAGATAGGGACCCAGATCTGCGGGTTTTGGCCACGAGTTGTGGCCACTACGAGGCTTCTAGCCACGCGGAGTACGGGACGGCCACTAAGGCCGTGATCACCAAATTTTGGGTAAGTTCTCTTCTGAATCACTTGTCTTCAGATTCATTCATAGTTTATCATTGAATCACTCAACTCATGCCTTGTTTGCTTCTGGTTTTATGCATGATTGCAGGAACTCCATAGAGTTCTTGACGAGCACAAGGACAGAGCCAACGTGGTCCTGCTAGCGGCTGCGAAGAAGAAAGCTCCTTAGTTGTAGTACGAGGTGCGCTGGGTTGCTGTCTCGCACTACTACCACACCTACCTTCATCAAAAGATGAGAAAAACTGAAGCGCAGAAGGAACGGCTTACCTTGAACAGGGAGCAGTTCAAGGGTAACTATTACTCTCTTTTCATTCCAACATATAAGCAGTCAATTTAATTGTTTCGTGCTCACATGTCATGCTTCCATTTTTTTAGGTTATTCCTCCTTGGTGCTATGGAAAGGATGACGGATGGGCGAGTTTGGTGGACATGTGGCTCGGTGAAGATGCAGAGTTTGCTGCCAAGAGCAGCAAGGCCCAGGCTAACCGTGGAAAAGATGGGACACACAGCTAAGGAAACATGAACCGCTGGGGCTTCAAGGCCATGAAGGTATATGTATATGCATGATGCATTTTTGTTCTTCTTTTTACCCTTATGTTCTTATGTATGGATAACTTCTGTTTGACATTGCAGGAGGACAAGTTGAAGAGGCCACTCTCAGACATGGAGTTGTGGAAGCTGGCCTGTGATCGGAGTGATCGCAAGGCCGGCGAGAGCGAGTACTACGGCAAGACCGAGGAGCACCTGCAGTCTTACACTCAGCAGTTTGAGAGGTTGCATCCGCCTAGTCCAGATGTTCTTGGCGCCGTCCAGTCTCAGATCGACGAGACGGTGGTTGTGGCCATCCGGCCGAAATCCCATGGCCGCTACCCGTGTTTCGATGGCTTGATCACTCCTTCGGTCTCCTACACACGGCTTCGGGCTACCAACCCAAGCCCGTTAGAGAGTACGGGGCATTCGCAGCCTCCCTTAGCCCTTGACAAAGATGTAAGTACTTCCCCCTTATCTTCTTTCTCTCTAACTTTCTCAGTTTATTTTCAGCACTCCCCACTTAGAAACAACCTATATTTTGTAGGCATATAAGGCCTTTGTCGAGCATAGGAATCTTGAGGTGTGGGAGTACTTGCATCGAGTGAAGGAAAACGATGATTACAACCGTCAAATGATGACGGTTAGTTTCGCCCTGTTAAAACCAAGCTAAAATTTGCACTTTCATTCCTTCTATCCTTCTAGTTTTCTTGTTTAACTAACTTTCAAGCTATGTTGGTGTCTTGGACTAACCGCACGGATCCACCACAAATGGGACCCCCACCACCATATGTTGGAGAACCCCCACACATGCCCACATCCGATGAATGGGTGGCACTAGGCAGCGACACTACGGTTAGTACATTTGCCTAACTACTAACAAACTAGTTCTCGTTCATTCAACACTATGATATCATATTTACCCTTAGAATCTCTTCTCAAACATGTAGGGGACCGGTGGCTCGACTCCTGCTTCGTCGACCCCAGTCACTCTGATCTGGCAAAGTGGTGCTAGTCTTGGCGGTGGTGGTTTTTCTGGTAGTGGTCTTGGCGGTGGCGGTCTTGGCGGTGGTGGTTTTGGCAGCGGTGGTCTTGCCTCCGGTGTCAAGATGATACCGTGTGCTCGCGGGTCATTGCCGTACATACTTATCATGTTCCTACTTCTTAGTTTCTTTAGATGACGATGATGATGTTCCATGTCTTGCAATACTTATGTTCTTGAAGTTTCGACGATGGTGATCTTTAGATGATGAACTTGAGTATCTTTAGATGATTATGATGATGTTGAGTATCTTTAGATGATTATGATGATCTTGAGTATCTTTAGATGATGAACTTGATGATGATCTGTCATATTTACGTGTATATATGCATACCGTCATATTTTTGTGCTTTTGAATCTTTGTCACAATGGATGAAAAGAGAGAAAAAAAGAAAAGAAAAATGTAAACAGATCTATCCCGATGGCCTTGCGTCGACATAGACATGCCCAGAGCGCCCATTTGCAGCCTACGCGGGCGTAAATATGTCGATGGTCAAAGCCGTCGACTATATCTCACGCCAGAGCGCCCAATGGCTGCCACGTGGCAGAGATATGCCGACAGCCAGGCCGTCGGCATATCTCTGCCATGCGACAGCCCGTGGTTGGCTAGCGTCTTTGACGGCGCCGTCCAATGCCGTCTGGTAAAAATCTGCGCCGACGGTGTTTCTATGCCGTACAGACGTCGTCGGCTTATATGCCTATGCCGACGGTCTGACACAACTACGCTAACGTTATCTACGCTGACGGGGATATGCCGACGGTGTCCGTCGGCATAGAGGTAGGCCGACGGCTAGCGGCCGTCGGCAAAACTGTCGTCTGCTTTAGCAGGAATGCTATTTATTTAACGGTCAGCATGGTCTGTACATGTTCTTGAGACACCAAACTTGGAAGCCACCATACACTAGAAATGTGAAGATCTAGTATGAAATAAACATATCACGTAATACACTAATGCATAAAAAAATCCTATATAGAAAGGACATGAATCCATTTTAAACTTCGATTGGCTACTCATGTTAGAGAAGGAATACAGTACCAACTATTACGTTATTTATAAGAAAAGACAAAAGCTTCCACGCATATATTGCTCAATAACAAAATGTGATTAAAACTTTTAAGGCATAATAGGAAAGCAAAAGGAAATTAATTTCGTGTACAAATGACAAAGCACAAAATTCTAATCCAGAAGTCGCAATAAGGATAAATTACTCAAAAGTAGATTAGAATTGAATAGTTTCAACTAATCAATGATAGTATCGATGGTTAAGTATTAGGGTACAACAATAATTGGATGGTGCTTATCTAGATAAATAAACAAGCACAAGGAGATCTACGTACTCTGGCTGTCGGGCACATGCAAAAGCTATCAAAACTTCATGAATGGTTCACGCAAGTCGATCCTTGTGTTCAACAGATACATAATTGTGAAGCTGAACTACCCAGGTAAGAGTAGTAGTGCCGATATGCTCATGAGTCTGAGAAGAAAGGAACATATGAAAGATAAGGAGCTCTACAGTTTGGTCCAAGATCACATATAAAACGGCGCTCCTTAGAATCCACTGTGTATGACATTAGCTTCGTACTTGATTGGTGACTCGTGACCAGGGACGAGTAATAATTTAATACTATAAATATCACACTTTTTTCTGGGTGGACGAAAACATCGTAATTCCACACAAACGATGAGAACTCTATTCCCAGTAGTTGCAAGTGGGTGACATTGTGCTTCAAGGTCCAGTTTTCACCATTAGAACCATCAAGAGCCCATATTGATAGTTCAGAAGTACCCTTATTTGCGAAATGCAATTGCCCTTGTGATAGATAAACATTATGAACATCATCATCAGAATGTGTCATAGGGGCACGGATGACCCTACGGTTTCCCTCCACGCCAACACCTATAACCAAACCAGCATTCGTAGACAGATACAGCATCCCCCTGAAAAGCACGCTTTCTGAAGTGCAGCGTACCGATATTGGACTCTTCCAACCAACTCGACGTGCCCAAACTGCAGCTTTGGATGAGTAGATCCCCAGTGATTTGATGTCTGTGGTAGCACCAGCAATCGTCGGCCTATTCGCACCCACAGAACCGGCAGGCACAAACTCGAACACATGGAAGTGGGAGGAGACGGCTGGGTCGAACCCCAGGCGAGCAATCGAGGCGTTGCTGGAGCAGTTGGTGGCACGCACAACCACCCATCTTTCAGTGACGGGATTGCACACCACGTAGTCTGCTATATTGTTGGGACCAAGGCGTGTCCTGCGTCGGCAAAGGAGGAGGAGGCCATTGCAGCCGTCTAACAACTGCATCTCAAATCTATCGTGTTTGGGCAGCATGAACGAGAGGGAGGTGTCCATGCTAGCGCACCAGTTCCCCGATAGGCTTTGGTAACCTGTATTCTCGTTGCGGATTTGGTAGAAGATGCCGGCGAGGGTCGACTGGGGCAGCTTCTTGCGGTGGTCCGGGTGGGAGACGAGGTCGTGCCAGCGCCTAGAGACGCACTTGCAGCAGCATGTGGACCTGTAGGGAACGCGAGAGAAGATCTCGACGAGGAGGTCGTCGGAGAGCTCGGACACCGGGCTACTCTCCGTGTCTCTCTTCTTCTTGCAGCTCCCTGTGCCTGGCGCCATCGCCGGCCAACCGGAAGTTTGAGACGTATCCACCGGTGGCGGTGATGGAAAGCGTGAGGATCAGCCTATTGCTTGCTTGGCGCGCGATCTGCGGCGCGAGAGTTTGAGGGTTTCGTTCGTGTTCGCGGCGGCGAGAGACGAATCGAGGTTTTTTTGGAAGGTCCGTATGCCCACCGGTGATGGGTCGACGGGGCCTGTATACGGGCTTTTGTCAAAAATATCTGGGCCGTATATGAGTCGGAACCTACATATAGGCAGACTACAACTTCAATTCCAATTCGTACGTTTTTTTCTCTTTTAAGTCTGTCTAGGACACGCCTAGATATGCCCCTAATTATTTCACATCTAAGTGACTCCATCAAACGAAAAGAAAAAGAAAAACAGAATAAAATGTGTTTGCACGAATTTTAGCGTAGAATCAATGACACAAGACTTAAGGAGCACATCTAGATGTGCTTTAGCCAAACTGTTTTTTCATATATTTCTAATAGGGCCACGCTACGGATCGGCCGGCGGATAACGAGAAAACATCCGCTGCCTCTCTTGCCGTTGGATGGATGCTGGATGGCCATTCGATCTACCCATCCACGAGTGCCACCTCCCTTTTGCAATAAGATTGGTGTTTTAGAACAAGCCCTTCAAGAGGATGCTTCTTACAAAACTTCTGAACCGCTATTTACCTTTTTGAAACATAGTCCGTGCTGCAGAACTTTTTTGCAACTGAGGTTTTGTTGCAGTTTTTTTTACAACAGAGGTTTGTTGCAAAAAAGTTGTCTTCATTTTTTTGCAACATAGATTATGTTATAGGAGAAACTTCTGCAACATTGGTGTTCTTGCATAAAAATTTAAGGGGATTCATGAGGAGTATGGGGCACATGTCCCTGGACACGTGTCAAACGAGCAAACAGGGGTTGTGTTGCAGATTTTATTTCCGTGTTCAGGTTTTTGTAACATAGATGATGTTGCAGAAGGACTTCTTGCAACATGGGTGATGTTGCAGAATCTTTTTTTTACATAAAGGATGATGTAACACCGCCCTTGTTGGAGAAGACAACTCGGGGAAGAAACGTGTGGATGCGCTGGGCATAAGGATACCACTGTGTTGGGTTCCATTGGTACATACATCGCGCAGGGGAAGCGGTGGCGAACGAAAAGATCTGCCTGTCCATTTCAAGTGTTTCCCTTTCTAGTAATGTAGAAGAGTTGAAGATTTGGTCACAACAAGAAAACACCAACCCCTCATCATGAAACAAGAACCCACCAAGCACCAACCCCTCAAACAAAAATAAAAAGGAAAGCAAGAAACCACCAGAAATAGGATCTTGAAAAAGGATCTTCTTCTCGAATGTAGTGTCATCTCCCCCTCAACACAAACCACCAGACTATATTACCAAATCGACACAAAGATCTTATGATGCTCGAATTGTCCTCCATTATCCAATCTGAACATTCCTGGATAGAATATCAGAATCCCAGGATGGAGCAAACAATAGAAAGTTTCTATGTTGGTGAATTTACAAGGTATGTTAGACCATAAATTCCCAAAAACAACATGATGCAGTTACAGGTACCCATGCCTCGACTAGCTGAACTGCTGACGGTGCTATACCTGCAAGGGCTGCTAATATGTGTCAAATAACTATCCACGTAAACTCGGGATACATGCAAAAAGATCTGAGAAAGCATATGCGTCGGTACCTTTCTATCACAGCCATCTGTTGCCCTTGGGATCGTCAGTGTCGCAACATGGAAAAGGCCTGGGTGCTCAAAATTAATCTTGTTTGTGTTTGCAGGTCTCAGCCTGTGATGAACTTACCAAGACACAAGCTTCTGCGCTACCCCACTGCTGAATATGTGTTGTGCGACAGTGGCACACGGACAAATGCACGGGTTGCACTGTTCCTGGCCCGCCAAGGCATCTGTCTCATAGAAATGTAGAAGCCGGCCGTATGTGTCTTGCCTTTGCCTTCTCTCTCTCTCGGACATTTACAAGCAGTATGTGTGGACTACAGAGTCCATAGGTGACTGAGAGAGCACGAGCTGTCAAGGGTGAGAAGATTGAAGGACTGGGGCTTGAGGGGATCTGGAGAAGATGAGAGGTTGAGGGTAGAGGGCGTAGGCCTAGATAGCCGTCACAATCCACCCCAACGATCCATTAGATAAGAGTGACCGATGCTGACCAACATCCCAGAACCAAGGAGCGAAAGACCGAATCAAACCCATAGATCGGTGGAGAAAGGGGCGAACGGCCATTTATGTGAATAGAAGCCTCTGACCATCGAAAGCGACCCAAGTCAACTGCAACCGATAGCCTGCTAAACACGTCTAGAATTGATGATGCTACCATGTCTTTGGGAACCTTGGAGAACATCGTAATCATGCATTGATGGATACTCTTTTTCGAACAGTTGCAAGTGGCTGACCTTGTTCTCCAAGGTCCAATTTCCTGTACTAGAATCATCAAGAGCCCAGATTGATACTTCAGAATCACCATGTTTTGCCAAATACAATCGCCCCTGTGATAGAGAAATATCATAAGCCCCACAACCATCGCGTAGTGCAGGTGTACGAATGACCTTACATTTTCCCTCCATGTCGACTGCTATAACCAAATAATTATAAGAAGATAAATACATCGCTCCGCCAAGAAATACGCTGGATTCGAACGCGAGACCACATGCTCGAGTGCATGTAGGCTAACCAGCTGCACCAATAACACTTTGTGGTTACATCGCTTTAAGTTTCTTTTCAATGCATACATGTATGCTCGCATGGATCAATAGACCACCGGCCGGACCGGCGGAGCTTAGTTAGATGCCGATCCACCGATGGCAGCTATTAGCATTAGCATGGACGACGATTTACAGTTTGGATGGATCGGCTCGCGCCTCACGCAGGAGCCTAAACAAGTGAAGTACAGTAGTATTTATGAACCGATTAACAGCTAGCTCTTCTTATTAAGTAGCAGTATCTCCTAATCTGAGACGGAGCGCGTCCGTCCACCCTCCATTGATCCACCTCGTTTATCACATGCCATGCGCATAGCTGCTTCCCAATGCCTCGCCTGTTTGTTGAAATGGAATGAAAAAATGGAATCTCGTCAAGTAGCAGCTAGGTAGCTGCATCGCTGCACTACTGATCCACGCGATTAACCGCGGTACTTACTCAACTACTTCAACAGAAGCTGGAAGTTGTCATGTGAGGAGTGAACTAATGGGAGTATTTAACTCAACACATATATAAAATAAACCTCAACATCTATATACTGGAACCTTTTAACTTAACACGTATGTATTTCAACTACTGGAAGCTTTTAACTCACGTGACAGTTTCCACGCAACAGGTAAACATTTCCACTAGCTAATGCACAACGCGAGAGCAGTGCGGCTGGTTAGGCGGCTCGCACATGCGCGGCAGCTCCAGGGTTCGAATCTCCATTCGCGTGTAATTTTATTTTCGCTCTGCTTATTTCTCCCACCCACTGACAGGTAGGACCCGCATAGACAAAGAGAAAGAAAATGAGCTGACAAGATTGTTAGACTGGTCAAATAGATGAAATATCGAGTTATACAATTTGGCAGTGACCGTATAATCAGCTCAACACGTATATAGTGACTGTATTGACCGTATTCCTAAATACAGTGACCAAAATGAGCGTATACGATAAGTCCAATGACCATCAGTGCATTTTACTCTTAATGTATCCACGACGGTCAGCTTCATCCAAGACAAAAGCTGGTACGAACTCAAAAACATGGAAGTGGGATGAGACGGCCGGATCAAACCCCTGCTTAATGGCCCACAGCTTGCTGGACCAGTTGGTGGCAGGCACGACCACCCATTTTTCAGTGGCCGGATTGCACACCACGTAATCCATCATCTTGCCATCAGTGCTCTTCCAGCAGCGACAGAGAAGGAGACCATTGCAGCTGTCCATAATGTTTAGTCTCTCGTTTTTGGGCAGGAACGAGAGGGAGGCGTTGATGCGAGGGCACCAGTTCCCCGAGACACTTTGGTAGCAGCGAGAGCGAGACACCTGACGGCTAGTTATGTCGTATGTTTCAAAGAAAAAGCCGGCGAGGGTCGACTGGGGCAGCTTCTTGCGGTGGTCGGAGTGGGAGACAAGGTCGCGCCATCGCCTAGACACGCACTTGCAGCAGCAGGTGGACTTGTACGGAAAGAGGGACATGATCTCAACGGGGAGGTTGTCGGAGAGCTCGTACACCGGGCTCTTCTCCGTGTCCCTCTTCTTCTTGGAGCTCCCTGGCAGTGGCACCATCGCCGGCCAGCCTGCAATTTGGGATGGAGGACATACGGAAGACTGGAGACCGGCGCCCACCGGTGAGCGTCAGATCCTACCAAGTGCTTGCTTGGCGGCTAAGGGTCTTGTCCGCGGCGGCAAGAAACGGAGGTGGAACTAGAAAGACGAGGTCGTATATGCATTTCTGTTTTTAGGGTTAGGTCGTATGCCTCGATGAGGCCTCCTGTATCTGGGGTTTTATCTTCAAATTTGGGCCCTATATGAGTTGAAACGTACAAGTAGACGGACTTCTATTTCAATTCGTACGTCGTTTATGGATTTGTAGACGCAGATTGACAGATTGTGTCACAGCAAGAAACCACCAGCCCCTCACGAAAACAAAAGCAGAAAAAATGGGCAATTTCTATTTTATTTTATTTTATTTCGAAAAAACTTTCAATCTATTCATCAAACGGCATGACAGTACAAAAAACATGAGAAGTAACAAAAAATGCATCCAAGTCCTTAGACCACTTGGCGACGACTACAATCACTGGAACGAGCCGAATGTGCGCCGCCGTCATCGCCCCTCCCTTGTCGGAGCTAAGCGAACCTTGTTGTAGTATAAATAGTCGGGAAATCGTCGTGCTAAGACAAATGCCAACTGAATCTCGTGAGATCCGCCGGAGACACACCTCCACACGCCCTCCAACGATGCTTGACGCACCATCAGAATGAGGGCTGGGCGGGGATAACTTTATTCCATCTTCAGAAAGCCGTCGCCACCTCGTCTTCCTAAGAGGGTGTTTGTTTCCAGGGACTTATTGGTCTAGGGACGTAAAAAGTCCCTATAAGTCCCATCTAAACCAAACATGAGGGACTTATAGGAACTTAAAGTGGGCATTTGTCAGTTATGAAATAAAACTCTCAAGGAGAGTCTTATAGGGACTTATAGTTGTAATATGGTCTTTTAGTCCATGTAAAGTGCCAGGAACCAAACAGGTAGGGACTTTTTAGAGATTTGGGACTTATAAGTTAGGACAAAAAAAGTCCCAGGACTTATGAACCAAACAGGGCCTAAGCAAGACACAAGCCCTCCAACCAGCAAGGGCCAAGATCCACCATGCACCCATGGCCGTAAGGCGACGGGAGGCGAGGCAGATCCAGTGCCGGCAGGAGGCGGCTGGGAGCCCTCCGCTAGGAGCTCTCGTCCCTAGGAGTCATAGGGAAACAAGTTGCACGAGCAGAATAGCGAGTTTTGGTTGTAGACGTATAATCGACAGGTAGCCAGGTCGATTTTAATTAGCGTACAAAGGATCTTCTCAAATTCATTGCCCTATTCCTTTCGAAGAACCCATGAGAATGTTTTACTCGTGAATTTAATCAAATCACCACAAAGATGATATGCACTGGTTTTCACTTTTCAGTGAGATGTACATGAAATTCATTGAATTTCATTAATTTAAAAAACACTAAAATATTTACCTTTCAGCCAAAATATTTTGGCAATTTCAGTAGTACACAAAATTCAAATATTTTTCAAAATTTCAAAAGTTCAATTGAATTCAAGTTAATATTTCAGCCATTTGGCCGAAATGCAATCCGAAATCACTGAATTAACTGAATTTTGGTGATTTTGGTTGGTGCTGAAATTTTTCTGAAACTGAAATTAAAAACAATCTGCTCGTGCCAACCACAATCTGTATGGATGTGTGCAGGAAAATATGTCCTCCATTGTCCAAAATCTGAACTTCCTCCCAGATAGATTTCAGACAGACAACCAGAAGCCTAGGATGGAGCGTATGATAGTATGTTTATATGTTGATAGATCTACTAGTTTTGTCCCGTGCACGATGAAGCATATAATAAACTAGAAAATACCTCGCGCGTTGCTGCGGAAGATTGAGGATAAAGAGTTTCATGAAATCACTAGTAGAAAAAGGGCATATTGTCCCGGTTCGTAAGGGCCATTTGTCCCGGTTTTTGAACCGGGACTAAAGTGTCGGTACTAATGCCCTAGACCTTTAGTCCCGGTTCTTACACAAACCGAGACAGATGGGTCTACACGTGGCCGGTGCGGCGAGCCCAGACAGGAGGCTCTTTGGTCCTGGTTGGTGGCACCAACTGGGACCAATAGGCATCCACGCGTCAGCATTTCAGGGGTTAGGATTTTTGTTTTTTTTTTGAAGGGGGGGGGGGTTAGGGGGTTTAGGGGGGTTAATTTAGGTGTTTCATATATTGTGTTGGCTAGCTAATTAATAGAAAGAGCAGTGTCCTCTCTTATCTCCGTGCTTGGTCGACGCTATGTACTATACATATAGAGAGGACTAGACACGGTAGCTAGGAAGCAAATGAAGGAAACAGAAGATCGTCATGAACATATGCATACAGAGAGAAGTGATATCGACCACCTCTCCTTCTCTGAGAGATTGGTCGAACAACAAGTTCTCGTATATCTATCCGACGCTACTGGCTACATATATACAATATATAATTATCTCTTACAATATAATCTCCTAATTCCAAATGAACTCAGGGTCCACATGATATTCTCCATCTTTAGCGATCACGTGGTCAAGAAAGAATGCCACCAATTCCTCTTGAATTGCTCGCATACGATCTGATGGTAGGAGTTCATCCCACATCTGAAATATCTAATTTGAAGAAGAGGGTCAATACATATCTATTTAAACATTATAACTGAGCATCTTTCCTGCCCTTTCAGACCATTAGCCTTTTTGTCCATTGGATCGTCACTTTTAGGCATCCTCGGCTGTCAGATTTGTTCCTAATCCCACCAAAATCGTGTCGTACATGCTAAATCGCGCGTACAGGCTGCGCTCGCTTCTCGGGCCGCTGCTCCGGTGGCATTTTTGGGTGTAGGAGATTCAATTGGGCCTACTGACCTACTGGGCCTCTACTAGGATCCCATCCAACGCACCCTCCTCTCTCTCCCTTTCCATCATCCCCTCACTAGCTCGCTGCCGCTTGCCGGGCTCGCCGCTACAAAGACCGGCCGCCCACCACCGATTCGCATGACTGGGCGACAGCGCCACACGGACTAATACGCCCTACTCTCCTCCTCCGATCATCCACCACCGGCTCGGCTGTTCTCCACCTCACGGCCATGGCCTGCTGGCTAACCCTAGCCGCCTCGTCCGACGCTGATGGCGCCAGCCACGGCCTCCCGTGTTCTTGGCTCGGCCTTCGTCGCTTTCTTCCACGCCTCATGCGGATTCGCCTCCTACAGTTCGAGAGATTCCAGCGGTGATGACGATGATGATGGTCGACATCCCTACGTGGCTTGTGGGACAGGAAGGAGGAGCCAAGATAACGTTGTTCACGCCAGCTTGCTCACACTTTCGGTGGCGTGGTTTGAGCTCCTGCATTGTTTCACAAGTGTGAGAATTTTTCCTAGCTCTAACACTTATCAATTTCTGTGGCTTCTTATAGTTGAGAAGAATATATATATATATATATATATATATATATATATATATATATATATATATATATATATATATATATATATATATATGTGAACATGGACCATTGCAAGAGTACCATATTCGTTTATGGTCGAGGGCATTTTGATTGTTGACTATTACCCCCAATAGGTTGCAGGTACACAAATGAGATTGCTCTGATGCATTCTGTCAACATGGCAATGCTACCGAATGTATTAACCTGTTTGGACTTTCTTTGGTATTGGATCTATGGTTTGTGTTTATTAGGAATAGCTTTCTTATTGATGGATTCGCTGATCAGACAATCAAAGTAATATGCCATCCTATGATATGGAAATCCAAACGATAGGGTTTTGTGAAGTTCTCTAAATGAAGTATATGCGGTGTTGTAGAAAATGAGATGTGAAGTAACTAAGTAAGGCAGATCTGAAGAATGTAATAACTTGTTGCTGCTACTCTGCAAGCTACTCGAGAAGGGGCTGAAGGGTGTATGCTACCTCCATGTGCTCTACGTGTTTGCCAATGACACGGTGTGGTGGCATCACAGAGAAGAAATGTGGAAGAGGAAGGATCATCCAATGAAGGGTGCAAAGTGAAGACAGAGAACCATGTCGCCATTTCAGACTTCAAGCTCCGCGATATCGTATCGCTGCTACAGGGGACAGACCTCAAGAGATCACCGAGCCTACCCAAAAAGGATGCCTGTGTCACCATCAAGTAAGTGCTCAAGGTCTTTAAGCCTTTATTGTGAGATCATCGCCCCTCCCTCCACCCAATTTGCTTATGCTGCGTGACATTTAACTGAATTTTGTGCGAACTGAACTGCATATTCCAATCCGTTTGCTTATATGACGTGTTTCAGCACCCTCTTCTACCCGTTCATGAAGAACCAACAGCAAGGTCATCATTGCTAAACCCCTTCAAGGTCACCCGGAACCTCCTCAAGTAAGAACGGTGATAGTGTTGATGTTGAGAACAATAATTTGGGCCAATTTCTATTTTGACAGTTCTTTTCTTACAGAATGGCTCCTTGCAATATGTGCTAGCAAGTACTATGCCATGAAAAAGTGTAGGTAAGAATGAAGTGGTACCATTCTTTCAGAACTTGAGCATATTTTTTTGTCTCAACATAAATTCCGAGGTTAGGGCATGTCATTGCCCCGCTCAGAATCGCTAGCATCCGAACGTACCTACCTGAATGTTCCTACTCTGTATCATCCCACAATTTGTTATAAATCTGTTAAACCAACGCATCATCAGCATCATCATGAGACTATACACTATTCCGTAAGGGATGTTAATTAATTAGCAATACAACAACCTGCATTTTAATAAAATAAATTTATGGCTATTAACTTAATGTTTCATTTCAAACTTAATTAGGGATTCGGCATTGGGAAGTGGTTTGGAGTGGATGGATAGTACAAGTTCATGGCCATTATCTTCTTAGTTCAAGTTTGGACGAATTATTCAACTATTGCGTTAGAAAATGCACTCTCTAAACAATATATTTTTTGCTTGCTGATCAAATGCTGATTTTTTTTTCTTACTCTATCTTATCATTTTGACTATTAATGTTGGACTACATGTCTGATAGAATACCACTGAAAATGTTTATCTCCAAAGTAAAATCTTATGAATCCTTATTTAGTCGTTTTTTTACCACCAAGTAAAAGTAATGAAAATTTTCTGTGCAGATTGGCAAGGTAGAGTAACTGTACTTGAGCACTTTCTTCGTCATGATATAAAAGCGGACAACTTCCTTGTGGTCTTAGGCCGTAAAGCCGGTCAGGTTTCTGCCATTCATGCACATTTACGAGTACAACTGATTTATCACTTCTTTTCACTTATCGACCTTTAGTGAAGTTAAGTTTAGATCTGCATGAAGAATGCTTTTCAATCATCTACTTAACAAAATGTAAATCTGTTACAGGTAAAATAAATGGATTTTATATATAAGTCTCAGAGCTTTCAGTTATTTTATATCTAAATCCATATCTTAACAATTAATTTAATGTTATAAGTAAAATAAGTGCTAATGTATTTAATTTCAGAGGGATGCCAAGGTAGCAACTAAGTGGCAGATTATTTTCAGCATAAGGATATCATTCTAGAGTCTTTCAGTTGCAAACTAGATTAATATTTCATTGACCTCTAAGTAGTTGTCCCATGTCCTTTCAATACTGGTCATGTGCTATTCTCCCAGATTTTCTTCCTATCATCGCATATTTAATTGACTAGAAGCAATCCAAAGGTCATATGTAGGAGTCAAGAAACTACCAACTTCAGTATACTGGACACTACCAACATGTCAACTTTAAGCTGCATTATATATTAGCGTCCATATTTTACTTTTGCTCATTGTGTGGATTATCTTTCTCTAAATTATGTGAACCAATTTAGGACATTGGTGCTATTGCCTGAAGGCAATACATCAGGTATGCCTGAAGGCAATACATGAGGTAGTACAAGAGCATCATCTATTTCTCTCATTGTAATGCCAAGTTATCTCGCACCAAATGTGATCAAATCTGAAAAGCTGACCTCAGGCCCGAAAATGAATTGTCTTTTCTCCGAGTAGTTGCAGAAAGGATAAGCCTGCTCCTGAATGTCGTGATATAGAACAGTCAATTGTGCTTGATGTGAAAACAGTTGTTGGGATACAGTTTTATTCTGGGTATCCTCAGTTTATTGTACACCTACAAAAGGGATGTATACCTGAGTGTAATGCTTCTCAGTTGGGGGTTGTAGAATGTCTATTTGTTCGATGGAAAATTAAAAAAATGTCTATTTGTTAGACGAAAATGAAGAATTTCTTGCGGGTCATCAACAATTCTAGAATGCATTGATATTGTTTAGTTAATATATTTCCAAATTTTTTGCAGTATATGTACGATCTATTTCTTCCATTTTCTCATATTTCTATTGTTTTTCTTCAACTTTTCTGTTTTTTGGATGTAGTGATGTGAGCCTTTGCGATGGAGCTTTTTTAGGAGCCAAAAGAGGCTAGGATCAATCACAAAACCATCAATCATCCTAATTCAAAACTAAAACACCTCAGACCCAAGGTCAACCAACTACAAGTTCATTGGACCGAAGAAAAAAGCTCAACACACTCTTCTCTTGCAACCAATAGAATTTCTCTATTCAGTTCCATACCATCATTGATGGTGGAAAGCACAAACTATACTAATTAAAGCACAGTACTTCAAAACAATTCAAACAAATGTATACAAATTACTTTGGATGCCTAACAATTATAAGGACAATAATAGACGTGTGCGGCAACGCCAGTGCGGGCTCAGAACCCTACGTAGCTCAAAGTAAAGCCACGTGTTGGTGATGAAAGAGATGCGAGGGGCGACAGGCCTCATCTCCTCTCAGGACAATACAAGCCCCATCTTCCTTCGACATGGCGCTGCAGCTATATGCGTCCCGGCGATCGCGCCATCTTCCTCACCGTCGACGACGCTACCACCCGGCGAGAGGAAGAGGAGATGGGAGCTACCGCTTTGGATCGCGGATGGACTCGCTCTGGGTGGAACCTATTATGAGTTATGGTGCTTGAGATACACTAAGCAGGCAAGCATCTCAAGGTAAGGTCCATATAGATCAGTGAATCTTATGTAAATACGTGCGTAGAAGGCAAAGAAGTCAACTACGCCTTGTGTCTCCAGTAGAAAAGGAAGTCAACTACGTACACCTTGTGTCTTCAGTAGTTCAGTGCTAATAACACAGGTATTGCTGCTATAGGAGCTTCGTGTGTCATATCAATAGCAAATATGTGTTACATGAAGCTATATGTATAGATAGGTCTTACCAAATTTAACTTTCATGTTTCATTCCTTCATATATAAAAGAAAATCCAAACCAACCTCTTGAAAAAATTATTGGGTGCGGCAGCGCGCGCCATCCATGATCTAGTGAATAAATGAAACTCAACACAAATGATGGTAATAAAATAAAATTGTGAATATTATTATTTACGCACTTCATATTGTTTGTCAGAGTAGCCCCGCTCACATGTCGTGTGGCGGATGGACTCACAAATGTAGTATCCACAGTAATCATTCCCTTGTTCCTGCCACAACCACTTTACAAGAAATAGAGGTCAATCAAACTGATAATTAGCAAGCATGCTAAATGGTATTGATGAAACTAGCGCTTGAATCACTAGAAAATGCGCTGAACATGCTACTATAGTACTTACTTTAAGGTGTCTAAATTGCAGCTTCTTCGCGTATTCCGGAGTTTTTGAGGTGAATTTTTTCCAAACCCCGCTGCATAAAAGAAACCAATTACTTGATATCAGAAAATGAACAAAGTTGCCGATATGGTGCTATAATGATCGATTTAACTTACTTCTCTAGAATTTCAGTCATGTCCACATACTCCTTGGAATCTTTTCGTCTCGAGTCTAAGACTGTTACTAGTCCCTGCTCAAGCTTAATCTCTATAAGAATATAGTGAAACCTGCGCACGCATGCATAACTCATCAATTACATTATTATAACCTCGACTAATAAGGGAAACCGAATATGCACAAGAAAGTAACACTCACTTGAATTCGTATGGGAAGAGTATTATAGCTTTGTTTTGATTTAATACAAATGATTGTAGCAGCTTGGCCTCGGTATCTTTGGCCTGACATTCAACCATATATTCATCTATGAGATTTGTGTTAATGAACCCAATATCACCGATTTGTCTTTTCTTCAATTCGGCGATTTTCAATCTGCATAATATAGTGAGGATAATTAAAAATACATGCAATGAAAGAGCTGACCTATATATAGAGACTTAATGACAGAAGTAGTACTACTTACAGACAATAGCAAGTGATCATTAATTTATCGAGGGCCTTTTGATTGAAAAACGCGAAGAACTCCTCAAATGGAACATTCAACAGTTCAATTCCAACCAGGTCATGCTCCTCCCTAACTCTCAACATCAAAATATTCCTCCCCTCAGACTCTCTGCAGGTTTTCATGTACCAATCATGCAATCTTCGCATCATCGTTGTTAGAGATCTTTCATCTTTGACGAGAGGCTTCCCGTACACGTATTTGTGTTCATCCACCTCCAAGAAATCATAATGTACATCGTCGGGCAGGTAATCTCCAAGATTGTTATAACCGGGCACCATCCCGCCCGGATCATTAGCGACGATATCGCTAGACACCTGGAGCGGGGGGAACAATTGGTTCGCTTGTTCGCCGAGCTGGGCAACTTTTTTCCCAGCTCGTCGTTTCCGACCTTGACCACCGACAAGATTTCCCGATCGCTCGCTTGGATAAATGACTTTGTAATAATGCGCTCATAGTTGCCTTTCGCCGAAGACTTTGGTGGTTTCTTCAGGGCAACTAGAGTACGCTTCGCTTTTACCGGATCTATCTTCTCCTCTGGAGGTGGATGTTTCTTTGCTTTCACCCCTTCAAAGAAGTTCTTCACTTCAGCTTGCACGATCTTCGTGTTTTCCTCCAGGCTCCTCTCGTATGGTAACTTCTATGGAGTCTTCAGAGAAGGACCGAATCTATATTGCCTCCCGGCTCTGGCTGTATCTTGCTAGACGCCGTGTAGACGCGAGCGGCTCTGTGTCTTTCCCTTTCTTAGGAGGCGGAGGAGAAGGACTACGATCGCGCCTGGAGCAGCAGGAGGCGGCGGAGTCTCTTGATCCGCCCTTGTTGTTGACGAGGCGAGAAGGAGGAGGCTGGCTGCTCGGGCCTTGGCAAGAAAGTGAGAAGGAGGCGGAGTGCCGCCACGCCGAGAATGAGGCTGAGTGCCCTGATCATTCGCCGGAGGAGGAGGCGGAGGAGGAGGCGGGCTGCCCTGACTCGCCGGAGGAGGAGGAGGAGGCGGAGGTGTCCATTTCAGAAGGTTGATCAGCTCCTTCCGCCATAGGCATGGTCAAGCTCAAGGTCCTCAAATCCGTCTGTTATTTGATCCACCATCACCCCTAGCATATCCTTCCGGAATCGACCGGCCGTGCTAGGTTGTGATACGTCTCCGTCGTATCTATAATTTTTTATTGTTCCATGCCAATATTATTCAACTGTCATATACTTTTGGCAACTTTTTATATTATTTTTGGGACTAACATATTGATCCAGTGCCCAGTCCAGGTCATGTTTGTTGCATGTTTTATGTTTCGCAGAAACCCCATATCAAACGGAGTCCAAACGGGATAAAAACGGACGAAGAATTATTTTAGAATATTTGTGATTTTTGGAAGTAAAATCAACGCGAGACGGTGCCCGAGGTGGCCCACGAGACAGGGGCCCACGCCCACTCCAGGTGGGTGCGCCCCCACCCTCCTGGGCACCCCGTAAGGCAGTTGATACTCTACTTTGGCCGCAAGAAAGCTATTTTTTGGAAAAAGATCTGGGCGAAGGTTTCAATCCAATCGGAGTTATGGATCTCAAGATATAAAAGAAACGATGTTAGGGCAGAATTCTAGAAGGCAGAAACAGAGAGAGACAGAGAGATAGATCCAATCTCGGAGGGGCTCTCGCCCCTCCCACGCCATGGGAGCCAAGGACCAGAGGGGAAACCCTTCTCCCATCTAGGGAGAAGGTCAAGGAAGAAGAAGAAGAAGGGGGGCTCTCTTCCCTTGCTTCCGGTGGCGCCGGAGCGCCGCCAGGGGCCATCATCATCACCGCGATCTTCACCAATACCTCCGCCATCTTCACCAACATCTCCATCACCTTCCCCCATCTATATCCAGCGGTCCACTCTCCCGCAACCCGCTGTACCCTCTACACGAACATGGTGCTTTATGCTTCATATTCTTATCCAATGATGTGTTGCCATCCTATGATGTCTCTAGTAGATTTTTGTTGTCCTATCGGTGATTGATGAATTGCTATGATTGGTTTGAGTTGCATGTTTTATTATTGGTGCTTTCCTATGGTGCTCTCCGTGTCGCGCAAGCGTGAGGGATTCCCGCTGTAGGGTTTGCAATATGTTCATGATTTGCTTATGGTGGGTGGCGTGAGTGACAGAAGCACAGATCCGAGTAAGTAGGTTGTTAGCGTATGGGATAAAGGGGACTTGATGCTTTAATTCTATGGTTGGGTTTTACCTTAATGATCTTCAGTAGTTGCGGATGCTTGCTAGAGTTCCAATCATAAGTGCATATGATCCAAGAAGAGAAAGTATCTTAGCTTATGCCTCTCCCTCAAATAGAATTGCAATAGTGATTCTTGGTCTAGTAACGTAGTCAATTGCTTAGGGACAATTTCACAACTCCTACCATCACTTTTCCACACTCGCTATATTTACTTTATAGCTTCTTTATCTAAACAGCCCCTACTTTTAATTTACGTGTTCTTTATTATCTTGCAAGCCTATCCAACAACACCTACAAAGTACTTCTAGTTTCATACTTGTTCTAGGTAAAGCGAACACTAAGCATGCGTAAAGTCGTATCAGTGGCAGATAGGACTTGAGAGGGTATTTGTTCTACCTATAGCTCCTCGTTCGGTTCGACACTCTTACTTATCGAAAGAGGCTATAATTATCCCCTACACTTGTGGGTTATCAAGACCTTTTTTTCGCCGTTCTTGCCGAGTCAGAGCGTGGGGTGAATATTATCGTGTGTGCTTGTTTGCTTTATCACTAAGTAATTTTTATTTGCTATTCTTAGTTGTTTTCTATCTTTAGTTATGGGTAGGAAACACAAAATACCAAAAAAATTAGTTGTACCTACTGAACCAATGGTTGAAGAACCACTCAAAATCTATCACACTCCTGAAGCTTTTTACTTGGATCATCTTCGATCCCTTTGTGCTCGTGCTGAAACCCCAACTAGCTTAGTTGAGGGCAAATCTTTAGATGAGCATGCTTGTTATGTGCGAAACCGTTTATCTCAAAAAGGGAAACTTTTACTGGATCAAATTCATCGTTTGCAATGCTATGCTTGGAATTTATGTGAAATATATGATATTACTTGTTGTTCTGAAAACCCTAAGAAACACCTTCCCTACCAATGTGAGTTTATTGATAATGGAATCATATTTTCGTATGCTAAGGGTGTTTATGATTACTATGATGTTCAAAAAATTGAAGAATTTGTTGCTTTTAAGTGTGCTTATGAAATTGCTTCTTTGATTGAAAAGTATGATGCTACTCTCTACAAATCTGAAAATTTTGCCATACTTGAATATTGTTATGATAATTATGCTTCTAATACCTATGTTAAACTATATATTGAGAAATTCTCCGCTGTCCAAGAAGAGACTAATATTTTGCATGAAGCTATGGAAGAAGAAATTGATGAAACTGTGAGCTCATTGTATAAAAAAGATGATGAGGAGAGCGAAGAACAAAAGGAGGAAGAGCGGATTGATCACACATGCCCACCTTCTAATGAGAGTAACTCTTCAACTCATACATTGTTTAATTTCCCTTGGTGCTTACCGAAGGATGATTGCTATGATGATGATTGCTATGATAATTGCTATGATCCCGTTGATTCTCTTGAAATATCCCTTTTTGATGATGCTTGCTATGCTTGTGGCCAAGATGCCAATATGAATTATGCTTATGGAGATGAACTTGCTATAGTTCCTTATGTTAAACACGAAATTGTTGCTATTGCACCCACGCATGATAGTCCTATTATCTTTTTGAGTTCTCGCGACTACACTATATCGGAGAAGTTTGCGCTTAGTAAGGATTATATTGATGGGTTGCCTTTTACCATTGCACATGATGATTTTGATGAATGTAACATGCATGTGCTTTCTGCTCCTACTTGCAATTATTATGAAAGAGGAACTATATCTCCGCCTCTTTATGTTTCCAATATGATAGAATTGCAAGAAATTGCTTATACTATGCATTGGCCTTTACTTTGTGTGCATGAATTGTTCTTTTATGACATGCGGATGCATAGGAAGAGAGTTAGACTTCGTTGTTGCATGATATATGTTACTTTGTGCTCACTACTAAATTACAAATCATTGTTAATTAAAATTGGCTTTGATATACCTTGGGATCCGGTTGGATTCATTACTTGAGCACTATATGCCTAGCTTAATGGCTTTAAAGAAATCACTGCCAGGGAGACAACCCGGAAGTTTTAGAGATTCAATTATTTCTGTTGATTGCTTTTATATAGTCTAAAAACAAAAAAAATATAAAGAGGGGAACCTAAAACTTTTCAAAAAGAAAAGTGAAAGTGAGAAAGACAAGCATTGTTGAAGTGGGAGCTAGCCTTGAACTTTGTTCATGCTCACGGAAACTTTGTGAATCTTGATTACAGAAAATTTTCAACAAAAATAATTATCCCCTTGTACAATTCCATTGTATTATAAAAATAATGTGCCAAGGTTTGCCTTTAGGATGTTTACAGTGCTTGTTGGTTTGTACGGTGCAGTACAGAGACTTTGGCTGTAGTGCGCGATTTTAAATTTTTAACAGGAACGTCAAATGGTTTTGATTCTTTTTTAACTGTCTTTATGTACAAAGTGTTTATTTTTCCTAATTTTGGTAGAATTTTTGGGGTACCATAAGTATGGTGAATGTTCAGATTGCTACAGACTGTTCTGTTTTTGACAGATTCTGTTTTTGATCCATAGTTTGCTTGTTTTGATGAATCTATCAATTTATATCAGTGGATTAAGCCATGAAAAAGTTATATTACAGTAGACACAATGCAAAAACAAAATACAAATTGGTTTGCTATAGTACTTAGTGTAGTGATTTGCTTTATTATACTAACGGATCTTACCGAGTTCTCTGTTGAAGTTTTGTGTGGATGAGGTGTCTAATCGAGGATGTCTCGATATGAGGAAAAGGAAGAGAGGCAAGAGCTCAAGCTTGGGGATGCCCGAGGCACCCCAAGTAAATATTCAAGGAGACTAAAGCGTCTAAGCTTGGGGATGCCCCGGAAGGCATCCCCTCTTTCTTCAACAAGTATTAGTATGTTTTCGTATTCGTTTCGTTCATGCGATATGTGCAAGTCTTGGAGCGTCTTTTGCATTTAGTTTTCATTTTTATTTTATGAACCATGCTGGTATGAGATAGTCCTTGGTTTATTTATAGAATGCTCATTGCACTTCACTTAAATCTTTTGAGTATGGCTTTATAGAATGCTTCATATGCTTCACTTATATCATTTGAAGTTTGGATTGCCTGTTTCTCTTTACATAGAAAACCGTCATTTGTAGAATGCTCTTTTGCTTCACTTATATTTGTTAGAGCATGGGCATATCTTTTGTAGAAAGAATTAAACTCTCTTGCTTCACTTATATCAATTTAGAGATGACAGGAATTGGTCAATCACATGGTTAGTCATAAAATCCTACATAAACTTATGGATCACTGAATATGATATGTTTGATTCCTTGCAATAGTTTTGCGATATAGAGGTGATAATATGTGGGAGGTACTAGTAGATGGTTGTGTTTAGTAAGGATGTTGGTGCTAAGGTTTGTGATTCCCGAAGCATGCACGTATGGTCTACTAACTATGTAACCAAATTGGCGCACATTGTATTTTGATTGTTAATCATTGCGTGAAGGTCGGCGGCGCGCGATGGTTAACTCCTACCAACCGCCCCCCTAGGAGAATGCACGTAGTACTTCGTTTCAAGGGCTAATAAATTTTTGCAATAAGTATGTGAGTTCTTTATGACTAACGTTGAGTCCATGGATTATACGCACTCTCACCCTTCCATCATTGCTAGCCTCTTCGGTACCGTGCATTGCCCTTTCTCACGTTGAGAGTTGGTGCAAACTTCGCCGGTGCATCCTAACCCCGTGATACGATACGCTCTATCACACATAAGCCTCATTATATCTTCCTCAAAACAGCCACCATACCTACCTATCATGGCATTTCCATAGCCATTCCGAGATATATTGCCATGCAACTTCCATCATCATCATATACATGACTTGAGCATTCTTTGTCATATTGCCTTGCATTATCGTGAAGATAGCTAGCATGATGTTTTCATGGCTTGTCCGTTTTTGATGTCATTGCTATGCTAGATCATTGCACATCCCGCCGGTACCTTTGTCGGAGGCATTCATATAGAGTCATATCTTTGTTCTAGTATCGAGTTGTAATACTGAGTTGTAAGTAAATAAAGTGTGATGATCATCATTATAGAACATTGCCCCAAGAAAAAAAATAAAAAAAATAAAAAAAGGAAAGGCCAAAGAAGCCTAAATAAAAAAGGGGGCCAAAGAAGCCCACCAAAAAAAAAAAGAAAAAGAAAAAAGGAAAAAATGAAAAAGAAAAGGGGCAATGTTACTATCCTTTTACCACACTTGTGCTTCAAAGTAGCACCATGTTCTTCATATAGAGAGTCTCCTATATTGTCACTTTCATATACTAGTGGAATTTTCATTATAGAACTTGGCTTGTATATTCCAACGATGGGCTTCCTTAAATGCCCTAGGTCTTCATGAGCAAGCAAGTTGGATGCACACCCACTTAGTTTTCAGTTTGAGCTTTCATACACTTATAGCTCTAGTGCATCCGTTGCATGGCAATCCCTACTCCTCGCATTGACATCAATTGATGGGCATCTCCATAGCCCATTGATTAGCCGCGTCGATGTGAGACTTTCTCCCCTTTTGTCTTCTCCACATAACCTCCACCATCATATTCTATTCCACCCCTAGTGCTATATCCATGGCTCACGCTCATGTATTGCGTGAGAGTTGAAAAAGTTTGAGAATACTAAAGTATGAATCAATTGCTGGGCTGACACCGGGATAGGCATGAGGGGTACCTTGTGTTAAGAAAAGGGAGCATACCAGACTATACGATTTTGTAGGGATAACGTTCTGAAGCATTGATATTTTGAAAGACATGATTGTTTGTTGGGATGCCCTAAGTATTATTGTTTTTATGTCAAATGATAGGATATTGCCTTGAATCACTCGTGTCTTAATATTCATGCCATGATTAGATTACATGATCAAGATTATGCTAGGTAGCATTCCACATCAAAAATTATCTTTTTTATCATTTACCTACTCGAGGACGAGCAGGAATTAAGCTTGGGGATGTTGATACGTCTCTGTCAGATCTATAATTTTTGATTGTTCCATGCCAATATTATTCAACTTTCATATACTTTTGGCAACTTTTTATATTATTTTTGGGACTAACATATTGATCCGAAGGCCGATGCAGATCACCTGTGTAGCATGTTTTATGTTTCGCAGAAACCCCATATCAAACGGAGTCCAAACGGGATAAAAACGGACGAAGAATTATTTTGGAATATTTGTGATTTTTGGGAAGTAAAATCAGCGCGAGACGGTGCCCGAGGTGGCCACGAGACAGGGGCCCACGCCCACTCCAGGTGGGTGCGCCCCCACCCTCCTGGGCACCCCGTAAGGCGGTTGATACTCTACTTTGGCCGCAAGAAAGCTATTTTTTGGAAAAAGATCTGGGCGAAGGTTTCAATCCAATCGGAGTTACGGATCTCCAGATATAAAAGAAACGGTGCCAGGGCAGAATTCCAGAAGGTAGAAACAGAGAGAGACAGAGAGATAGATCCAATCTCGGAGGGGCTCTCGTCCCTCCCATGCCATGGGAGCCAAGGACCAGAGGGGAAACCCTTCTCCCATCTAGGGAGAAGGTCAAGGAAGAAGAAGAAGAAGGGGCTCTCTCCCCTTGCTTCCCGGTGGCGCCGAGCGCCGCCGGGGCCATCATCATCACCGATCTTCACCAATACCTCTGCCATCTTCACCAACATCTCCATCACCTTCCCCATCTATATCCAGCGGTCCACTCTCCCAAGAACCCGCTGTACCCTCTACTTGAACATGGTGCTTTATGCTTCATATTATTATCCAATGATGTGTTGCCATCCTATGATGTCTGAGTAGATTTTTGTTGTCCTATCGGTGATTGATGAATTGCTATGATTGGTTTGAGTTGCATGTTTTATTATTGGTGCTGTCATATGGTGCTCTCCGTGTCGCGCAAGCATGAGGGATCCCGCTGTAGGGTTTGCAATATGTTCAATGATTTGCTTATGGTGGGTGGCGTGCTTGTGACAAAAGCATAGACCCGAGTAAGTAGGTTGTTTCTGTATGGGATAAAGGGGACTTGATGCTTTAATGCTATGGTTGGGTTTTACCTTAATGATCTTTAGTAGTTGCGGATGCTGGCTAGAGTTCCAATCATAAGTGTATATGATCCAAGAAGAGAAAGTATGTTAGCTTATGCCTCTCCCTCAAATAGAGTTGCAATAGTGATTACCGGTCTAGTAACGTAGTCAATTGCTTACGGACAATTTCACAACTCCTACCATCACTTTTCCACGCTCGCTATATTTACTTTATTGCTTCTTTATCTAAACAGCCCCTACTTTTTATTTACGTGTTCTTTATTATCTTGCAAGCCTATCCAACAACACCTACAAAGTACTTCTAGTTTCATACTTGTTCTAGGTAAAGCAAACACTAAGCATGTGTAGAGTCGTATCAGTGGCAGATAGGACTTGAGAGGGAATTTGTTCTACCTTTAACTCCTCGTTGGATTCGACACTCTTACTTATTGAAAGAGGCTACAATTATCCCCTACACTTGTGGGTTATCGAGATTCGCCAGTTCAAGATGGGTAAAACAGAGCCAACAGCCACCTTGACTTTCAATGTCATCCATTGCGTCATAAGGTGGCAATGTTGAGACTCCGTGATAGCATCCACAGGGTAGCTAGCAGGAGCCGTGAAGACAGGCTCTAGCTGCTGAGTCCGCTTTCGGTGGAAGCCACGCCGCTTCTTATTTGAGATGGCGGGGTAGCCAGGAAGCTTCAGCAGGTCGCTTGCTGCGATCGCTTCTCGTTCCTCTAGCCCTTGTACCCTTGTGTGTCTGCGCCTTGAGTTGGCTATGCTCCACTTTCTTCCTCCTCTCTGGCATTTGTAACCCCTGCGTCCGGAATCCAGCCTTCCACGAAAGCGGAACTGGCGTGCCTCGTGTCCGTCCAGTGCTCAGATTCCCGAGGGCCATTGTGAGCTCGTCCTTCTCTCTTTCTCGAACGAACGTCCCTTGCTGCGCTTTCTCGATATACTCCACGAAGCCTCGTGGCCGGGTATTCGCAGCTGCTCTTCCGTCCAAACGCACTTCCCTGATACATGGTCCAAGGTTCCGCCAACCCCGAAGAACCATGTCCGGCAACGGTCTAGCCATTTCAATGTCTCTGGTTCGACCCCTTTAGCAATCAGGTCATTCTCAGCCTTGTCCCACAAAGGTCGGGCTTTGAGGTAGCCACCTAACCCCGTGCGATGGTGATGCTTCTTCTTCGCAGCATTTTTCTTGTTTGTCGCTGACATCTTCTTACTCTTTTTTGATGTCTTGTGGGCCACAAATGCAGGCCAGTGATCTCTGATCTTCTCATACTTTCCGATGAATTCTGGTGTCTTTTCTTCGTTGACAAACTCTATTTTCAGCTCATTCTTCCACCTCCTGAATAGTTCTGCCATCTTCTTAAGAGCATGAGACTTGATCAATTGCTCTTTAATCGCTTCTCCGGATCCTCCTCTGGCGGTAGGGCGAAATTTGCCTTAAGCGTTGTCCAAAGATCATCTTTCTGCATATCGGAGACATAAGCCACCTCAGGGTCTTCATTCTTAGGCTTTAACCATTGGTGGATACTGATCGGGATCTTGTCCCTAATAAGAACCCCGCACAGAGCACGAAATGCATCCTTTGTCCGGATGGGTTCAATCGTCTTGCCATCGCACGCGATTGCTATGATCTCAAACCTTTCATCCGAGCGCAACTTTTTCTTCGGGCCTCGTTTCTTACCGAAGTTGTGCTCGATCCGGAGGGCTAGAGAAAAGAAGAAAGATGAGAGTTAATTAATATGTGTACATACGAAAACAATGAATGCATCAATTAGCTAGTCAGCACAGGCTTAACTAATATATATACCTGCCCGGACTCGGTTTGGTCACCGGAGCCGTCATCACGGCCTCCTTCTTGTACCGACATTGGGTCACCGGAGCCATCATAATCATAGTCTTCTTCTTCACCCTGTCCTTCCAGACCATCGGTGTCGTTGAGATACGACAAGACGACATCACTTCCTTTTGCGATTATGTCCCCCAACATCGCTTCTGTTGCTTCGTCTCGGGGGTTCTCCATAGTTTCTGCAAATATTTACAACATGACAATTATTATTCAAACATGTCAGATGGATATATTAGTGGCAAACGTAGAACTAGCTAGCTAAGCACAATAATGAATCATATTAATTAGTGGCCTCGACGCTGCTTCTCTAGGGTTTGGGGTGGCCTCGACGACAACGCTTTTTTAACTTGGTAAATTTGGGTGGCCTCGAGAGAGTTTGTCGGGTAGGGGCACGGCGGGAGGCGGTAGGAGACCGACATCGTTTTTTTCTAGGGTTTGGGTGTCCTCGAGAGTTCTGGTCGAGCAAGAGGGCCGGGGGGTGCTCACAAGTTATCGCGGTCGAGAGGGGGTATATATATCGACCGCCCCTCATGTCAAAGTTATCGGGGAGGGGGTTATTTCGACAACGACATACCCGATAAAAAAATAAGAAGACGAAGAAGAAATAAAAAGAGGAGAAGAAGAATGGAATAGAGGAGAAGATCGAAGAAAATATTTTCTATTTTTTCTTCTTCTCCTCTATTCCTTTCTTCTTCTCCTCTTCTTTTTCTTCTTTTTTCCTCTTCTTATTTATTTCTCCTCTTCTTCCTCTCCTCTTCTTCTCCTTTCCTCATCTTCTTATTTTCCTTTTCCCTCCTTCTTTTCTTCTTCTTCCTTATCTTCCTAGCTAGATATATAATACTTTTCTAAAATGTAACTTTTGCATATATAAAACTTTTCTTCTTCTTCTTCCTTCTTCCTTCTCTTCCTTCTTTTCCTAAATATATAAATCTTTTCTAAAAATGAAACTAACCTAAAATGTACTAAATCAGAGAACATATATAGATAAAACTAACCTAAAATGTACCCAAATGTACTAAAAATCTAACTTTTATATGCACAGAGAACGACATACATATATACATTTTTATAAAATGCAAAAAAATCATCATATATATGAACAAAAATCTAAAAAAGGACATATAATCAGATATACACACATACATATACTCACACATATACATATAATCTGGAAAAAAACATCATATATATGTGAAAAAACAGAGGAGAAGACAGGGGCGCCACCGGCTGACCAAGGAGGGGTGCGTGCGTGGGGCAAGGGCAAAGGCTCGGCGCATGGCCGGTAGAGGGCGGTGACGGCGGCGTGGTCGAGGCAGGGCAACAACGGCATGGTAGGGGCAGGGGCGATGGCGTCGATGGGCGGTAGGGCGGCGGCACGCGTCGACGGGCGGGTCGGGCGCGGCAGATGCATGGCGAGGGGCGCCGCTGACGTGGTCGGGGGGCAGGGCGACGGCGGCGTGGTCGGGGCGGGGCAACGGCGGCGTGGTCGGGGGCGCGACAGAGACACGACGAGCCCGGGCAGCTTTGCGGCGTCGACGGAGGGATCGAAGAACTGACGAAATTTTCACAAGTGCTGGCTTATATAGCAAAGCCATTGGTACCGGTTGGTGGCACCAACCGGTACCAATGCCACCCTTTAGTCCCGGTTGGTGTCACCAATCGGGACCAAAGGTCTCTTTTCAGCAGCCCAAAGGGCGGGAAGCAAAGGCCTTTGGTCCTGGTTGGTGGCACCAACTGGGACTAAAGGGGTGCATTGGTACCAATTCGTGGCACCAACCGGTACAAATGCACCCCTTTAGTCCCGGTTGGTGCCACCAACCGGGACCAAAGGCCTCGCACAGCGGCATGGTGGTGGGAGTTTAGTCCCACGTCGCTAGTTGAGAGCGTTCGACACCTGTTTATAAGCTCGGTTGCCTCTTCCCTTTCGAACTCCTCTGAATTGCAGGCCTATGGGCCAAATCTAACACTGCTATGCCTGTGGGCCTACTGGGCCTTCTACGGGCGTGAATCCTGGCCCATGGATGGGTTTCTAGTCGTATTCAGGCTGTGGTGGCCTTGTAGGTGGCAATTTTTTAAATTTTTTTTCCAATTTTTTTGTTTTATTTATTTTGTTTTGTTTCTACTTACAACAAAATACTTATTACTTTTGTTTTATTTTGTTTCTAATTACTTATTTTTTTATTTTATGATAATTCTTTTTGCTATTAAAGTTTCTTACAAAAAAGTTCTTTATGAAAATTCTTTTTACTTTTAATGATTTTGAACAGAAAATACTTTGATAATTTTAGTTGCATCAATTTTATATAATTTTAGTTTCAATAATACTAGAGGTTGCTGATAACCCACAAGTATAGTGGACCGCAATAGCTTTCGAGGGTAGACTATTCAACCCAAATTTATTGATTCGGCACAAGGGGAGCCAAAGAATATTCTTGAGTATTAGCAGTTGAGTTGTCAATTCAACCACACCTGGATAACTTAGTATCTGCTGACAAAGTGTTTAGTAGCAAAAGTGGTTTGATAATAATGGTAACGGTAGCAAAAGTAAAGATAAATATTTTTGGGTTTTTGTAGTAGTTATAACGAGAGTAACTGAAAAGTAAATAAGCGAAGAACAATATGTGAAAAGCTCGTAGGCAATGGATCGATGATGGATAATTATGCGGATGCGATTCCTCATGCAATAGCTATAACATAGGGTGATATAGAACTAGCTCCAATTCATCAATGTAATGTAGCCATGTATTCCGTAAATAGTCATACATGCTTATGGAAAAGAACTTGTATGACGTCTATTGTCCTACCCTCCCGTTGAAGCGGGGTCCTAGCGGAAACTAAGGGATATTAAGCCCTCCTTTTAATAGAGAACCGGACCAAAGCATTAACACATAGTGAATACATGAACTCCTCAAACTACGGTCATCACCGAGAAGTATCCCGATTATTGTCACTTGAGGTTGTCGGATCATAACACATAATAGGTGACTATAGACTTGCAAGATAGGATCAAGAACACACATATATTCATGAAAACATAATAGGTTCAGATCTGAAATCATGGCACTCGGGCCCTAGTGACAAGCATTAAGCATAGCAAAGTCATAGCAACATCAATCTCGTAACATAGTGGATACTAGGGATCAAACCCTAACAAAACTAACTTGATTACATGGTAAATCTCATCCAACCCATCACCGTCCAGCAAGCCTACGATAGAATTACTCACGCTGCGGTGAGCATCATGAAATTGGTGATGGAGGATGGTTGATGATGACGACGGCGACGAATCCCCTTCTCCGGTGCCCCGAGCGGACTCACAGATCAGCCCTCCCGAGAGATTAGGGCTTGGCAGCGGCTCCGTGTCGTAAAATGCGATGAAACTTTCTCTCTGATTTTTTTCTCCCCGAGACGGAATACATGGAGTTGGAGTTGAGGTCGGAGGAGGTCCAGGGGGCCCATGAGATAGGGGGCCGCGCCCTAGGGGGCGCCCCCTGTCTCGTGGACAGGCCCTCGGCCCCCTGGTGTATTTCTTTCGCCCAATAATTCTTATAAATTCCAAAAAGTGCCTCCGTGGATTTCTGTGACATTCGAGAACTTTTCTTTTCTACACATAAAACAACATCATGGCGATTCTGCTGAGAACAGCGTCGATCCGGTTAGTTTCATTCAAATCATGCAAGTTAGAGTCCAAAACAAGGGCAAAAGTGTTTGGAAAAGTAGATACGTTGGAGACGTATCAACTCCCCCAAGCTTACACCTTTGCTTGTCCTCAAGCAATTCAGTTGATAAACTGAAAGTGATAAAGAAAAACTTCTACAAACTCTGTTTGCTCTTGTTGATGTAAACATGAAAAGCCAGCATTCAAGTTTTAGCAAATATTATGAACTAACCATACTTACAATAACACATAGGTCTCACAATTACTCGTATCAATAACACAATCAGCTAGCGAGCCATAATAATAAAACTCGGATGACAACACTTTCTCAAAATAATCATAACATGATATAACGAAATGGTATCTCGCTAGCCCTTTTCGAGACCGCATAAAACATAAATGCGAGCACCTTTAAAGATCAAGGACTGACTAAACATTGTAATTCATGGTAAAGAGATCCGATCCAAGTCATACCCAATATAAACCAATAATAATGAATGCAAATGATAGTGTGCTCTCCAGCGGGTGCTTTTAATAAGAAGGATGATGACTCAACATAAAAGTAAATAGATAGGCCCTTCGTAGAGGGAAGCAGAAATTTGTAGAGGTGCCAGAGCTCGATTTCAAATAGAGATTGAATAACATTTTGAGCGGCATACTTACACTGTCAACGCAACAACTATGAGATGGCTGTATCTTCCATACTACATGCATTATAGGCAGTTCCCAAACAGAATGGTAAAGGTTTATACTCCCCAACCACCAACAAGCATCAATCCATGGCTTGCTCGAAACAACGAAAGTGCCTCCAACATACAACCGCCTGGGGAGTTTTGTTCAATTATTTTGATTTGCTTTGATCTTTTTGGATCATGGGATTGGGCATCCCGGTTACACGGCCCTTTCTCATGAATGAGGCCGGAGTCCACTCCTCTTAAGAATAACCCACCTAGCATGGAAGATATAGGCAGCCCTAGTTGAAACATGAGCTGCTCGAGCATACAAAACAGAATTTCATTTGAAGGTTTGGAGTTTGGCACATACAAATTTACTTGGAACGGCAGGTAGATACCGCATATTGAAGGTATAGTGGACTCATATGGAACAACTTTGGGGTTTAAGGAGTTTGGATGCACAAGCAGTATTCCCGCTTAGTACAGGTGAAGGCTAGCAAAAGACTGGGAATCGACCAACTGAGAGAGCGACAACAGTCGTAAACATGCACTAAAATTAATTCACACCGAGAACAAGCATGAGTAGGATATAATCCACCATGAACATAAATATCATGAAGGCTATGTTGATTTGATTCAACTACATGTGTGAATATGTGCCAAGTCGAGTAACTCAATTTATTCAAAGGAGGATACCATCCCATCATACCACATCATAATCATTCTAATCGCATGTTGGCACGCAAGGTAAACCATTATAACTCATAGCTAATCAAGCATGGCACAAGCAACTATAATCTCTAAATGTCATTGCGAATATGTTTACTTCCTAATAGCTGACTCAGGAACGATGAATCATCATATTTACAAAAACAAGAGAGGTCGAGTTCATAGCTCTTCTCATCCCAATAAGTCCATCATATATCGTCATTATTGCCTTTCACTTTCGCATACGACCCGAGCGATGTGTATAATAATAAGAGTGCACGTGCATTGGACTAAGCTGGAATCTGCAAGCATTCAACTCAAGAGAGAAGACAAGTAATATGGGCTCTAAATTAAATAAACAATCATGCATATAAGAGCCACTAAGCATTTTTAATATGGTCTTCTCCACCCCCAAAAGAAAGAGAACAAAATAAAACTATTTACACGGGAAAACTCCCAACATGTAAAAAGAAGAACTAGAAATCTTTTTGGGTTTTCATTTTAATTTCTACTGCAACCATGGAAATTAAACTAACTAATTTTTTTGATTTTTCTCAAGGTTTATCAAACCCACAAGAAGAAAACTAGAAAAAGAAATTTAAACTAGCATGGATAATACAATGAAAGACTATGAGCACCGACGACTAGTGTGTGAACATGAATGTAAAGTCGGTGAGAAATACGTACTCCCCCAAGCTTAGGCTTTTGGCCTAAGTTGGTCTAATACCAAGTACCGCCGCTACTCTTCTCGCTGTAATGGGAGGTGTAATCAGGATACCACTGGCTGGTCATCTCCGAATCCCACTGGACAGATGATGCACGATAAAGGTCCGATTCGGAGTTCGGCTCGAGTTCGAGGTTACGAGTAAGCTTGAGCTCGATGATTTTTCACCGCTTCAGGTGTGACAAGAAAATTTATGCAAGCAAATCAAACAACAAAGGCGCAAGCAAAATAATAATCTCAAAGTTTTTCTTATTGAATCTAAGTTTATACAAGAGCATCTTCTCTTCGTTGTCAACAATAAACTTGTGTGCTACCATGCTCTTGTAATCTAAAATATGAGGAGGTAATTTTGTCTCCTCCTCCTCATGGTGCCTAATGGGTATCTGAAAATGTCCAACAAGACGTGCAGCATAGATACCTCCAAATATGGGGCCTTTTGTACGATTCAGGGCTAGCCGTTTAGCAAGACGGCACCCATACTAAAAGTATTGTCTCGTAGCAAAGCATGCTGAAGAATAATAATATCTGAAACGCTCAAATTTCCACTATTTCCACGACCAATCAAGCATCTACTAGCAAATATGGCAAAGTAGCGTAAAACAGGAAAGTGTATGCTAGAGAATTTTGCTTCAGAGCCCTTCTTTGGCTCCTCTACAGCAATAGTATTAACAAAGCCACCCACATCTTCACGATGGGGTTCATCTAATTCTCCCTCATAAGGTATCCTACATACCGCGCAAAAATGACGTAAAGACATTTCTTTGAATTCATCATATAAATGAAATGATACCGCAGGCGGTGATTTCTAAGGATAATAATAAAAGTTTTGCACGAAAGTATTGGTAAGTAAGGGAAACTGATCGATTCGGTCATCGATGAAACCGGTGAGGCCTGCAGTCTCGATTAAAGCATAAAAGTCTTCATGAATTCCGGCTTCTTTCAAGAAATCCTCACATGGCCATTCAAGACACCGTACTTTCTCCGCTAAGCGAGGAAGATTGTACTTGGCTTTTTTCCTTCTCTTTGGCTTGTTTTTCCTGAGAGCTTTGGCTGGAAGAGCCTTTAAAAAGCCTCCTTAACATTTTCTGAAAATTTATGAAATTTTAGTAACTTCAAACTAAAAGTGAATAAAACTAAACAAGATTGATAGCAACTACTCCCACAAGTGCCTAGAGCCTATATCATGCATTGGAATTGCTTGGCACCTCAAAAATTTAACATGCAAGCTCAAGAATATGGTCACCTATGCAGCAAAAAATTGCAATGAATAAAGCATTAGAACAAAATCTAATTGGACCAATGGAGGAGTCACATACCAAGCAACAATCTCCCAAAGCAGTTTTGCGAATGGAGCTTTGAGCTAAGAGATCGAAAATCATAGCAAAACGAGCTAGAACTCGTGCTTGAGTTGGATGGGGATTTTTTTGGGTAGAAGATGAAGTGTGTGGGTGCTGGCATTAGTGGAGGAGAGCCACCAAGGGCCCATGAGACAGGGGGGCGCGCCCTACAGGGGGGGCGCGCCCTCCTCTCGTGGCACAGTGCTTGCCCTTCTTGCAGTGTTTTCAGTACCTATAATCCTCAAATATTCCAGAAAATCATACTAGATTTGCAGGGCATTTGGAGCACTTTTATTTTCAGACTATTTTTTAATGCACGGATAATTCAGAAAACAGACGGATAATACTAATTTTGCTTTATTTATTCTAAATAAAAGAAAGTAAAAGAGGGTACGAGAAGGTTGTGCCTTCTAGTTTCATCCATCTCATGATCATCAAAATGAACCCACTAACAAGGTTGATCAAGTCTTGTTAACAAACTCATTCCGAATAACACGGAACCTAAGAAATTTCAATAACACTAAGTTACCTCAACGGGATATGATAATCCCCAACTATTAGCATATCATACTTTTTCTTGACTGTAGGGAGAGGAAATTCAAAACCTCCAAAATTTATATTGGAACTTTTTCAATTGAATTTTTGCTATGATCTTGAGATTGTTTCCTCAGAAAGTGTACCATATGCTCATTACCATTAACATGAAAAGTGACATTGCCTTTGTTGCAATCAATAACAGCCCTGCAGTATTAAGAAAAGGTCTACCAAGGATAATAGACATACTATCGCCCTCAAGAATATCAAGAATAACAAAAGTCCGATTAAAATAGTGACATTTGCAACCTAACAGTAACATCCTCACAAATACCGACAGGTATAGCAGTTGATTTATCAGCCATTTGCAAAGATATTTCAAGAGGTGTCAACTTATTCAATTCAAGTCTACGATATAAAGAGAGAGAGGCATAACACTAACACCGCTCCAAGATCACATAAAGCGGTTCTAACATAGTTTCTTTTAATGGAGCATGGTATAGTTGGCACACCGGATCTCCAAGTTTCTTTGGTATTCCACCCTTAAAAGTGTAATTAGCAAGCATGGTGGAAATTTCAGCTTCGATTATCTTTCTTTATTTGTGATGATATCCTTCATATACTTAGCATAAGGATTTACTTTAAGCATATCGATTAAGCGCATAATGAAGAAAATAGGTCTAATCATTTCAAAGCAAAGCGCTCAAAATCCTCATCATCTTTTGACTTGGATGGTTTAGGAGGAAAGGGCATGGGTTTACGAACCCACGGTTCTCTTTCTTTACCGTGCTTCCTAGCAAAAAAATCTCTCTTATCATAACGTTGATTCTTTGATTGTGGGTTATCAAGATCAACAATGAGGTTCAATCTCTACATCATTGTCTTTGCTAGGTTGAGCATCAACATGAACATTATCATTAACATTATCACTAGGTTCATGTTCATCTCCTGATTGAGTTTCGACATCGTAAATAGAAATATCATTGGGATTCTCGTGTGTGTCTACAAGAGGTTCACTAGAAGCATGCAAAGTTCTATCGTTTTCTTCTTCTTCTTTTTAGAAGAACTAGGTGCCTCTAAGTTATTTCTCCGAGAATCTTGCTCGATTCTCTTAGGGTGGCCTTGAGGATACAAAGGTTCTGAGTCATTCTACCAGTTCTAGTAGCCACTCTAACATCAAAGTCATTTTTATTATTTAATTCATCAAGCAAATCATTTTGAGCTTGAAGTACTTGCTCTGCTTGGGTAGCAACCATAGAAGCATATTTGCTAACGCGGTGAAGTTCATCTTTAACTCTAGGCAGATTATCACCTACGCGTCCTATCTCGAAAGCATTATTCTTTAACTTTCTACCAACATAAGCATTAAAACTTTCTTGCCTAGCCATAAAGTCGTCAAATTCATCTAAGCATGGACTATGAAATTTAGTAGAGGGTATTTCAACTTTATCATATCTATAGAGAGAATTTATCTTTACTACCTATGTCGGGTTATCAAGACAATGTGGTTCTTCAGGCGGTATATTAAGACCATGTATTTCTTCAATAGGAGGTAAATTCTTAACATCTTGACTTTAATATATTTTTTCTTTCATTGATTTCTTTGCCTCTTGCATATCTTCAGATCGAGAAATAAAACACCTCTCTTCTTGGAGTGGGTTTAAGAATAGGCTCAGGAATTGGCTCAATTGGTTCAGGAATTACTTCAGGAACTGGCTCGGGAAGAGTCCAATTACTTTCATTAGTCAACATATTATTCAATAATATTTCAGCTTCTTCGACTGTTCTTTCCCTGAAATCACAACCAGCACAACTATCCAAGTAGTCCTTGGAAGCATCGGTTAGTCCATTATAAAAGATATCAAGTATTTCATTTTTCTTAAGAGGATGATCAGGCAAAGCATTAAGTAACCGGAGAAGCCTCCCCCAAGCTTGTCGGTTAGTCCATTATAAAAGATATCAAGTATTTGCACAAAATTATATATTTCCCGCAAGGCAGCTTGTTTCTTATGAGCAGGGAAATATTTAGCAGAGAAGTAATAAATCATATCCTGGGGACTACGCACACAACCAGGATCAAGAGAATTATACCAAGTCTTAGCATCACCCTTTAATGAGAACGGAAATATCTTAAGGATATATAAATAGCGAGACTTCTCATCATGAGTAAATAGGGTGGCTATATCATTCAACTTGGTAAGATGTGGCACAACAGTTTCAGATTCAAGGCCATAAAAAGGATCAGATTCAACTAAAGTAATAATATCAGGATCAACAGAGAATTCATAATCCTTATCAAGAACACGTATAGGTGAAGTAGCAAACGCAGGATCGGGATTCATTCTAGCATTAAGAGACAGCTGCTTCAATTTAGCTAATAATTTCTTAAGATCAATTCTATCATTGCAAGCAAGGATTTCCATAGCAGCTTTTTTCATTCATAACATAACCCTTAGGAACAACAGTAAAACATAATCATTGGGGAACCTTCATCATCACTATCATGAGTAATAGGATCTTCGCAATTTCATTCCCCCTAACTCTAGCAAGTTGTTCATCAAGAAATTCACCTAATGGCAAAGTAGTATCACGCACAGAAGTAGTTTCATCATGCATAGCAGAAGTGGCATCATCAACAACATGCGACATATCAGAATTCAAAGCAGTAGCAGGTTTAGGTGTCGCAAGCCTACTAATAACGGAAGGGGAATCTAGTGCAGAGCTAGATGGCAGTTCCTTACCTCCCCTCGTAGTTGAGGGTAAAATCATGGTCTTAGCGTCTTTCAAGTTCTTCATAGTGATCAACAGATATAAATCCCAAGTGACTCAGAGAATAGAGCTATGCTCCCCGGCAACGGCGCCAGAAATTAGTTTTGATAACCCACAAGTATAGGGGATCGCAATGACTTTCGAGGGTAGAGTATTCAACCCAAATTTATTGATTTGACACAAGGGGAGCCAAAGAATATTCTTGAGTATTAGCAGTTGAGTTGTCAATTCAACCACACCTGGATAACTTAGTATCTGTAGCAAAGTGTTTAGTAGCAAAAGTGGTATGATAATAATGGTAACGGTAACAAAGGTAAAGATAAATGTTTTGGGTTTTTGTAGTAGTTGTGACAAGAGTAACGGAAAAGTAAATAAGCGAAGAACAATATGTGAAAAGCTCGTAGGCAATGGATCGTTGATGGATAATTGTGCTTGGCCGATTCCTCATGCAATAGCTATAACATAGGGTGATATAGAACTAGCTCCAATTCATCAATGTAATGTAGGCATGTATTCGTAAATAGTCATACATGCTTATGGAAAAGAACTTGTATGGCGTCTTTTGTCCTACCCTCCCATTGAAGCGGGGTCCTAAGCGGTAACTAAGGGATATTAAGGCCTCCTTTTAATAGAGAACCGGACCAAAGAATTAACACATAGTGAATACATGAACTCCTCAAACTACGGTCATCACCGAGAACATCATGAAACTCCGTGTCGTAAAACGCGATGAAACTTTCTCTCTGATTTTTTTCTCCCCGAGACGGAATATATGGAGTTGGAATTGAGGTCGGAGGAGGTCCAAGGGGCCCACAAGATAGGAGGCCGCGCCCTAGGGGGCGGGCGCCCACCCTGTCTCGTGGACAGTGTCAGGCCCCGGCATTAATTCTTTCGCCAAAAATTCTTATAAATTCCAAAAAGTGCCTCCGTGGATTTCCGGTGACATTCCGAGAACTTTTCTTTTTACACATAAAACAACATCATGGCAGTTCTCTTTGAAAACAGCGTCGATCCGGGTTAGTTTCATTCAAATCATGCAAGTTAGAGTCCAAAACAAAGGCAAAAGTGTTTGGAAAAGTAGATACGTTGGAGATGTATCAGTTGCTTATAATGTTTTGAACAGAAAATACTTTGATAATTTTAGTTTCATAAATTTTATTTATGTCATCAAATTTATTTTGTTTTGTTTCTACTTATATATTTTATTAAAGTTTATATTATTTTGTTTCAAATTATTTATTTATTTTATTTTATGATAATACATGTACAAAACGGACAATCTGTTTGAAGTATCGTGGTTTCATACGGAAACTAAATGCGTAATAAAGGGATTTCATTTTTTTGTACTTATTTGAACTCCATAGTTTTTCTGTGTTCAAAATGCACCATTAAAAGCCACATCACCAATTTTCAACCCTTTCTTACTTCATTTGTTATTTTTCATGCATCTACTGATTATTTTGAGCTATAAGACCATGAAATTGAAAAGCATTTGAAATGAACTCTGAAAAGGTTGAAAGTTGGCATGGTATAATCATTTCACCGACATAGCATGTGCAAGAAAGTAGAGAGGGTTAAGGCAAATACTGGATGCACTTCGCGTACAAAACGGACAATCTCTTTCAAGTATCGTGGTTTCATACTTTAAACTCGCATTACAAAGGGATTTCATTTTTTGAACTTATTTGAACTCCATAGCTTTTCTGTGTTCAAAATGCACCATTGAAAGCCACATCACCAATTTTCAACCCTTTCTGACTTCATTTGTTATTTTTCATGCATTTACTGATTATTTTGAGCTATAAGACCATGAAATTGAAAAGCATTTGAAATGAAATCTGAAAAGGTTGAAAGTTGGCCTGGTATCATCATTTCACCCACATAGCATGTGCAAGAAAGTAGAGAGGGTTACGGCAAAAAATGGATGCACTTCGTGTACAAAACGGATAATCTCTTTCGAAGTATCAGTGTTTCATACTAAACTAAATGCATTACAAAGGGATTTCATTTTTTTTGAACTTATCTGAACTCCATAGTTTTTCTGTGTTCAAAATGCACCATCGAAAGCCACATCATCAATTTTCAACCCTTTCTGACTTCATTTGTTATTTTTCATGCATTTACTGATTATTTTGAGCTATAAGACCATGAAATTGCAAAGCATTTGAAATGAACTCTGAAAAGGTTGAAAGTTGGCATGGTATCGTCAGTTCACCCACATAGCATGTGCAAGATAGTAGAGAGGGTTACGGCAAAAACTGGATGCACTTCGTGTACAAAACGGACAATCTCCTTCGAAGAATCATGGTTTCATACGGAAACACATCTGTTACAAAGGGTTTTCATTTTTTGAACTTATTTGAACTCCATAGTTTTTCTGTGTTCAAGATGCACCATTCTAATCCACGTCATCAATTTTCAACCCTTTCTGACTTCATTTGTTATTTTTCATGCATTTACTAATTATTTTCAGCTATAACACAATGAAATTGAAAAGCTTTTGAAATGAACTCTAAAAAGGTTGAAAGTTGGCATGGTATCATCATGTCACCCACATAGCATGTGCAAGAAAGTAGACAGGGTTACAGCAAAAACTGGATGCACTTCGTGTACAAAACGGACAATCTCTTTTCAAGTATCGGGGTTTTATCTGAAACTAAATGCATATACAAAGAGATTTCATTTATTGAACTTATTTGAACTCCATAGTTTTTCTGTGTTCAAAATGCACCATTCAAAGCCACATCACCTATTTTTAACCCTTTCTGATTTCATTTGTTATTTTTCATGCATTTACTAATTATTTTGTGCTATAAGACCATGAAACAGAAAAGCATTTGAAATAAACTCTTAAAAGGTTGAAACTTGGCATGGTATCATCATTTCACCCACATAGCATGTGCACGAAAGTAGAGAGGGTTACGGCAAAAACTGGATGCACTTCGTGTACAAAAAAGACAATCTCCTTCGAGTATCGTGGTTTCATACTTAAACTCGTCATTACAAAAGGGATTTCATTTTTTGAACTTATTTGAACTCCATAGTTTTTCCGTGTTCAAAATGCACCATTCAAAGCCACATCATCAATTTTCAATCCTTTTTGACTTCATTTGTTATTTTTCATGCATTTCTTGATTATTTTCATTTATAACACGATGAAATTGATAAGCATTAGAAATGAACTCCGAAAAGGTTGAAAGTTGGCCTGGTATCATCATTTCACCCACATAGCATGTGCAAGAAAGTAGAGAGGGTTACGGCAAAAAATGGATGCACTTCGTGTACAAAACGGACAATCTCTTTCGAAGTATCAGTGTTTCATACGGAAACTCGTCTGTTACAAAGGGATTTCATTTTTTTTGAACTTATCTGAACTCCATAGTTTTTCTGTGTTCAAAATGCACCATTGAAAGCCACATCATACATTTTCAACCCTTTCTGACTTCATTTGTTATTTTTCATGCATTTACTGATTATTTTGAGCTATAAGACCATGAAATTGAAAAGCATTTGAAATGAACTCTGAAAAGGTTGAAAGTTGGCATGGTATCATCATTTCACCCACATAGCATGTGCAAGATAGTAGAGAGGGTTTCGGCAAAAACTGGATGCACTTCGTACAAAAGCGGACAATCTCCTTCAAGTATCGTGGTTTCATACAAAACACATCTCATAAAGGGTTTTCATTTTTTTGAACTTATTTGAACTCCATAGTTTTTCTGTGTTCAAAATGCACCATTCAAAGCCACATCATCAATTTTCAACCCTTTCTGACTTCATTTGTTATTTTTCTTGCATTTACTGATTATTTTGAGCTATAAGACCATGAAATTGAAAAGCATTTGAAATGAACTCTGAAAAGGTTGAAAGTTGGCATGGTATCATCATTTCACCCACATAGCATGTGCAAGAATGTAGAGAGGCTTACGGCAAAAATTGGATGCACTTCCTGTACAAAACGGACAATCTCTTTCGAAGTATCAGGGTTTCAAACGGAAACTCGTCTGTTACAAAGGGATTTCATTTTTTTGAACTTATTTGAACTCCATAGTTTTTATGTGTTCAAATGCACCATTCAAAGCCACATCATCAATTTTCAACCCTCTCATGAATAGATAAGTGACCAAATTAATAGAAGTTCATCATCACATTAAAACCAAAGTACATACATAGTTCTTATTGAACAACATATAGCTCTCCAGAGCATCTAATTAAACCATACATTGAAATTATGTAAAACATTTCAATGCAACAACAAATGCGATCATAATCGCAACCAAGGTAAATAACTGATCCAATCGCATAATGATACCAAGCCTCGGTATGAATGGCATACTTTCTAATCTTTTTAATCTTCAACCGCATTGCATCCATCTTGATCTTGTGATCATCGCATTTACATCCCAACATGCAACTCCAATATCATCTTCTCCTCAATTTTTCTTATTTTTTCCTTCAATTAATTGTTTTCTTCTTCAACTAAATTTAACCTCTCGACAGTAGGGTCGGTTGGAATTTCCGGTTCAACAACCTCCTAGATGAATAAAATCTATGTCACGTTGGTCGGTATAATTGTCATAAACAATAAATGAACCAAATAGTTATCAAAAGATAATATAGACCACATCTGGATCATAGACATGATGAGGGCCGACGGGGGCGGATACCGAAACCATCGCACTATATAATAACAAGGAATAATAAAAGTAAGAAGATTAGACAAGTATCTATCTGAAGTAAGAATTTATTTATTTCAGAAAGAAGATAAGAACAAGAGGCTCGCCATTTGCACGGTGGTCTTGTGACGAGATCGGCCAAGGGTGATCGGACAACAGTGAAGACGGGACGGACGGGACGGACCGCTAAACCTAGACAAATCTCAGGGGAAATGGAGCTTGGAGGTCGAGTTTCGAGAGGAGAAAGATTAACTAGTGTGGCTCGGACATTTCATCGAACACCTCATGCGCATAGGAGGTGAGCTAGAGCACCCAAATGGCCTCCCTCGCCCGGCCCGGGAAAAAGCGAGCAGCGTGGAGTGCTCTGCTGTGGCGATGGGGTATATATAGGCAACTCATTTGTCCCGGTTCATGGTAGAAACCGACTAAAACCGAGAATCTGTCCCGTTCAAGCCACGAACCGACCAATGGTTGTGGGCCAGGAGCGAGGACCATTGGTCCCGGTTCGTGCCTAGAACCGGGACAAATGGATCCAGACGAACCGGGACCAATGCCCACGAGGCCTCGGCCGGCCCCCTGGGCTCATGAACCGGAACTAATGCCCCCCATGGGTCCCAGTTCATGAAGAACCGAGACTAATGGGCTGGCAGGTCCGAACCAAAGCCCTGTTTTCTACTAGTGAATAGTGATAAAAACCTAAGTACATTATACATGTTAAGCAAAACAATGTTAGAGAAATAGGTTATATGCATTCACAAATGTAACGCTTATAAATGACTAACCTTTAAATCTAGTTTAATGAAAAAATCTCCGCTTTTTGGATGAACCTGGAAAGGACCAGATTGTACTTTCACATGGGTGGCCAAATATCCATTGTCCTCATGGTTACCTGTAAACATAAAGTTTCGATTTAAGAAGCATTGAAAATCATCTACGTTTAACTAGCAAACAATTAAGAAGTAACTGAATGCAAGGTTAGCTACATGCAAAGTTGGTATGTGAAGAAACTGCCTCTGATGTGATCAACACTGGCTCAGCTAGTAAACTTATACAGTTGGGATATTCTAGTGAGTGAGGCTTATCTAAATGGCTTAAAATAAATAAATAATATTTGATCAACTGAAACAACAAGGTAGACATACTAACATAGGCATTGGATTGACTACATATTGTTTCCAAATAAAGAACTCAGTTCATGAAGCTTCAGATTAAAGTATTACAACATTTTCAACCTAGCCTGATCCTAAATTGAGGTTATACAAAGAAAAATCAAGCCTACAAACCTGAAGGTTCCCCAGTGGATGATCCAGCTCAAGGTTGCCTGCAAAATCTGAAATAGAATGATAAGTTTGCAAATTGAATGGTTCAAATACACAACAGGAAGCCCTCTCATGCCAAAAATAGCTTCGAGAACAACTGACTCTCGTTCAGATCTCCAATTCATTCTAACACTGCAACAAATATTAAAGCAATGCTACGAAATTGTACACATGAGAGTAATGAAGATAAATTATCGCTAGTCACCTGAAATCTTTCTCGGGCTCCCACTCTTCTTATGGTTCCTCTGTACCTAGAGACATGCTATTTAGAAATTTGAACATATGTTTCAAGAATCTACACGACTGGATAGAATATTGTAATGATGAAACTTCTTGACATCACACATATAACACGCGATTATAGAATATTATAGCCATGTCAAGCAAGCAATATGTATGCTACTTACTACTATCCACGGGAAGCATGAAAGGCAAGGTTCGATGGTTTCGGCACCACCGGCGACGACGTGGCCCGTCGGCGGGAGCTCTCCGCTTTCCTTGGCCAGACATCCAAAGTAATAATGGAGGAGGAAGAAACAGAACACCAGGTTGTTAATCGAAGAAAAATATAAGAATCTTGTGAGGAATTCATCAAGGAGTAATCAAGGTGGAACAATGCTAACCCATGGAGGCAGCGGCGGCAGCAATAGGCGACCTGGATGGAACACGGTTGACCTACATCGTGAGCAACGGCGGCGAGAATAGGCAACCTGGAGGAAGGTGCCTTGAGGGAAGCTTCTACCCTGTGAACTACCGACAAATGGGATAGGAAGTAATGGAGGAGGCATTGCTGGGAGTAGAGGAAGAGGAACTGCCACTAGTAGTGCAGAACCGGGCTTTAGCGCCGGTTCAGTAAGAACTTAGTGCCTCGTTTCTACAACCGGCACTAAGAGTGGAGACTAAAGCCCCCCCCCCCCTTTACTACCGGATCGGCATGAACCGGCACTAAAGAGTGGAGACCATTTGTACCGATTGGTGGGGGGGTTTTGGTATTTTTTTTCATTAATTTTGTGTTTCCAATTTAATTCTTTTTTGTTTGCTGGTATTTTACGATACTACAAATTGTACACGTTATGCATATATATAAATAGATTTTCTCGTATGTAGAACCGCATATATATATAAATATATATCATTGAATGTATCACAACCAACACCATTAATGATTCACACATACACATGTATATACATATACAATTTCTCCTACATGTTGCCTTGGTGCCTTCGGAGCACGATGACAAGTCGTTCATGGGGGCGGTAGCGGGTAATAGTATTCTCCTTTGGGATCTATGACCTGGTCGAGCAAAAATCCCGCTATTTCCTCTTGAAGTGCTAGTATACGCTCCATTGGTAGGAGCTGCTCCGCACCTCTGAAGCGCTAAGAAGGAGATCAATATGCATGTGTATTAGTTGTGTGACTAGATATCGATAATGGTGTGAATAGTGTTCTACGACAAACGTACTCTGTCATCTTTGAGATCTGCTCCTTTCGGACGCCATCATGCGAATGTTCTCGCAAACATAGAATGCACACAGATCATTCCCGAAGCACGCTTGAGGGCCTTTACGAGAATGGAATTGAATCAGATAATGATTAATCAAGCATGATAATTAATTAATGGTATTGAAACAAGAATTAAAGAGATGGTAGCTAGCTAGCTAGCTAGCTAGTACTACTTAATTAATTACCTTTGGTCGACACCAAAATAGCTTTTCTGCCCATTTGCCTGGAGTCACCTTGATGAACTTTGCCCAAGCCCTGCCCGCTGGCAAAGAAAATTAATAAAGGGGTTATTAAATAGTTCATATCAGGAAATGACGAACTAAATAGGCCGAGATATAGTTAATAATGATTGAAATTACCTGTTGACTATCCCCTTCAAGATGGTGTAGCCCTTTTCTTTTTTCAGTAGTGAGTCCAGTACTTCAACTGTTCCTTTGTCAACTTTAATGTCTAACAAGATCCAGTGGAAACTGCATGCGCACACGTTTGCATGTCTTAATTAAGCGGGCATATGCATAACACTAATCAACTACCGTAAACCCTATACACTTAATTATTAACATCTAGCTAGCTAGTAAGCAAAAATAGAATTTATAGTACAAAGGCGATTGTGACTCACGAGGAAGTTGTAAGGAAGTAGTATATCTTCACCCTTTGGAATTGAGGCGCTTGAAGAACTCGACATGCTATCCTCTAAACTATCTCGACAAGTTGAAAGATTCCATGTGTACTCATTAATGGTATTTGGGTCAATGAACCCAATGCCATAGCGTCCAGATTTTTTCGTTTCATACATCTTCATCCTGCATATAATACCAGAGAAAAGAATATATAGTGAGGATAATTACATGTAATGATTGATCAAAATGATCACTGCTAGCTTGAGACTTAAATTACATAAAGAAATCACTTACAGACAATAGCAACTGACGATAGATTTGTCGAGTGCTTCTTGATTGTATAACTGAAATAGTTCTGAATACTCAACGGACAGAGCTTTCTCATGGAAGTAATGCTCCTCCTTGACATTCACCATGAGGGACTCTTGATTGGAAATCTTAGTAATGTTCATGTACCATTGATGCAATTCATACATTCTCGTTGGGAGGTTCTTGACGTTGTTTGGCTTGACCAAAGGTTGGCCCCAGACATATTTCCGTTTTATATCCTCCTCTCTAAGCGGAGACATGGGCTCGATTTCGAGGAGTTGTCCAACAGAGATCTTGAGCATTTCAGCCTGCATTATATGCTCCTCCGTTATTACCACATCGCCCAGCTGGGGAATGTTAACGGTTTGCCCACAATAATATTGGGCGTACAGATTCTCTCATGTGTTGTTGGCACAACAAAGCGGGGATCGATTATGCCGCTGTTCTCCCAGTGAGAGCGGTTTTCCCGCATTTTTTGCCCACTGCTTGTTGGCTCGAGCTCGAGCTCGCTTCCTTCTGTAGTCGTGCTCGATGTGACCTCCTGATTTGGCGCTCATAGTCTGAGTCAACAGGCTTGGGAGCTGGTGCTCTAGCCATACAAATGAAGTGGTCAATCTTTTCCTCAGGCACTTTCTCCCTTGGCGGCGGTGCCGGTTTCGGTGCAAAATGGGCGTCCACTTGGGCCTGCACTATGGCTGTGTTTGCTCCTCGGTCATGTCGTAAGGCCTCACGAGGAAGAGGAGCAAGGCTTGGACCATATTTATATCGCTTGTCTCCGCATGTACTTCTGAACTGCCTCGATTTCGTACCGCCACGCAGCATAGCTCAGCGTGTCTCTTCTGCGATTCTTTGAGGCGGTGGAGACGGGCAGTGGCGTGGCTGAGTTGGAGCAGGAGGAGTGGCACTGACAGCTGTGCGGAGTTGAAGCAGGAGGTGTGGCCTGACACAGTGTCGGACTTGAAACTGGAGGAGTGGCCTGACGCTATGCCGGACATGAAGCAGGAGTCTGCTCACGCGTTCGGGGACTTGGAGGAGGTGGCGGACTTCGAGGAGGAGTCGGCTCACGCGTTCGTGGACTTGGAGGAGTGGGAGTCTGCTGACTGGGTGGCGGACTTTGAGGAGCAGTCGGCCCGGGCAGCAGTGTCGGTGGACTTCGAAATATGATGCAATCCTTTCTCCATAGGATGATCTGATGTATGGCCTCTCCCGGTGTCGCCGTCTTCACCTCCGGGAATGTCAAGCTGTAGCCAGAATATGGGTCCACCACTTCATCAACCAAGACACGAGCATAGCCCTCCCGGAATCGGGGGTGCAATGGAAGGTTGCTTGTGGCTAATTGTAAAAAGCAACGCCATCCGCCACCTTCATGGATATGTTCTTCATTTTGGAGTGTATCTCACGATTAGTGTTCTCTATGATGTCATCCACGAGGTATGTATCCGGTAGTGTCGCCTGGGCGTAGACCAACGCTGCTTCTCGGCATGGATGGGACGGTGCTATCCAATGCTGGACGAACATCCGCTTGCTGCTGCCGCTGCTGAGACCCCCTTTCCTGGCTAAGTGAGTCGATCTACTGCTGCTGCTGCTGGAATTTGAGTGCCAAGTCTGCATGCCTTGCTTCTAGGCCTTGAAAGCATTCTGCGTCCTGCTTCCTCTTCTCCTTCTCCAGCTTCCTCTTCTTCTCCTCCTCCATCTTCTTTCTTGCATGGGACCTGTAGTCGTCATTCCATTCCAAAAAGCCCTCATACTAGGGAATAACGCCCTTGCCTCGTGTTCTTCTCGGGTGTTCAGGATTTCCCAGGGCGCGCGTAAGCTCACCATTCTCTCTGTTGGGCATGAACACCCCCATTCGAGCTTCTTCTATTGCGTCAAGTATCTTTTCTTCGGCTCCTTTTAGACTTGCGTTCTGCGAAACCAGGCCTGTCTTCGAGTCCAACGCCCCCCATGCGCATAGAACCAAGTTTTGCACCTGGGGGACCAGCTCCTAGTAACCGGAGTGACCCCTGCATCGTCCATCTCTTGCTCAGACTTATCCCACTTAGGCATTCCCACTGCGTAGCCACCTGGAACCAGCCTATGGAACTGCGTCTTTTTTGCGGCATTGGCCTTGTTTTTTATCGACCGTTTCTTAGATAACTCCGATTCCTTGAATTTCACGAAATCAGCCCAGTGTTCTCTTTGCTTCTCCTGTGTTCCCGTGAATTCTGGAGTCTTCCTTTCTGCAGCGAGGTAGTTGGCCCTTACAGTTTTCTTATGGGTGTTGAATGCAATTGCCATCTTCTTAAGAGCAGCGCCCTTGACTTTCTCCACATCCGCTTGGTGAAATAATCTGGTAGGGTGAAATGTTCCATCGAGAGATTCCCAAAGGGATTTTTTTTCTCTGTCAATCGACCCAAGTAACACCTGGACGTTTAGTTTTGGCTCTTTCCATTCTTGAATGGAGATCTGGAGTTGGTCCTTCACAAGAACTCCGTGGCAGAGTCCACTTGTTCGCAATGTTCTTAGGCGTGAGGGTTCGCCACTAGGTTTGGTGGACTCGATGTTGTACTTTACACCTCCTTCAACTTTCTGCCTGGCCTCGCTTTGTCCTCACCGTCTTCAGAGAATCAGATTTGCTCGATCCGGAGGGCTGAAAGAAGAAAGATCGATTCGTTAATATATCTTCAAATAAAAAAAACATGTGATGATCACCATGATGCCTGCTTATATAAATATACCTGCATGAGTAGTCTTTGTTATTTGAAGATCGGCATTATGCATGTCATCATAAACATTATGCGTGTCATCATAATCATAATCATAGTTCATGACTTCATCATTTCGGTCGTCGAGATCGAATATCTTTTCATCACCCTCTCCGGTATTGTTCAGGTATTGGGAGCCGTCATCTGCTTCATTCAGATCATCTAGCCTGTGAGGGCTGCGTATGATGTCGAACAATTTCTCTTCTCTCTCTTTGCCGGTATTGTCCGCCATAGCTTTTACTTAACTAATACAGAAGAAATATAAAACAATTTAGTATTCAAATTACAATGCATGGATGCAATCAATAAGGAAAAACTGAATCATATATATAGTACAAAATATATGCATCGTCTCGATTAATATATAATCTCGAATACATCACCGTCTCGAATAATATATATAATCTCGAATACATCGTCTTGAATATTATATATCGAATACATGACTGGCTAGGTACCTAATAAAGATCGAGTACTACAGAAGAATCTAGGCCACTCGCGGTTCTCGGAAGCGGCCTTGGTTGGTCACCCAAAGAGAAGTAACCATCACAGAATCATATCTCCGGTCATCTGCCCAAAGAACTTGCCAAGTATTGGAGAACCTGACGTCCATAGCAGCCATGTAGCGATGGACATGCTAAATCCTCCTCCTCGACAAGGCGGCCGCACCACCTCGGCGGCGCCGGCTCCTCTCCAGCAGAATGTGGCCCACATGAACGCCACCAAAGGAGATCGGGGTCGACAGAACCGAGGCCGGGTTCCTCACCAGCAACACGCCCCTCCTGTAGCACCTCCAGTGCCAGCCAGCGGAGCCAGTCCGGACATGGGTCCTCTGAAGGACGCCCGTCGCTTGAGCAGGTCGACGGCGAGGCTGCGGGCCGGTCATCTCGTCAAGCACAAATAGTATATGCCCGCAAAAAGTAACATTTTTTAAATGATTGGATTGTGATAACTAAAATTCGATATATATATATATATATATATATATATATATATATATATATATATATATATATATATATATATATATATATATATATATATATATGCAAATTCTAACAATTTGACATTAATCTAATTCATCTAACTAAAACTAAATCTAAAATTTCTAACATTTCTGATTATATAACTAACATTTCTATAACATTTCTAATATTTATATAACTAAAAACAGAAAAATTGCTAACATTTCTATAAATATTTATATAACTAAAAACAGAAAAAATTTATAACATTTCTATATAACTAACATTTCTATATAACTAACATTTCTAACATTTCTATATACCTTTAGTACCGGTTGGAGCCAAAATCAGTAAATGCATGCAAGAATTTGTTTGGACATAAAATTTCTTGGCGTTTCAAATGCCAAAACATATAACTACCCTAACTATTACAAAGATTCCCTCCTGGGTGTGAAACACAGAAGAAAGTGATGATAGTGAAGCCGATCACATCCCAGATCTTTGGGTGTGAAACTTTTTCTTCGCGTGTATCCCTTTGCGCCGTAGCCATGGAAAATCTTCATCATTTAACTGGATGCTCGGGTCAATATTAACTGTGAATGGAGCAATTTCATCAAACTTTTCATAATCTTCTGACATGTCTGTCTTGTCATCCACTCCCACGATGTTTCTTTTCCCTGAAAGAACTATGTGGCGCTTTGGCTCGTCGTCCGATCGATTAAGCTTCCTTATCTTTTCTTTTTCTCGGCTGGTAGACATGTCTTTCACATAAAAAACCTGCGCCACATCATTGGCTAGGGACGAATGGTTCGTCTGCATCACATAGAATTGTTGAGATCCTTGTTGTCATTCCGTCTTGCGGATCTTCCGTTACCCGCCTCGTGTCATATTGACCCATTTGCCTTTGAAACTAAGGGACCTTCAAACCACCTCCATAGTTAAGTTCCCATATGTCCTCTATGTAACCATAATATGTTTCCTTTCCCATGTTGGTTGTTGCATCCAGCGGACACCTGCTTTGTTTGGTTGGTGCTCTTCTTATCTTGGGCGATCGTGTAAAATGTATTCCCATTTATCCTGGTGCCCTTTGAAAGTCATTATATTCGAAGATGGTAAGCGGGACAACGATTACAGGTCATCTTGAATATCGCCATCATGCATACGCGTTTACGCAACCAACGGCGGAAGTCCTCGTTTGTTCACGTGTAATCCAATCGTCGAGACTTCTCCGGTGTTTGAAGTATAGAAAATTCTTGTGTTCCTCCATATCTGAGCCACCAAGGCTGAATTCAGAGAAGCGTATCAGTGCTTCGGTGAGAGAATTCCGTCCATACATATTATTTGATCCCCTCCTAGCGTGCCTTTTCCATCCAGTTTGCCCTTATGCATGATTGAGGAACACCAATCGGCTTAAGGTCGAGAATAAAGAATCAATACAAAACTCAATGACCTCCTCATTTTCATGGCCCTTGAGATGCTTCCTTACGGCTAGCACGGTTATGAACATATTTCTTCAAGACTCCCATGAACCTCTCAAGGGAACATATTGTGTAGAAATACAGGACCCAAAACGTTAATCTCTTCGCAAAGGTGAACTAGGGCGTGCGTCATGATGTTCAAGAAGGATGGTGGGAACACCAACTTCGAAAGCCCGACAAGGCATTGCACCAAATCCTTATGTAACCTTGGTATGATTTACGGATCGATTACCTTCGAGAGATTGCATTGAGGAATGCACATAGCTTCACAATGGCTAATCGAACGCTTTTCGATGAAAGCCCCTCAATGCAACCTGAGGCGATTGCGTCATAATCACGTGGCAGTCATGAGACTTTAAGTTCTGGAACTTTTTCTCTACCATATTTATTATTCCCTTTATATTCGACGAGAAGCCAGATGCTACCTTCATGCTGAGTAGGCATTCAAAGAAGATTTCCTTCTCTTCTTTGATAAGAGCGTAGCTGGCACGACCTTTGATATGCCGTCTTTTCCGTGCATACGTTGCTGATCCTCCCATGCCTCTCGTGTATCTTTTGTCTTCCCATACGCCCAAAAAAGCCAAGCAGGGTCACATAAAGATTCTTAAATCACGTGCACCACGTCGATTCTGAGAGCAGACCTCTGGGTCTTTCCAATCTGGAAGGTCCCAAAATATAGATTTCTTCTTCCACATGGAGTGCGCGTCCGGTCGGCGTCCTTCGGAACAGGTTGTCCGCCAGATATTTCCAAAGATTACCTTCAAATCCTTGACCATATCATGTACATCGGCACCCGATGCGGTGGCGAGGCTTACGTCCGGTGATCCGCCTCACCTTTGAAATGCTTGCCTTTCTTTCTTCTGGGATGATTTACTTTCCGGAAGAAATCGACGATGTCCCAGGTACACAATCTTCCTACAACTATCCAAATATATACTGTCGGTACATCCAAACACTAGTAGAAAAGGGGACTTTCGTCCAGGCCAGTTTAGACCATTAGTCCCGGTTCAATCCAGAACCGGGACCAATGGAGCTATTTGCCCGGTTCAATGAGCCGGGGGCGGCGAACCCACGTGGGCCATTGGTCCCGATTCGTCGGGACCTATTGGTCCCGGTTGGTGGGACGAACCGGGACCAATGGTCACAGCTCTGGCCCACCACTATTGGTCCGGTTGGTGGCATGAACCCGGGACCAAAACTGCCCTTTAGTCCGGTTCATGCCACCAACGGGTCTAATGGTGCTGCCTATATATAGCCCCTCAGCGCAAGCGCGAGCACCTTTGCTTTCTGTTTTTCTGGCCGAGGGGAGAGGGCTTGGTGGTGCTCTAGCTCACCTCCTATGCACACAAGGTGTTCGATGGAATGCCCGAGCCACAATGCTTAAGGTTTCTCCTCTCCAAGCTCGACCGCCAAGCTCCATTTTCCTCAAGATTGATCTAGGTTTAGCGGTCCGTCACGCCTGGCCCCGTCTTCACCATGGCTGCCGATCACCGCGCCCGATCTCATCGCCCGGCACCAAGTGGTGAGCCTCTTGTTCTTATCTTCTTTTTGAAAGGAAAAACATTCTTACTTGTATGTTTAGATAGATACTTGTATTATTTTCTTACTTTTATTATTGCATCTTATATAGTGCGATGGTTTTGGTATCCGCCCCGTCGGCCCTCGTCACATCTATGATTCGGATGTGGTATATATTATCTTTTCATAACTATTGGTTCATTTATTGTTTATGAAAATTATGCCGACCAACGTGACATAGATTTTTATTTATCTAGGAGGTTGTTGAACGGAAATTCCAACCGACCCTATTGTCGAGAGGTTAAATTTAGTTGAAGAAGAAAACAATTTCTTGAAGGAAAAAATAAAAAACTTGAGGAGGAGAAGATGATATTGGAGTTGCATGTTGCGGATGTAAATGTCGATGATCACAAGATCAAGATGGATGCAATGCGCTTGAAGATGAGAAAGATTAGAAAATATGCCATTCATGCGAGGCTTGGTATCATTATGCCGTTGGATCAGTTGTTACCTTGGTTGCGATTATGATCGCATTTGTTTTCTCATTGAAATGTTTTACATAGTTTCAATGTATGGTTTAATTAATTTAGATGCTCTGCAGAGCTTTATGTTGTTAGATGAGAACTATGTATGTACTTTGGTTTTTATGTGATGATGAACTTCTATTAATTTGGTCACTTATAATTATCTATTCATGATGTTACGTAATGATTTTTGACACATTTAATTATATATAATGCCGCAGATGAATGAAGCAATGGATGTACGGTGGCGGACACACCTCAAGAGTACATTAAGGGGGTGCATGATTTTCTCGAGGTGGCTGAGGCAAACAAGCAGAATGGTTTTATGTGTTGTCCATGCCCTATATGTGGGAATCTGAAGTCTTACTCTGACGGAAAATCCTTCACACCCACCTGCTTTACAAGGGTTTCATGCCACACTATAATGTTTGGACGAGGCACGAGAGAAATAGGGGTTATGATGGAAGGCGGCAATGAAGAAGAAATCGATGACAACTATGTGCCCCCACTGAATACGGTGATGCTACTGAACATCAAGATGCACTAGACGATGTGCACGATGGTGCTTTGCAATGGGCGAAGGCTGGCGAAGATCAAGAGGAACCGGGACGATGTGCCCGATGATGATGATCTCCATGGGTCATTGTCGATGCAAGGACACAATCACGAAAGTCAAAAGGAGAAGCTGAAGTTCGATCGCATGTTAGAGGATCACAAAAAGGGTTGTACCCCAATTGCGAAGATGGCAACACAAAGCTTCGGTACCCGTACTTGAATTGTTGCGATGGAAGGCGAGAGAATCTTGTGCACGACAAAGGATTTGAGAAGCTCTGAAAATAATGAAGAAGAAGCTTCCAAAGGATAACTAGTGCCCGACAGTACATACGCAGCAAAAGAAGGTCGTATGCCCTCTAGGATTGGAGGTGGAGAAGATACATGCATGCCCTAATGATCGCATCCTCTACGCGGTGCCTACAAGGATCTGAGCGCATACCCGGTATGCGGTGCATTTGCGATATAAGATCGAACGAGATGACCACAGTGATGTTGTGGCCGAGCCTCCGGAAGAGGGTTCTGCGAAGGTGATGTGGTATGCTCCTATAATACCACGGTTGAAAGCGTCTGTTCGAGAAGCGGAGAGCATGCCAAGTTGATCACGATGTACGGTGAGGACCGTAAGAAAGGCGGGAAGTTGAGAGCACCCGGTGACGGGTGTGATGGAGAAAAATTGAGAGAAAATCTTGGGATGAGTTTGCAAAGGACCCAAAGGAGCGTATGGTTTGCTTTAGCGCGGATGGCATTAATCCTTTCGGGGCAGAGCAGCAATCACGGCACTGGCCCGTGACTCTATGTATGTATAACCTTCCTCCTTGGATGTGCATGAAGCGGAAGTTCATTATGATGCAGTTCTCATCCAAGGACCCTAAACAACCCAAAGCGACATTGATGTGTACCTAAGGCCATTAGTTAAAGAACTTTTACAGCTATGGAATGGAAAGCGGTGTATGCGTCGTGGGATGAGCACAAAAAGGAGGAATTTGACCTAAAAGGCGTTGCTGTTACGTGACCATCAACGATTGGCCCGCTCTCGGTAACCTTCGGGACGGACAAACAAGGGATACCACGCGTGCACGCACTGTTTACTTGACAATCGATAGTATATACACGGGAAGCTGCGGGAAGAATGTGTACACAGGCCATCGTCGATTTCTTCCGACCAACCATCAATGTCGAGAAAGAAAGGCAAGCATTTCAAAGCGAGGCGGATCACGGAAGAAGCCAGCGATGCGTGCAGGTGATCACGATACTTGCTATGGTCCAATGATTTACACGTAATCTTTGGAAAGGGTCCCGGCGGACTAGTTGTTCCGAATGATGGCGAGAATCACGCACCCATGTGGAAGAAGAAATCTATATTTTGGGACCTACCCTCTTTGGAAAGACCTAGAGGTCCGCTCTTGATCGGCGTGATGCGTGGCGAAGAACCTTTGCGTGAACCTGCTAGGCTTCTTGGGCGTGTATGGGAAGACAAAAGATACACACGAGGCACGAGAGGACACCTGCAACGCTTTCACGAAAAAGAGGGCATGCCTCCGAAGCGGTATGAAGGTCACCTGCCATTTCGCTCTTACGAAAGAAGATAAAGAAATATTCTTTCAATGCACCTGCCGATGTATGAAGGTCGGCCCGGCTTCTCGTCGAATATAAAGGGAATAATAAATATGCCGGAGAAAAAGTTCCAGAACCTAAAGTCTCATGACTGCCACGTGATTATGACGCCTTAAGCTGCTTCCGGTTGCATTGAGAGGGGGCTTCTACCGGAAAAGCGTCCGATTAGCCATTGTGAAGCTATACGCATTCCTCAATGCAATATCTCCGAGAAGGTGATCGATCCAGAAATCGTACCAACGCTAAGGAGTGATGTGGCGCAATGTCTTGTCGATTTCGAGCTGGTGTTCCCACCATCCTTCTTCAATATCATGGCGCGCGTCCTAGTTCATCTAGTCGACGAGATTGTCATTACGGGGCCCGTATTTCTACACAATATGTACCCCTTTGAGAGGTTCATGGGAGTCCTAAAGAAATATGTTAAGTAACGCGCTAGGCGGAAGGAAGCATCTCCATGGGCCATCAAGCGAGAGGATGTCATCGGGTTTTGTGTTGACTTCATTCCTGGCCTTAAGAAGATAGGTCTCCCTAAATCGCGGTATGAGGGGGAAGACCTTTGAAAAAGGCACGCTTGGAAGGGACTCAATAATATGCGGGGACGGATATTCTTGGTCTCAAGCACACTACAGTTCTCTGAGAACTCTACCTTGGTGACCCAGATGTCGATGAACACAAGAAACGGTCTGCGCTCCAAACACCCGGGAGGCGGTCTGACAGCTGGATTACATGTGAACGCATCGGGACTTTCAGCGATTGGTTGGAAACACGTCTCGAGAGGTGACACTGTTTGTGATGAGCTTTACTTGTTATCCGAGGGGACCATCTTGTTGTAATGATTTGGAAAAGGATCTGAGATAAATGGGAATACATTTTACACGATTGACCAAGATGAAAGAGCACCAACCAAAACAGCGGTGTAAGCTTTGATGCAGCAACCGACAAGGAAATGACACATATTATGGTTACATAGTAGACATATGGGAACTTGACTACGGAGTAGATTTTAAGGTCCCTTTGTTTAAGTGCAAGTGGGTCAATGCAATAGGAGGCGAGTGCAGGTAGACCCACAAGATGCGGAATGACAGCAGTGGATCTGAAAATCTTGGGTACAGCAGACGAACCGTTCGTCCTAGCCAATGATGTGGCACAGGTTATCTATGTGAAGGACATGTCTACCGGACCGAGGAAAAGAAAAGATAAGGAAGCGAATACATCATACAATGAGCCAAAGCGCCACATAGTTCTTTCGGGAAAAGGGACATCACAGGAGTGGAGGGCAAGACAGGACATATGCAGAAGAGTATGAAAAGTTTCATGAAATTCCCCTTCAAAGTCAAGGCTGACCCAAGCATCCTGATAAGCGATGAAGATTATCCATGGTTACTGGTAGCAATAAGCAAAGCGACACAAGCGAAGAAAAAGTGAAGACTTTCTCCCACAACTATTATGATGATACCATGCCAACTTTGTAATGCAGGCAGTATGATACCATTGTCCGTTTTGTACATGCACATGCTATGCCAACTTTTTCAGAGTTTATAATTTTGCTGACCTAAAAGCAAAAAGAATTAAAAATAAAGCAAAAAACCAAAAGAAAATAAATAATGCAGAAAACAAAACAAAAAAACTTCAAACAAAATAAAAATAGCAACAATAAGTATTTTGTTGTAAGTACAAACAAAATAAAATATATAAAGCAACAAAGAAAACAAAAAAAGTGTTTTCAAATTTGAAAACTAATGGCACTAACCGAAAGTTTATAATTTTCTAAAACTAAAAGCAAAAAGAATTAAAAATAAAGCAAAAAACAACAAAAATAAATAATGCGAAAGCAAAACCAAAAAGCTGGAAAAAATAAAAATAGCAACAATAAGTATTTTTTTGTTGTAAGTAGAAACAAAATAAAATAAATAAAGCAACAAAGAAAACAAAAAAAAAAATTGCCACCCTCTTTGGGCCCCACGGCTGAATACGACTAGAAACCCTACCATGGGCCAGGATTCAGGCCCGCTGGAGACCAGTGAGGCCTGGCAGAGATAGCGAGGTTAGGCCGAAAGCACTGCGATTGAGAGGAGCTCGAGTGGGTGGGCCTTGGCGGCGCCTTATAAACCCCACTCGAGCTCTCTCAACTAGCGAGGTGGGACTAAACATTTGGCGTGGGGCAGCAGGCGGCCTTTGGTCCCGGTTGGTGGCACCAACCGGGACTAAAGGGGGGCATTAGTCGAATGCTACTTAGTCGGTTGGTGCCACCAACGGGACCAAAACCTCCGCTTCCCGCCCTTTGGGCTCTTGAAAAGAGGCCTTTGGTCCCGGTTACGTGGCACCAACCGGGACTAAAAAGGTGCAGATAGTCCGGTTGGTGCCACGAACCGGGACCAATGCTCGATGTATATAAGCAACACTTGTGAAAATTTTCAGTTTCATCGGCGCATTTGCCCCCGACGCCGCGCGGACCTCCTCGGCGCCCGCTTGCTGCCCGTCCCGCCGTCTCAAATGCGCCCGTGCTGAGCCACGCCTGCCCGGCACAGCGCCCGTCGAGCCCAGAACGCCGTCGCCACCCAGCGCCGCCCGACACCGTCGCCACCTCAGCCGCCCGGCCTTGCGTCATCACCCACCCGTCGCCCGGCCGTCGCCTCCCGCCTCTGCCTCGCCGTCGCCTCTGCCTCGCCGTCGCCTCTGCCTGCCAGCGCCGCTTTGGTCAGGGCAGCACCGCCCCCTCTTCCACTTTTTTGCAAATATAGCTATGTTTTTCCTGATTATGTGTATATGTATGAGTATATATATATGTATATGTGTATATCTGTTTATATGTCTTTTTTTAGATTTTTTTGTTTTTTGCATTTTTATAAAAATGTATATATGTTCTCTGTGTATATATATGTTTTCTGTTCATAGATTTTTATTTGAACATTATTTAAAAAAAACAAGCAATACTACTTCATGTATTTTTAAGAAGGAAGAAGAAGAAAAGAATGAGAGGAAAAGGAAAAGAAGAGGAAGAAAGGAGAAGAAGGGGAGTGGAAGAAGAGAGAAATAAATAAGAAGAAGAAAAAGAAGAAGAAAAGAAGAGGAGAAGAAGAAAGGAATAGAGGAGAAGAAGAAAAAATAGAAAAAAAATTCTATTTTTTCTTTTCTCCTCTATTCTTTTCTTCTTCTCCTCTTTTTTGTTCTTCTTTTTTTTCTTCTTCTTCTTCCTTCTTCCTTCTTCCTCTTTTCTTTCTTTTCCTTATTTTCCTTTCTCGAGGGATAAGAAGAAAAAGAAGAGGAGAAGAAGAAAGAAAGGAATAGAGGAGAAAGAAGAAACTTTGACACGAGGGGGGGGGGTACCGATACCCCCTCCCCGATAACATTATTTTCCCATGTATATGTATGTTGCGTCGTTGTCGATATAACGAGGGTGTCGAGGATCGCCGGGGGTCGAGGGTCGGGACCTAGGGTAGAGGGTCGAGGTCGTTAAGGGTCAAGGGTGAAGGTTTCAGGTTGAGGGTTCCTATAGTGTCAAAGTATTGAAGAAATCCATGGCTTCATCATTGGCGGAAGTAACCATGGCATGATGGTGCGAAGTCCTCAAAGTTGATACGGAATGGAGTCGGATAGGATAATTTGCCTTTTTATGCGAATCTCAGCAAAGGCCTTTCAAATAACGATATTCGGAAGGTTCTTGCTGAACTTTGTACCAAAAAGCTTAATTATCCTATCCGGGACTCGCTCCAAATAACTTTGGAGAGCTTCGCACTATCATGCACCTGTTACTCAGCCTAATGATGAAGACATTGTTTGTTGAATCCTTTGACACTAGGCAACCTCCCGACCCCTCGGCGATCTTGACCCCTTGAGCCTCGACCGCTCGGCGATCCACGACCCTCTACCCTACCAAGGGCGTCGATATAACGAGGAGGTGTCGAGGATCGCCCGAGGGTCGAGGTCGGGAACTAGGGTAGAGGGTCGAGGTCGTTAAGGGGTCAAGGGTCAAAGGTTTCAGGGTCGAGGGTTCCTATAGTGTCAAAGTATTGAAGAAATCCATGGCTTCATCATTAGCCCAAGTAACCATGGCATGATGGTGAAAGTCCTCCAAAGTTATTACGGAATGGAGTCCGGATAGGATAATTTGCCTTTTGTACGAATCTCAGCAAAGGCCTTTCAAATAACTTGATATTCGGAAGGTTCTTGCTGAACTTTGTACCAAAAAGCGAATTATCCTATCTCGACTCCGCTCCAAATAACTTTGGAGAGCTTTCACCATCATGCACCTGTACTGCCCTAATGATGAAGACATGGTTTTGTTGAATCCTTTGACACTAGGCAACCTCCCGACCCCTCGGCGATCTTCGACCCCTTGAGCCTCGACCAGCTCGGCGATCCACGACCCTCTACCCTACCAAGGCGTCGATGCCCACGTCACTTGTGGGACATAGATGTAGTGTTCAACATCGACCCTCCCGATAGCTTCAACACGTGGGGGGTCGATACCCCTCCTAGCTTGAAGCGTTCTCGAGGCCACCCCCTAATCCTTGAAGCGTTGTTGAGTCCCCCCCAAACCCTAGAGAAGCAGCGTCGAGGCCACTAATATGATTCCTTATTGTGATTAGCTAGCTAGTTCTATGTTTGCCACTAATATATCCATATCTGTCATGTTTGAATAATAATTGCCATGTTGTAAATATTTGTAGAAACTATGGACACCCCCGAGGACGAAGCACAAGAAGCGTTGTTGAGGGACATAATCGCACAAGGAAGTGATGCCGTCTGCCGTTGATGTTTCTCAATGACAACGATGGTGCGGAAGGAGAGGGTGAAGAAGCGGATGGCTATTTACATGGCTCAGATGACCCAATGCCGGTGCAAGAAGGAGAGGGTGAAGAAGTAGACCGTGAGGGCGGCTCCGGTGATCACCAAACCGAGTCCGGCCAGGTATATATATTAGTTAAGCACTGTCTTGACTAGCTAATTGATGCATTCATTGTTTTGTTATATATGTACACATATTAATTAACTCTCGTCTTTGTTCTTTTTCTAGCCCTCCGGATCGAGCACAACTTCGGTAAAGAGACGAAGGCCCGAAGAAAAGTTGAGCTCGGATGAAAAGTTTGAGATCATACAAATCGCGGAGACGGCCAACCGATTGAACCCTCACCGGACAAAGAAGGCATTTGTTGCTCGGTCACGGGGTTACGGTTAGGGACAAGATCCCGATCAGCATCCACCAATGGTATAAGCCCTAAGAACGAAGACCACGAGGTGTCTTATGTCAATGATATGCGAGAAAAATGATCTTTGGACCGAGCTGAAGTCAAATTTCACCCTACCGCTGGAGAATGATCCGGAGAAGCCAGTTATAGAGCCATTAATCAAGTCTTTTGCTCACTGAAGAAGATGGCGAGACCTATTCAGGAATTGGAAGAAAGACCTCAATAGGTATGTCGAAAATAATGAGACACCAGAATTCAAGGGCAAATATGAGAAGATCAAAGATGATGGCCCGCATTTGTGGCCCACAAGACATCGGAAAAAGAGTAAAAGATGTCGGCGACAAACAAGAGAAATGCTGCGAAGAAGAAGCTTCACCATCGCATGCAGGGGTCGGTGGCTACCTCTTAGCCCGGCCTAAGTGGGCCAAGGCTGAGAATGATCTGCATGATAAAGGGATCGAACCAGAGACAATGAACTGGCGAGACCATTGCGGACTTGGTTCTTTGGGGCGGCGGATCCTTGGACCCTATAACGAGGAAGTGCATTTGGGCCAGGCGAACAATTGGACATACCGGTCAAGAGGCTTCAGCAATATATCGAAGCAGCACCTGACAAGGGAAGTTCGTTCAGCGGACGAGGAGAAGGACGAGCTCACAATGGCCCTCGGCAATCCTGAGCACCACAGGCGGACCACGAGCACGCCAGAGCTCCGTTTAAGTGGAAGGCTGGATTTCGGACGCGAGGGGTTACAAAACCCATGAGAGGAGGAAGAAAGCGGAAGCGAGCCTAATGCAGGCGCTCAACGTAAGGGTAATGGGGCTAGAGGAGCGAAGCGACAGATCACAACAAAGCGACACCGCGAAGCTTCCCCGAAGCTACCCGCCATCTCGGCGGAGAAGCAACGTGGCTTCCACCGAGCTGCTTCAGCGAGCGGCATGCCTCCGGCTATCCCGTGGATGCTATCACGGATGCTGAAAATTGCCACCTTATGGCGCAATGGAGCAATTTGAAGGTCAAAGGCGGCTGTTGGCTCGGTTTATCCTACTAAATCCGACTCAACTTTTCACTTTGCCGCCGATTCCGAAGGATATGCTAAGGTGATGGTCGATGAAATAACGGAGGATTTGAGGACCTTGACTTGACCACCCCTACGGTGAAGGGGAGTATCGGCTGGGTTACGCTCACGAAGACTCCATGCCTATGGCGGAAGGATCTCATCAACCTTCTGAACTGGATGCCTCCGCCTCCTCCTCCTCCTCCCGTGAGTCGAGGCACTCCGCCTCCTCCTCCGGCGAGTAGCGATCAGGGCACTCGGCGGCTCCTTCTCCGGTGCGTGGCGGCACTCCGCCTCCTTCTCCGCCCTGCGCCGGCGTGCCCGAGCAACCAGCCTCCTCCTTCTCCGCCTCGTCGGCAAAGCGGAAGAGACCCCGCCAGCTGCTCCGGCTGCTCGGTAGCGTCGTAGTCCTTCTCCTCCGCCTCGTAAGCAAGGAAAGAAGACATCCGCTCCGTCTGCTCTGCCGGCGTCTAGCAAGTACAGCCAAAGGCGGGAGGAGATACTGATTCGGTCCTTCTCTGAAGACTCGGAAGAAGTTACCCCGTCTGAGAGGGCGAGGAGGAAAAGCGAAGATCGCGCGAGACCGAAGTGGATGACTGGTTTCAAGGGTTGCAAGCAAAGAGACATCCACCTCCGGAGGAGAAGGTAGATCCGGTGAAAGCGAAGCGCACTCTAGCTACTACGACAAAACCACCCAAGTCTCTGTAGAAAGGCAACTATGAGCGCATTATTGGAAGGCATTTGCGAAGCGGAAGGTCGGGAAGTACTAAAAGTGATCAAAGGATGAAGAAAAACGAGCAGCGAGCTGGGAAACAAATTGCCCAGCTCGGCGAACAAGCAAGAAATCGTGCCCCCGCTCAAGGTGCACCGCTAAGCGACATCGTCGATCAGGATGCTGCCGGTTATGGCAATCCTGCAGATTACACCTTGACGATGTACATTATGATTTCTTGGAGGTGCGAGATACAAAGATACGAGTCTGGGAAGCCTCTCGTCAAAGATGAAAGTTCTCTATCAACGATGATCACGAAGATTGCATGATTGGTACATGAAAACCTGCAAAGAGTCGATGGGAGGAGTACTTTTGTATGTGAGAGTTAAAAGGAGCATGACCTCCATGGAATTGAACTGTTGCCTATTCCATTTGAGGATTTCTATCAGTTTTCAATCAATTGGCCTCGATAAATCAACGGTCACCTGCTCTTTATGCGTAAGTAGTACTACTTACATCATTAAGTCTCTATATAACTCAGCCCTTTCATTGCATGTATTTATAATTATCCTCACTATATTATGCAGATTGAAGATCGCCCGAATTGAAGAAAAGACAAGGGGAGATATTGGGTTCATTAACACGTATCTCATAGATGCAACTGAGGTTAAATATCGTGCCCAAGAAACCGAGGCCAACTTGCTACGATCGTTGAAATAAATGAACACAAAGATATAATACTCTTTCCTTACAACCCGAGTAAGTATTCTTTGTCTTGTGGCATATTCGGTTTCCTTATTAGTCCAGGTTATAGTAATGTAAATATTGATGAGTTATGCATGTGCGCAGCTACCACTATATTCTCCTAGAGATTAAGCTTGAGAAGGGAGTAATAACTGTCTTAGACTCGAAGCGAAAAAGATCCCAAGGAGTATCACGGACATGGTGAACTGCTCGAAGTAAGTTAAATCGATCATTATCCACCATGTCGACAACTTTGTTCATTTCTGATATCAAGTAATTGTTTTCTTTGTATGGCGGGGCTTGGAGAAAATTCACCAAAAAGCTCGAGACTACCGAAGAACCTGCAATTTAGGCACCCAAAAGTAAGTACTATATAGTAGCATATTCCACGCATCTCCTAGTGATTCAAGCGCTAGTTTCATCAATACCATTTAGCATGCTTGCTAATTATCAGTTTGATTGACCTCTATTTCTTGTAAAGTGGTTGTGGCAGGAACAAGGGAATGATTTCTGTGGATACTAAATTTGCGAGTCCATCCGCCACCACGACACGTGAGTTGAGGCTACTCCGACAAACAATATGAAGTGCGTAAATAACAATATTCACAATTTTATTTTATTACCATCATTTGTGTTGACTTTCATTCATTCATATATATATATATGTATTGACCCCCTTCTTAAAATTAGATGTTTAGGATCTGCGGGATGAACTCCTAGCACCGGATCGCATGTCGAGCAATTCAAGAGGAATTGGCGGCATTCTTTCTTGACCACGTGATCGCTGAAGGCGGAGAATACTATGTGGACCACGCTAGCGTCCGTATGTTAGGAGATTATATATTTGTAAAAGATAATTATTGTATATATGTGGCGGTAGTGTCGGATAGATATACGAGAACTTGTTGTTCGACCAATCTCTCGGAGAAGGAGAGGTGGTCGATATCACTTCTCTCTGTATGCATATATGTTCATGACGATCTTCTGTTTGCTTACTAGCTAGCTAGCGTGTCTAGCTAGTCCTCTCTATATGTATGTATGGTGCGTGGCGTCGACCAAGCACGGACAAAAGAGAGGACACTTCTCTCTATTAATTAGCTAGCTATAGCACAATTTATGAAACACCTAAATTAACCCCCAAAACCCCCAAACCCCCACCCTTTCAAAAAAAAACAAAAACCACAGCCACATAAATCTTTGTGGCGTGGATGCCTATTGGTCCCGGTTGGTGCCACCAGCAGGACCAAAACCTCCCTGCACAGACTCGGGGAACAGGCCACGTGGAAACCCTTCATCCCGGTTACAGATTGAATCGGGACTAAAGAAATCGAGGCATTAATGCTGACCCTTTGTCCCGGTTCATGAACCGGGACTAAAGGCCCTCACCAACCGGGTCAACAGCCCCTTTTTCTACTAGTGAAACAATGCGTGCATCTGCGGTATCCCTTTGTCTGTCCTGAAAGGTTACCGAGAGCAGGCCAATCATTGATGGTCATGAACAGCAACGCCTTTAGCTCAAATTCTTCCTGTCCGTGCTCATCCCACGCACGTACACCTGTTCCATTCCACAACTGTAATAGTTCTTCAACTAATGGCCTTAGATACACATCAATGTCGTTTGCGGGTTGCTTAGGGCCTTGGATGAGCAACGCATCATAATGAACTTCCGCTTCATGCACAACCAAGGAGGAAGGTTATACAAACATAGAGTCACAGGCGAGGTGCTATGGTTACTGCTCTACTCCCCAAAATGATTAATGCCATCTGCGCTTAAACCAAACCATACGTTCCTTGGGTCACCTGCAAACTCCTCCCTGTACTTTCTCTTGATTTTTCTCCACTGCGAACCGTCAGCGGGTACTCTCAACTTTTCATCTTTCTTACGGTCTTCTCCGTGCCACCGCGCCGCCTTCACATGCTCTTTGTTTTGGAACAAGCGTTTCAACAGCGGTATTATAGGAGCATACCACATCACCTTGGCAGGAATCTTCTTCTGCGGCGCTACTTCTCGACATCACCGAGGTCATCCCGGTGATCTTATAACACAATGCACCGCATACCGGGCTAGCGTTCAAATCGCCATCGTACTCACAGCGGTAGAGGATGCAGTCATTAGGGCATGCATGTATCTTCTTACGCACCTCTAACCCTAGAGGCGGAGCGACCTTCTTTGCTTCATACGTACTCTCGGGCGATTCGTTGTCCTTTGGAAGCATATTCTTTATCATTACCAGCAACTTTCCAAATTCCTTGTCGAGATACACCATTCTACGCCTTCCATTGCAGCAATTCCAAATTGTGGTGCCCAACTTTTTTTGTCGACCCGCAATTCGGGTAGAACAATTTCTTGTGATCCTCTAACATGCGCTGCAACTTCTTCTTCTCCAAATCACTTGCGCAGTTTCTCTTTGCATCGGCAATGGCCCGACCTAGATCATCAACGGGCTCATCGATGCCTCTTCTTCAACTTCTTCCCGCATTGCCGCTCAGCTTCTTCCCCATTGTTGTATCATCGTATTCAGGGAACCCATGGCCAGGATAGCTGTCGTGCGTCCTCTTCTTCTTCATTGTCTTCCATCATAACCCCTCTTTCTCCGTGCTTGGTCCAAACATTATAGTGGGGCATGAAACCGACTCAAATAGGTGGACGTGAATGGTTCTTTACGTAGAGTAATTGTGACCATTCTTACAGCCAGCACATGGACAAGGCATAAAACCATCCGCCCGCTTGTTTGCCTCAACGGCAAGCAGAAAAGTATGCACACCATTAATGAACTCAGGAGAGTATCGGTCATCATACATCCATTGTCGGCTCATCTTCATTACACAACACCGAATAGACCAAATTAATACAAGTTCATACATAAAGTATATACATAAAGTTCATATACAACACTTGATTAAATCAACATACAAATAACTCTCTAGCTAAAGAATTTAAATGCAACAACAAATGCGATCAAGATCGCAACTAAGGTAACAATTGATCCAACAGCATAATGATACCAAGCCACACTATCAATGTCATATTTTTTAATCTTTCTAATCTTCAACCGCATTTTCTCCATCTTGATCTTGTGATCATCGACGACATCGGCAACATGCAACTCCAATTCCATCTTCTCCCCCTCAATTCTTTTCAATTTTTCTTTCAAATACTCGTTTTCTCTTTCAACTAAATTTAACCTCTCGACAATAGGGTCGGTTGGATTTTCCGGTTCACATACCTCCTAGACAAAAATATCTATGTCAACTTGATGGACATAATTTGTCATAAACACGAAATGCAACAACTAGTTTTAAAAGAGAATATACCACATCCAAATCATAACAAGGAGGAGGGCCGACGGGGATGGATATCAAAACCATGGCACTATGTATAACAAACAACGTACGGGTAAGATAATTGTACGAGTAACTATATATCCAAATCACGCAAACATCAATTTGGTAATGTAAAACATTCATGAACAAGAGCCTCACCACATGGTGGTGCCCGGCGACAGAGACCGGTCTTGACGATCGGCCGGTGAATTACGATGGAGATTTAGAAGGCACTAAGTAAACCAGACCTACATATGCAAACTAAGTGTTAATTTTTACCTCAAATTGCATATAAATCAAATACTAGCCCGTATAATTCCTCCCAAATTACTAAACTCACAAATTAATCACTATACAAAGCATTGCAAGAGCTAATCTAGCAATGAGAGATGAAAGGACAAAGTTGCTAACCTTTGTGATCATTTGAATGGATCGGGGCCTTCAAATCTTGACAAATTTTGGGCAAAATTTGTGATGAGCTCGAGGAAGAGAGGGGAAGAACAGAGGAAGGAGAGGGGAAAGGGGAAGAACAGAGTGAGCTCGGGTGGATGAAGGGTTTATGTACGTCGACCTTTAGTACCGGTTCGTGCCACGAACCGGTACTAAAGGTGCTGGAGAGGCTCCAGACTGACAACATCCTGCCACCACTCTCTTTAGTACCGGTTCATGGCACGAACCGGTACTAAAGGTTCGCCACGAACCGGTACTAATGAGAGCGGCCGGCTAGCTGTTGGAACCGGCACTAATGGATACATTAGTGTCGGCTCAAAATCAAACTGGCACTAGTGTGCTTCACATTTGACCCTTTTTCTATTAATGGGCAGCGGTCTCTATTGGGACTCACAGCAGGGAAGATGAGAGAACGCTACGCGACATAGTGCGAGTGGCGGCGAGCGAAAGACCCTTGGTGATCGCAGCAATAATGAGATGGGAAAACGCAGGCTACATCTGTCAGGAAGTAGAGACAGAAATTAGCGGCAAAATCTTTCATGGAGGGCGGTGTGGTTCAGCTGTTACTATTGAAGGTGAGACCGAAACAGCTACACTTTCAATTGTGTGGATGTGCGATGCATGGCCGCATGTTGGGGAAGATGTGGGATGAATGGCTGCATTGTAGGAGAGTTAGGCAACTGGTGATAATGATGTGGCTACGATGCTGAGGTGGGTAGGCTGCATGTCAAGATATATACTCCCTCCGTCCCAAAATAAGTGTCTTGAGTTTAGTACAAATTTGTACTAGAGCTAGTACAAAGTTGAGACACTTATTTTGGGACGGAGGGAGTATGATAGTGGGGGTGAATCTGTTAGATATATAGGATTCCCAGCAGCAACAGGATGCAGTTGCAATTCTAATTATGAGTATCAGTTCCTCAACAAACTGAACTCGCAACTCATCTATTGGAAATTGCAGCCAGGCGAATACATTTTGTCCAGTGATGGCGACATAAAGATAATCAAACTAAATGGCAAAAATCACATGAGGTTTCAGTTCAATTGAAACATCAGTTCATATATTAGAAAGACATGCAAATAGATCATGTTAAACTACTACTATCACATTAATATACCACATTTTTAGAAGGCAAGAAAATACAACACACAATTCTATCTCAATGGCATGTGATCCTTGGATACTCTATGAATGCAACCGCAGTCGGCCATTCCAGGTCCACGGAAACAGAAAGATCTCAAGTTCTTGGCTAGGACTACAGATTTAAGAACAAGAAAATAACATTTCATGTATTGCTGGAAACCCAAGTTTGTACATAGATAAATTATTAGCAAACAGAGAAATAAGCAAAGACATGAATCTAGATATTAGAATATTTATAGTTCCAACTAAACAATCAAGTAACCATAGCAAGGTTGCAAGATCTTAAGTTCTATGTTATAGCTAGAGTTTAGGAACGAGAAACCAGCAAATGAGCGGGTGATCAAGCCGATCGCGTGCGAGGTTGGGGACGCCGCTCGGTGGAGGCGGGGTGGCGGCGGAGTCCGAGATGAAGCCGGCGCTTACGGACGGCGTTGGACGTCGTGCGGACGAGCACTGGCACCCGGGCTGCCAAAGCAGTGCCAGCGCCCAGGCAGCAAGGCCCGAGCGACCAATGTAGTAGCGGCGCTCGAGCTCAGGCAGCCGACGAGCTTGACGCAGTCGGACCGACGCAGCCGTGCACACACAGCGGAGGCGGGTGGTGTGGATTGACGAGCGGGCCAGCGCGCGAATTGTTGCTATGATGGGCCGTCGCATGGCGCGAGGCCACCGAGTAGGGGTGATGCAGGTGTCCCGGTCGGAGAGGGCAATGACGGCCGACATAGATCGACAAACAGGCCGGCGTGCGGACGACGGCCGTGAGGGGCCACCTATTGCGCGAGGCCGCCGGGTCGGTAAGAGCCTGCCGGTCGTGCCATTGTCGAAGTAGAGGCACACAGGGGTCGATGGCCGGCAGCGGGTGATGGAAACCGATCAAGCGTAGATTAGAAAACAAAAAGAAAATGCCGATCAAAACGACCGGCGAGAGAGCGAAAAAACCCAAAGCAAGGCTCGGGAAAAAGACTATCTAGGGCAGCCGGTCAACACGACAGGCGGACGAATCCTAGGTACGGGCGGCGCGGCCGCCGACGGCGGTCATGGAGGCCGACCACCCTGGGGGCGGCGCACGGGTGTGGAAGCGGCGGCGGCTAGGGTTTAGGATCAATGTAAGGCTGGACCATGTTAGAAGTGATAGAGGAGATTGTCAAAATAGTTCATTGTATTGCTTGAGCCTCGTGGGCATATATATAGGAGTACAATGATCTATTTGGAGTACAAAACAAGCCAAAATAAATCCTAGTCTATCTCATCTTTCCTAATATAAGCAATATACTCAACATAAGCAAAGAAACGCTTTGCTCAAGACCTCTAGAGCAACCCATATAATCATCCTGGACCGCACTCCCAAGGATGTGAATTCTGCCTTCTACAAGATGCATCCCCACCTATCGCGCATTCTGGAGAAGGACAGTGCCCAACGCTTCCTTCGTTTGTATGTGGTGCAACCAAGATGCATTGCTTGGGGCTTCTTCATCATCCCAGAAGTCCTCAACCGGATGATTATTCATGATGCCCTGCGATGTGCAAAGGTTGTCCTGGAGGGCAAGGCTCCTGAGCTAGGAGGTTTCCACGCCAATCCAAACAGTATGAATAAGTATGGCTACTTTCCTCTCCATGAAGCCGCGGAAAGGTTCTCCGTTGACATGATCAAGTTGCTCCTCCACCATGGCGCATTGACCAATCTACGCATGGCTGGCGACTCGGTCATCGAGGACCTACTCCCGCTCCATGTTGGTGTTGCGGTCGAGGACACTTGCTTGCACAAGTATCTGAATGACAATCTATCCAAGAAAGATGCCAACTACGTTTACATGATTATTTATCTCTTGTGCCTACCTGGGATGAAAATTTTCTTGGATACGACTAGACTACTTGCTGAACACATGGACAATCTAGACGAGGAAATCTGGAATTATATAAAGGATGGGAAACTGTTGCAAACAGCCGTTTTGCTCCTGTCAGCTCAAACACATATCCATGCGGAATATTCCTGCAATAGAAAAGGTAATAGTGGGCTGGGTTGATGGGTTTTCTGCTATCATTGATCGCCTTGTTGAACAGATTGATGCCATGCATGAAATTGGGGATGGGTCGAGACGAAAAGGACAAGTTGAATTTGGAGGCCCAGGGTGAACATTTGTACAATACATTATTGCTTTTTCAAATAATTTTCCGAGCTGGTAAAGCTCTCGATTCGTACATTCAGACACATAAGGAGGTGCCTAAAACAAAGGTTCTTCAACGCATTTCACAGATTCTCAATGACCATGGTTTTTCTCCTAGCGGAGGAGTCATCCGCATTGGAGACCTCTCCCCTTACGAATGGTGGCCAGTGCCCAATGGTGAGAAGATAGTTGAAACTAAGGCAGATGCAGAAACGCCTAGTGCAGATAAAAGTCTGCCAGAAAAGACTCTGCAGAAGATGGGAGCTTGAATGCACATGGAATAGTTACTTCCATATTGGAGATCAGTGTTAGCATTGCGGTCTCCCATAAAAGTGTATCCAGTCCATGCACAAACTGATAAATTGCGTCCGCTTAAATTTGATTGAATACAGAACTCCGTGAGTAAGTTTGGCAAACTATCTACTACTTCGCTCCAAAAAGGTAATGCCTGTTTGCTGGCAAGAGAAATTCCACAAGTTACAAATATGCATCGATCCATAAGGCTATTTGGTACTGTTGCATTGACGATGTTGAAAGTATTAAAGAATGCATGAGAAGAAATGTGGCCGTACATTTAGCCTCAACTTGGTTACTGAGTGCAAGTTTTAGTATAGATTAATAAATAGCATGCGAATATAATTATGTGTTTCTTTTGTTAATTTATTGGGAGTACCTAGAACTCATCTAGATGAGATATAATTTGGTCTCATTCACTTTGAAAACAAGAACAGATACAACCCACGTCAGCACACACGCAACTTATAGCATCACATCCAACGGCTATAAAAGGTGAATGAGACCAAATTATATCTCATCTAGATGAGTTCTAGCAAAACTGTAATTTATTAGCTTTTGTAAGTTTGTTATTCGGAGTTTTAATTCAGTAGGATGATTGAATGATTCTAATAGAGTGTTGTTTCTGGGATTTCATTTATTTTATAAACTAGCACAAATAAATTACATGAAAAAACGGCAACATTGTCTAGAGGTGATAAGATAGCATAGGTGTTGTACAGACACTCGGTACGGTATAACTCATAGCAGTAATTTTGCATTTCTTAAATTAATCTTCTTCATCTAATGAGGTCATTATGCTGTCATTTGTGTTTTCATGTTTGCAGGAGTGCTGGTTGCTTGGTCCACAGTTTCTTCCATTTATATTTCTACAGAATATGCTTTCCATCGAGTGTAGTCTTGTTCTCGTCCTTGTTCTGGCTATTCTATGTATAAGAGATGTTCTTCACTTCTGTTGGTCATGGAATATCAGGGTGAAAAAAAAAGACCTGGAGGTCGAGACATCCAGTGCTAATTAGAAGTTGCTCGTTTTTTCCATGTATTGAAAGCGCTCGTCCAGAATATGGTTGGGAATAAGATTGGTATCTCTTACTTATTTCTCAACCTAACCATGTCGTAGTCAGAGAAGCTAAAACAAGTTTAAAACCACTTGCAACTTGAAGTTGAAAGGCTCCTCTTATTTCTCAAAATGGCAGAGGAAGGGGTTCAATTTGGCTTAGTGAGCTCATGAACAGCATTAGCCAAATGGGTGACATTCTGATGGCAAAAGCTTACAAATTCGTCTAATGAAGCAAAAATAACTTCACCAGGCATTAACTTACAGAACTTTTGGTCAGGTTTGGAGTTGACGATGGTGAAGCTAACAAATCACAGACCATGAGAACACCTGAGAGGGTTAAGTTTGCTAACCTATTGGACATTTTAGTGGTCCTTCTCTGCAGAAGATAGAAGAGGAACACATAAAGTCGAGTACCATGGAGAGGGAACATTTTGATTACCTTAAATATTTCTAGAAACCTGATAACAATAAACAACCGAAAGGAAAAAAAGAGAAAATATTTCACAAGAAGGGAAATAAAGATAGTGATCTATACTGTCAATATAGAAGAACCTCTACACATGCATATTTCCACAGAACGCGTGATACTATATTGAGTAGTCTGCCACATTACTTAGAGCATCTCTAACAGATCCTGTAAAAGGGACCATCCGGCAAAATAACCGCCGATTTATGGGACGAGGGCGCTTTTTTCGTCCCGAATAGATCCGGTAAAATCGTCCATGCTGTAATTTTTTTGCGGTAATCTGCATATTTCGGGCCGTTTCCTGTATCTACGGGATTTGGGGACCGGCATTCGCTTTCACCAACTTTTGTGCGGGAGGACATATATGAGTCGAGATGAGGCGAGAGAGGAGACCAGCGTTTGCTTTCATGAACTTTTAGTCTGGCTCGGCATGTATATGAGTCGTAACGTAGAAGTAGACGTACACATCTATTTCAATTCGTCTCGGCACAGAATTTGTTTTCATACACGTCATCTCTGGATTTCTACCGCCGAGTCAAATATTTTCCTCCTCCTACAGCAAATCTCTCGGTGCATGTGTCTAAATAAATTATTACTACAAATTAGTGTCAATACATGAGCATAGAACCAAAGAAGAATTTTCGCCATGCCCGGTTATGTTTCTAGTCTCTCTTATACAAGACTTGCAAATTGGGTCACAGGAAAAAACCACCAGAAAATTAATCCGATCGACACGTAGATAACAGGCGGTGCTCGAGCGACGTCATCGCAACTTTGTATCATCCTGATCCTGGTGCACTACTCATGCAAATCGACACTCTTTAATTACGAAGAACGTGCGCAGTCCAGATTTTCTCCATTATCCAATCTGAACTGTCGCCTGATAGATTTGGCAAACAAATAAGAAGTTTCTCTGTTGCAAGCTGTGTAGATCATGATTTCCCAACGATATCAGGATGCAGTTATATATCATCCTGACTTCTGAGCAGGAGGGACGCATGACTGAACTAATTGAACAGGCGACTCGTCTATTAGAAATTGCACCTGGCGAATAACGCTCGTGGCGATAAACACTTGAGGTTCAGAGTGAACTGAAATGGCAGTTCATATATCAGAAAGCCTTAGCAACGATCGTGTTAAACTACTACTATAACCTTATTATATCGCTGTATCAGCAGGCAAGAAAAAATACAACACAAAAATGGAATGACAAACAGACACAAAAAATCCAACAGTAGCCTTGTGCTCTTCCATTCCAGGTAAACCCAAACAGCAAGATCTTCAGTTAGTTACGCCAGAGCTAGAGATTACAAACAAGGAAATAACCTTTCATGTATTGTCGGAAACAGAAGTTGGCAGACCGACGAATTATTCACAAACAGAGAAATAAAGTATAGATATTAAAATATTCATAATAGTTCACACAAAACAATATGAGTATCCATGGTGAGGTACTATGGTGTTAGATCTGCATATAGGCTACACTAATAAATTTATGACCACACAAGCACAAGCAAGTACTAAAGTTGGCTGGTTAGCTAGCCATATAAAGTCGGGTACATGCGCTCCTTCATTGCTGCTCGTATTCATGACCTAACTCTGGTATCATCAGAAAGATGGACAATTGCGAGGCTCCAATATGCAAGACTTTTAGTGTTGATCTGCCAGTGACTCTGAGAACAAGGGAACGTATGAAAGATAAGGGAAGCTGGATTCCCGTCCAAGATCACATATCAAACGCAGCTCCTTGGAATCCATTTCGTAGGAAAATAGTTCCACCAGTGAACGCCAATACAAAGTATATTTTACAATTATGAATATGACATTATGTTCTGGGTGAGCTGAGATAACACAACAATGATCATCATGGCTTGAATACCTTGTTCCAAACAGTAGCATGTAGCTGACATTGAGCTTCAAGGTCCATTTTGCAGTACTAAAATCTTCTAAAACCCAGATTGATATTTCAGAAGCATCACAACTTGCGAAATACAAATGGCCCCGTGACACATAAACATCATAAGCACCACATGGATAGTGTGGTTTAGGAACACGAACGAAACTGCAATTTCCATCCACGTCGACGGTCGCAACCAAATCATTATCGGAAGTTAAATACAGGATCCCGGTCAAAAATGCGCTACCTATTAAGTGGACTGTTTCAATCGGAAGGTCCCATGCGCGCTGACGTGTCCAAACTCCAGCTTTGGAAGAGTAGATTCCCACCACTTTGATGCATCTTTTACTATGATCACCACTCTTATCCCCATCCCAGACATAGGTAGGTACGAACTCAAAAACATGGAAGTGTGATGAGACGGCTGGATCGAACCCCAGGCGAGCTTTGTACAACTCGCTGGACCAGTTTGTGGCAGGCACGACCACCCACTTCTCAGTGGCCGGATTGCACACCACGTAATCCAGTATCTTGCGATCAGTGTCCTGCCAGCACTTACATAGGAGGAGGCCATTGCAGCAGTCCAATATGTCGAGTTTCTCGCATCCGGGGAGGAACGAGAGGGAAGAGTTGATGCGAGGGCGCCAGTTCCCGGAGACGCTTTGGTAACGACGAGAAACCTTTTTTGTGTCCCATGTTTCAAAGAAGAAGCCAGCGAGGGTCGACTGAGAAAGCTTCTTGCGGTGGTCCGGGTGGGAGATTAGATCGCGCCAGCGCGTGGAGACGCACATGCAACAGCAGGTGGACTTGTAGGGCAAGCGCGAGATGATCTCGACCAAGAGGTCGTCCGGGAGCTCGGAGACCAGGCTCCTCCCCGTGTCCCTCTTCTTCTTCTTCTTGGAGCCCCGCGCCATGGCAGGACAATCTGCAGATCGGGACAAAGGTTAGAGACTCATCCACGGTAATGAACGGATGATGATGGGGGCGTGAGAGGGACGGGAGGATCTACCAATTGCTAGCGAGCTGCGAAGCGAAGGACGGCCGGCCGCCGGCGAGGGTTTGCGCACGCGGCAAGTGGAGGCGCGGCGGCGCATGTGTCTGGGCTTTATCTGTCATACACGCCTTGAAACGTAGAAGTAGAGGATACAAGTACAAGCTACACGTTTCTAAATTGTCTCAAAAAAAAAAAAACTACACGTTTCTAAAAATAAAATAAAAACGTACTCCTACAAGCTAGACGTCATCTCCTTACCTCAAAAAAACCCTAGACGTCATCTCTGAGTTTCTACTGCCAGCTGGACCAAATATGCTTTTTCAGAGTAATGATCTTTCCTATGAAGTACGTACTCCGTATAAACTGTCTGATAAAAATAAATACTACATTGCAGTGTATGTGTATGTGTGCAACCCCTGGAACGATGTACCAGAGAGGCAGACGTATGAGTGTCGATGGATCCACTCCATCGACTTTGAACGTCGATGGATCCCTTAGTGAGCACGACAATGAGGCTGGGGCGATTATTATACTCAGGAACCGCGTAGGTGCACCTATTTTCTCTTCATGCATCAAACTCAGCCTTGCCTCCAGTGGAGTACACGGCCGATCATTGTGCATGCAATTGGATTCTCTGGAACTCCCGGCTAATCCAAGGCATGAGCTATGATGGGTCGGAGCATACGATGCTGGTTGGAGATCAAAGAGTTTCTTGAGTGAGGTAGGGAGTTTGTCATCAAGCATGTCAAGAGAGGACAAAATGTTGTTGACCACTATCTCTCCAAATAGCCGCTCGCCCTCTCTATATAGATAAAGTACAAATCAAAGTACACGACCAAGCGGTACAAGGTAGTGAGAGATCCCTCTTCCACAACTTAAACGTACGTGATTATATTGCTGGAAGATAACATAGGTGGGCATGAATACAACGCCGTGACACGCCTTAAGACACCTAAGTTCCATGATAGTGCCCTTGGAGGGAGAACGGCGCTACGCATCGCTGTTGTCAAGTCCGAGACGGACAGAGGTCTGCACTTAGAACCCTGACACTGAGAAAAGAACCACAACGAAATCCTCAAGAGGAGAGTTGCACCTGTGGGCATCGCCGTCATCAGCGCCAAAGCATGCAGTTTTCACTCGACAGCACGCTCATGCCACAATGATACACCTAGAACCGCTACGGCGAGCAGAAGCCACCAGATCTTGATCTAGGCATCACTGCTGCCCGCAACAGAGAACGATCCTGACCCATGAGCCGCTACGCCCCTCGCCACTTGGACGACAAAGAGACATAGTTACCACCGCCACCATGATGCCTGCCGGAGAGCCAAACATGTGGACCACCATCCATGGCTGCCGCCCGACATCCATGCCCCTAAACATTGCCAACCATCCATGTCCCGGCCACCCAACCACGATAGAAATGAAACACACCTCCTTCCAGTCATAGGCCGATAGCAGCCACCGGATCTAGGTTGACGCCTCCACAGTGGGAAGCGCCCGGAACTGTGTCCCCAGCCGGTCCCGATGGACCACGCGGGATACAATCCAGTGATTGTCAAGGGCCGCCGCTGAGCAAGCTCGAAAGCCGTCATTTCCAAGGTCATCGGCGTCGGTCTGTCCGACAATACAAAACAGTGCTCGAAGAGCCCGACTCGGACCGACACCACTAACAGGCAGTAGGCAAGAAGAGCACAATGCGATGGCAAAAAACACGGACCAAGTCAACCCCCGAACTTGGGTGCCACCAGACGTCATATGAAATGCAGCTATAAGGGCACCTAGAATTGTCTCCAAGATCACATATGAAACGCAGCTCACCATAATCCATTTCGTATGAAAATATTCTTCAGTGGTCGGAACCACAATCTAAATCCTTTGGCTATGTATATCACATTGTTTTCTGGGTGGGCTGAGATAACACGGTAACATTGCTCAGAGATTGAATACTCTATTTCAAACAGTCGCAAGTAGCCGATATTGTGCTTCAGGGTCCAACAATTTTCCATTCTAGAAACTTCAAGAACCCAGATCAACAGTTCAGAAGCACCCTGAATTGTAAGATACAATTGTTCCCGTGATACATAGACATTAGCACGAACAGCAGCGTCATGTGAAGTAGGAATAAGAATGACCCTACAATTTCCTTCCACGTGGACATCTGCAATTGAATTATTTTCGGAACACAAGTACAACACTCCGCAGAAAAATGCGCCACCTGATAAGCAGATTATATCAACTGGATCAACGCTGGTGTCTCCCTGATCAATAACCTTGTGGGTTCCAAACAATTTGATGTGTCCAACCACCAGCTTTGGAAGAGTAGATCCCCACCGGTTGGATGCTATTGTTCCGCAACTCCGCCGGCGAGTCCGGTCCGAGGTTGCGGAGTGAGGGCCAGCGTCGTAGATGAAGTAGTCGAACGCGAAAGTAAAAGACACAGAAAGATATAAAGGAGACCAACTTTATTAATCAATTATCAGAGATTACAATGATGGCTCCTTGTTGCTTTATATAGAGGGTAGGGGATCAACGGATAAGTACCCACTTATCGTAAAGAGGGAAAACGGGAGGGGCTATCCCGAGCGACTCGTGCGCTAGCCGCCGCCACCATCGTGGTGGCCCCAGTTTCCCAACACTCCCCCTTGGGTAATTATCTGTATATCCATGCCTTAAAACTCCGAAAAACCCAGTGGGAAAAAATATGGAGAAAGAGCACACAGTATACGTTGTTGTATTGCACGAATTGCCTTGTCAAAAACCTCGGGTGAGAAACATCAGGAAAACTCACTCAAGGGAAAAAGAGTACAATCCACTCAACCATCAAGTTGAGTACTCGATCATCGGGATTGAGATTTTAGCGACGAGTTTGTGAAGTTTCTCCCCCTGAACCTTGCATCTCTATAAGTTTCATCATACCGATTCCACGTACACACCTCTCTAAGGTTGATGCCGGTAATGATTTAGTGAACATATCAGCAAGATTGTCACACTAGTAGAAAAAGGACCTAATATGAGACACATTAGTGCCGGTTTGATTTTGAGCCGGCACTAATGTGTCCATTAGTGCGGGTTCCAACGGCTAGCCGGCCGTTCTCATTAGTACCGGTTAAGTGGAGAACCTTTAGCACCGGTTCGTGCCACGAACCGGTACTAAAGAGAGAGGTGGCAGGGTGTTGTCGATCTGGGGCCCTCCAGCACCTTTAGTACCGGTTCGTGACACGAACCGGTACTAAAATAAACGACATAAACCCTTAATCCACCCGAGCCACTCTGTTCTTCCCTTTCCCTCACTTCCTCTCGTTTCTTCCCCTCTCTTCCTCGAGCTCCTCATAAATTTTGCCCAAAATTTGTCAAGATTTGAAGGCCCCCATCCATTCAAATGATCACGAAGGTTAGCAACTTTGTCCTTTCAACTCTCATTGCTAGATTAGCTCTTGCAATGCTTTGTATAGTGATTAATTTGGGAGGAATTATATTTGCTAGTATTTGATTTATATGCAATTTGAGGTAAAAAATAACACTTAGTTTGCATATGTAGGTGTGGTTTACTTAGTGCCTTCTAAATCTCCGTCGTAACCACCGTCGATCGCCCTTTTGCGTCCGGCGCCGCACCACCTTGTGGTGAGGCTCTTGTTCATGAATGTTTTACATTACCAAATTGATGTTTGTGTGATTTGGATATATAGTTACTCGTATAATTATCTTACCCGTCGTTGTTTGTTATACATAGTGCCATGGTTTTGATATCCGTCCCCGTCGGCCCTCGTCCTTGTTATGATTCGGATGTGGTATATTCTCTTTTAAAACTAGTTGTTGCATTTCGTGTTTATGACAAATTATGACCATCAAGTTGACATAGATATTTTTATCTAGGAGGTATGTGAACCGGAAATTCCAACCGACCCTAGTGTCGAGAGGTTAAATTTAGTTGAAAGAGAAAACGAGTATTTGAAAGAAAAATTGAAAAGAATTGAGGGGAGAAGATGGAATTGGAGTTGCTTGTTGCCGATGTCATAGATGATCACAAGATCAAGATGGAGAAAATGTGGTTTGAGATTAGAAAGATTAGAAAATATGCCATTGATATTGTGGCTTGGTATCATTATGCTGTTGGATCAATTGTTACCTTAGTTGCGATCTTCATCGCATTTGTTGTTGCATTTAAATTCTTTAGCTAGAGAGTTATTTGTATGTTGCATTTAATTAAATGTTGTATATGAACTTTATCTATGAACTTTATGTATGAACTTTATGTATGAACTTGTATTAATTTGGTCTATTTGGTGTTGTGTAATGAAGATGAGCCGACAATGGATGTATGATGATCGATGCTCTCCCGAGTTCATTAGTGGCGTGCATACTTTTTCTGCGGGTCATTGGAGCCAAACAAGCGAGCGGATGGTTTTATGCCTTGTCCATGTGCTGGCTGTAAGAATGGTCACAGTTACTCTACGTTAAAAACCATTCACGTCCACCTATTTAAGTCCGGTTTCATGCCCCACTATAATGTTTGGAACAAGGACGGAGAAATAGGGGTTATGATGGAAGACAATGAAGAAGAAGAGGACGGCGACGGCTATCCTGGCCATGGGTTCCCTGAATACGATGATACAACAATGGGGAAGAAGCTGAGCGGCAATGCGGAAGAAGCTGAAGAAGAGGCATCGAGATGAGCCCGCCGATGATCTAGGTCGGGCCATTGCCGATGCAAAGAGAAACTACGCAAGTGATCGGAGAGGACGAAGTTGCAGCGCATGTTAGATGATCACAAGAAATTGTTGTACCAGATTGCGAAGGCGACAAAAAAGTTGGGAACCACACTTGAATTGCTGCAATGGAAGGCGAGAGAATGGTGTATCGACAAGGGATTTGGAAAGTTGCTGGTAATGATAAAGAATATGCTTCAAAGGACAACGAATTGCCTGAGAGTACGTATGAAGCAAAGAAGGTTGTCTGCCCTCTAGGGTAAGAGGTGCAAAAGATACATGCATGCCCTAATGATTGCATCCTCAACCGCGGTGAGTACGAGGATTTGAACGCTTGCCGGTGTCACGGTGAATTGCGTTATAAGATCGATCCACGATGACCCTAGTGATGTCGAGGGCGGCGCCCAGAAGAAGATTCCTGCCAAGGTGATGTGGTATGCTCCTATAATACCACGGTTGAAACGCGTTGTTCCAAAACAAAAGAGCATGCGAAAGCGTCACGGTGGCACGCATGAAGACCGTAAGAAAAGGCGGAAAGTTGAGAGTACCACGACGGTTCGCGATGGAGAAAAATTGAAAATCTTGGGAGGAGTTTGCAGGTGACCCAAAGGCGTATGGTTTGGTCTAAGCGCGAGATGGCATTAATCCTTTTGGGGAGCGGAGCGGCAACCATAGCACGTGGCTGTGACTCTATGTTTGTATAACCTTCCTCCTTGGTTGTGCATGAAGCGGAAGTTCATTATGATGCGGATTTCATCCAAGGCCCTAAGCAACCCGGCAACGACATTGATGTGTACCTAAGGCCATTAGTTGAAGAACTATTACAGCTGTGGAATGGAACAGGTATACGTGCGTGGGATGAGCACGGACAGGAAGAATTTGACCTAAAGGCGTTGTTGTTCGTGACCATCAATGATTAGCCTGCTCTCGATAACCTTCGGGACAGACAAACAAGGGATACGCGGATGCACGCACTGTTTGGATGATACCGACAGATATATTTGGATAGTTGTAGGAAGAATGTGTACAGGACATCGTCGATTTCTTGACAAGGCATCCGTAAGAAAGAAAGGCAAGCATTTCAAAGGTGAGGCGGATCACCGGACGAAGCCTCGCCACCGTGATCGGTGCTGATGTACATGATATGGTCAAGGATTTGAAGGTAATCTTTGGAAAGGGTCACAGCGGACAACCCGATTCACGAAGGGCGGCAGCGGACACGCACCCATGTGGAAGAAGAAATCTATATTTTGGGACCTGCCATATTGGAAAGACCTAGAGGTCCGCTCCGCAATCGACGTGATGCACGTGTGAAGAATCTTTGTGTGACCACTGCTTGGCTTTTTGGGCGTGTATGGGAAGACAAAAGATACACGAGGCACGGGAGGACCAGCAACGTATGCACGGAAAAGACGCGGCATACATCGAGTCGCCAGCTACGCTCTTAAAAAGAAGAGAAGGAAATCTTCTTGAATGCCTGCTCGGCATGAAGGTACTGTCAGCTTCTAAATGAATATAAAGGGAATAATAAATGTGGCTGAGAAAAAGCTCCGAACCTAAAGTCTCATGACTGCCACGTGATTATGACGCAACTCCTTCCGGTTGCATTGAGGGGCTTCTACCGAAAGCGTTCGATTAGCCATTGTGAAGCTATGTGCATTCCTCAATGCAATCTCTCGTGAAGGTAATCGATCCAGAAATCATACCAAGGTTCTGAGAATGATTTGGTGCAATGTCTTGTCGATTTCGAGTTGGTGTTCCCACCATCCTTCTTCAACATCATGGCCTTGCGTCCTATTTCACCTTCTTGAAGAGATTAACGTTTTGGGTCATGTATTTCTACACAATATGTTCCCCTTTGAAAGGTTCATGGGAGTCTTGAAGAAATATGTTCATAAGCGTGCTAGGCGTAAGGAAGCATCTCGAAGGTCCATGAAAATGAGGAGGTCATTGAGTTTTGTATTTACTTTATTCCTGACCTTAAGCCGATTGGTGTTCCTGAATCGCGGCATAAGGGCAGGCTGGAAGGAAAAAGGCACGCTTAGGAGGGCATCAAATAATATGTATGGACGGGCATTCTCTCACCGAAGCACACTACACAGTTCTCTGAGAATTCCGCCTTGGTGGCTCCGTATATGGAGGAACACAAGAATTTTCTACAGTCCAAACACCGGAGAAGTCGGCATTTGGATTACACGCGAACAAACGAGGACTTTCGCCGGTTGGTTGCGTAAGCGTGCCCTGAATGATGGCGATATTCAAAATGACCTGTACTCATTTGTCCCGATTACCATCTTGAATATAATGACTTTCAAAGGGTACCGGATAAATGGGAATACATTTTACGATCGCCCAAGATAAGAAGAGCACCAACCAAAACAGTGGTGTCCGCTTTGATGCAACAACCAACACGGGAAAGGAAACATATTATGGTTACATAGAGGACATATGGGAACTTAACTATGGATCAGGTGATTTGAAGGTCCCTTTGTTTCAGTGCAAATGGGTCAATATGACACGAGGCGGGGTAACGGAAGACCCGTAGTACGGAATGACAACAGTGGATCTCAACAATCTATGTGAGGACGAACCATTCGTCCTAGCCAATGATGTGGCGCAGTTTTTTATGTGAAAGACATGTCTACGGACCGAGAAAAAGATAAGATAAGAAGCGAATGGATCATCTGACGAGCCAAAGCGCCACATAGTTCTTTCAGGAAAAAGAAACATTTTGGGAGTGGATGAAAAGACAGACATGTCGTAAGATTATGAAAAGTTTGATGAAATTGCTCCATTCACGGTGAATATTGACCCGAGCATCCGGTTAAATGATGAAGATCTTCCATGGCTACGGCCTTGAAGGGACACACGCGAAGAAAAAGTTTCACACCCAAAGATCTGGGATGTGATCGGCTTCACTATCATCACTTTCTTACATGTTTCACACCCAGGAGGAATGTCTGTAATAGTTAGGGTTAATTACGTGTTTTGGCATTTGAAACGCGAAGAAATTTTATGTGCAACCAAATTCTTTTCATGCATTTACTGATTTTTTCCAGCTAAATGACCCTGAAATTGAAAAGCATTTCAAATGAACTCAGAAAAGTTTGAAAGTTGGCATGGTATCATAATTTCATACAAATAGCATGTGCAAAGAAGTAAAGAGGGTTACGGCAAAAACTGGATACACTTCATGTACAAAATGAACAAAGTCTCTTCGAAATGTATCGGGGTTCCGCGAAAACCTGAGCGGTTACAAAGGCATTTCATTTTTAAATAACCTAAGCATTACCAAATTGAATATAATGATAAAACACACTAATATTAGACATAAAAAAAGAATCACTGAAAAAACTTTTTTCAAAGTTAAGTTATTCACAAACTAGTGATTCACACAAATTTCAAATAATTCAAAATTTAAACTATTCAAATTTGAAAACTACCAACACTAATAGAGAGTTTGTAATTTTTTATACCTAAAGCAAAATATTCACAAAGAAACTCTAAATACAGCAAAAAACAACTCAAAAATAAATAAAACAAAAATAAATAAAGCGAAAAAAATTAAGAAAATAAAAGCCCGCTTCTTTGGGCCAAAGCGGCCTGCATATGACTAGGAACACAACCTTTAGTTGGGCCAGGATGCAGGCCATAACCTCCAAATGAGCCCTCCATCTTACCGCCCTGCCCGATCGGCCGTCCCACATCGCCGCCCGCCCTCGTCGCCGACCCGGCCATCCCATCCCTCGTCGCCGCCCCGTCGACGCCAATGATCCCGTCCGTCGCGCGCCCGGCCGCCCGTCGCCTTCGCCCGGCCGCCCGTCGCCCCGCCCGCCCGTCCCATCGCCCGGCCGCCCCGCCCGTCAGCCGCCGTCCCGTCGCCCCGTCGTCGCCTCGCCGGTGAGCTCGCCCCAGCCGCCATGTCCTCACACACACACACACACACACACACACACACACACACACACACACACACACACACTACACACACACACACACACACACACACACACTACACACACACACACACACACACACACACATTAGTTTGTTTGTTATAATTTTTTCTGTTTTTTAGTATAGAAATGTTAGAAATTATTCTGTTTTCTAGTTATATAAATATTAGAAATGTTAGTTATATAGAAATGTTATAGATGTTTTCTGTTTTTTAGTTATAGAAATGTTAGCAATTTTTCTGTTTTTTAGTTATATAAATATTAGAAATGTTATAGAAATGTTAGTTATATAATCAGGAAATTTTAAAATTAGTTTTAGTTAGATGAATTAGATTAATGTCAAATTGTTAGAATTTGCATATATATAGAATTTTAGTTATCACAATCCAATCATTTAAAAAATATTACTTTTTATGGGCATATAGTATTTGTTCTCGACGATATGCCGGCCGCATCCTCGCCGTCGACCCGTTCGCGACGACGCCCTGCTTCAGAGGACCCATGTCTGGACCTGGGCTCACTGGCTGGCAATCGAGGTGCTACGGAGGGCGCGCGCTTGGTGAGGAACCCGACCTCGGGTCCCGTCGTCGACCTAGATCCTCTTTGGTGGCGTTCGCGTGGGCCACATTCGGTGCAGAGGCAGCCGGCCCCGCCGGAGGTGGTGCGTCGCCGTGTCAGGGAGGAAGATGAGCACGTCCATCGCTACATGGCTGCTGTGGACGACGTTAGGTTCTCCACTACTTGGCGGGTTCTTTGGGAAGATGACCGGAGATATGATCCTGTGATGGTTCCTTCTCTTTGGGTGTGCACCGCCCGCGCCCCAGGAACCGCGAGTGGCGCCCTAGATTCTTACTGTAGTACTCGATCTTTATTAGATACCTAGCCGGTGATGTATTCGATATATAATATTCGAGGCGATGTATTCGAGATTATATATATTAAGACGATGATGTATTCGAGATTATATATTCGAGACGATGTATTCGAGATTCAGTTTTTCCTTATTGATTAATTGCATCCATGCATTGTAATTTGAATACTAAATTGTTTAATATTTTTTCTGTATTAATTAGTAAAGTAAAAGCTATGGCGGACAATACCGGTAGAGAGAGAGAAGAGGAATTGTTCGACATCATACGCAGCCCTCACAGGCTAGATGATCTGAATGAAGATGACGACTCCCAATATCTGAACAATACCGGAGAGGGTGATGAAAAGATATTCGATCTCGACGACCGAGCTGATGAAGTCATGAACTATCATTATGATGACACAGACAATGTTTGTGATGACACAGACAATGCTGATCTTCAAATAACAAAGACTACCGTCGAGGTATATTTATATAAGCATGCATCATGGTGATCATCACATGTTTCTTTATTGAAGATATATTAACGAATCGATCTTTCTTCTTTCAGCCCTCCGGATCGAGCAAATCTGCTTCTGACTGACAAAGCAAGACAAAGCGAGGCCCGGGCAGATTGTTGAAGGATGGTGTAAAGTACCACATCGAATCCACCAAACTTAGTGGCGAACCCCTCACGCCTAAGAACGTTGCGGACAAGTGGACTCGTCAGTGTGGAGTTCTTGTGAAGGACAAACTCCCGATCTCCATTCAAGAATGAAAAGAGCCAAAGACTAAACGTCCAGGTGTTACTTGGGTCGACGACAGAGCCAAAAAATACCTGGTGAAATCTCTGATGGAACATTTCACCCTACCAGATCATTTCACTTAGCGAGATGTGGAGAAAGTCAAGGCCGCTGCTCTTAAGAAGATGGCAATTGCATTCAACACCCACAAAGAAAACTGTATGGGCCAACTACCTCGCTAATGAAAGGAAGACTCCAGATTTCAAGGGAACCTTTGGAGAAGCAAAGAGAACACTGGGACGATTTCGTGACCTTCAAGGATTCAGAATTATCTAAGGAACGGTCGATGAAAAACAAGGCAAATGCCGCAAGAAAGAGCAGTTCCATAGGCTGGGTCCAGGTGGCTACGCGGTGGGATTGCCTAAGTGGGATAAGTATGAGCAAGAGATGGAGGTTGCAGGGTCACTCGGTTACTAGGAACTGGCCCCAGTGCGTAACTTGGTTCTATGCGCATGGGGGCGTTGAACCAAGACAGCGAAGTTTCATGGAAGAGCAAATCTAAAAGGAGTCGAACAAAAGATAATTGACTTAATAGAAGAAGCTCGAAGGGGGTGTTCATGCCCAACAGAGAGAACGACGAGCTTACGCTACGCCTAGGAAATCTGAACACCGGGAAGAACACGAGGCAAGGGTGTTATTCTCGGTATGAGGGCTTTTCAGAATGGAACGAGGACTACAGGACCCGTGCAAGAAGGAAGATGGAGGAGGAGAAGAAAAGGAAGTTGGAGGAGGAGCATAGGAAGCAGGTGGCAGAACGCCTTCAAGGCCTAGAAGCATGGCTGGCGGAACTTGCACTAAATTTCCAGCAGCAGCAGCAGTATATCGACTCTATTAGCCAGTAAAGGGGGTCTCAGCATCGTCAGCAGCAAGCGGATGATCGTCCGACATTGGATAGCACCGTCCCATCCAAAGGCCAAGAAGCGGCGTTGGTTACGCCCCGGGCGACACCTTTGCTGGATACATACCACTGTGGATGACATCATAGAAAACACTAACTGTGAGCTACACTCCAAAATGAAGAACATATCCATGAAGGTGGCGGACGGGCGTTGCTTTTCGATTACCCCGAAGCAACCTACCATTGCATCCCGATTCCAGAGGGCTATGCTCGTGTCATGGTTGATGAAGTGGTGGACCTATATTCTGCTAACGCTGACATTCCCGGAGATGAAGACGAAGCGCACACTAGGAGAGGCCATACATCGTGATCATCCTATGGAGAAAGGATTGCATCATCTTTCAAGTCCACCAACACCGCGTAAATGCCTGCGACTCCTCCTCGAAGTCCGCCACCGAGTCAGCAGACTCCCGCTCCTCCAAGTCCACGAACACGTGAGACGACTCCTCCTCGAAGTTCGCCACCTCCTCCAAGTCCCCGAACACGTGAGCTGACTCCTCCGGTTTCAAGTCCGACACAGCGTCATGCCACTTCTCCGGTTTCAAGTCCGGCACCGTATTAGGCCACACCTCCTGCTTCAAGTCCGGCACATCGTCAGGCCACTTCTCCTGGTCCAACTCCACGTCAGCCGTCTCCGCCGTCTCAGCAATCGCAGAAGAGACATGTCGCAGCTTTGGTGCGTATCGATACGAGTCGAGGTAGTTCAGGAAGTACAGGCGGAGACAAGCGATATAAATATGGTCCAAGCCTCGCTCCTCTTCCTTAGAGGCCTTACGACATGACTAAGGAGCAAAACGCAGCCATAGTGCAAGCCCAAGTGGACGCCCATTTTGGACCGAAACAGGCACCTCCGCCAAAGGAGAAAGTGCCTGAGAAAGTAATTGACCACTTCATTCGTATGGCTAGAGAACCAGCTCTCAAGCCTGTTGACTCGGACTATGAGCGCCAAATCAGGAAACTACATCGAGAACGGCTAAAGAAGGAAGCGAGCTCGAGCTCGAGCCAGCAAGCAGCTGGCAAAAAATGCGGAAAACCGTTCCCCAGTTGGGAGAACAGGCGGTGCAAGCGATCCCCCCGCTTGTTGTGCCAACAACACATGAGAGGAGTAGTGCGCGCGCCAAATATCATTGTGGGCAAACCGTTAGCGTTCCCCAGCATGGCGATGTGGTAATAACGGAGGATCATATAATGCAGGCTCAAATGCTCAATATCTCCGTTGGACAACTCCTCGAAATCGAGCCCATGCCTACGCTTAGAGAATCGGAAATAGCATGGAAATATGTCCGGCCAACCTTTGGTCCATCCGGACAAGGTCAAGGACCTCCAACGAGAATGTATCAATTGCATCAATGGTACATGAACATTACCAAGATTTCAATCGAGAGTCCCTCATGGTGAATGTCAAGCATGAGCATTATTACCATGAGAAAGCTACGGCCATTGAGTATCCGTAACTATTTCAGTTATACAATCAAGACGCACTCGACAAGTCTATCGCCTTGCTATTGTCTCAGTAAGTGATTTCTTTCTGTAATTTAAGTCTCAAGCTATTTATGTAGTGATAATTTTGAGCAATCATTACATGTAATTATCCTCACTATATTATTTTTCTGTGGTATTATATGCAGGATGAAGATGTATGAAATGAAAAAAGCTGGACGCTATGGCGTTGGGTTCATTGACCCAAATACCATTAATGAGGACATATGGCAGATTGAATGTTGTCAAGATGTTGTAGAGGAAAGCATGATAGAGTTCTTGAAGCGCCTCAATAGCAATGAAGATATACTACTTCCTTACAACTTCCCGTGAGTCACACTGTCTTGTACTACAAATTCTGTTTTTTTGCTTACTAGCTAGCTAGATACTAATAATTAAGTATATACAGTTTACGGTAGTTGATTAATTTTATGCACATGCCCGCTTAATTAAGACATGTAAACGTGTGCGTATGCAGTTGGCACTGGGTCTTGTTAGACATTAAAGTTGAGGATGGAAAAGTTGAATTACTGGACTCACTAACTAAAGAAGATAAAGACTACACCATCGTGAAGGGGATAGTCAACAGGTAATTTCAATCATTATTAACTATATCTCGGCCTATTAATTATTACTTCGTCATTTCCTGATATGAACTACTTAATAACCCCTTTATTAATTTTCTTTGCCAAGCGGCAGGGCATGGGCAAAGTTCATCAAGGTGACTCGGGCAAGTGGGCAAAAAAGTTGTTTTGGCATCGACCCAAGGTAAGTAATTAAGTAGTACTGGCTAGCTACCATCTCTTTAATTCTTGTTTCAATATCATTAATTAATTATCATGCTTGATTAATCATTATCTGATTCAATTCCATTCTCGTAAAGGCCACGAAGCGGTAGCCGGGAATAATCTGGGTGCATTCTACGTTTGCGAGAACATTCGCATGATGACGTGCGAAAGGAGCAGATCTGATAGACAGGACTGGGTACGTTTGTCAGAATACTATTCACACTATTATCGATATCTAGTCACACAACTAACACACATGCATATTGATCTCCTTCTTAACAGTTCCGATCGGTGCGGGATAAGCTCCTACCATTGGACCGCATACTAGCACTTCAAGAGGAAATAGCCGGATTTTTGCTCGACCAGGTCATAGATCCCAAAGGAGAATACTATTACCCGCTACGACCCCCATGAACCACTTGTCACCGTGCTCCGGAGGCACCAAAGGCAACATATGTAGGAGAGATTGTATATGTATATATACATGTGTATATGTGAATAATTAATGGTGTTGGTTTGTGACACATTCGATGATATATATATATATATATGCGGTTCTACGTACGAGAAAATCTATTTATATATATGCATAACGTGTACAATTTGTAGTATCGTGAAATACCAGCAAACAAAAGAAATTGAATGGAAAATAAATCAACCCCCAAATATTTAGTACCGGTTGGTGTTACCAACCGTACTAATGCCCCACGCACACTGGCCTGGCTCGTACACATGGTGGTGGCACTTTAGCGACGGTTCGTGACGAACCGGTACTAAAGGGAGGGGGCCTTTAGTCCCCACTCTTTAGTGACCGGCACTAAAGGCCGTTACGAACCTGCACTAAAGGCCGGTTCTGCACTAGTGTCACAAGACTTAGTATGCAAAACTTTCACCTCATTCAACTGCTGCAGCTCATGTGCATAGAAGAACTTGGGACTAATATGCTTTGTGAGGTTACTCTTCACATAACCCATCTGGACTTGTGCAACACAAGCAGCATTATCTTCACAGATAATGATAGGGGTTTGTACGGTGTTCAGCCCACATGTCGATGAATGTGGCGATCATCCGCCATGACGATACACACTCTTTTGATGCTTCGAATAGTGCCATGATTTCCGAGTGGTTCGTGGAAGTCGACACAAGTGTTTGCTTGGACGATTTCCAGAAAAACGCAGTTCCACCACAAAGGAAAACATATCCAGTCTGTGATTTGCAATCATGCGGGTCCGATAGGTACCCAGCATCGGCATAGCTTATAATAGATACGTCTTGATTCCTTTTGTAAAACAGGCCAAGATCTTTGGTCCCTTGCAGGTAACGGAAGACGTCCTTGACACCTTTCCAATGTCTTTTGGTAGGGTCAACTGTACCTCGCAAGCAAATTGACGGCGAACGCTATGTTTGGACGTGTAGAGTTTGCTAGATTCATGAGTGCTCCAACTGCACTCAGGTAAGGAACCTCTGGTCCCAGAGTTTCCTCCCACTCTTCCTTTGGCCTGAACGGGTCCTTGTCTGGCTGTAAAGACCTCCCGACCATCGAGGTCTTAGAAGAACTAGCTGAATGTCCGTGCGTTGCCACAAAACAATGAAATTAGACACATACACATTGATCAGACATAGCTCCACGTGAGACTCCGGATGGCCCTAAAAACCCAATGATTTTCGGGCGAGTCTCTGAGTGAGTCACCGATGCGTTCACATTGAATTGCAGTGCAGTTGAATGTAGTGAACATGCATGCCGAACACCGCAATAGTGAATGTCTCATGATAAACATCTATCTTGGTCTTTCTCCATTTTTCTCTAGAAGGATCACCATCATCCGGCTCGTTTACTTTGGTTCGTTGCGCCTCAAGATTGTCAATATTAACAAGGTTGGGTGTTGGCTACTCCCAACTGAGGCGGGTTAGGCCGCCCCTGCTCTCATGACAATAGATGATCCTATGGCTTGCGTCGGTGCCATCGGCAAGTAGGTCATGGTCATCTCAGCCCTTCGGCGCATTTTTTTGGAGCACGCGACTAACTTGTGCCCGACATGTAATGCAAGCCAGATGAACCCTGCTACATGTCAATCTTTGTTGGGTTGGACGTGGATGACCACAACCATTGTGACTTTGGCGACGACACATGCTTCTCTTCCACTCCCACTATGTGTACCATCGTTATGGCCCTACCTTTTCATATTGCCATATGCACAAACATAATTCAGAAAATTCTTTGATACATACAGGTTCACAATTTGCTCTAGTTTCTGCTAAATTGAAGGAATATATGAATATATGAGAGTCATACGATAAAAAAAATCATTTCTTATCATTAGGGTATTGCAGATCAATACAAAAAACTACTCTAAAATTTAACTGCTAGCAGCCCAAGGCCTTTCCGACCGAACATGCGAGTGTAAAACATTTTATGAACAAAATATTAATAGTACATAAGGTAAGAATATCAAATCAGAACCTCACCATCTAAATTTACATATTATGTTTTCTTTGAGACTTCAATGTGTTCTGTTTGATTCCTTGTAAAGACAACAAACTTTGTGTATGTTATTAAATTATTAATAATCTGTGACCACCCTATCGGTGCGAGTTTTGTCGAAAGAGACAATATTTCCATAACCTTACCTTTCGCAACGAACTATGACCAAACAAGCCTTTTTTAAACAAAAAAAGTGAAGCCTTTTTTTGCGGGCAAGAACAATGAAGCCTTTGATTGTGCACCTGCACTTTACAATCTTTAAGGAGCTAAATAGATAGATAATTATATGTCATGCAAATAATATGAATGGAACTTACAAAACTGTCAAGTAGATGCGGAATATAAATTAGGACTAAGCATGCCATGCAATGCCTATAAGTAACAAGCTGGCCAGCATCATTTCACAATTCATCCACATGTTCATATGCCTAAGTAGTGAATAACAGTTTTGTGGCTCTACTGATTGCATCAAAAGAGGCAGTTTTTACAAACAACATGAAAGTAAAAAGTACTCTCGATATGGCAAGGTTCAAATAACATAAGACAATCTTACACAATGCAAACACTGACCTAATATGATACATAAAATTTCAGCTACATAGAAGGTTGGTTCCAAACTGAACCAAGAAGAAAGTAAAAGAAAAACTCCATAGTATTTAAACATCATTCCTCATTTACTGTCTTTCTCTCCAAAGGGTGCTAAAAATCCTACAAAATTTGTTTTGCATATATCATCAAGGCCACGAAATATCCCTCCCTGAGAACACCATAGAAGCAAAAAGAATTGCTCACTCAGCAACCTTATTGTCCACATATTTTGAAGAACATCATGGCTTGCCTCATGACGCTTAGTTAATGCGATCTCCATGTGGTGAATGAAAAAACTGTTTTTTATCTCTGCATTATAGATTAAATTTAAATGACATGAGATCATTTTTATTGCTTGATACATCTCAAAAGTTTCCTCTTATAGGAGTACCTTCCTGAAATTAATTTGGGTACTATCATGTTTGTCATTAAAGGCAAGTAAAGAAGAGATAAATGTACAAGTTTCTCAAAGAGCCTTTGACATTTCTACTGGAGGCATTTTCAATTGCTTTACAGCAAATGACAATTACCGCTTGGATTTGTTTGTGTTTAATAATCCTGCATTATGTGATAAAAACAGACTTGATATTACTGTTTCTCAAAGAGCCTTTGTCACTCAGGAACTTCAGTATATACACCCAAAGGATGAAACAAACTTAATCTTACTTTTTCTTCGTACATGTGAATATATAATTCAGAGCTATAGATATGGGCTTAAAATACACTATGACCCTAACCAGACAAATGATAAACAATGGGGCAATATTTCTTTTTCCTTACCTTGATACCTCAGCAGCCAAACTACTATTCCTCTGCATCCAAGTTGCAACCACAACCTACAGAAACGAATCACGTTACTCCTACAGTCCTTGTATCCCATATAACTATAACTAAAGTTTCTTTCTAATGCCGGTGAAGTTTAAGTTTTCAAGCTTGTAGTGACAAAGCAAAAACATCAGCATCCTTCAACTGATTACCTTGTAGTTAAGTAGAGATGATTTCGAAAAGAAAATGTGGGATGTTGTATCTGGGCCTCACCCGAACACAAGCCATTTTTTTTCTCTTGCAAAAACTGTATATATTCAACAACCTGCAATAGAAAATGGTGTCAAGGAAGAGACAACTTAACGGGTTGCTGCTTATATAAGAAATAAGCTTCAAGGTATGTGGAGTCCATTTTTTTTTCTGAAAGCTGGAACACAATTATTTATTTGCAACTCCAGTTAGAACCCAACTGGATGTAATAAAATGTCTGAAGAGAAAAACACATAAAAATTGACCAAAGAACCAGAATTGAGCACAACCCGAGTGTTGCATGTTCAAAAGGGTAATCATTAAAACTCTAAGGTAGACCCCTCATGAATCAAGGCCCACACAATAGTCAATTTCAGTAGAAGCGTATACAAATCCTAATTCTACTTAGTCAGGTCATCAGGTGGTATATAAGCGTATACAAATGCATGTAGCTCCTTGATTGTAATCACCTTGAGTTGAAGAAATATAAACATAGCTTGTAACTATCGTGACTTGAAGAAATTTGAATAACAGGCAGCTTACCTGCCAATGACTATAAAATCAGCTTTCATATACGTGTTTCTTGCTAATCCATCAATCAAGACACTCATCCAATCAATCCAGTGACTCGAGCTAGCTTTGACTACCTACGCTACTATAAGATCATTCCTTCTCAAGGCATGTCAGGTTTCCTATGTGCACGTATTGCTGTCTGCCAAAGGCACGGCCAGGTGAAATATTGGTTTCAGAATTTTATACCCTGACATGACCCTATTTGTTAAGAGGGACAACTGAAACATTGGTTTCAGTATTTGCTAGTGGTTCATATATCTTGACCAAGGATCAACTTGACATGACCCTGTTTGTTCTGCACGCACGGCAGGAACATGACGAAAACGTGAAGGAGAGGATCGATATCGACACACCTGTAGCATCACGTACTGAAGTCAGGGTTATGGCCCTCCCTGCCGCACGTGCCCTCACCGCAGCCACCGCCGCCTGCCTGCGATGATGATGATGATGATGACGCGAATCTGGCATGGTCGCCTGGAAGATGATGGTGACTGCGGGATGAACTGATCAAGGAGGAGCTAGACACCCCTGCTGCCCATGGCCATCTCCTTCATGCAGATGTTAAGATAGTAGTACTGAATCATAACCTAAACCAGAAATCTAGCAGGGTTGCAGTAAGCACGTCTTGTGGTTCAGCGACCTTGGTCCCAGCTGATGGCTCTGACAAGTGTAGGAGGGCCATGAGCCTCGGTGGTTGCCGACTTCCCTGTCTGTTGCGGAAGTCACACGACGGGGAAAGGGGATGGCGGGCAGAGACGACGTAGGGTCGACGGCGGGAAAGCAATTATTGAATAAGTCTAAATAATATGGATATATACCATAGGTATGAATTTATGTAATTTCTTTCACAACATGTGTCAATTCAACACAGCTTATGCAGACACATTCTGAACATTTCACAGATTAGCATAAATAAAAACATCCATCACAACAGTGAGATAATGTTCTATCATGAAGTTCAGATAGCAAGAAAACAATGTATCATATCCATATTAGCTCAAGACAAATGCAGAAATAAGGAGAATAGCTTCAGGTGAGGAGTTAAAGTAAAATATTAAGATATGCTTCACATACGTATTCCAGATGCAGGCGTTGACCATGAAGGTATGGAATTTTTGTTGAGTCATAAATATCATTGGTGGAAGGAAGAAGAGAGCAGGAAGGAACGCTGATGTTGCAATGAACCGGACCCTTAAACAGATCAACATTAATGAGCACTTGACCAGTCCAAATCGACCACAGACAAGCCTGAAATTGTTGAACCTAGATGACATGGCAAAAGAGGATTACAAGGGCAACGGTGGTGGACAGAAATTAAAGATGGAAGCGCTTCATTAAGAAAAAATGAGAAGGGTCCTATCGCCTCATACCTTGCCTCTGCAACCGCATGCACGGGCCTTCCCACCAAGCAAAGACCCCGACGAGGCGTACCTGCGGAAGCGGCGACCTAGGTTTAGGGGTCGGATCCATCGCTGCGCCGAATCATTGGAGCTCAACCCAGATCGTGGTGCGCCAAACCTATTCAAGAACTGATGCATGAACTGCTCGCCGACGGCGAAAGAGGCCATGGGATCGGCTCAGAGCCCTGCTGGTGGCATCTTCGCCCTCGGTCTAGCAAATTGGTGCCTCGCCGTCTCGCCTCCCGATGAAGTGGAGGTGGAGATCGCAGGAGGGGAGACGTGCGTGCCTATGTTGGGGCTAGGTTCGGCAGTTGTGATTGCATAGGGAGATTGTTTGCGTGGGTAAGTTATTTTTTTTCTTTGCTTTAAATCGCTCTAAACCGGACGTGGGAGTGGAACTTACGACGTAAAAAAATCGGTGAGATGCGAGAGGGTGGGAGGACGTATCCATAGGGATGTGAGGGGAGGTCAAACCATCACGAAGTTCGATTCTCCTTTAATAGTAGAGATATGTCTTATCAAATCCAAATCTTTCCAACACCTTCTGGGTGTAGGCCGACTGGTGCACTAGAATCCCATCAGGGGAATGTTCAAGTTGCAGACCTAGACAGAACTTGGTTTTACCCAAATCCTTCATCTCGAATTCCGACATCAGGTAGGAACTCGCTTCCTCAATATCCTCAGGTGTACCGATTATGTTTAAATCGTCCACGTACATCGAGATTATACAGAATCCATCTTGGGATCGCCGTATAAAAACACATGGGCAATCTTTATTGCTCGTGTAGCCCTTCTCATGAAGGAAATCGCTTAAGCGATTGTACCACATTCTACCAGACTGTCTGAGTCCGTACAGTGCCTTTTGAAGTTGAACACTGTATAGACCCCTGTTTGCTCTATCATGGTTCGGAACAGGGATACCTTCTGGAACCTTCATGTATATGTTCGAATCCAAGTTACCATATAGGTAAGCAGTGACAACATCCATTAGTTTCATTTTCAAGCCCATTTTACTGCCATCGAGATCAAGTATCTAAAGGTAATTCCATCCATGATTGGGGAATAAGTCTCCTCAAAATCGACACCTGGTCGTTGAGTGAACCCTTGAGCGATGAGCCTTGCTTTGTACCGTACTACCTTATTATTTTCATCTCTCTTTCGAACAAAAACCCACCTATGGCCAACAGGGCGAATGTGGGTAGGAGTTCGACAAACTGGTCCGAACACCTTTCTTTTGTTGTGAGATAATAATTCGGCAGTAATTGCCTGCTGCCAATCTTTCCAATCCGACATTTTCTTGCAATCAGCGAGCGTGTTAGGCTCAGGGTCAAAGATCTATGATTGAGGCAATTTTCTTAGCAAAGTTGATGTCGACAATCACCGTTGCTCGGTTCAGAGACTCCCCCGTATAAATATAATTTATGGCCATTTCGTGATGGAGCGCATCCGGCGCAAACACTTTCTCTACCAAATTTCCCATTATGGGAGCAAGGTCCTTTAGATTTCTCGCGCCGATGTGTGCGCTCACATCTCCGTTGGGTGTTTCCCCTATGGGAAAGTTTAAGTCCGGAATTTCGTGCACTGAATTTTTCGTACTTGTGCCAGGTCTCGACTGGCTCCCAGTTTCAATTTGGGGTACTTTGGCGACAGGCTGTGATAGATCTCTCTTATCCTTTTTCGTCAGGCGTCAAACGAAGGAAGCCTTTCGATAACATGTTTACCACCTGCATCCCGCTTTGTGATGAGTAGGCACTCCTTGCCGTTTTCATCATCGGTCTCAGCATGGAAACCATTAGCGCGGATGTTTCTAAAGCTCAAAAGAGTACGAAGTCGACTACGGGTACAACAACGCATCATTAATGATCAAAGTTGTTCCCATGGGGAGTATATAATAGTGGCTCGTCCGGAGCCAACTATGTGAGAACCCTTGGTGGCGATTGTCATAATACTTCCCGGAGATTTTTAATGGACTCAAAGTACTTAGTTTCTCGTAAAATGGTATGAGTGGTGGCGCTATCGGCAAGGCATGTTTCCTCCATTCGGGCGCCCCACGCGTTCTAAAATATGACATCTAATTAATGTAATGAGGAAGAAAATACATTAAAAATAAATGCACACATCTCAGAACATAACATGCTATCATGTATAAATAATGAAATAAATGAATAAATGTCATCCAATCGCCAAAGTAAAGAATAAGTTTATGCTCTCATAGAGCTTACAACCAAATCGAATTTATTCAATTTTATTGTATCAAATCACGGAATCATGATAACCAAAGAGGTATGCTAAGTGGACTCGGTGAAGAAGCCATTCACTTCCGCCGCAATCTCCATACTAGTGAGCTGATCCTGCTTAGAAATCATCTTGGAGGCAGCATCAATGTCTAGTGGTGGCGCCGCCGAGGCGGCCATGTGGTCAACCTCCATGGCAACTGTTGGGGAACGTAGCAGAAATTCAAAATTTTCCTACGTGTCACCAAGATCTATCTATGGAGAAACTAGCAACGAGGGGAAGGAGAGTGCATCTACATACCCTTGTAGATCGCTAAGCAGAAGCGTTCAAGAGAACGGGGTTGAAGGAGTCGTATTCATCGTGATCCAAATCACCGGAGATCCTAGTGCCGAACGGACGGCACCTCCGCGTTCAACACACGTACAGCCCGGTGACGTCTCCCATGCCTTGATCCAGCAAGGAGGAGGGAGAGGTTGAGGAAGAAAGCTCCAACAGCAGCACGACGGCGTGGTGGTGGTGGAGCAGCAGTACTCCGGCAGGGCTTCGCCAAGCTCTTAACGGAGGAGGAGAGGTGTTGGGGAGGGGAGGGGCTGCGCCTTGGGAAGGGGTGCGGCTCCCATGTGCCTCCACGCTATATATAGGGGTGGAGGGGGCTGGTTTCTTGCCCTCCAAGTCCATTGGGGCGTTGGCAAAGGTGGGGGAAAGAAATCCCATCATTTCCCTTCCCCGCCATTGTTATCCCCCTTTTTTAGGGATCTTGATCTTATCCCTTTGGGATATGATCTTATTCCTTCTAAGCGGGGATCTTGGTGCGCCTTGACCAGGGGTGTGGGGGCCTTGCCCCCACTACCCACGTTCCTGTGGGTCCCCACATGCAGGTGGGCCTCACTCCGGAACCTTCTAGAATCTTCCCGGGACAATATCGAAAAATCCCGCACATTTTCCGTGGCCAAAATAGGACTTCCCATATATAAATCTTTACCTCGGACCATTCCAGAACTCCTCGTGGCGTCAGGATCTCATCCGGGACTCCGAACAACATTCGGTAATCACATACAAGTCTTCCTAATAACCCTAGCGTCATCGAACCTTAAGTGTGTAGACCCTACGGGTTCGGGAACCATGTAGACATGACCGAGACAACTCTCCGGCCAATAACCAACAGTGGGATCTGGATACTCATGTTGGCAACCACATGTTCCACGATGATCTCATCAGATGAACCACGATGTCAAGGATTCAATCAATCCCGTATACAATTCCCTTTGTCTAACGGTATTGTACTTGCCCGAGATTCGATCGTCGGTATACGATAGCTTGTTCAATCTCGCATCGGGTAAGTCTCTTTACTCGTTCCGTAACACATCATCCCGTGATCAACCCCTTGGTCACATTGTGCACATTATGATGATGTCCTACCGAGTGGGCCAGAGATACCTCTCCGTTTACGCAGTGACAAATCCCGATCTCGATTCGTGCCAACCCAATGACACTTTGGGAGATACCGTAGTGCACCTTTATAGCCACCCGATTCGTTGTGACGTTTGGTACACCCAAAGCATTCCTACGGTATCCGGGAGTTGCACAATCTCATGGTCTAAGGAAAAGATACTTGACATTAGAAAAGCTTTAGCATACGAACTACACAATCTTTGTGCTAGGCTTAGGATTGGGTCTTGTCCATCACATCATTCTCCAAATGATGTGATCCCGTTATCAACGACATCCAATGTCCATGGTCGTGAAACCGTAACCATCTGCTTGATCAACGAGCTAGTCAACTAGAGGCTTACTAGGGACATGGTGTTGTCTATGTATCCACACATGTATCCGAAGTTTCCTATCAATACAATTATAGCATGGATAATAAACGATTATCATGAACAAGGAAATATAATAATAACCAATTTATTATTGCCTCTAGGGCATATTTCCAAGAGTCTCCCACTTGCACTAGAGTCAATAATCTAGTTCACATCACTATGTGATCAACACTCATAGGTCACATCTCCATGTGACCAACATCCAAGAGTTTACTAGTGTCACTAAACTAGTTCACATCATCATGTGATTAAGACTCAATGAGTTCTGGGGTTTGATCATGTTTTGCTTGTGAGAGAAGTTTTAGTCAACGTGTCTGCAACATTCAGATCCGTATGTACTTTGCAAATCTCTATGTCATATTGTAAATGTTGCTTTCACGCTCCACTTGGAGCTATTCCAAATGGTTGCTCCACTATACGATCCGGTTTGCTACTCGAGTCACTCGGATAGGTGTTAAAGCTTGCATCGATGTAACCCTTTACGCCGAACTCTTTATCACCTCCATAATCGAGAAACATGTCCTTATTTACTCCAAGGACAATTTTGACCACTGTCCAATGATCCATTCCTGGATCACTCTTGTACCCCCTTGCCAGACTCATGGCAAGGCACACTTCCAGTGCGGTACACAGCATAGCATACTACAGAGCCTATGTCTGAAGCATAGGGGACGACCTTCGTCCTTTCTCTCTCTTCTGCCGTGGTCGAGCTTTAACTCTTAACTTCATACCTTACAACTCAGGCAAGAACTCCTTCTTTGACTGATCTATCTTGAACACCTTCAAGATCATGTCAAGGTATGTGCTCATTTGAAAGTACCATTTAGCGTTTTTTTATCTATCCTCATAGATCTTGATGCTCAATGTTCAAGCAGCTTAATTCAGGTTTTCTATTGAAAAACACTTTTCAAATAACCCTATATGCTTTCCAGAAATTCTACATCATTTCCGATCAACAATATGTATTCACACATACTTATCAGAAATTCTATAGTGCTCCCACTCACTTCTTTGGAAATATAAGTTTCTCATAAACTTTGTATAGACCCAAAATCTTTGATCATCTCATCAAAGCGTACATTCCAACTCCGAGATGCTTACTCTAGTCCTTAGAAGGATAGCTGGAGCTTTGCATACTTGTTAGCGTCTTTCAGGATTGTCAAAAACCTTATGGTTGTATCACATACAACCTTTCCTCAAGAAAACTGTCAAGGAAACAATGTTTTGACATCCTATATGCAAGATTTCATAAATGATGCAGTAACTGCTAATCCAGTTCCAACAGACTCTTAGCATCGCTATTTAGTGAGAAAGCCTCACCGTAGTCAACTCCTTGAACTTGTCGAAAACATCTTTAACGACAAGTCGAGCTTTCTTAATGGTGATACTTACCATCATTGTATGTCTTCCTTTAAATCCATCTTTACCCAACGCCCCACGACCATCAAGTATTTCTTCCAAATTCATGGATCCTCTCTCAGATGTTATGGCCTCGAGCCATTCGTCGGAATCCGGGCCCACCATCGCTTCTCCATTGCTCGTAGGTTCATTGTTGTCTAGCAACATGAACTCTAAGACAGGATTTCGCGCACCACCTCAAGTAGTGCGCGCCCTTGTCGACCCTACGAGGTCCGGGTAGTGACTTGATCCGAGCATCATGATCACTATCATCGCCTTCCACTTCAATTGGTGTAGGTGCCACATGAACAACTTCCCGTGCCTGCTACACAATCGGGTTGAAGTGATGGTTTAATAACCTCATTAAGTCTCCACCATCCTCCCACTCAATTCTTTCGAGAGAAACTTTTCCTCGAGAAAGGACCCGCTCTAGAAACAATTACTTTTGCTTCCTGGATGCGGATGGAGGTATACCCAACTATTTTGGGTGTCCTATGAAGATGTATTTATCCGCTTTGGGTTCGAGCTTATCACGATGAAACCTTTTCACATAAGCGTCGCAGCCCCAAACTTTTAAGAAACGACAACTTAGGTTTCTCCAAACCATAGTTCAAACAAAGGTCGCCTCAACGGAATTACGTGGTGCCCTATTAAAGTGAGTGCGGTTGTCTCTAATGCCTAACCCATGAACGATAGTGGTAATTCGATAAGAGACATCATGGTACGCAACATATCTAATAGGGTGCAACTATGATGTTCGGACACACCATCACACTATGGTGTTCCAAAGTGCGGCATTTATTGTGAAACAATTTCCACAAAGTGTCTTAATTATGCGTGCCAAAGCTCGTAACTGAGATACTCATCTCTATGATCATCTCATGGACATTTTATCCTCTTATCACGATGATCTTCAACTTCACTCTGAAATTACTTGAACCATTCAATAATTTAGACTTGTGTTTCATCAAGTAAATACACTTAGTATCTACTCAAATCATCCGTGAAGTAAGAACATAACGATATTCATCAGATGCCTCAAAGACTCATTGGACTGCACACATCAAAATGTGTTACTTCCAACAAGTTGCTATCTTGTTCCATCTTCTTTGAAACCGAGGCTTTTCAGTCATTTTGCCCATGTGGTATGATTTGCATATCTCAAGTGATTCAAAATCAAGTGAGTCCAAACGATCCATCTGCATGGAGTTTCTTCATGCGTATACACCAATAGACATGGTTCGCATGTCTCAAACTTTTTCAAAACGAGTGAGTCCAAAGATCCATCAACATGGAGCTTCTTCATGCGTTTATACCAATATGACTTACATGGCGATTGCCACAAGTAAGTGGTACCATCATTACTATCTTATATCTTTTGGCATGAAAATGTGTATTACTATGATCGAGATTCAATAAACCATTCCTTTAGGTGCAAGACCATTGAAGGTATTATTCAAATAAATAGAGTAACCATTATTCTCCTTAAATGAATAACTGTATTGTGATAGACATAATCCAATCATGTCTATGCTCAACGCAAACACCAAATGACAATTATTCTGGTTTAATACTAATCTTGATGGTAGAGGGAGTTGTTGGAAATATGCCCTAGAGGCAATAATAAAAGGATTATTATTATATTTCCTTGTTCATGATAATTTTCTTTTATTCATGCTATAATTGTATTATCCGGAAATCGTAACACATGTGTGAATACATAGACTACAATACGCCCCTAGTAAGCCTCTAGTTGACTAGCTCGTTGGTCAACAGATAGTCATGGTTTCCTCGACTATGGACATCGATGTCATTGACATCGGGATCACGCCATTAGGAGAATGACGTGATGGACAAGACCCAATCCTAAGCATAGCACAAGATCGTAGTTCGCTTTTGCTAGAGCTTTTCCAATGTCAAGTATCTCTTCCTTAGACCATGAGATCGTAACTCCCGGATACCGTAGGGAGTGCTTTGGGTGTACCAAACGTCACAACGTAATCGGGTGACTATAAAGGTGCACTACAGGTATCTCTCGAAAGTGTCCGCGGTTGACACGGATCGAGACTGGATTTGTCACCCGTGTTACGGAGAGGTATCACCGCCCACTCGGTAGTGCATCATCATAATGAGCTCAAAGTGACCAAGTGTCCGGTCACGGGATCATGCATTACGGTACGAGTAAAGTGACTTGCCGTAACGAGGACCGAACGAGGTATTGGGATACCGACGATCGAAGTCTCGGGCAAGTAACATACCGTCGACAAAGGGAATAGTATACGGGTTGCTTGAATCCTTGACATCGTGGTTCATCCGATGACATCATCGAGGAGCATGTGGGAGCCAACATGGGTATCCAGATCCCGCTGTTGGTTATTGACCGAGAGCCGTCTCGGTCATGTCTCAAGATGTCTCCCAACCCGTAGGGTCTACACACTTAAGGTTCGGTGACGCTAGGGTTATTAGGAAGACTTGTATGTGATTACCGAATGTTGTTCGGATTCCCCGGATGAGATCCCGGACGTCATGAGGAGTTCCGGAATGGTCCAGAGGTAAATATTTATATATGGGAAGTTGTCAAACGGACATCGGAAAGTTTCGGGGCGTCGTATTGTACTGGGCCACCGGAAGGGTTCCCGAGGTCCACCGAGGGGCCACCCCTCGGGGGCCACTTGGGATGCGTGGGGAAGGAGCCAGCCCCGGTGGGCTGGGCGCACCCTCCCTTGGGCCCTTGCGCCTAGGGGTTTGGGGGAACCCTAGAAGGCGCCCCTGCTTGGGGGCAAGCCACCCCTCACGGCCGCCCCTCCAGATTCCCATCTAGAGGGGCCGCCCCTGCCCCTTCCCCTATAAATAGAGGGGTGAGGGAGGGTTGCATACACAAGCCAAGGCGCAGCCCCTCCCCTCCCCAACAACTCTCCTCTTCCGTACGTGCTTGGCGAAGCTCTGTCGGAGTACTACTGCACCAACTACACCACGCCGTCGTGCTGCCGTTGGAGCTGCCTTACTCAACCTCTCCTTCCTCCTTGCTGGATCAAGACGGAGGAGACGTCGTCCGCATCTGCACGTGTGTTGAACGCGGAGGTGCTGTCCGCTCAGCACTTGGTCATCGGGTGATCCGAATCACGGCGAGTACGACTCCATCATCACCATCCCCTTGAACGCTCGCACTCGATCTACAAGTGGTATGTAGATGCAAACTCACTCCCTTGACTCGTTGTTTAGATGAACTCATAGATGGATCTTGGTGAAACCGTAGGAAAATTTTAATTTTCTCGCAACGTTCCCCAACAAAGGGCATCATGAGCTAGGTCTATGCGTAGTTCTCTATTGCACGCAGTAGAACACAATTTGGTTGTGGGCGTGGATCTTGTCAACTTGCTTGCCGCTACTAGTCTTATCTTGCTTCCGCGGTATTGTGGGATGAAGCGCCCGGACCAACCTTACACATACGCTTACGTGAGACCGGTTCCACCGACTAACATGCACTAGTTGCATAAGGTGGCTGGCGGGTGTCCTGCCTCTCCACTTTAGTTGGAGCGGATTCGATGAAAAGGGTCCTTATGAAGTATAAATAGAAGTTGACAAAATCACGTTGTGGTTATTCGTAGGTAAGAAAACGTTCTTGCTAGAACCCAATTGCAGCCACGTAAAAGATGCAACAACAATTAGAAGACGTCTAACTTGTTTTTGCAGCAATTGTCATGTGATGTGATATGGCCAAGTTGTGATGAATGATGAATGACATATTGTGATGTATGAGATCATGTTCTTTTGTAATAGGAATCACGACTTGCATGTCGATGAGTATGACAACCGGCAGGAGCCATAGGAGTTGTCTTTATTTTTGTATGACCTGCGTGTCATTGAAGAACGCCATGTAAATTACTTTACTTTGTTGCTAAACGCGTTAGCCATAGAAGTAGAAGTAGTCGTTTGCGTGACAACTTCATGAAGACACGATGATGGAGATCATGATGATGGAGATCATGGTGTCATGCCGGTGACAAGATGATCATGGAGCCCCGAAGATGGAGATCAATGGAGCTATATGATATTGGCCATATCATGTCACTACTATATATAATTGCATGTGATGTTTATTATGTTTATGCATCTTGTTTACTTAGAACGCACGGTAGTAAATAAGATGATCCCTTACAACAATTTCAAGAAGTGTTCTCCCTAACTGTGCAACCGTTGCTAAAGTTCGTCGTTTGAAGCACCACGTGATGATCGGGTGTGATAGATCCTTACGCTCACATACAACGGGTGTAAGACAATTTTACACATGCAAAACACTTAGGGTTAACTTGACGAGCCTAGCATGTACAGACATGGCCTCGAACACGGAGACCGAAAGGTCGAACACGAGTCGTATGGAAGATAATGATCAACATGAGAATGTTCACCCGGCGATGACTAGTCCGTCTTCACGTGATGATCGGACACGGCCTAGTCGACTCGGATCGTGTAACACTTAGATGACTAGAGGATGTCTAATCCGAGTGGGAGTTCATTAAAATAATTTTGATTAGATGAACTTAATTATCATGAACTTAGTCTAAAACCTTTGCAAATATGTCTTGTAGATCAAATGGCCAACGCCATGTCAACATGAACTTCAACGCTGCTCCTAGAGAAAACCAAGTTGAAAGATGATGGCAGCAACTATAACGGACTGGGTCCTAACCCGAGGATTATCCTCATAGCTGCCAAGAAACAATATGTCCTAGAAGCACCGCTAGGTGAAGCACCCATCCTCGAGAACCAAGACGTTATGAACGCTTGGCAGTCTCGTCTTGATGATTACTCCCTCGTTTCAAAGGCGGCATGCTTTACAGCTTAGAACCGGGCTCCAAAAGCGTTTTCAGCAACACGGAGCATATGAGATGTTCGAGGAGCTGAAACTAGTTTTCCAAGCTCATGCCCGGGTCGATAGATATGAAGTCTCCGACAAGTTCTATAGTTGTAAGATGGAGGAAAACAGTTCTGTCAGTGAGCACATACTCAAAATGTCCGGTTGCATCACCGCCTGTCCCACCGGACATAAACCTCCCTGATGAGGCGGTCATTGACAGAATCCTTCAGTCGCTTCCACCAAGCTACAAGAGCTTTGTGATGAACTACAATATGCAGGGGATGGTGAAGACCATTCCTGAAGTATTTTCAATGCTGAAGTCAGCAGAGGTTGAAATCAAGAAAGAACATCAAGTGTTGATGGTCAATAAAACCACTAAGTTCAAGAAGGGCAAGGGCAAGAAGAACTTCAAGAAGGACGGCAAGGAGGTTGCCGCGCCCGGTAAGCAAGTTGCCGGGAAGTCAAAGAATGGACCCAAACCTGAGACAGAGTGCTTTTATTGCAAAGGAAGGGCCACTTTGGAAGCGGAACTGCCCCAAATACTTAGCAGACAATAAGGCCGGCAACAGTAAAGGGGTCTTTGATATACATGTAATTGATGTGTACCTGACCAGGACTCGTAGTAACTCCTGGGTCTTTGATGCCGGTGTCGTTGCTCAGATTTGGCACTCACAGCAGAGCTGCGGAATAAACGGAGACCCATGGGCGAGGTGGTGATCGGCGTGCCGGAATGGTTCCAAGGTCGATGTGATCGCCGTCGCACGCTACCTCTACATTTGCCTATGGGATTAGTTATAAACCTTAATAATTGTTATTTGGTGCCAAGTTTGAGCATGAACATTGTATCTGGATCTCGATTGATACGAGATGTCTACTCATTTAAATCCGAGAATAATGGTTGATCTAATTATATGAGAGATATGTTTTATGGTCATGCTCCGATGGTGAATCGTTTATTTTAATGAATCTCGGCGTAATGTTACACATATTCATAGCGTGAATACCAAAAGATGTAAAGTTGATAACGATAGTCCCACATACTTGTGGTACTGCCGCCTTGGTCACATTAGTGTCAAGCGCATGAAGAAGCTCCATGTCGATGGACTTTTGGAGTCTCTCGATTATGAATCATTTGACACATGCGAACCATGCCTCATGGGCAAGATGACCAAGACTCCGCTTCTCCTAACAATGGAGCGAAAGCAACCAACTTGTTGGAAATCATACATACCGATGTGCGGTCCAATGAGTGTTGAGGCTCATGGAGGATATCGTTATGTTCTCACTCTCACCGATGACTTGAGTAGATATGGGTATGTCTACTTGATGAAACACAAGTCTGAGACCTTTGAAAAGTTCAAGGAATTTCAGAATGAAGTAGAGAATCAACGTGACCGAAAGATAAAATTCTTACGATCAGATCGTGGAGGAGAATATTTAAGTCACGAATTTGGTACACACTTAAGAAAATGTGGAATCGTTTCACAACTCACGCCGCTGGAACACCTCAAATAACGGTGTGTCCGAACATCGTGAATCGCACTCTATTGGATATGGTGCGATCCATGATGTCTCTTATCGATTTACCGCTATCATTTTGGGGATACGCCTAGAGACAGCTACATTCACTTTAAATAGGGCACTGTCTAAATCCGCTGAGACGACACCGTATGAATTATGGTTTGGGAAGAAACCTAAGCTGTCGCTTCTAAAAGTTTGGGGATGCGATGCTTATGTCAAGAAACTTCAACCCTGAAAAGCTCGGAACCCAAGTCGGAAAATGCGTCTTCATAGGATACCCTAAAGAAACCATTGGGTATACCTTCTACTTAAGATCCGAGGGCAAGATCTTTGTTGCCAAGAACGGATCCTTTCTGGAAAAAGAGTTTCTCTCGAAAGAAGTAAGTGGGAGGAAAGTAGAACTCGATGAAGTACTACCTCTTGAATGGGATAGTAGTGCAGCTCAGGAAAATGTTCCTGTGATGCCTACACCAACTGAAGAGGAAATTAATGATGATGATCAAGGTACTTTGGATCAAGTTACTCTTGAACTTCAGTGGGTCCACTAGGACACGTTCCGCACTGCAGTGGTACGGTAACCCTGTCCTGGAAATCATGTTGTTAGACAACGGTGAACCTTCGAACTATGAAGAAGCGATGGCGGGCCCGGATTCCAACAAATGGCTCGAAGCCATGCAATCCGAGATAGGATCCATGTATGAAAACAAAGTATGGACTTTGACTGACTTGCCCGATGATCGGCGAGCGATAGAAAACAAATGGATCTTTAAGAAGAAGACGGACGCGATGGTAATGTTACCATCTATAAAGCTCGACTTGTCGCTAAGGGTTATCGGCAAGTTCAAGGGATTGACTACGATGAGACTTTCTCTCCCGTAGCGAAGCTTAAGTCCGTCCGAATCATGTTAGCAATTGCCGCATACTATGATTATGAGATATATGGCGATGGACGTCAAAACGGCATTCCTTAACGGGCATCTTAAGGAAGAACCTGTATATGATGCAGCCGGAAGGTTTTGTCGATCCTAAGAACGCTAACAAAGTATGCAAGCTCCAAATGATCCATTTATGGGCTGGTGCAAGCATCTCGGAGTTGGAACATTCGCTTTGATGAGATGATCAAAGCGTTTGGGTTTATGCACTTATGGAGAAGCCTGCGTTTACAAGAAAGTGAGTGGGAGCTCAGAGCATTTCTCATATTATATGTAGATGACATACTTTGATGGGAAATGATATAGAACTCTTGGACAGCATTAAGGCCTACTTGAATAAGTGTTTTTCAATGAAGGACCTTGGAGAAGCTGCTTATATATTAGGCATCAAGATCTATAGAGATAGATCGAGACGCCTCATAGGTCTTTCACAAAGCACATACCTTGATAAGATTTTGAAGAAGTTCAAAATGGATCAGTCCAAGAAAGGGTTCTTGCCTGCATCGCAAGGTGTGAGATTGAGCTCAGCTCAATGCCCGACCACGGCAAAAGATAAAGAAGAGATGAGCGTCATCCCTATGCCTCAGCCATAGGATCTATTATGTATGTCATCATGTCAGGTACCGCACTGATGTATACCTTGTCGTAAGTTTGGTAGGAAGGTACCAAAGTAATCCCTGCAAGGAACAACTGGACAGCGGTCAAGAATATCCCAAGTACCGAAAAGGACAAAGGACATGTTTCTCGTTTATGGAGGGTGACGAAGAGCTCGTCAGAAGGGTTACGCCGACGCTAGCTTCGACCTGCATCCTGGATGACTCTAAGTCACAAACCGGATACGTGTATATGTTGAATGGTGGAGCAAGAAGCTGGTGCAGCCGCAAGCGTGAGCGTCGTGGCGGGATCTACATGTGAAGCGGAGTACATGGCAGCCTCGGAGGCAGCGCATGAAGCAATTTGGGTGAAGGAGTTCATCACCGACCTAGGAGTCATACCCAATGCGTCGGGGCCGATCAAACTCTTCTCAGGACAACACCGAGCTATTGCACTTGCCAAGGAGCCCATGTTTCACAAGAAGACCAGGCACATCAGCGTCGCTTCAACTCCATCCGTGAAAATGTTCAAGATGGAGACATAGAAATTTAGAAGTGCATACGGATCTGAATGTCACAGATCCGCTGACTAAACCTCTTCCATGAAAGCAAAACATGATCAACACCGTAACTCTATGGGTGTTCGATTCATCACAATGTAACTAGATTATTGACTCTAGTGCAAGTGGGAGATCGTTGGAAATATGCCCTAGAGGCAATAATAAAAGGATTATTATTATATTTCCTTGTTCATGATAATTGTCTTTTATTCATGCTATAATTGTATTATCCGAAATCGTAATACATGTGTGAATACATAGACTACAATACGTCCCTAGTAAGCCTCTAGTTGACTAGCTTGTTGGTCAACAGATAGTCATGGTTTCTCGACTATGGACATCGATGTCATTGATAACGGGATCACGCCATTAGGAGAATGACGTGATGGACAAGACCCAATCCTAAGCATAGCACAAGATCGTGTAGTTCGCTTTGCTAGAGCTTTTTCCAATGTCAAGTATCTCTTCCTTAGACCATGAGATCGTGGTATCTCCCGGATACCGTAGGGAGTGCTTTGGGTGTACCAAACGTCACAACGTGAATCGGGTGACTATAAAGGTGCACTACATGTATCTCCGAAAGTGTCTCGCTGGGTTGACACGGATCGAGATTGGGATTTGTCACTCCGTGTTACGGAGAGGTATCACCGGTCCCACTCGGTAGTGCATCATCATAATGAGCTCAAAGTGACCAAGTGTCTGGTCACGGGATCATGCATTACGATGCGAGTAAAGTGACTTGCCGGTAACGAGACCGAACGAGGTATTGGGATACCGACGATCGAAGTCTCTGCAAGTAAACATACCGTCTCGACAAAGGGAATAGTATACGAGGTTGCTTGAATCCTTGACATCGTGGTTCATCTCGATAACATCATCGAGGAGCATGTGGAGCCAACATGGGTATCCAGATCCCGCTGTTGGTGATTGACCCGAGAGCCGCCTCGGTCATGTCAAGATGTCTCCCGAACCCGTGAGGGTCTACACACTTAAGGTTCGGTGACGCTAGGGTTATTAGGAAGACTTGTATGTGATTACCGAATGTTGTTCGGAGTCCGGATGAGATCCCGGACGTCACGAGGAGTTCCTAATAGTCCAGAGGTAAAGATTTATATATGGGAAGTTGTCAAACGGACACCGAAAAGTTTCGGGGCATCAGACATTATCTGGGCCACCTAAGGGTTCCGGAGGTCCACCGGGAGGGGCCACCCCTCCCGGGGGGCCACTTGGGCTGCGTGGGGGAAGGAGCCAGCCCCTGGTGGGCTGGGCGCACCCCCCCTTGGGCCCTTGCGCCTAGGGTTTGGGGGGAACCCTAGAAGGGGGCGCCCCCCTTGCTTGGGGGGCAAGCCACCCCTCCCTGGCCGCCGCCCCCCCTCTAGATTCCCATCTAGAGGGGCCGGCCCCCTTGCCCCTTCCCCCTATAAATAGAGGGGTGAGGGGAGGGCTGCACACCCCAAGCCAAGGCGCAGCCCCTCCCCTCCCCAACACCTCTCCTCTTCCGTACGTGCTTGGCGAAGCTCTGTCGGAGTACTACTGCACCAACTACACCACGCCGTCGTGCTGCCGTTGGAGTTGCCTTCCTCAACCTCTCCTTCCTCCTTGCTGGATCAAGATGGAGGAGACGTCATCCGTACCGTACGTGTGTTGAGCAGGAGGTGCTGTCCGTTCAGCACTTGGTCATCGGTGATCCGAATCACGACGAGTACGACTCCATCATCACCATCCCCTTGAACGCTTCCGCACTCGATCTACAAGTGGTATGTAGATGCAAACTCACTCCCTTGACTCGTTGCTTAGATGAACTCATAGATGGATCTTGGTGAAACCGTAGGAAAAATTTTAATTTTCTGCAACGTTCCCCAACAGAGCGTGCGATGTTTGATCACATCAAACTTGGAAACACTTCCAACACATATCGTCAGCTCACCTTTAGCTAGTCTCCGCTTATTCCGTAGCCTTTTATTTCGAGTTACTAACACTTAGCAACCGAACCGTATCTAATACCCTGGTGCAACTAGGAGTACTAGTAAAGTACACAATAACTTAATGTATATCCAATATACTTCTATCGACCTTGCCAGCCTTCTCATCTACCAAGTATCTAGGGTAATTCTGCTCCAGGGCTGTTCCCCTTATTACGTAAGAACTTAGTCTCGGTTTGGGTTCAACCTTGGGTTTCTTCATTAGAGCAGCAGCTGATTTGTCGTTTCATGAAGTATCCCTTCTTGCCCTTGCCCTTCTTGAAACTAGTGGTTTCACCAACCATCAACAATTGATGCTCCTTCTTGATTCCTACTTTCGCGGTGTCAAACATCACGAATATCTCAAGGATCATCATATTTATCCCTGATTTGTTATAGTTCATCACGAAGCTCTAGCAGCTTAGTGGCAATGACTTTGGAGAAACATCACTATCTCCGGAAGATCAACTCCCTCGATTCACGTGATTGTTGCACTCAGACAATCTGAGCACCAGCTCAACGATTGAGCTTTTCTCCCTTAGTTTGCAGGCTAAGAAAATCGTCGGAGGTCTTATACCTCTTGACTTGGGCACGAGCCTGATATCCCAATTTCAGCCCTCGAAAAATCTCATATGTTCCGCGACGTTTCAAAAACGCCTTTGGTGCCTCAACTCTAAAACCGCTTAACCGAACTATCACGTAGTTATCAAAACGCATGTCCGATGTTCGCAACATACACGTAAGACGCTTGGGGTTCAAAGCACACCGAGCGGTGCATTAAGGACATAAGCTTTTTCTTTGTCCGCATAATCGCCATCGCCAACTTTCAACTATATTTTCTCTAGGAACATATCTAAAGCAGTGAAACTAAAGTGCGAGTTTACGACATAATTTGCAAAGATCTTTTGAATATGTTCAGGATAATTAAGTTCATCTCATGAACTCCCACTCAGATAGACATCCCTCTAGTCATCAAAGTGATTACATGATCCGAGTCAACTAGGCCGTGTCCGATCATCACGTGAGACGGACTAGTCATCATCGGTGAACATCTTCATGTTGATCGTATCCTCCATACGACTCATGCTCGACCTTTCGGTCTCTTGTGTTCCGAGGCCATGTCCTGTACATGCTAGGCTCGTCAAGTTAACCTAAGTGTTTCGTGATGTGTAAATCTGGCTTACACCCGTTGTATGTGAACGTAAGAATCTATCACACCCGATCATCACGTGGTGCTTCGAGATCACGAACTTTCAAGAACGGTGCACGCTTAGGGGGAACACTTTCTTGAAATTTTAATGAGGGATCATCTTATTTACTACCGTCGTTTCTAAGCAAATAAGATGTATAAACATGACAAACATCACATGCAATCAAATAGTGACACGATATGGCCAATATCATATTGCTCCTTTTGATCTCCATCTTCGGGCTCCACGATCATCATCACACCGCATGACACCATGATCTCCATCATCATGATCTCCATCATCGTGTCTCCATGAAGTTGTCTCGCCAACTTATTACTTCTACTACTATGGCTACCGGTTAGCAATAAAGTAAAGTAATTACATGGCGTTGTTCAATGATACGCAGGTCATACAATAAATAAAGACAACTCCTATGGCTCCTGCCGGTTGTCATACTCATCGACATGCAAGTCGTGATTCCTATTACAAGAACATGATCAATCTCATACATCACATATCATTCATCACATTCTTTTTGGCCATATCACATCACATAGCATACCCCGCAAAAACAAGTTAGACGTCCTCTAATTGTTGTTTGCATGTTTTACGTGGCTGCTATGGGTTTCTAGCAAGAACGTTTCTTACCTATGCAAAACCACAACGTGATATGTCAATTGCTATTTACCCTTCATAAGAAACCTTTTCATCGAATCCGATCCGACTAAAGTGGGAGAGACTGGAACCCACTAGCCACCTTATGCAACAAGTGCATGTCAGTTGGTGGAACCTGTCTCACGTATGTGTACGTGTAAGGTCGGTCCGGGCCGCTTCATCCCACAATGCCGCCGAATCAAGATTGGACTAGTAACAGTAAGCATATTGAACAAAATCAACGCCCACAACTACTTTGTGTTCTACTCGTGCAAAGAATCTACGCAATAAACCTGGCTCATGATGCCACTGTTGGGGAACGTAGCAGAAATTCAAAATTTTCTTACGTGTCACCAAGATCTATCTAAGGAGAAACTTGCAACGAGAGGAAGGAGAGTGCATCTACATACCCTTGTAGATCGCTAAGCGGAAGCGTTCAAGAGAACGGGGTTGAAGGAGTCGATTGCCGTGATCCAAATCACCGGAGATCCTAGTGCCGAACGGACGGCACCTCCGCTGCTCAACACACGTGACAGCTCGGTGGCGTCTCCCATGCCTTGATCCAGCAAGGAGGAGGGAGAGGTTGAGGAAGAAAGCTCCAACAAAGCAGACGACGGGCGTGGTGGTGGTGGAGCAGCAGTACTCCGGCAGGGCTTCGCCAAGCTCTTAACGGAGGAGGAGAGGTGTTGGGGAGGGGAGGGGCTGCGCCTTGGGAAGGGGTGCGGCTCCCATGTGCCTCCCCACTATATATAGGGGTGGAGGGGGCTGGTTTCTTGCCCTCCAAGTCCATTGGGCGTTAGCAAAGGTGGGGAAAGAAATCCCATCATTTCCCTTCCCCACTGATTGTTATCCCCTTTTTAGGGATCTTGATCTTATCCCTTTGGGATATGATCTTATTCCTTCCAAGGGGATCTTGGTGCGCCTTGACCAGGGGTGTGGGGCCTTGCCCCCTACCCACGCTCATGTGGGTCCCCACATGCAGGTGGGCCTCACTCCGGAACCTTCTAGAATCTTCCCGGTACAATACCGAAAATCCCGAACATTTTCCGGTGGCCAAAATAGGACTTCCCATATATAAATCTTTACCTCTGGACCATTCCAACTCCTCGTGACGCGTCTGCATCTCATCCGGACTCAACAACATTCGTAATCACATACAAGTATTCCTAATAACCCTAGCGTCATCGAACCTTATGTGTAGACCCTACGGGTTCGGGAACCATGTAGACATGACCGAGATAACTCTCCGCCAATAACCAACAGCGGATCTGGATACTCATGTTGGCTCCCACATGTTCCACGATGATCTCATCGGATGAACCACGATGTCAAGGATTCAATCAATCCCGTATACAATTCCCTTTGTCTAACGGTATTGTACTTGCCCGAGATTCGATCGTCGGTATATGATACCTTGTTCAATCTCGTTACCGGCAAGTCTCTTTACTCGTTCCGTAACACATCATCCGTGATCAACCCCTTGGTCACATTGTGCACATTATGATGATGTCCTACCGAAAGTGGGCCAGAGATACCTCTCCGTTTACACAGAGTGACAAATCCCGCCTCGATTCGTACAACCCAACAGACACTTTGGGAGATACCAGAGTGCACCTTTATAGCCACCCAGATTGCCAGGACGCTTGGTACACCCAAAGCATTCCCTACGGTATCCGGGAGTTGCACAATCTCATGGTCTAAGGAAAAGATACTTGACATTAGAAAAGCTTTAGCATACGAACTACACAATCTTTTGTGCTAGGCTTAGGATTGTCTTGTCCATCACATCATTCTCCAAATGATGTGATCCTGCTATCAACGACATCCAATGTCCATGGTCGTGAAACCGTAACCATCTGCTGATCAACGAGCTAGTCAACTAGAGGCTTACTAGGGACATGGTGTTGTCTATGTATCCAAACATGTATCTGAGTTTCCTATCAATACAATTATAGCATGGATAATAAACGATTATCATGAACAAGGAAATATAATAATAACCAATTTATTATTGCCTCTAGGGCATATTTCCAACAGCAACGTGGGCGTCGGTAGAGACCGCCAAAGCTGCCGCGACGGGCACCACGGGGGTCGCCTCTATGGGCGCAGTAGGGGGAGTGGCGATCATCACGGGTGCCGCCATGGGCGCCGGTGGTGCTCCCTCCTGAACCAAGGCGAGGTGCGTCTCACGCTCCTTCTGAGCCTTATATGCATCAACGACCTCCTGTGGTTCACGACATTGGCGGGAGAAATGCTCCACCGAGCCACAAAGGAAGCAGTCATGAGGCCTCTGCCCTCCCTTGCCCGGCTTGTTCTCAATGGGCTGGCGGGGGTGAGGGCCTTCTTCTTGCCCTTCCGACCCTCTTCTTCTGTTGAGGCTTATGGACTTTGAGAGCGTTCACCTCCTGCCGAGAACTCCCCAAGTGGTTGCACGACAAAGTTCTTTTGAGAACCTCGCCCTGCGCCTCCGCCACCGGAGGACGCCAATAAACTCGAATACCTCGTAGTTCCCTTGGCGATAGTTCCGTGAGGGACTGGACCGCTAGTGGAAAGTGGATAGGGTTTTCTCAATCTTCCGGAGTCGGTAATCTCAAGATCAAGACAACCGAAGAGTCATACAAATCCGTGCAGAGTCAATTGTACTCCCCAACCGCCTTGAAGTCCGCAAACCTCGACGGATCCACTCTGCCTCTGACGTGGCTTCACAATGTACTTCACCGCTCAAACCGCCGCTTAAGAGCGGTCCCAAGGCCAAGCACTCGCTCAGCCATATACTCATCTTTCGAGTAGGTGACGGTGATGACGGAGAAAGTGCGAGCACTGTATGCTCTCGTTTCGAACTTGGGATCGATGGCGGCGGTGGCCCTTACCGATCGCCCTCAGAGGGTTTTTCCTCGAGAAAAATCTCGCAGTCGAGGACCATGACAGTAGTTCAGCCTGTTCAGGCCAACTCAGAAACTCCTTGTTGACAATTCCGCCATCTGTGATTTATGCAAAAATCATGAGATTACAGCAGGTAATCTTTTGCACAAAGCGATGTTGATAAACTTATTCAATAAAAAGACGTTCCAATATTTAAAACATGCTATTATATGGCTTACTAAATAATTAAGAGTGCTAAACGATTAATCTACAGCAGTAAAATCATACAATAATATCTTGTTACAAAAGATAGCATGTTGAGCGCATCTAGTATATGAAAACTAGCCCAAAAATTGAATTCCCGAGGCATTTTTAAGCCCAAATACGTGTTTTCAGTGAAAACGGACAATTCCAGGGGCTTCTACGCGAAATATTACAGCAGTAAATAAAACTTACGTAAATCTGAAACCACGGGGCTAAACCGCGAAAATCCTGCGCTGCGCGCCGCCTCTTTTTTTAGGAGGAATCGACGGTCACGCCCATCCGCCCAACAACAGCTGGCCGGTAGTCGCCCAGCCGCCAATGACATGGCGTAGCGACGCTTAGGGTTTCCCTAGTGCCCGTGATTAAGTGCGCGGCGCGCGGCTCGTGGCGGGCGGCGGCGTTAGCGCGCCGACTGGCTGACTGGCCAGCTGCTCACGGAGCGCGACCAGAGCCGGCCAAAGGCAAAGCCACGCACGGAAGCGGCAATGGCTGCCGGGCCGAGGCGCTGTGGCCGCTGGGCGACGGCAGCGTGGCGTGGTGCGGCCACGGCTACGCGGCGGCGGCTGCCGCTGCCAGTAGGCGGCGGCAAAGACGCAGGGCGGCGCCGCCGCCATCGGGCTCGGCGGACGAGCCGCCAGGGACGGCTGCGGCTGCGTCGATAGACGCGACATGGCGCGTGCAACCAGCAGGGTCACGGCCAGCGCGGCGTCATCCGGATGCCGGCCTCAGGATGCGATCTTTGTCGCGTTCATCCGGAAAAACGACGGCGCATGGCACATCTGGTGCTTTTGCAGCGGTACCACGATCATCTGGATCGCGATCTGTACCGACTCTCTATAGTGCAGTCAACAAGTTCCTCTTAGTCCAAGAACATCGACATTGGTCGGCGACGTGTTCGTCCGCTCGGTTCTTGGGAGAAAAATCCGCATCATAGGTAGATCAAATCCGAAAAATAATCTAATCGCAAAAACGGAATCGTAGTAACGAGAGGAATCCATTTTTGCAAAAGTGGGGATCGAATCTTATACCTCCGCGGGATCGACGAAAGCCTGCGTGATGCGTGCTTGACGGAGAGTTGATGGAGCGAAGCGTCGATAACGTGTTCCGCAACTCCGCCGCGAAGTCTGGTCCGAGGTTGCGAGCGAGGCGAATACGTCAGACGGGCGAATGAACGCGAAAGTAAAAGACTACCCCATTCTGATTTTTTCGTGATGGTTTAGCACATTCGTGAAGGGCGCCAGGCCTCCTTCAGGAACGGGTCGCACCCGGCCTTCAGGAACGTGGGCGCGTAGAATACTGCGTTTGTTTTGGCTTGGGAGGGGACGAAGAGTCAAAATCCCTAAACAGTCGTCCCCATCTGTAGTTGCATACCGCCGCCTCCTCCGCGTCTGGCGCCGCCGCACCCGATCTGGTGCTTGAACCCAATCCCGCGCTGCCGCCCCAAGCCTCCAGCGCCGTCTCCATCCCATGGAGGGCCGCTCCCTTGCCTTGCCGTCCATCCACTCCTACGCCGCCTCCCTCTCGTCGAGGGGCGCCTCCCTCGCCGTCCAGCCACCCCAGCGCCGCCTCTCTCCCCGTTGACTGGGTCCTCCCTCGCCGTCCAGATCTGATCCCCACGCCGGCCAGCCGCCTCACCCTTCTGTCTCCCTCCCAGTCCAGCTCCTCCCACTGCCGAGTCAAGTCTTGGCGAACTACAACCGACCTGAGGAGAGGAAGACCAAAAAAGGTAGCAGCATACACTTTTTTTCATTATTGGTGTCTGAATCCTAGCAGAGAGTTCAGCAGTAGCCGCAAATGGTCTTTGTTTTAGTTAGATCTGTCGTAATAACACACCTGGGTACTGTATTTAACCAACTTGAAGTTGACATATTGTGTTTATTTTCAGAAATCTGAGAGAAACATAAATTGGAAACTAGAGGAGTTCTGGGCAACTTTATTAGTCTGAATCCCTAGCTAAGAGTTCAGCAGTAGCCGCAATGGTTGCTACATTACCTTCTATCGGCAACTTTATTACATTTGTGATTTCTAAAGTAGACACATAACCGATTTGCTCTGTTCCTCCCGTACCAGGGTCCGAGGCTAGCATGTCAGCTACCACGGCAAGGAAGGAGGCAAGTTTCCTGCCACATTCATCCTCTGCAGGTATATTGTTCTTTATAGTCTATAAGATTAATAGAATATACGCACGATTTGGAATGGCCGACATTGTAGGATAAATTAGTTATGTATTAATTTTGAGGCTCCCTTCTTATCTTATGTTTACAATTACAGTCTGAAACTCTAAATGTAATACACATGCACCAACCCATATTACCAAGAAACGCGTGGAATGTGAGGCGGCGGCGAAGCATTAGCTAGCGCGGGTGCGTCACCTCTGTGGTATTGTGGGCAATCACGGTTTTGGCAAGCTCACTGGAATCAAGTGAGGTGAGAATATAGATCTTCCAGACACCTATTTCTTCTTGCAAATTTAGAAAAGGGAGGTTGAGACATCATTTCCACTTCCCTATTTCTCTAATCTGTAGGGCAGTGAGATAACAACGAATGTGGCAGCGAGAAATGATGGTTCTCCTGATCTTCCTTTCTGTGGTATCTTCTAAGGCATCCCTGATATGTCTCTTTTTGGTTCTTAAATGATTCTTGCTATGAATAGTTCATCTCCTAAATATATCTTAATTGTGTTTGTCTCTAGGAGTGCGACATCGTAACCAAGACAAGTTCTTTCCAGATTTAGATATTTAGCTCAACATTAAAATCACAACTTTGTGAGATTCTAAACCTGAAGGGAGAGCACTACGTAGTGTTCCTATTTGATAGCTCTCTTTGTCATATCTCATTTGATAGCTACATCCATGCCGGTGCTAAATGCTTTTTACTTGGTTGCGCTGCTGAAATTGAGCTGGATTACACTTCTACAACTTTGTAGCTATATGTGAGCCTCCCACTAATTTTTTGACAGTTGCTTCGTTAGGTACACTCATCATTCATGGTTTTTTATTACAGTTTCTTAGCATACATGATATGCTTACCAACAGATTCGTGGTACTACTGTCTTCAAACATTTTAAAGCTTAAGACATGGCAAACTGATGAGTTGGAAAACATTATGATGCTATCACCAATTCATTTTAAGCATACATATATAGCAGTTCTTAATTCTTGGTGATCAAAATGCGGATGATTTAAGGTACTAAGTGATGTTCTAACATATTTTGCACTTACCTATGTTGTTTTACATATGCCCATTATTTTCTATTCATGTTCCAAACCTGCTGTTTGATGTTGCTGGTATTATGTTTGGTCAATGGTATACCTTCTGGGAGTTCTTTGCAACTTTGATTGTAAAGACCAGCATCAAGACTCGTATTCAGGTCTGTTCTATATATTTATTATCAACTAATCCTTATTTTAGTTGTTTTTTAAGGTACTCTGTTCATAGACTATTGTGGTACAAGGTTCAGAGGTCCAACTTGTTTAATTTCATATGCACACTTGATACTGTTATAGTTGCTTTTAGCCATAAAGATTGTGATAACTAGTCTTCAGATCTAAATTGTAGTTCTATGACGAAGTTATGGTGTAGCTGTCAATTCCTTGTGGTTTGGAGCCGTTTTAGAGAAAGTTAGAAGCCATTCATGCCAACAATACATATCGTCTTTATCTAGTTCTATTTGCTGGAAAGGACCTTATTTCACCAGACTTATTCATCTGTGTACTGTACAATGTGCATGTTCATCTCTTTTTTGTTTTCTGTATATCACAGTTATTTCTTTGGCTGTTTTTAGTTGAAATCTGTTTCAACATTTGAAGTACTTAATACTTACAATTTTTTTCCTTTTAGGTGGATGAATCTTCCCAAGCCTAAGAGCTTGCTGGTACTCTGTGTGGCAGCTTCTTCCCATGCTGAGAAGACCATGGTGCTACTCCGACCAAGGAGAATCATTTAGGAATGTATTTTCTGACTGTTCAGCTTCGTTTGTCTTTTGGAGGGGCTAAATGGAGCAGCTCTTGTTCTTTTTAAGTTTTTTGGAACCATGAGTTGGAATATCATTTTGTGAACAATTCAAGATATTGCAATGAATGTGATCTTATTTACTCGGTTGTGAATATTGCTGTGCAGAAATATGAATGGAATCAATTTTGTATTTTAGCTGAATTTTGAATGATTTAATGTAATACCTACCGAATTTGCTGTTCTGGAGTACAGTAGCGTGGACATCAGGAGAAGTTCAGTCCTGAAGGTGTATTCCCGAGGGGGATACCTTCAGGAAAGACAAACTTAGGGCAAAATGTCGTCCGTCAGGAAACGCCGTCAGGAATGTATTTCCTGAGGTTTCACGAATGAAGCTCGTTCCTGACAGGCTATTGCTGACGGGGGATTCCTGACGGTATAGGCATGTTCCTGACGGGAATGGCTTACTCCTGACGGTTTTCGGCCGTCACGAAAAACTCAGTTTGGGGTAGTGTATGAAGGAGACCAACTTTATTATCAATGATCAGGGGTTACAATGATGGCTCCTTGTTGCTTTATATAGGGATAGGGGGTCAAGGAATAAGTACCCACTTATCGTAAAGAGGGGAAACGGCAGGGGCTATCCCGAGCGACTCGTGCGCTAGCCGCCGCCACCATCATGGTGGCCCCGGTTTCACAACAGCTATAAGGGCATGTCCAATGCCAGGCGCTAGTGAGGAGCACTAGGAAAGTATTCTCGTCAAGCGGCGCTTTAAATGCGTCAATTCACGGCATCCGTGGCGTGAAGCGCCAACTATTGCTTCGAGCGCTTGCTATTTTTCTTTCACGCATGATAGTTCTTGGCCTTGTTTCAGATCCGTATTTAGCGTCTCTACTTAGCGTCTACTCCCTCCGTTCGGAATTACTTGTCGCGAAAATGAATTCATCTAGACGTATTTTAATTCTAAATACATCCATTTTCGAGACAAGTAATTCCGAACGGAGGGAGTACCAATGAAGGAGATAGTGCTTAGGTTTACTTTTGATTTTATCCTAATTATTTTTCCTCTCTAAGCGCCTAAATAAGCGCTTGGCATTGTAGATATGCCCTAATCATACTCCAAAGATGGGATTCAAAGCCACGGCAGTGCCAACTCGAACACATGGGAAGTGGGAGGCGAGCGTCGTTCAACCACATGGACGATCGGGGCCGGTCAGCTGCAGTTACCCATTTCCCAAGGCGTGGTTGCACACAACGTAATGCAACGCCTGGGTCGAACACCTTCCCATTGGCGAGAGGAGGAAGCCGTTGCAGCAATCCAAGATGCTGAGATCATCTCCAGCGTGTCATCGAAGCTTGGCCATCGATCGCTTCATGAAGGCCGTCTCCATCGCCGGAGAGGTAACGAGCGTCAATCTGCAGATCGGAGCGGAGGATGAGAGAAAAGAGGACCTACCAGATGCGTGGAGCGCCAAGGCCGGGTGCTCCCATCCGCATTAGCAAGTGGGTTACGTATGGCGAGAATTTGGTTTTGCGCGGCGGCGAGATGGATTCGATGGGCGTGAAAGGTTATCTGGCTTTTCAATGGGCCGTGTGAGTCGAAAGACTTATACTTCTCACTAAAAAAGGGTTACTCGTGCGGCATTCTCTTCCCACAGAGGGTCACCAAGATTCTCCATGGAGGTTCGTGTGGCATTCACTTCCCACAAAGGATGTATGCAAAGGACCGAAATATGGCTAATGACGACTTGTGCGGCGCTTGGGGAGGCTCGACTCATGGAGGCACGGCTTGAGCGAGTGCAATCGTGGCACGCTGCGTGTGGGCGCTTGCCGATCCTTTGTTTGGAGCATATAATACCACTTCAACCTGTAGCAAAAAATTGATTGTTCTCTATAATGGAAATCCTTTCACATGAGGATATTACAAAGTTGACGGTGACAATTTGGGCAATCTGGACAGCAAGAAGGAAATTTATTCATGAGGGCATCCAACAAAGCCCGCTGTCTACCCACCTCTTCACTAATAGGTTTATTGCGGAGTTAAATCAGATAACAGATACTAAAACAACATCCGGCTACATCACCACCTGATGGAAGGAATAGGTGGATCCCTCCGCCGGTGGGCTTCGTGAAGTTTGATGTCGATGCAGTGTATCTATAGATCATAACATTGGCACCGCAACGGCTATTTGTCAAGATAGGGTGGTTCTTACCTTGGCTCCTCGGTGCCTGTGATTTGATTTTCGGTCGAAAAAACTAATTTCGCCATCTCGCCATGGTCTCCGGTACATGGCCCTTTCGGCCGAAAATTTTGGCCCAATTTGAATTTTGTGGCCCAGCCCAGCTTCTAGAGCATTTCGCTTGGCTTGGACCGAGACAAAACCATGAGCCCACACGCCATAACCCTAGAATCTCCCTTTCCTCTCGATCCTCTGTGTGGCGCCACACAAGATAGGGGCACATCTCACGCTGATGGCGGCTTCTTGACCAAGGCGTTCACTACCCTCCTGCCTTCCTCCACGTCTCCTCGCCTCCACCCCATCCACTACATGTGCATTGCTTCTCCAAGATTGAGGCATGGTGCTCGACGGCTGCGGCAAAGGAGCTGGTGGAGCGCGAGCTGACCAGTTCAACGGAGGCAGGAGCATGGAGCAGCGACAACAGCATGGTGGGCGGCCGCTTGATTGAATCTTAATTCTGGATGCTTTTATATCTTCCTACTTGAAGTATGTATGCAGTTTTGGTTCTTCAAAGAATTTGGCCAAAGCGGCTCGATTTTCTTGTGCTGCTTTAGATTAAGGACTGTTGTCTTTGCTATAATTATGCCCTATTTGATTCAGATTTTGCTGAAATTCGCTGAATTTCGGACAAATTTTATCCGAAAATTCAAATTTTGTTTCGCAATTTTCGTCCGAGATTTTACCGAAATATTTGAAATGGCGAAATTCGCCATCTCGGTCGTCAAAAAAAAAACACAAACGAAAATCAAAACACAGCTCGGTGCTAGTGATCCAAGGTTTGCTTGAAGCAGCTTCTCTAGAGGCAATAGCATGCAGGGAAGCTCTGTCACTTGCGGAAGATCTAAATTTGCAGCATCTTCATATTGCATCGGACTGCATGGGAGTGGTGAATGGAATTCTCCTTGTCCTATGCTTGTGTTGCCATCATGATGGTAGACACAGTGAAGGGGGTAGTGGAGTTCTCGATCCCGGCGACCAGGAAGCGGTTCATCACCATCGGCACTGGAGGAGGAGCTACAGAACCCGCTAAAGCGTTTGTCCTCCTTTAGAGGATTGGGCAATTGAGGTCAATTACCAGTCTTTCACACTTCACCGCATTCACGCCCGGCTCGTTCTCTTCCTCCCGTCATGAGTATGGCCTATAAAGAGTGTTTGGAATCCACCACATCTTTTTCTACATTATTCGTCGGGTGCAAGTGTGCTGGCTGTTCGGCTGTCCAAAGTGGTTTCGTTCCCAACGACAGTTGAGGGTGCGGTTTGGACACCAATTGTAATCTTTATTTTCAATTTTGTAACTAGGTCATAGTTTTTGTTTTATTTAATCCTTTTGTGTTATAGTTTTTAATTTTCCTGAGTCCTTCGGTGAGCCGTAATGTTACTTGTTCGCTCCGGTCGAGACCCTTCTATCGTTAAAAAATAAAAGTGCGGCAGGACAACTCCAGCTCCATGAGCACACTTCATAATACCCATCATAATACCATGTTCAGATCATTTTCTTAATGATGACAAAGATGCAATCAGTTCAAATCATTTTCTTAACAACGTTGTTGAGAAGAGGAGAGCCAGTGTACTCACATGGGCTCAGTCAAGAGCACAAGGTTAGCACCAAACCACAGAACTAGGCGTAGCAGTAGCAAATAAGATCGAAGTGCCGACACGGCCCGACAAGACAATTTCGTGCCCAAAGCTTCTTTCCCACTCACTCTCTCTAACCAAGAGCGCAAAATTCCCCACCGGGTGGCACAAAATTGGACCATAATATCAATAGAAGAGTTAACAGCGCACCATCACTCGCTAGAATTCATTCATCATCACCCCAAATTTCCAACATTAATGCGAACGCAAACAAGTCAACCACGAAACTAGAATATTGTCGTTCCGCATGCAAAGTTTGATCAAATAGGCCAGCCAACAGGATGGCTTAGTAACCATGGATTTGAGTCCAATCGAGACAAAAGGTTCCACAATATACATGTTAAACCTTCTATTTACATTACCATATCACACTAGCTACGCAGTGGCTAAGCGCCGGTGACCTTTCTAGCAGGAATGGCGGCATGCCTGCTCCTGTGGAGGGTCAACGCTGGTGTCTCCCTCAATAACCTTGTGGGTTTCCCTGATTTGGAAGAGGGCTGCCTTTTAAGAGCAGGGGTGGAAAGGAGAGCTATAATTCGCTAATGGGGCTGGAGCTCCTCATCGGCTGTGGTTCGTGGAGAAGCTATGGTGGTAGATTGTCGGTCTTCTCGGCCACACCATCGAATCTTATGGTCGAAGGCGCCCAATCTTCTTCATCTCGGCCTAGATGTCAAAAGGGGGCAACCTGACTCCGGCTTGGAGTCCATGATGTGCAGGTGGTGCTGTTTTAGAGGTCTCGACAACCCTATTGATCTCATCTCATCCTTGAGGACAACGGAATTATTTCTATATGGGGGGCCACATATTTCTTTTCTTTAGACTATATTGTTTTCTACAGTAAACTGCATGTTGGAGTACCTTGTAGTCTTTTTGTACTCCCTCCGTTCCTTTATCTAAGGTGCATTTTTTTTTACAAAAATTTCACAATGTAAGGTGTATTTGTTGTAATCTCCCTTAATCCCTCTTTTACCCCTCCACCGCCACATACATGGTAGCTATCCTCCTGATGCTAAAATCAAGCCAAGCACTTAATGCGTTTGTTGGGAAAAAAGGGCCCCATTATTATCTATAATACTTAAATAGTTCATCCCCGCTTATGCTATTTCTCTTAACATGCAGGCTATCCACATCAAAGACATTGTCAAAACAACATTTTGTTAGAGGCTTAAATGCGAGACCCACCACGGGACAGAGCATCCACGTTAGCTTTCAATTCTTGACCCACGATAGGCTAGCATACGGACATCTCTTTCATGATTCAGCCCAGCCCATCCACCCTTTCCTCTCTCGCACACTTCAGTGCGCCTCGCCTCCGTCGACACCCTCAGCAGGACCGTGGGCTGCCCCCCTTTGATTTTGCCACACTTGGCCGCCCGCCACTTCAGAGGCGTCGCGACCTCCCCTCTTCACCTTCCATGTCTGGTTGATTTTCCTCTCATGTTCGCTCTTACGCCCTCTAGCCTTTCCCCTTCCATGTCTTTTCAATCCCCAATCAGTAACTGGCTCCTCCGCTCCTTATTCTTCGTGTTACCAATCTCTCTTCATCTACCGCATTGGCAACGTATCTCTCAATTGATTGGCTCGCTTCCATGGATGGAACTACAAGGTGTCACAACTCACAACCAACGGGATTTAGTTGGCGGCACAAGGGTGGTGTTGGGCTGGTGCCAAGGTTGCGCACTCATCGGGTCATTGCTGCCGCCGTTAATCCTTTGCCTCGACGGGTTACATCATCCTCTGCGTCCTCAACGCCACCGACGATCGGCACCCTCGACGGCGTAATTCATCTGCACAACCGTTTAGGGCGTTGACACGGACCAGGTAATTGCAAGCGCCGGTGTAGATCAATGGGCGCCCACTACCAACAGAATCAGAGGGACGTGTCGTCCAAGGGCCGGGCAGCATGCAGAGCTCTGCTTTGCAGATCGATAGTTGAAGCAACAGAAAGGCAGCCAAAAGGTGATCTCTTTTACTTTGGGAAAACTTTGTTTTTGCCACTCTAGTTTTTGCCAACTTCACTTATGCTACTCTAGAATTCAACATCTCACTTCTGCCACTCTTAGATTTTGACAATATATCACAAATGCCTTTCTATTAGGTCAATGGACGTTTTGACCAAACAGAGCAGGAAGAAGACCATATTGCCCTCGGTTTTTTTTTTGCTTTTGCCACTCCCGTTTTTACCAAATATTACTTTTGCCATGAGAGCATCTAAATACACTAAGCTGATGTGTTACAAATTTTGGCATGACCTATTTAAAAATATAATAATGCACATAATTACACATAAATACACTATTTGATCAGAAGTAAGTGCAATAATAACATCATGACCATTAGCATAGTAAAGAGGTTAGGCCATTATAAATACCAACAAATTACTTCATCATCCAAACTAAACAGCAAGGTTCGCATGCATATTGACCACCCAAAAGGCAAGCTCCACACAAGTTGAGCAAAGTACAACAAGGTCTAGCCACATGACAAGCTGAACATAGTACACAGCAAGGCATGGTGCTCCATAAAATAACATGTAGTTGCATCTACACAACAAGACTCAGATATGCATGGTGCTTCACAAAATAACCTACAATTGCATCAGCTACACAACTACACAAAGCAAGGTTCCATATGCATAGTGCTCCACAATAACATGTAGTTGCACAGAAGGTTCACAACTTCTTTCGCTTCTTGTGCTCTTCGACGGAGGACACTGTTTGCTTCTTGTGTTCTTTCTTTGGACTATCATGTGTAGAAGTCTTCTTTGATGCTTCGTAAACTGGGCTAGGCTTTGCCTTTTACCACCTCCTTTTCTCGGCTTTTAGAACTGAGAATGAATGAAAACAAGAGTGTTGAAATGCAGATTTGCAATAGGAAAAATTAGACCACTATGGACTGCTTGAAGCAAAACAAGAATGTTTACCTTTGGTGCCGAGAGTTTCAGCATTTAGGGCATTGGATTCTATGTCTTCTATGTCTTGAGGCTCAACATTTTTTTCGCTTCCTAGCAGTTTTCAGATAGAGAATTAAGTTAAGACTATACATTTCATTGCATTTAGACTACATGATGGATTTGTATAGCAGGTTCACATGTATATGTACTATTCCGGATCAGCAGATTTAACTCAAAGAAGGTTCACAAGCATATGGACCACCAAAAATCTGAACAACAAGTTCACATGCATATATATAATTCTTTGCTAGCAATTACATTGCTTCGCGTGCGTTCAGGATGAAGTATTGGACATGTCTTCATCATATGCCCAAATTCTTTGCATTCTTTGCACTTGTGTCTTCTCTTCGATATGCTCTCAAAGGCTGACTTTATCCTTTGTGTCCTAGGTCTACCAGTAGCCTTTTTCAACACAGGAGGGTGCAATTTGAACCCAACATCGACCATTGGCCATTGCTTCTTATCGGTCATGGTGGGCACATTTTTCGCATATGCATTGCTGAATGATTTCACAGAGTAGTACTCATGCACATAGTCATCTATCTCTCGACCTCCTCTAATACTTGTGATGAATGCAATGGCATGTAGGCAAGGTTGTACTGTTACTTGCCAACGTCTACAAGTACATTCCCACTTCTCCAAATCTACACAGTGCTTCCAATTATAGCCATGGATCTTTATAGTGACCTCCACTTTCAAGTCATCACTTCTAGAGATCCCAACTAACACTATCCCCCTTGATCTATTGTTCATCATGTTGGTGATCCTTGGCAGAATTTTTAGAAGTCCACGTACAAATCTTCTCGCTATTTTAGCTCTTATTTCAAATCGACCATTAGCCATTCTCTCAAAGAGTCCAATAATTCAAGAACGAGAACCCCTTCAATTTCTTAATCATCGAATTGAATGACTCAGCTATGTTGTTCATGACATAGTCACGTTTGCATGTTGTAGAGAACTTATCGCTTCCACAAATTCGAATGCCACTCATCAAGGTATGCGATAGCTTCCGGATTGGCTTCCATAATTTTGTCCATATGGTGATTGTGCTTGGCAGGAGAATATGTGTACGCCGCTGGCCATAGATTTTCTTCAAAAACCTTGCCATGGAATTTCTTTCTGAAGTTCATTATCATGTGTCTAAATCATTCCCTATGTTCGTGATTGGGAATACGGTATGCAATCTTTGTTTCCAACCCTTTGCATGCATCTGTGCATATGACTAAGCCTTCTGGTGTGCCAATAGCTGATTTGAGATTCTCCATGAACCAATCCCAGTTCTCTTTAGTCTCTGAATCAAATACATCATAAGCCACTGGATACAACCAATTGTGTCCATCAACACCACAAGCAACCGCAAGCTGTCCTTTCCATTTCCCTTTCAAGGCGGTGGCATCAACACTCAAGTAAGGTCTACATCCTAAGAGAAATCCATCAATGCAAGCTCTAAAACACACAAATGACCTTGTGAAGCGTTGCTGCCCTTCTTCGATCTCTTTGTGATTTATCACTACAATACTTGTTGGGGACTTCCTAAGCACCTCAGCCTGCCAGTTGTGCAAGCACTCAAAACTGTCCTCCCACTTGCCAAATATCTGGTCCAAGGCTATGCGCCTACCTGCAAGCACTCTCTGATAATCGATATCGACGTGGTATTTCTCAAGCAACCGTTTCTTCAAAGCAATGCTAGTCATACTTGGATCACCCTTCAACCAATCAGTCACTCTAGCAGCAATCCACTTCCTCTTAGCAACCTTTACTTTGCCATCTCTTTGTGTGCTGGGGCATGTGTGCATCTTGGGTTCATTCTTCACCATTCTTGTTTTGTCATCATATAAGGTAGAACCATTCACCCTCCACTTGCATGGGTTTCTCCCTTCCGGTGGTTCATAAGAACAAGAAACTCTCACCCTCTTTTGATCACTTTTATCAATTTTATAACTAAACTCATTGACAATAGCACGTGTAGCAAGTGCAACTCTGAACTCTTCAATAGAGGGAAATAATGCCCCTTTTGTCATAGGTGGATCATCCTTGTCATAACTAATTTCCGAATATCGTACACTATGCCCCCATCACTATCCTCATCACTAACAGCCCCTCCTTCACTATCCTCGTCATGATCATCACTATCCTCTTCATGCTCATCACTATCCTCCTCGACATCTTGGGAAACATCTTCGGTTGCCTTATGGTCAGCATCTTTGGCTTGCTCACCTCCATTTTCCTGCTCGTCGCCATCAAGGTACTGGTCCACCTCATCTATTCCAACGTGATCCTCTCCTTCATAGCCCTCTTTAGATTTTTCTTGCCTTGTCAAGTTCTCCTCGGGTATCTCATACTCATATTCAGATTTCTGAGTTAAATCTTCCACTATGAGCTTGGGCACTTCCTTTCCTGGAGAAGGTCAGATTGGTTGAAGCAAACTCTGAGCAAACTTCTCCTCCTCACCATTCTTGCAGAACTGAACAAGTATCTTAATAATCTTGTCTTCCTCATTCTCATCATACATGCTGACCACATCTTCATCATTGCAAACTAGCACAAAATATTGGTTGCTACTATTCCACTTTGAAAACACAACACCCTCATCATTTCCCCATGGATATTTACTCCGCATCAGCCCCATAAGTTGATCATAACTGGTTTGCCTCTCTACACAAATGTCCCAGCTCCAAGAAGACACCATGCACTGGTCGCCCTTGTAATTCTTGTAAGAACGCGCCCCGTATGTCACAATCAGCTTATAAGGTGGCAGCTCTGACCTACATTGACACAAATTGGACATAAAAAAGTGTGGAATTAGGCTAGCTAGCTAAGCCATCAACATATATGACATGGAAAAAACTGATCAAAATAATCTTTTTTCCGCATTGTTGCATTATCTAGTGCTACACTAAGCAATCAGCATGTATGTATGACATATATGTACCAATGCCATCACCAGACTAGCATCTTGCAATATATTTTAGAGGAACTCTGCTTGCAATATCCCCTAGTTGCTTCACTCACGAATCCCTAATTGGTCTAATTATGCACTAATGAACCAAAGGCATGTGTACAATAGACAAACCAGCAGATATGCCCCATGAACAAATCAAACTCCAATGAGTAATAGGAGCACAACAAGAAAGTTACTTCTAATAGATCAAATACTACACATCAGGTATTTGAGGAATTGAACACTTGCCCATCAGGGAGAGGAACCAGCAGGTTTGAGGTCCTGCAGGCCGCCCTGCCGCCATGGCCGTGGCGCGACTCCCTCCATCCCGTGTGAGCCGCTGAAGGGGGAGGAAGGGACGTCGTCGATGTGGACCGCGTCGGGGAGGGAGGCCCCTGCCACCATGGCCGGCGACGCCACTCCCTCCATCCCGTGTGAGCCGCTGAAGGGGGGAGGGGAGGAAGGTCACCGATGTGGACCGCGTCGGGGAGGAAGGCCCCTGCCGCCATGGCCGGCGGCGCGACTCCCTCCATCCCGTGTGAGCCGCTGAAGGGGGAGAAAGGGGGGCCGTCGATGTGGACCGCGTCGGGGAGGGAGGCCGATGAAGGGAGCCGCGGAGCGGAGGCCGCAGATGCGTGAAGCGTCGGCGATTCCAGAGCAGGTCCCCTCGGAGGGGTTGTAGGGGACGTGGATGCAGCGGCGGACGGCGGGGTGTGGATGCGGCGGCGGCACGCCGGGGCATGCGGACGCGGCGGCATGGATGGATGCGGCTAGGTCATTCTCTGGATGGGGATTGGAATCGGGGCGGGTGTGCTTCGTGTGTGTGTTGAGTTTTGTGTGTGTAGAGTTTTGTGTATGGGTCACTTGCAAAGCGGCCCCACAAGTCAGTAAGGGCAACTAATGTCATTTTTGCAAAAACTGACAGGTCTTTTCTTGGTCAACTGGCTAGAGTAAACGGTCAACTCACGGATGTGTAACGGAATGGCATTTGTGATATATTGTCAAAATCTAAGAGTGGCAGAAGTGAGATGTTGAATTCTAGAGTGGCATAAGTGAAGTTGGCAAAAACTAGAGTGACAAAAGCAAAGTTTTCCCTTTTACTTTTGGCTCTCCACATTCTTCAGTTATTATTTGCGCCTCCTCTTCCATAATTAACTATGCTTAGAACGCTTTTGTGACTTAATTCCAAATCTTGGAATGTTCCTGTTTCTAATGCTGCTAAGTATATCAGTGGAAAATCAATTTTTTCTGTCCTTGAAAATTTCTGTTGGCTCTGATCGTCGTTCATGCCCATCAAAAAAATTGTTGTCTAATTTTTGGATCAGGCTCTATTATTTCATTATTATTTTTCGTTTTTTGTTTGCAGATCCCAGCGCCTTCATGGTATAGCGTGGCACGGCCCCTCAAGTGCTTCTCCATGGAGCCAGCATGCAAAGAACTGGAGGAAGGTGAACACGACTGCACTTTTTCTGTTCTCTCCCACGTGTTCTTCCTCTCTTACTACACCTGCATTCAGCCACACCTTTCCATTCTATGTAGATTTCCTTTGGTCAGGTATAATTGGAATCGGGTGGTTAAGAAAGAATTCTACATAAAGGATCACGAAGCAATGGATGCTCATTTTCTGGTACGTACCCATATATACTACTGATTTGTTTATGTAGGATCACCAAAGGTTTGTAATTTTCGTTAAACTTTGGATAAAATCTTCACCTCTACCATGTATTTGTTCTTTCCTTCTGTTTGGTAACCTAAGAATAATTAGTAATCAAGAATAAAATGTTGTTACATATGCTATTACGATTCTTTTAACAGTTAAAAAACCACAAACTTCTGGTGTTTGTTTCAATCTAGCATCTTTCTTAGCAAGATAAAGCATCCTTCTATATGCACTTAAGGGACATAGTGATTAAGAGGAATGACGAGAATAACATTCCTTCAAGATTTTAGTGTGCGTGCTTTTATCCAGACACACAAGTACCGAACTTTGTTTCTTCGAATAGTTGTATGATTTTGGCAAAACCAGTCGTGCTTTTCCATATATTTCCCATAGCCATTTGAACTGTTGTTTGGGAGGTGTGAAATCCATCATAGTTTATGTTGCCTGTGGACCCATTGTTTCGGTATTATTCATTGTATGTTTCTTAAAAAAAAAATCCCTGGCAAATGGTTGTTTTATTTAACAAGTGTAACAGATTATGATGTCTATGCGAGCTTCCTATTTGTACTGTCACTTGATGTCAGTGTCCTATAACTTACCATGATTATAAGGCAGATCAATATATGTACTTCATGCTTCATGTTTTCATCGAACATAGCTTTCTCAAAAATGTTTTGTTATCCTGAATGTTTATTTACATAAGTGGTCGGTTCTTTTTGTTTTCAGCATATATTCCCGCAGCAACGCGCGGGGTGTCATCTAGTAATTAGGAAAATGTATATCCTCCCGTCCCATGCAATCCCATTATTTTTAGTGTTTCCTCCTTGAGAGCGTAGAGAACATCTTTCTCTACCTGATCTAAGCCTTCTCCTGAGAACAGAAAACATCACATGAACAAAACTTCTCAACGGACGCCCTTTCTCTTCCACCATGGATCCGTTCACACTAGAGGAAGATAGGTTCAACTCGTTGCTGCATGTTTTTAGCCAAGAGGATGATCCTGCTATGGAACTGTTCAGTCAGGTGGAAGAAACGGACGAGTCCTTGGGCCAGTTTAGTGAGGTGCAAGACCGCGGCCAGTGTCCCGCCGAGGACTCCTCGCCTGTGTTGTCCAACGTGAAGCTCGCCGACCAGATTTTGCATGATGCGGCCATGGCCGACAGCGGCGGCGTCCGACAAGCCGGGTTATTGCGCACACATGGTGCTCGACATCCAGTCTGTAACTTCTTCCAAGGCGGGAATCGCCACCGTCAACGAGGTCGTGAACTGCGCGGTGTCTGAACCGTATGCCGCATCGGCCTCTTCAAGCATGCCATGTCAAGCAATGCTCGGCGCACTGACCTTTGCCGTATGTACGGAATATCCGTCATGTCAAATAACATCACCGATTTTTGGTTAGTCCCACTTAGGTGGCCTTTGTTTGGGCTTTAGCTAGTGATTCCCGGATTCTAGCTCATCCAAAATCGGATTCTGAAACAAACAGCAGATTTCTACCATAGCTTTGCAAAATCAATTTTGGAAAATGCACTAGCCGCAGCCGGAAGCCGGAATCAGCGATTTTGCTGATTCTCGAGCTGCCACTTACCCCGTTTCAGATTTAGGCCAATTTCTCACTGTTATTACGATGAAAATGCCACCGCGCATCAACCCAGCTCTTCCACGGACAGGGTCTCTCCTTTGTTCCCAAACCAAGCGAACAGACCCGAACAGACTCGAGAGAGGCGATGGCTCTCTAGGGTTTCGGCCGCCGCCACCTTCGCCGCCCACCGACGCCACGGCGTGCGGATCCGTGCCCCTCCCCAAGACTCCGGCACCAAGACCCGCTGCGCCGCCATCCCCTACCTCCACCGGCTCCTGTTCTCCGCCTGCGCCGTGAGCTCCCTGCATCACGCCGAATTTCCAGCTGCACCGCGCCGGAGTTCCACCTTGGCCCCGACTGCACCGGCCCTGCCCGTCCCCTACCTCCACCGGCTCCCCGTTCTCCGCCTGCGCTGTCGAGATCCCTGCACCGCGCGGAGTTCCACCTTGGCCCCGACTGCACTGCCCTGCCCTGCCCCTACCTCTGTGAGGACGAGGTAATTTCTTTTCTCCGTAAAAAGTGAAATATGCAGAAAGAGATTTGACATTGGTTGCTGATAAGATTTTTGTAGAAGAGAAGCCTAAAGATAAATCTAGCTCCAGTTCTGCAGATTCATCGGCTATTCCAAAGGTGACAGTGTATCCATGCCCATGTTCATCTGATGAGTTTGGAAAATATGAAAATTGCCCACCTAGTGTACATTCTGTTGATGCTGTTCTTGTAAAAGACAGACCTGAATCTAATTTCAGCACTAGTACCATCTCTGGCCGTATGTAAGACTGTGATGGTTAGTGCATATTTTGGACGATATATGCTGGTATGGGAATTCCGCTAGTATGTAAGACTATGATGGTTGGTCCATATATGGATGACATATTTCATATTTCGAATGATATATTCGTACCAACATGACATTTCAAGAAAAATATATTCTATATATTGTGTTTTTGTGCTAATTCTTACTTTATCGAGTCAAAACAGATAACATGTCCTTTAATCTGCATATAAACAACATAATCAGCAGTCGAGGACGTTACTAACATTTCACAACACCCACAACACCTAAAGCTGACAAACAACAGGAATCCAGAGCCATGGCTGATTCTCAGGAATCCATAGGAAGGTGATTCTCAGGAATCTGTACCTTTGCTCTTATCCATCATATCTATACATGTAGTATGACATGCCTTGTTCTAACTTTTAGCGCCACAACTGGAGGCGTCAATCAAGCGGAGCACCAATATGGCGAGGAGAACGATAAGAGCAACGCGGTAAATGACAAGGCCATCAAGAATGATGAGGTGGATAGGGATGCTGAGACCATCGATTCAGAGTTTGAAGCATTGCAAGCTGCCAAAGCAAGTGAAGTGCGTGTGGAACGATTTTATGCCCCAGATGCTCCAAAAATTGCTGCCTTGGTCACCGAGCTGGAAAAAATGCACCTTAGATAAAGGAACGGAGGGAGTATGTGCTAAGACTGGGCCAACATATTGACCAAATCAACACAAAGATGACAGGCCGTCCTGGTGCACTACACATGCCAGCCACTCTGCCTATAACTGGTTCAAGTGTGCAAACCAGATTGCCATCCATTATCCAGTCTGACTTTCTCCAGATAGATATCACTTGAAAATTAGTAGCCCAGAAATTTCTATGCAACTCATGTATTAGAACTTGACTCATCTTCTAGAACTGGCAGCTGGAGAACCACGCTTTGAGGCCAGTGATGGTAACACGAAGATAATCGAACAAGAAAGGCAAAAAAACACTTGCGTTCAAACAACAGGTTCATATATCACGAAGCCTTGACAATAGATCATGCTAAACTACTACTGTATTACATTACCATATCACGGTTTCAGCAGACATGAAAATACAGCACAGAAATGGAATGGCAAAAAGAACTGAATCTCCATGGCATTTCAGGTTCACCCAACTAGCAAGATAAGTTACGGGCTATGAGAGATTAAGAACAAGAATATAACCATACATGTACTGTCGTCAACACATGGTGGTATACTGTCAAATTATTCACAAATAGAGAAATAACAGAGACCAGAATCCAGATATGAAAATATTCATAATAGTTTCAACATGACAGTCACATATCCATGATTCAGTACAGAACTACAAACACACAGGCACAGTACTAAGTTGACTGAATAGCTAGCAGCATAAAGTCAGGTTCATGACTTCAATCAAGCACCAACAGCTTATCACAACTTACCAGATTACTGTTGCTCATAGTCAAGACCTTACGCCACTATCACCATAAGAAAGATGGACAACTGTGAGGCTCCAATACACAAGACATTCATTGCCCATCTGCCAATGACTCCGAGAACAAAGGAAAATATGAAAGATAAGGGCGCCTGGAAATCTTTCCAAGATCACATATGAAACGCAGCTCCTTAGAATCAATTTCATATGAAAATAATTTCAACTGTAACCGTCCCCTGATAATGAGAATGTCGATTCTACGGTTATGAATATCACATCATCTTCTGGGTGGACTGAGATAACACCGTAACGTTTCTTAGATCTTGAACCGAACAGTTGCCGGTAGCTCACATTGTGCTTGAAGGTCCAATAATGTTCACTGCTAGAATCTTCAAGGACCCAGATTGATGCTTCAGCAGCCCCATAATTTGCGACATACAATTGTCCTCGTGATACATAAACATCATGACGACCACGAGCATCATGTAAAGTAGGAGCAGGAATGAAACGGCAGTTTCCCTCCACGTTGACAGCTGCAACCAAATTATTATCGCAACATAAATACAACACCCCGCTGAGAAATGTGCCACCTGAAAAATTGCATAACTTAATTGGATCGTTCCATTCAATTTGATGCGTCCAACCTCCAGCTTTGGACGAGTAGATCCCCACCTCCTTGATGTTATAATCAAACTTCAAATTCGCATTTAAAGCCGCCGCAGGTACCAACTCAAACACATGGAAATGGGAGGAGATTGCCGGGTCGAATCCCAAGCGAGCATACGATTCCGAGGACCATTTGTTGGCTGGGACAATTACCCATTTCTCAGTGGCAGGATTGCACACCACGTAATCCGGTGTCTGAGAATAAGGCTTCAACAACGACAGAGAAGGAGGCCGTTGCAGCAGTCCAACAAGTCAATCTTCTTGTATTCGGGCAGGAATGAGAGGGAGGCATCAATAGGGCACCAGTTCCCTGAGAGGCTTCGGTATCCATGAGAATCATATTGACAGCGGTCCATGTCGTAGGTTCTGTAGAAGAAGCCAGCGAGGGTCGACCGGGAAGCTTCTCCTGGTGGTCGGGTGGGCGATGAGGTCCCGCCAGCGCGTGGAGACGCATTTGCAGCAGCGGGTGGACTTGTACGGCATCGCGAGATGATGTCCACCAGGACATCGCCAGGGAGCTTGGCCGTCGGATCGCTCATGAGGGCCATCTCCATGGATCCCATGAGGGCGGCTAATCTGCAGATCGGGGCGGTGGAAAGGTTAGAGATGCATCATACTAGCAGTGAGGCGGGCGTGAGGGAAGAGAGGACTCACCAGATGCGTGGAGCGCCGGCGCCGGGTGCTCCCATCCGCACCGGCAGTGGATTGCGGCGAGCCGGGCGAGGTTTGGTTTGGGTCTTGGCGGCGAGATGGATGCGGCGGAAGTTTTTTTTTAAGGGTTTGGCCAAAATTTATTCATCAAAGTCCACAAAGGGTGGGATACAAATTGTGTCATGGGCCTGGCCCAGCCACACATGACGACCCGAGGCAAGATTAAGGGAGAACCTAGCTAATCTATGTGCCACATAGTTGTTGGCACGACCTTCAAAAATAAATTTACACGAAAAAGATAGAGCTCTAGCCCTGACTTCGCTTGTAATAGTTGCATAATTGCACAAAGTACCCTGGCTGATGTCCTGGATCACTTGCTTGGAGTCGCTGGCTACTACAAATTGATTAACTTGGAGATCTTCAGCTTGACAAAGTGCCTCACGGCATGCAATCATCTCCATTGTCGTCGGATCGTCCACTCCAGAAATCACAATAGCTGAACTACCCAGATAATTTCCATCATTATCATGGCACACCGCGGCTGCCGATCCTCTTCTACCCCTCCTGATTCCAGCATCAACGTTGAACTTTACATATTGAGGAGGTGGGGCTCGTGGTCGCCACGCTGCACTTCTTGCTGGAGGTGGCTGAGCCGCTACATGTTGGACATGCCGGCTCTCCCCTAGCAAAGCTAGCTCTTCCAAGAATCTGTTAATGAACGAGAAGATGGCATGTGGGCTCTGAAAAATTCCTTTGTGGATAGCCTTCGGCCGCGATGTCCAATTCGCCCATAAGGTTACTGCCATTTTGACGAACATCTCATGCGGCAGAGCTTCTAGTTGCGTGAACAACCAGTTTTTGGCCGAAGGTTCAGCGTTCGCAGCAAGGTTCATCACCATATCCTCATCAACCAATGCCCAAGTGCAACGTGAGGAGGTACATTCAAGTAAGGAGTGGCGCCATGAATCTGCACCTCCGCAAAGCCCACACGAGCTGTCAGCCGCCCCGTCCTCGGTCGGCAGGGACTGCTTGGCTAGCCTCCATAGGAACATGCGGATTTTGCCAGGAACCCGCGTTCGCCATAAGGATTTCCATGCTCCCTCAGCTCTACTGCCTGACGAGCTTGTCGTCCCATACAACCAAACTTCTCTTCTGTTCCTCGTCGAGACAAGCATATTATATGCAGATTTAACCAAGAAAACTCCATTCCTCTCATAGTTCCAGCTCCAGAAATCATCAACATTGCGCGTACACAAAGGGATACCCAAGATGACCGGAACATCTAGGGGCAAGAAGGTTTCCCGCACGCGCTCCACGTTCCATGTGGCACTCATTGGATTCAGCAACTCAGCCACAACAGTTGGCCGGTTTGGTGTCAGCCAGCCATACGGGCGCATCATCTCGGTTCTCGGTAGCCAATTCTCATGCCATATATGAGTTGTGAGGCCATTGCCTATTCTTTTTATAATGCCTTGCTGCAAAGTGTCGCGCCCATCTATAATGGCTCTCCGTATTTGACTAGGGTGATTTCCCAGGTTGGCGTTGAGGATATCTGTGCTAGGGAAGTAAATGCTTTTTAAAAGCCGAGCACTCAAAGTGTTGGGATTCTGGAGAAGGCGCCAAGCTTGTCGGGCAAGCATGGCCAAATTAAAAAGCTCAAAGTCCTTGAATCCAAGTCCTTCCATACTCTTTGGTTGTGTCATAGATTTCCATGAAACCCAATGTGGTTTGCGTTGCCCCTGTTTACTTCCCCACCAAAATTTCCTAATCAGCATGTTTAGGTGTTCGCAGAGCCCCCTCGGTAGTCTGAAGCAAGACATTGAATAGACCGGAACCGCCTGAGCAACCACTTTGACAAGGACTTCCTTTCCCGCAGTGGACATGGTGCTGGATATCCAACCTTGTATCTTGCTCCAAAGGCGATCTTTAAGATACTTAAAGGCTCCATTTTTCGAGCTCCCAATATCAGACGACATGCCCAAATACTTATCGTTGAGAGTTTCATTCGGGATATTCAGAATGCCTTTAATATCATTGCGAATGTTCTCAGGGACACGTTTACTGAAAAAGATGGATGACTTGCCATAATTGATTCTCTGACCTGAAGATTGACAATAAACGTCCAACACCTGGCTCACCTCGTTAGCAATCATACTATTTGCCTTAAAGAACAGCAGGCTGTCATCTGCGAATAAGAGATGGTTCACCTGTGGCGCACTGGGTGCCACCTGTAGACTACTCATGTGTGATGACTCACTTTTTGATTTTAACAGGCACGAAAGGCCCTCTGCTGCCAACAAGAACAAGTAAGGTGATATCGGGTCCCCCTGTCGGATCCCTCTGGAGGGTGTGAATCCCTCAAGTTTGCGTCCATTAAATAAGACCGAGAATTTGACTAAACTTACCAAGCCCATCACAATACCAACCCATCACTCTGAGAAGCCAAGTTTCAACATAATACCTTGAAGATACTCCCACTCCACCCTGTCATATGCCTTCATCATATCAAGTTTCAGTGCACAAGATTGGTGTTTCTTTGCCTTGTTTCTTTTCGTGAAGTACAAACACTCGTAAGCTGTAATAATGTTGTCAGAGATGAGCCTACCCGGAACAAAGGCGGATTGTTCCTCGGAGATGATATCTGGGAGTACTTGCTTCAAACGGTTGGCAATCACTTTTGAGGCTATTTTATAAAGTACATTGCACAAGCTAATGGGTCGGAATTGTGAAAGTAGGGTAGGATTTTTTACCTTCGGAATTAGAACCAGCATAGTTTCATTAATGCATGCGGCTGACTCAGTCCCTTCCACTATTTGCAGTACCACTCTGGTGATGTCATCCCTGCATACCTCCCACTGACGTTGGAAAAAATGTGCAGGGAACCCGTCCGGACCCAGTGCTTTGGTGGGAAACATTTGGAACAAAGCCACCTTCACCTCATCCTGACTATAAGGTGAATTCAAAAGCTCGTTCATCGCCGGCGTCACCTTGCACGGAACCGTGTCCAAGACCCTATTCATGTCATGCACGCCTTCGGAAGTGTACATGTTTTTATAGAACGTTGTAGCCATCATCTCCATCTCCTCTCTGACTTCCGTGGTTTGGCCATTCTCCTTCAGCAAGGATTTTATTTGATTTTTCCTGCGTCGTCGACTAGCACGAAGATGGAAAAAAATATGTATTTGTGTCCCCGTGCTTGAGCCACTCGATGCGAGCGCGCTGTCTTCAGAGAATTTCTTCACGATGATACAGTTCCACCAGGCGATCCGTGGCTTTGATTTCTACATGGGAAGGTCCCATCCGACCTGGGATCTGGTGCCATAACTGTAGCTGGCTTTTTAATTGGCTGATCTCCCTGCTCACATTCCCAAAATGCTCCCGGTCCCACTGTGACAAGTCAGCCCCCAAGCTTTTTAATTTATCTGCTACATGCGAGACCGTGTCCCCCTGCGAGTTGTTCCATCTTGCCTCCACGAACCCATCCAGCGCTGGGTCCCGCTCCCATGCAAGCTCATATTTAAATTGCTTTGGGCCCCTTTTACATGCACGTACACCACTGATCTTGAGAAGCAATGGAACATGATCGCTTGTGGCGGCTGTTTTATGCTCGAGAACCGCTTCAGGATAGGTCAGTATAAATTCTGCATTTGCGACACATCTATCCAGTCGGACCCTCGTGTAAGTGCCTCCCACGACCTTCTTCTCAAGGGTCCAGTTTAAGCCCTTATAGCCAATATCCGATAGCCCACAGATATCTAGCGCATCTCGAAAGGCATCCATCTACGCCTGGCTGCGGTTGTTCACGCCATCGTGCTCATGTGCTTGAAGGACTTCATTAAAATCACCGATGACTGCCCAAGGGCCATTACCCGTCCCCACTATTCCTTTGAGCATGTTCCAGGTCTTATATCTCTCAGATACCTGGGCTTCTCCATATACAAAGATAAACCTAACTCGTGATTCCATTAAACCGTCAACCATATGATACTCAGAGTAGCCAACAATATCAACATTTATTGCATCATTCCAAAATATTCCAAGGCCTCCACTCCTTCCATTGCTACTAACAGCAAAACTTCTATCAAAACCAAAAGTGCTAGATAAAATTTCAACACGGGACCCTCTATTTGAGTTTCCAAAATGCATAAGATAGAGGGGCCATATTGCTTCGACATATCCCGAAGCTCTTTGACTGTCGCGTGGTTGCCAGCCCCACGACAGTTCCACACAAGGAGACTCATTGCGCTAGGCGCGACCCACCATGGGGGCCCGCCAAACACGCATCGATAGGTTTGTTGACTGAAGAACTCTTCCCGTTCGCTTTGTCCGCATCTGATGGTGTGGGCTTGTTTCTTTTCAGATCCTGCTTCGCGGCCGGAAGGGCTTTGTGGAATCGCTGGGGTCGTGAGCAGGAGAGTCTGGTCAGCCTCATGCGTAGATGCAGAAGTATTCATCAAGGTCTTAGCCTCAGCTGACCCTCGGATGCGCCGGAAGTGAACAGGAAGGACGGGCAGGAGCAATTATATGGCCCATTTTTATATGATGATGAGTTGTATGGGCTTCTCACTGGGCCGTGTGAGTCGATACACTTACTCTCACTAAAAAAGTTGTTGCCTAAGAAACTAGAAATAAGTTTTTTTAAGTGTATTAACTCTCAAAAAACTTAAAAATATTTCCTCTAAAAAATTAAAAAAAATACTTGTTGCCTATAGAAACTAAAAAAAAATAGAAGACATACATTTTTTTTCAAATACGCATAAGCATATTTATCATTTAGGGATGCAAGTGGCGTCCCGCATATCCCGCAAAACCAGCAATTTATTTCACCGATGGCCGAAAAATTATCAATAACTAGAGATTGATTTATAAGCCCGCAAACTGATCCCCTCCTCATCACTAGTATCATTGCTTTACAAAGAAAGTGACAAAAAAGCCAAAAACCATACCTTTAGGCCATTACAACACTAATCACGAGGATTCACAACCATACCCATCGTGCACACAAATCACAAGCGCTACGAAACATGCTACACATAGACCAACCTTATGCTAATGACGATGGGAGAAGCAACAGAGCAACCAAGCCACGTTAACCAATGTCGAAGACCTCTACAATATGACCAAGATTCGAGGACAAACCAAACAACATACCACACCTATTGCGCCAAGAGAGACTTGACAAATGGATGGCAGGGCCTGGGCCGACCTAGAGAAGGCGTCGTTGAGAGAGCGTCGACGATGGTATACATTGCACACCAGAGGCGCGGCTCACGCCCAAAGTACTAACCGACACCGACTAATGTCGCACCATTGGGACTCCTCGAGCAAGCAAGATGACGCCTCCAAGAAGGAAACGATGAAATGACGCTGCTGCCACCGCCTGGTCTGGATGCTGGACCAAGGGTTTCTCCCGAGTAGAAGGGAGTGAGAGTCGGGCCAAAACAGCACCTCCGGGAGGGGACGACACGTGTAGGCATTACCGCTGTTAGTCTCGGCCACCATGAAGCAGGGATATCACCCAACCCACCATCATTGAACCCAAAGTCATGGGAGCTGCTCAAGCAGGCCAACCACCGCACGTGCATGAGTTGCATCTTGAAGCACATCATCCGCCACCACCAAGCCAGCCCAGAGGACGCCGTTGTCAGATTAGGGCCCTGGGCCCAAATTGACCACTGCACTGTTGGATCAAGTCCTGGATCAACACACGCGAGGTGGACACGCACATACAAACCTGAACCCTACAAAGTTCGGGACGAACAGAGAGAAGAGGAGACTCTACAACAGAGCAGTTTTGCGGCGCCTCAAATTGCGCCTTTTCTGCTTCCTTCCTTTTATTCCCAAGCATAACAAACTCACAAAGATGCATCGCCACGATCCGTTTTACCCGCGCCATCCCACGGACAGAGTCGTGGCCAGCACGCCCATGATTACAACAACAAAGAAAACGACTAAGTCTGAATAGAAATGACTAGCCTGACACTAACCTGTCTAAACTGAACCTGACCGTGTAGGCGTGTACATTGCACGCTTCAGGATTATTCGAAAACTAATAACTGAAAATGGAACAAGTGCAACTAGATTAACATGAGATTTCACCTCCTTAAGCTTGTTGCACCAGTTTGACACTTTGTAGCCCAATCTTCTCCTTCATTTCCTGAAAGGTAGCTGCAGGTAGGGCCTTTGTAAGAATGTCGACATGCTGCTCTTACGTTACGACGTGTTCCACAACAATCTTTCCTTCTTCGACGTAATTTCTCACAAAGTGATAGCGCACATTGATATGTTTGCTTCTGTCGTGGAACACAGGATTCTTGCACAAGGCGATCGCTAACTGATTGTCCACCTTGAGCGCTGATTTGTCGGGTTCACATCTAAGCAATTCTCCAACAAGTCTTGCTAGCCAAATACCCTGACATGCAGCCAAAGCAGCAGCTACATATTCTGCTTCACAAGAGGATTGAGCAACAATTTTCTGCTTGTGAGATGTCCATGACATCGACAATTTCCATAGTAGTACAACGCACTGCGATTGCTCTTCCTGGTCGTCCACATCACCGGCAAGGTCATCACATCAGAACCAACTAGGTGCGGCTCTCCTATTGTTCTCTTGTAGTTACATCCAAGATTCAGTGTGCCCTTCACGTATCTCAGGATGTGTTTAACTGTTGTGAGATGTTCCTTTGTGCGCCTTTCCATGAACCTGCTCACAAAGCCTACTGAAAAACATAGATCGGGTCGGGTGTGCAGTAGATACCTCAAGCTTCCAACCACACTTCTATAGTTAGTTGGATCTACTTCCTCTGCTTTGCTAGCTTTGCTCGCTTTAGCCTTGGCTCCATGGGAATGTGAGTTGCATTGCAGTCATACATGCCCATTTTCTCCAAGATTCTAGCTACATACCCTGACTGACATAGAGTGATCCCTTCTGTTGATTGCCTTACTTCTATTCCAAGGTAATAGCTCAACAACCCCAAATCAGTCATACTGAATTTGGACCTCATTTGCTTCTTGAAGTCATCAATGGCCTTATCACCCCCTCCCTGTAATGACAAGATCATCCACATACACTCCCACTATGAGTCCTGTCTTGCCCACTTGCTTTCTCAGATAAGCCAGACTCTGATGGGCATCTCTCAAACCCAAGTTCTGAGAGTGTGGTGTCAAGCTTGAAATTCCATGCTCTTGGTGCTTGTCGGAGCCCGTACAATGCCTTGTTCAGCTTGTATACCTTGCTGTCATTCCCTTCTTTCTCAAACCCAGGTGGCTGGGTGACATACACTTCTTCACGCAGATCACCATTGAGAAATGCTGACTTGACATCCATCTGGTGTATTTTCCAACCAAATTGAGCTGCAAGTGCTACAATCAACCGAACCGACTCGAGACGGGCCACAGGGGCAAAGACTTCCTCAAAATCTATGCCCTCTCGCTGCACATAACCTTTTGCAACCAGTCTCACCTTGTGCTTGATTACTTCTCCATTCGGATCTTTCTTTAACTTGTACACCCATTTCAATCCAATCGGTCTATGTCCTCTAGGCAGATCACACAATTCCCAAGTATGGTTCTCTTCTATGGCTGTCAGCTCCTCTTTCATGGCCTTCTTCTAGGAAGCCTCTTCTTGTGCCTCAACATGACTTGCAGGCTCCCCCAGACCAAACAGACATAGCCCCGCATCTGCTTGCTTGATCTCCATCGTTTTGTCATAAACTTCTTCGAGTAGCCGCTCCCCTTGTGGCCCCTGCGAAGGCTCTGTGTACGGGGTGTTAGGAGAACCAGGAGCATAAGCAGGGGTCAACGGAGAGGCTTCTAGATCCAGCGGGATCGCAGCCCCGTCGTTGGCACGTCTTGTTCTATGACCCTATCGAGGCGCTACCATGGTTGGGGTTCTGCTTGGTGAATTTGCTGCTGTGGCAGTTGTTTCGGCTACCTCTCCTTGGTCCTCACGCTCTGGCTGTTACGGGTAGCTAACAACAAATGAACTTCCATTGCTGCTTCCCTCCGAACCCACTGAGCTCCAATCCCAACACCTATCTTCCTCAAACACTACATCTTGTGATACAACAAGTTTCTTGTGTTCGGGGTCATACATGCGATAGGCCTTCGAACCAGATTCATAGCCGATGAAGATCATCTGAGAGCTTCTATCTGATAGTTTGGACACTCCAGGTCCAACCTTCTTTACATGTGCGATACAGCCGAATGTTCGCAGATGCTCGACTGATGGTTTTTTCTCGTGCCACGCCTCATAGGGAGTTCTTCCCTTTACACTTTTGGTTGGGGATCTGTTCAACAAGTACACAGCAGTGGTCACCGCCTCACCCCAAAACTGTGCAGGTACTCCATGCTCTTCAGGAGGCTTCTAGCCATACCAAGCACAGTTTGGTTTCTCCTTTCGACTACCCCGTTCTGCTGCAGGGTGTAGGGTGCAGTCAAGAAGTGCTTCAGACCATGTCCGTCGCAATGCTCTGTGAATTCATTTGACATGAACTCACCACCTCTGTCAGTCCGAATGGCCTTCAATTTCAGTCCTGTTTCTTTTCTGACAGCTCTCACGAACTTTCTCAGATGCCTCTAGGGCCTCATCCTTGCTACATAACAAGACAATCCACATGTACCTCGAGTAATCATCAACCAAGAGAAGAAAATACCTCTTCCCCCCTGGGGTTTCAGGTGAAATTGGGCCACAAAGATCACCATGGATTAGTTGAAGCTGTCGTGTGGCACGGTATGCTGCTTGTGTAGGAAATGAAAGGCGTCGTTGCTTGGCAATCATGCAACCATCACATACCTGATCGATCTGCTCAATGTGCGGCATGCCTGTGACCATATTATCTGCCGCAAGGGAACGGAGGGAACGAAAATTCACATGTCCATATCTCATATGCCAAAGCCAGGCCTCATACTTGAAATGAGCCAACAAGCACCACGAGCTTAGTTGGTTGGATGTTCAGAATGTACATCCGGTTGTGAGTCTTGCTCGACCTTTGCCAACACATTTCTTTGCCTGTCCCCACACTGTCATTAGCCCATCCTCACTGGTATACTTGCAGCCATTTTCATCCAATTTGTCCCAAGTCGATGATGTTACTCTTCGCCGGGTATGAAATACACCTCTGTAAGCACCCTGTGCTCTCCTTTGTGACATTGCATCGTAATGTAACCATGCCCGCATATATCTATAGCCATGCCATCCCCAAACCTGACCTTTCCCTTCACTGTGTGGTCAAGTTCAGCAAACTTCTCTTGACACCCGGTCATGTGGTTGCTAGCTCCTGTATCCAAATACCAGGAGAGATCTTGGCTGCCACTTAGCTATGGCTGCACCTTTTCTTCATTCAGAAAAACCTGTTCAGAGGGGTTGAATTCAGATGGAACTAGCTCACATGCCTCGAGCATAAGGAGTCCAGGCTCATCATCCTCTTCTGCCTGTGCAAAGTTTGCCTTCTCGTGCTCCGGCTTCGGGCAGTCGGACTGAAAATGACCCATCTCATTACAATTGAAGCACCCGACCTTTGTGATGTCAAACTTGCGGTGCTTCTTCTGCTTCCCCGTGTCCTTGCTCTCGCCACGCTCGGCTTGTCCATGGTCACCGCGCCCACCGCGGCCACCGCCGCGACCGACCACCTCCAGCGGCCATGACCGGCGTTCTGCTGCCGACTCGGGTGACCTTGTTTTGCGCTTCATAAGCTGCTCAAGGGCCTGCGTCATCAGCATCGATTGGTCCTCCTTCCCCAGAGTGACGGGCGCCACCACGTTGGCTCTCTTCAAATGCGCGGCGAGGCGACCGACCGCCTCCGACACGGTCATGGTAGTAAGGTCACCCCACTCCTCAATGGTGTTCACGATATCCCCAAACCGGCTCGGCACGGCGTTGAAGAGGACATCAATGATCGATTCATCCGACACCGTCTCGCCAAGCGACCGGATTTCTCCGACGAGCATCATGAGCTTCTGTGCGAACACACTTACTGACTCGCTGTTCGCCATCTCCATACGATCGAGCTGGCGCTTGAGCTGCTTCACTCGCGCCTTCTGGACGCGATCTTCGCCGACGCCAAGATGCATCGGATGGCCTCCCAGCGTCATGAGCAGTCTCGCGATTGGCCACCGCCATCATCACCGCATCTGGGACGGATCGGGAGAGTGCGCGAACGCCTCATCATCCTTTCCCTGATCAAACTCCACAGTGCCTCCAATGCCGACCAAACACCGAGCAGGCGGAGCAGCACTTCTCATCTTCACGGCCCGAAGACCGTGGTTGGAGTCGTTGAGCATTGGATATTGGATCGGACGCCGCCGTCCTCGGTGTCGCGCTTGCACGACCATGGCACCCTCATCTCCGGGCCTCTTTGATGGCGGCGTGTACTTTCCGCCGCCGTTGCCGCTGATCTGATCCTTCTTCGGCGACGTATCTCCCATTGCTGATCACCGCCGCCGCAACTCCTCCTCACTCCGCCGCCGTGCACCGCCTCCCGAGAACCAACGCTCTGAATACCAAATGTTGGATCAAGTCCTGGATCAACACACGCGAGGTGGACACGCAAATACAAACTTGAACCCTACAAAGTTCAGACGAACAGAGAAGAGGAGACTCTACAACGGAGCAGTTTTGCGATGCCTCAAATTGCGCCTTTTCTGTTTCCTTCCTTTTATTCCCAAGCGTAACAAACTCACAGCATGCACTTCCCACGATCCGTTTTACCTGCGCCATCCCACGGACAGAGTCGTGGCCAGCACGCCCATGATTACAACAACAAAGAAAACGACTAAGTCTGAATAGAAATGACTAGCCTGACACTAACCTGTCTAAACTGAACCTGACCGTGTAGGCGTGTACACTGCACGTTTCAGGATTATTCAAAAAACTAGTAACTGAAAATGGAACAAGTGCAACTAGATTAACATGACATTTTGCTCACGATGGCCGACCGAGCGGGAGCCTGAGCCCGTCCACCATCGGCCGATCTCAACTAAAACCACCTCCGCTGCCTCGCCCACTTGATCAAGGTTTTGCCCTCCCGAGAATACAACTGTGCGTCTGCCTAGGTCCGGCCCATCCACAAGCTGTCGTGCGGCCACCACCAATCACCGCCCAGAGGACGCCTCCCTACGATCAACACCAACCGTTGGGCCGATGGGCACCTTCGGATCACCCTGCACCACCGGCTACCGCGAGAAGAGCTCCAGGACCGCGGCCAACCGAAGCAATGCGCCCCACCGACACCTTCCTAGGGCACACACGACTTCACCAGCTTCCCCTCCGGTGGCGGTGCAACGGGGGAGAGGGTGGGAGGGGGGCTTGGTGGCGTGGCTAGGGTTTCCCCCATGTCACCAGAGGAGGGCGGCCTGGGAGGTTTTTTTTACTAAAGGAATGGTCAGAAGACGGATACTAGCTCCAAGAAAAGTACAGGGTACATCATTTTACGACCGCTCAACAAAAAACTTTCCCATTATCTCGAAAGAAGCATTGTTACGAGTGATACCTTTGAAGGGACGCACAATCTAACTGTAACACCGATCTTTTCTTTTTGCGGGTTAATCGGAAACGAGCATGTTCTCCCGCAAAAAAAAACATGGAAACGAGCATGTTGCCGTATGGTTTTCCATTTACAGCTTTCTTAGTCTGTCATGATGTTCAGCGCCGATTTTCTCTATTTTGAAAATTTTGTCTATAAGTAAAAAGAACATTGTGACAACAAAGTGGTGTACACAACCTTTTTCTTCCTTTCTGGTTCCATTGAGAGTCGCTGGTGAAAGCCTGCCTCGCCCCCTTTCTTGTTTGATTGCCTCCCTAACCTGGAGTATAGATGGGAGACGAGCAAGGGGCAGTCTCGTACATAGTAGTAGGTGCAGTGTTGTCTTGATTTAGAGGCCTATGGCGTGATGCCTGAGTGAATGCACCGCTGTGACATCAAAATTGCATATGGTAGCTAGCGGTTGCGGTTGGTTATGATACTCCATGGCGGGGAGCTACACGTAGATGGTGTGTCCCGCGCCGGATCCGCCTCCGCCGGCCAGCCCGTTAAATGCGCCTCCGCCGCCAACCGCCCGTCGCTGCCGCCACAGCCCTGCGTCTCAGCGCCCCGCCGCCCGGCCGCTGGTCTCCACGCAGCCCGCCGGGCGCTGCCGCCGCCGGATGCCTTCCGCCGCCGCTTTGGGTCGCCCAGCGCCAGCGCTCCGTCCCGGGCGCCTCGCCACGTCGTCCGCTTGGGCGAGCTGCGCCAGATCCGCCAGCCCAAGCCGCTCCTCTCCACCGACTGGGCTTGGCCCATGGTGAGCAGCCCAGTCCGCCCAGCAGTTTTGGCCCGAGTAGTGTTTTTTTCTTGTCTGCGAATTTGTCTATTTTTCCAGGAGTTTGCAGATTTACAGAAAAACCCCTCATATATCATACATTTAATAACTCAACAACCGTGCATCGGATTAAAATGATTTTTATATGTAAAATGCTTAGAATTTTGTGTAGATTAATAATTTGCCACTTTCATCCATGTTAAATATGTTTAAACTAGCTGTTTGTTTAATTTTGTATAAATGCCATGTTAAAATGATTTATTTCATAACTAACTAACCGTAGCTCGGTTTTAAATGTTCTTTATATGTAAATGGGGTGAAAAAATGCCTAGTTTAACATGGTGCACTTTATTTTACTGTTTAACAACTCTAAAATTGTGTTTAGGGCAGAACAGTACCGAATGTAAAATATGCATATGGGGATTTTCCGGAATTGTTGTTTGTTGTTCCGGCCTCATTTAAACTTGTCAAGATAGGTAGTTTTTCATATGCTTCACCTCTTGCCATGTTTAACAACATTTAATTTTGTTGTGTGTACCTAAACGAGAGCGAACTAAATACTTGAATGTGGCGTTTTGTCAATATGCAACTCGTTGCATATTGAGCTCCACTTAACTTGTAATATTGTTTGTTGCACTTTGCCATGCCATGCCTCTTTAAACCGGACATGCATCATACTTGTTTGTGCATCATGCCATGTTTATGCTTGTGTATTTACCATGTTGTTTGTTTCTTTCCGGTGTTTCTTCTTAGTTCCGGTAATGTTGCGATTGTGAGGATTCGTTCGACTACTCCCGTTCGTCTTCTTCATGGACTCGTTCTTCTTCCTAGCGGGATTTCATGCAAGATGACCGCTACCCTGGATCTCACTACTATCATTGCTATGCTAGTTGTTTCGTTCTATCGCTATGCTGCGCTTCCTATCACCTGTTCTTCAAGCCTCCCCAAATTGCCATGAACCTCTAACCTTTGACACCATTCCTAGCAAACCGTTGCTTGACTATGTTACCGCTTTGCTCAGCCCTCTTATAGCGTTGCTAGTTGCAGGTGAAGTTGAAGATTGCTCCATGGTGGACAAGATTATGTTGGGATATCACAATATCTCTTATTTAATTAATGCATCTATATCCTTGGTAAAGGGTGGAAGGCTCGGCCTTATGCCCGGTGTTTTGTTTCACTCTTGCCGCCTAGTTTCCGTCATACCGGTGTTATGTTCCCGGATTTTGCGTTCCTTACGCGGTTGGGTGATTTATGGGACCCCTTGACAGTTCGCTTTGAATAAAACTCCTCCAAAGAAGGCCCAACCTTGGTTTTACAATTTGCCTCACCACCACCTACATTTCCCTTTGGGAGTAATTAACCCGAGGGTCATCTTTTATTATAGCCCCCGGGCCGCTGCTTGTCTAAGTGTTGGTCCGAACTAGAGCTCCTTTGCGCGCCCCTCGAGAAACTTGAGGTCTGGTTTTAGTTGTACGGATTGCTCATCCGGTGTTGCCCTGAGAACGAGATATGTGCAGCTCCTATCGGGATTGTCGGCGCATCGGGCGGTCTTGATGGTCTTGTTTTACCATTGTCGAAATGTCTTGTAAACCGATTCCGAGTCCATCGAGGTCTTCCGGGAGAAGGAATATCCTTCGTTGATCGCGAGAGCTTATCATGGGCTAAGTTGGGACACCCTGCAGGGTATAATGTTTCAAAGCCGTGCACTGCGGTTATAGGCAGATGGGAATTTGTTAATGTCCGGTTGTAGATAACTTGACACCAGATCCGAATTAAAATGCATCAACGGCGTGTGTAGCCGTGATGCTCTCTTTTCGCGGAGTCCGGAAGTGAACACGGTTTTGGGGTTATGTTTGACGTAAGTAGGAGTTCGTGATCACCTCTTGATCATTGCTAGCTTCACGACTGCTCCATTTGCTCTCTTCTCGCTCTTATTGGCGTATGTTAGCCACCATATATGCTTAGTCGCTGCTGCAACCTCACCACTTTACCCCTTCCATTCCCTTTAAGCTTTGCTAGTCTTGATACCCATGGTAATGGGATTGCTGAGTCCTCGTGGCTCACAGATTACTACAACAACAGTTGCAGGTACAGGTTATGCGATGATCATGACGCGAGAGCGATATTTGCTTGTTTTAGAGTTCTTCTTCTGCTTCTTCTTCGATTAGGGGATAGGTTCCAGGTCGGCAGCCTGGGCTAGCAGGGTGGATGTTGTTTGAGTTTCTGTTTGTGTTTCATCCGTAGTCGGATGATGCTCTAATGTATTGTGATGTTGTATTCGTGTGGCATTGTATGCCTCTTGTATGTATCCCCATCTATTATGTAATGTTGATGTAATGATATCCACCTTGCAAAAGCGTTTCAATATGCGGTTCTATCCTTGGTGGGACCTTCGAGTCTCTTTAGGATAGTATCGCATATTGGGCGTGACATGGTGGGTACAGGGTTGATGAAACCCTTGATAGCCTTTTTTCTTTCAAAAAGGATCAGATCTTTTATAAAGATTCACCGGAAGTACAAATCACCTCAAACATAATAAAAATTACCCTGAGGTTCATGTAATATCAAACTATCATTGCCGCCGCCAGAACGAGCCGCCGACGCGTCACTGTCGCCGCTCCCATAACGGAGCCGGCCTGACCTTGTCGATGACAACCAGGATGTCAATGACAACCAGGAAGTCTTTGTGCCCTTGAATACTTGAAATGAGCGGACGTAAGCATCAGTGCCCTTTGAATCCTTGAAGTGCGCCAGCCCGCAGTCGTCACCATTGAATCCTTGAATTGATCTGAAGAACCTGAAACTAAATATCATCATTGCGTATGCATGGCGAGAAACCCTAACCTCGCCGCCCCAAAGAGCTGGCAGGAATCTATGCTAGAGCTATGTCTAATCCATCCTGACGGACGAACATGAGGAGGATCGAAGCCCGGAAGACTGACTCGAAGAAGGAGCGTCGTAATCCGTCCAAACGCCACCCCTGCGAGGACGAAAACCCTAACTACTACTAGCGGGAGTCGAGACACCAGGATTCTCCTCCCTAGCACCGGCCACAGAGCGGCAGGCGGAGGGGAGGCGTATCCACGGGCTTGCCGGCGAATATCGAGGGTAGGAAGGCTTTCCCAAGTCTCCTTGGGAGAGAGGAAAGAAAACGGTACAATCCCTTGATATGCTTGTGTTGGAAATTTGCCTTCAAGAGATGTAATAATTGTATCAAAATATGTATGTGGCAACCGTGTGGGAGATTGCAAAACTGCCACATGCATCCAGCGCCGTCAGATCCGATCGCCTTCATCGAGACACCAGGATTCTCCTCCCCGCCACCGCCATAGAGCGGCAAAGGAGGGGAGACGACGACGGGCTCACCGGGCGAATATCGAGGGAGGAAGGCTTTCCCAAGTCTCCTTAGGAGAGAGGAAAGAAAATGGTACAATCCCTTGATATGCTTGTGTTGGAAATTTTCCTTAAAGAGATATAAGAATTGTATCAAAATATGTATGTGGCAACCGTGGTGGCAGATTGCAAACTGCCACATGCATCCAGCGCCGTCAGATCTGATCGCTCTCCCTCGAGACACCAGGATTCTCCTCCCTGCCACCGCCATAGAGCGGCAAAGCGGAGGGGAGGCGTATCCACGGGCTCGCCGATGAATATCGAGGGAAGGAAGGCTTTCCCAAGTCTCCTTGGGAGAGAGGAAAGAAAATGGTACAATCCCTTGATATGCTTGTGTTGGAAATTTGCCTTAAAGAGATATAATAATTGTATCGCATCCAGCGCCGTCAGATTCGACCGCCCTCCCGATTTCCTTCCTTGCCCGCACGTCCTCCCCGATTTTATCGTGACGTGGCTTCCCGGATTTTCAGGCAAAAATAATGCTTGGATTGGGATTTGATCTCTGGTCTGTAGGTAATCAACGAAGGGAGCTAACCACCTCAACTATGGCACTCATTTTTGAACAAGCTAAGGGAAATACTGTCTTGACATGTTTTATCTTTAATATGTTAGCACTGAAAAGTGAAAGTGCAACTATGCCTGGGTGGTTTTAGTAATGATTAACAACATATAGCTCATTGAACTAATGCTATTTCAAGATGAATATTTCAGGAAACTTCAATGGTTGGCATGGCATGGATTAGGAATGTGGACCCCTCAAAATTCTAAGGACAAAGGATTGGCTCAAGCTCTAAAGCTCAAGACTCTACATTTTACTTTAGTGATCCAAGATCCCATTGAGTCCATAGGAAAAGCCAATACTATTAAAAGGGGATGTGGTGTTGCTTAATGGCTTGCTTGCTCAAAATGCTTAGTGATATGCTCCAAAAACCCTCAACCACTTTCTCATATCCACAATGTCCCAAACCAAAAGTCACACTCGGCCCCACCGATTTGATCCATCAGGCACCACCGAGTTCATTTGACATAGCCACCGCCAAACCCTAGTTACTTCGGGTCTTACCGATAGGGATCTCGGTCTCACCGAGATGGGATTGCAAACTCTCTGTTTCCCTTCGTAACGTTTCGGTCTAACCGAGATGAGCGATCGGTCCCACCAAGTTTGCAATGCAAACTCTTTGTTTCCCTTTCGTAACGTTTCGGTCCCACTGAGATGAGCGAATCGGTCCTATCGAGTTTGCCTGACCAACTCTCTGGTTAGCTTATTACCAAAGTCGGTCCCACCGAGTTTGTTTAATCGGTCTTACCGAGATTACGTTATGCCCTAATGCTAACAAAATCGGTCCCACCGAGTTGACATGTCGGTCCCACCGAAATGCCTAACGGTCACATTATGAACTAAATCGCTCTGACCGAGTTTTACGATTCGGTCCCCTTGAGTTTGGTAAATTGTGTGTAACGGTTAGATTTTGTGTGGAGGCTATATATACCCCTCCACCCTCTCCTCATTTGTGAGGAAAGCTATCAGAACATGCCTACACTTCCAGCATTCATTTTTTGAGAGAGAACCACCTATTCTTGTGTTGAGGCCAAGATATTCCAATCCTACCACATGAATCTTGATCTCTAGCCTTCCCAAGTTGCTTTCCACTCAAATCATCTTTCCACCAAATCCAATCCTATGTGAGAGAGTTGAGTGTTGGGGAGACTATCATTTGAAGCACAAGAACAAGGAGTTCATCATCAACACACCATCTATTACCTTTTGGAGAGTGGTGTCTCCTATATTGGTTAGGGGTCACTTGGGAGCCTCCGTCAAGATTGTGGAGTGAAGATCTACCCTAGTGAGGCAAGTCCTTCATGGGCGATGGCCATGGTGGGATAGACAAGGTTGCTTATTCGTGGACCCTTCGTGGGTGGAGCCATCCGTGGACTCAGCGTAGTCACGTTACCCTTCGTGGGTTGAAGTCTCCATCAACCTGGATGTACGATAGCACCACCTATCAGAACCACGCCAAAAATCTCCGTGTCAACATTGTGTTTGCTCCCTCCAAATTCCTCCCTTTACCTTCATATGCAATGATTTACATTCCGCTGCTATACTCTTAGAATTGCATGTGTAGGTTGATTGCTTGACGTGTGTAAAGTTGCTAAAATCTGCCAAGACTTAAAATTGGGAAAAGGCTAGATTTTTATTTGGTCAAGTAGTCTAATCACCCCCCCTCTAGACATACTTTCGATCCTACAAGTGGCATCAGAGCTACGGTCTCCATTTGCCTTGATTTCCATATCTTTTGGTGATCATAGCCTTGGTTTCACAACCTAGGATAGTATGGCGTCTAGCGAGGGAAATTACCACCATAGAGATCCTTACTTTGATGGTACTAATTTTGCTAGTTGGAAGCATAAGATGAAAATGCACATTTTTGGACATAACCCCGCCGTTTGGGCTATTGTGTGTATTGGCTTGCAAGGTGAATTCTTCGATGGGAGAGAACCGAACCGTGAAGCTACCGCGGAAGAGTTGAAGATGCTGCAATACAACGCTCAAGCTTGTGATATTATCTTGAATGGATTGTGCCTCAAGAATTCAAAAATCAACCGCCTTGAGAATGCAAAGGAAATTTGGGATACTTTGATTGATATGCACGAAGGTACCGACTCCGTCAAGGAATCCAAATTGGATGTGCTTCAAAGTCAACTTGACAAGTTCAAAATGAAGGATGGTGAAGGTGTCACTGAAATATACTCTAGGCTTGCTCTCATCACAAATGAGATTACTGGCTTAGTAAGTGAAGAGATGGCAGATATATTCATCATCCGTAAGATCCTAAGAGCCTTGGATGGAAAATATGATACCGTGTGCACATTGATCCAAATGATGCCAAATTACAAAGATCTCAAGCCAACGGAAGTCATTGGAAGAATTGTTGCTCATGAGATGTCACTCAAGGATAAAGAAGAGCTTCACAACAAGTCAAGTGGTGCTTACAAAGCCTCATGTGATGCTCCTACATCATCAAGTGAGAAACAAACCTTCAATGAAGAATTGAGCCTAATGGTGAAGAACTTCAACAAGTTCTACAAGAGTAGAAGCAAGGAAAGAAGTTCCAAGTCAGGGTCCTACAATGACAAAAGATCTTCGAGTCATCAACGTAATTGCTACAATTGTGGAAGACCCGGACACTACTCCAATGAGTGTACGGCTCCCTACAAAAGGAGAGAAGATTCACCTAAAAGAAGAAGTAGAAGAGAAGAATCACCACCAAGAGAGAGAGAGAGAGAGTAGAGATGGTCGTTATGAACGAAGAACCTCTCGGAGGAGCAAGGATTCGGAAAGGAAGGACAAATCATCAATGAGCTACACAAAACAAAGACATCAAGATCACGTTGGTGAATGGGTATCCGGCTCTGATTCCGACCATCACTCCAAAAGATGTTATCACTCTGACTCCGAATATAGTCAAGATGAAGGTGTTGCCGGTCTAGCACTTGTAGCAACCAACTTCTATGACATATTTGAAGGAAATATTCCCTAGAGGCAATAATAAAGTTATTATTTATTTCCTTATTTCATGATAAATGTTTATTATTCATGCTAGAATTGTATTAACCGGAAACATGATACATGTGTGAATACATAGACAAACTTAATGTCACTTGTATGCCTCTACTTGACTAACTCATTAATCAAAGATGGTTATGTTTCCTAACCATAGACATGTGTTGTCATTTGATTAACGGGATCACATCATTAGGAGAATGATGTGATTGACATGACCCATTCCGTTAGCTTAGCACTTTATCGTTTAGTATGTTGCTATTGCTTTCTTCATGACTTATACCTGTTCCTACAACTATGAGATTATTCAACTCCCGTTTACCGGAGGAACACTTTGTGTGCTACCAAACGTCACAATGTAACTGGGTGATTATAAAGGAGCTCTACAGGTGTCTCCAAAGGTACATGTTGAGTTGGCGTATTTCGAGATTAGGTTTTGTCACTCCGATTGTCGGAGAGGTATCTTTGGGCCCTCTCGGTAGTGGACATCACTATAAAGCCTTGCAAGCAACGTGACTAATGAGTTAGGTGCGGGATGATGCATTACGTAACGAGTAAAGAGACTTGCCGGTAACGAGATTGAACTAGGTATTGAGATACCGACGATCGAATCTTGAGCAAGTAACATACCGATGACAAAGGGAACAACATATGTTATTATGCGGTTTGACCGATAAAGATATTCGTAGAATATGTAGGAGAAAATATGAGCATCCAGGTTCCGCTATTGGTTATTGATCGGAAACTGTTCTCGGTCATGTCTACATAGTTCTCGAACCCGTAGAGTCCGTGACGCTTAAGGTTTCGATGACAATTATATTATGAGTTTATGAGTTTTGATGCACCGAAGTTTGTTCGGAGTCCCGAATGTGATTACGGACATGAAGAGGAGTCTCAAAATGGTCGAGACATGAAGATTGATATAGTGGAAGCCTATATTTGGATATCGGAAGTGTTCCGGGTGAAATCGGGATTTTACCGGAGTACCGGGAGGTTATCGGAACCCCCCGGGGGCTTAATGGGCCTATATGGGCCCTAGTGGAGAGGAAAAGAGGAGGCAAGGGCTGGGCCGCGCACCCCTCCCCCCTAGTCCAAATAGGACAAGGAGAGGGGGGCGGCGCCCCCCTTTCCTTCCTCTCTCCCTCCTCCTCCCCCCTTCTCCTACTCCAACTAGGAAAGAAGGGAGTCCTACTTCCGGTGGGAGTAGGACTCCCCTTGGCGCGCCCCTCCTTGGACGGCCGCCCCCTCCCCCTTGGCTCCTTTATATACGGGGGTAGGGGGGCACCTCTAGACACAACAATTGATCTCTTGATCTCTTAGCCGTGTGCGGTGCCCCCCTCCACCATAGTCCTCCTCGATAACATTGTAGTGGTGCTTAGGTGAAGCCCTGCGACGGTAGAACATCAAGATCGTCCACCACGCCGTCGTCTTGACGAACTCTCCCTCGACACTCGGCTGGATCGGAGTTCGAGGGACGTCATCGAGCTGAACGTGTGCTAGAACTCGGAGGTGCCGTAGTTTCGGTGCTTGATCAGTCGGGCCGTGAAGACGTACGACTACGTCAACCGCGTTGTGCTAATGCTTCCGCTTACGGTCTACGAGGGTACGTGGACAACACTCTCCCCTCTCGTTGCTATGCATCACCATGATCTTGCGTGTGCGTAGTATTTTTTTTAAAATTACTACGTTCCCCAACAGTGGCATCCGAGCCTGGTTTTATGCGTAGATGTTATATGCACGAGTAGAACACAAGTGAGTTGTGGGCGATACAAGTCATACTGCTTACCAGCATGTCATACTGTGGTTCGGCGGTATTGTTGGATGAAGCGGCCCGGACCGACATTACACGTACGCTTACGCGAGACTGGTTCTACCGACGTGCTTTGCACACAGGTGGCTGGTGGGTGTCTGTTTCTCCAACTTTAGTTGAAACGAGTGCATACGCCCGGTGCTTTCATGGAAGGTTAAAACAACACTAACTTGACGAACTATCGTTGTGGTTTTGATGCGTAGGTAAGAACGGTTCTTGCTCAGCCCGTAGCAGCCACGTAAACTTTGCAACAATAAAGTAGAGGACGTCTAACTTGTTTTTGCAGGGCATGTTGTGATGTGATATGGTCAAGACGTGATGCTATATTTTATTGTATGAGATGATAATGTTTTGTAACCGAAGTTATCGGCAACTGGCAGGAGCCATATGGTTGTCGCTTTATTGTATGAAATGCAAGCGCCCTGTAATTACATTACTTTATCACTAAGCGGTAGCGATAGTCGTAGAAGAAATAGATGGTGTAACAACAACAATGCTACGATGGAGATCAAGGTGTCGCGCCGGTGACGACGGTGAATACGACAGTGCTTCGGAGATGGAGATCACAAGCACAAGATGATGATGGCCGTATCATATCACTTATATTGATTGCATGTGATGTTTATCCTTTATGCATCTTATCTTGCTTTGATTGACGGTAGCATTTTAAGATGATCTCTCACTAATTATCAAGAAGTGATCTCCCTGAGTATGCACCATTGCGAAAGTTCTTCGTGCTGAGACACCACGTGATGATCGGGTATGATAGGCTCTACGTTCAAATACAACGGGTGCAAAACAGTTGCACACGCAGAATACTCAGGTTAAACTTGATGAGCCTAGCATATACAGATATGGCCTCCGAACACGGAGACCAAAAGGTCGAACGTGAATCATATAGTAGAGATGATCAACATAGTGATGTTCACCATTGAAAACTACTCCATCTCACGTGATGATCGGACATGGTTTAGTTGATTTGGATCACGTGATCACTTAGATGACTAGAGAGATGTCTGCTCTAAGTGGGAGTTCTTAAGTAATATGATTAATTGAACTTAAATTTATCATGAACTTAGTTCGTAGTATTTTGCAAATTATGTTGTAGATCAATAGCTCGCATTGTTGCTTTCATATGTTTATTTTGATATGTTCCTAGAGAAAACTGTGTTGAAAGATGTTAGTAGCAATGATGCGGATTGGACCGGTGATCTGAGGTTTATCCTCATTGCTGCACAGAAGAATTATGTCCTTGATGTACCGCTAGGTGACAAACCTATTGCAGGAGCATATGGAGACGTTATGAACGTTTGGCTAGCTCAAAATGATGACTACTTGATAGTTTAGTGCACCATGCTTAAACGGCTTAGAATCGGGACTTCAAAGACGTTTTGAACGTCATGGACCATATGAGATTTTCCAGGAGTTGAAGTTAATATTTCTGCAAATACCCGAGTTGGGAGATATGAATTCTCCAACAAGTTCTATAGCTAAAAGATGGAGGAGAATCGCTCAACTAGTGAGCATGTGCTCAGATTGTCTGGGTACTTCAATCGCTTGAATCAAGTGGGAGTTAATCTTCCAGATAAGATAGTGATTGATAGAATTCTCTAGTCACCATCACTAAGTTACTAGAGCTTCGTGATGAACTATAGTATGCAAGGGATGACGAAAACGATTCCCAAGCTCTTCGTGAGGTTGAAATCGACGAAGGTAGAAATCAAGAAAGAGCATCAAGTGTTGATGAGTGACAAGTCCCCTAGTTTCAAGAAAAGGGCAAAGGGAAAGAAAGGGAAACTTCCAAAGAGAATGGCAAACAAGTTGTCACTACCGTGAAGAAGACCAAAGCTGGACCAAAGCCTGAAACTGAGTGCTTACACTGCAAAGGAAATGGTCACTAGAAGCGGAAATGCCCTGAATATTTGGTGGATAAGAAGGATGGCAAAGTGAACAAAGGTATATTTGATATACAGGTTATTGATGTGTGCCTTACTAGTGTTTATAGTAGCCCCCAGTATTTGATACTTGTTAGGTTGCTAAGATTAGTAACTCGAAACAGGAGTTACAGAATAAACAGAGACCAGTTGAAGGTGTAGTGACGATGTGTGTTGGAAGTGGTTCCAAGATTGATATGATAATCATTGCACACTCCCTATACTTTCGGGATTAGTGTTGAAACCTAAATAAATGTTATTTGGCGTTTGCGTTGAGCATGAATATGATTTGATCATGTTTATTGTAATACGGTTATTCATTTAAATCAGAGAATAATTGTTGTTCTATTTACATGAATAAAACCTTCGATGGTCATACACCCGATGAAAATAGTTTGTTGGATCTCGATCGTAGTGATACACATATTCATAATATTGATGCCAAAAGATGCAAAGTTAATAATGATAGTGCAACTTATTTGTGGCACTGCCGTTTGGGTCATATCCGTGTAAAGCGCATGAAGAAACTCCATAAAGATGGATTTTCGAAATCACTTGGCTATGAATCATTTGATGCTTGCGAACCGTGCCTTTTGGGCAAGATGACTAAAACGCCGTTCTCCGGAACTATGGAGCGAGCAACCGATTTATTGGAAATCATACATACTGATGTATGTGGTCCAATGAATATTGAGGCTCGCGGCGGGTATCGTTATTTTCTCACCTTTACAGATGATTTGAGCAGATATGGGTATATCTACTTAATGAAACATAAGTCTGAAACATTTGAAAAGCTCAAAGAATTTCAGAGTGAAGTGGTAAATCATCGTAACAAGAAAAATAAAGTTTCTACGATCTGATCGTGCGAGGCGAATATTTGAGTTCTGAGTTTGGTCTTCATTTGAAACAATGTGAAATAGTTTACGCAACTCACGCCACCTGGAACACCACAATGTAATGGTGTGTCCGAACGTCGTAATCGTACTTTACTAGATATGGTGCGATCTATGATGTCTCTTATCGGTTTACCACTATCATTTTGGGGTTATGCATTAGAGACAGCTGCATTCACGTTTAATAGGGCACCATCTAAATCCGTTGAGACGCCACCGTATGAACTATGGTTTAGCAGTAAACCTAAGCTATCGTTTCTTAAAGTTTGGAGTTGCGATGCTTATATGAAAAAGGTTTTCAACCCGATAAGCTCGAACCCAAATCAGAGAAGTGCGTCTTAATAGAATACCCAAAGGAAATTGTTGGGTACACCTTCTATCACAGATACGAAGGCAAAACATTCGTTGCTAAGAATGGATCCTTTCTAGAGAAGGAGTTTCTCTCGAAAGAAGTGAGTGGGAGGAAAGTAGAGCTTGATAAGGTAATTTGTACCTTCTCCCGAATTGGAAAGTAGTTCGTCACAAAACTTCAGTTCCAAAGGATTCCTACACCAATTAGTGAGGAAGCTAATGATGATGATCATGAAACTTCAGATCAAGTTACTACAAAACCTCGTAGGTCTTCCAAAGTACAGTCCGCACTAGAGTGGTACGGTAATCCTGTTCTGTAAGTCATGTTACTAGACCAGGATGAACCTACGAAATATGAGCAAGCGATGATGAGCCCAAATTCCGCGAAATGGCTTGAGGCCATGAAATCTGAGATGGGATCCATGTGTGAGAACAAAGTGTGGACTTTGGTAGAGTTGCCCGATGATCGGCAAGCCATATTGTATAAATGGATCTTCAAGAGGAAGACAGATGCTGATATTAGTGTTACTATCTACAAAGCTCGACTTGTCGCAAAAAGGTTTTCGACAAGTTCAAGGTGTTGACTACAATGAGATTTTCTCAACTATAGCGATGCTTAAGTCTGTCCGAATCATGTTAGCAATTGCCACATTTTATGAAATCTGGCAAATGCATGTCAAAACTGCATTCCTTAATGGTTTTCTTAAAGAAGAGTTGTATATGATGCAACCAGAAGGTTTTGTCAATCCTAAAGGTGCTAACAAAATGTGCAAGCTCCAAATGATCCATCTATGGACTGGTGCAAGCATCTTAGAGTTGGAATATATGTTTTGATAAGTTGATCAAAGCATATAGTTTTATACGGACTTGTGGTGAAGCCTGTATTTACAATAAAGTGAGTGGGAGCACTACCGCCTTTCTGATAAATATATGTGTGTAACATATTGTTGATCAGAAATGATGTAGAATTTTTCTGGAAAGCATAAAGGAGTATTCGAAAGGAGTTCTTTAAAAGAAAGACCTCAGTAAAGCTAGTTACATATTGAGCATCAAAATCTATTGAGATAGATCAAGGCGGCTTGATAAGTTTTTCAATAAGTACATACCTTGTCAAGATTTTGAAGTAGTTCAAAATGGAACAGTCAAAGAAAGAGTTCTTGCCTGTGTTGCAAAGGTGTGAAATTGAGTAAGGCTCAAATCCCGACCACGGTAGAAAATAGAAAAGAGAATGAAAGTCATTCCCTATGCCTCAGTCATAGGTTCTATAAAGTATGCTATGCTATGTACTAGATCTATTGTATACCTTGTTCTGAATTAGGTAAGGGAATACAATAGTGATCTAGGAGTAGATCACTGGATATTGGTCAAGAATATCCTTAGTGAGGACTAAGGAAATATTTCTCGATTATGCAGGTGATAAAAGAGCCCGTCGTAAGGAGTTACATCGGTGCAAGCTTTTACACCGATCTAGATGACTCTAAGTCTCAATCTGGATACATATTGAAAGTGCGAGCAATTAGCTAGAGTAGCTCCGTGCAGAGCATTGTAGACATAGAATATTTGCAAAATACATACGGCTCTGAATGTGACAAACCCGTTGACTAAGCTTCTCTGACGAGCAAAACATGATCACACCTTAGTACTCTTTGGGTGTTAATCACATAGCGATGGGAACTATATTATTGAATCTAGTAAACTCTTTGGGTGTTGGTCACATTACGATGTGAACTATGGGTGTTAATCATATACAGATATGAATATTGGTGTTAAATCACATGGCGATGTGAACTATAGATTATTGACTCTAGTGCAAGTGGGAGACTGAAGGAAATATGCCCTAGAGGCAATAATAAAGTTATTATTTATTTCTTTATTTCATGATAAATGTTTATTATTCATGCTAGAATTGTATTAACCGGAAACATGATACATGTGTGAATACATAGACAAACTTAATGTCACTAGTATGCCTCTACTTGACTAGCTCATTAATCAAAGATGGTTATGTTTCCTAACCATAGACATGTGTTGTCATTTGATTAACGGGATCACATCATTAGGAGAATGATGTGATTGACATGACCCATTCCGTTAGCTTAGCACTTGATCATTTAGTATGTTGCTATTGCTTTCTTCATGACTTATACATGTTCCTACAACTATGAGATTATGCAACTCCCGTTTACCGGAGGAACACTTTGTGTGCTACCAAACGTCACAACGTAGCTGGGTGATTATAAAGGAGCTCTACAGGTGTCTCCAAAGGTACATGTTGAGTTGGCGTATTTCGAGATTAGGTTTTGTCACTCCGATTGTCGGAGAGGTATCTCTGGGCCCTCTTGGTAATGCACATCACTATAAAGCCTTGCAAGCAATGTGACTAATGAGTTAGTTGCGGGATGATGCATTACGTAACGAGTAAAGTGACTTTCCGGTAACGAGATTGAACTAGGTATTGAGATACCGACGATCGAATCTCGAGCAAGTAACATATCAATGACAAAGGGAACAACATATGTTGTTATGCAGTTTGACAGATAAAAATCTTCGTAGAATATGTAGGAGACAATATGAGCATCCAGGTTCCGCTATTGGTTATTGATCGGAAACGGTTCTCGGTCATGTCTACATAGTTCTCGAACCCGTAGGGTCCGCACGCTTATGGTTTCGATGACAGTTATATTATGAGTTTTGATGTACCAAAGTTTGTTCGGAGTCCCGAATGTTATTAAGGACATGATGAGGAGTCTCGAAATGGTCGAGACATGAAGATTGATATATTGGAAGCCTATATTTGGATATCGGAAGTGTTCCGGGTGAAATCGAGATTTTACCGGAGTACCGGGAGGTTATCGGAACCCCCCGGGGTCTTAATGGGCCTATATGGGCCCTAGTGGAGAGGAAGAGAGGAGGCAAGGGCTGGGCCGCACGCCCCTCCACCCTAGTCCAAATAGGACAAGGAGAGGGGGGCGGCGCCCCCCCTTTCCTTCCTCTCTCCCACCTCCTTCCCCCTTCTCATACTCCAACTAGGAAAGGAGAGAGTCCTACTCCCGGTGGGAGTAGGACTCCCCGTGGTGCGCCCCTCCCCCTTGGCTCCTTTATATACGGGTGAAGGGGGGCACCTCTAGACACAACAATTGATCTCTTGATCTCTTAGCCGTGTGTGGTGCCCCCCTCCACCATAGTCCTCCTCGATAATATTGTAGCGGTTCTTAGGCGAAGCCTGCGACGGTAGAACATCAAGATCGTCCACCACGCCGTCAGTCGATTTTAACTCTCCTCGACTCTCGGCTGGATCGGAGTTCGAGGGACGTCATCGAGCTGAACGTGTGCTAGAACTCGGAGGTGCCGTAGTTTCGGTGCTTGATCGGTCGGGCCGTGAAGACGTGCGACTACATCAACCACGTTGTGTGTGACGCCCGGGTAATTAAGCTACAGTAATCCCCGCTAATGATGCCACGTCACCTCGGTTACTGTGAATAAACTCGCTTAGTTCAAACCTGTTCGAATTCAAATTCAAAATCAAGCAAGCAATAAAATATTTTCAAATATTAAAACTAAAATATTCGGAGTGGGCCAAATAATGCATAGGTAATTATGGTGGAGGAGCCACACCTTTATAAAATGTTTAAATAATATATGATGAATAAAACAACAGTAAAAGCAATTATTTAAATACCTTTTATAACAAAAAAAAGGGTCAAACTAATTTGTTTGAGGACTAGACTTCTTGTGACTATGGACTAAGTTGAAATACTAATTTATATACTACATGTATATTTTACTAAAACTAAAATAATAGGAATCAATATTAAAACAGAAAAGAAATAAGAGAAAAGAAAAGATAAAAGAAGAAGAACAATGAGAAAAGAGAACCCCCCCCCTACCTGGGCCAGACGGCCCAGTTGCTTGCCAGGCCGGCCCAAACTGCCCAGCCGCCCCTCACTCCACCAAAACCCCGGTCAAACCCTAACCGACCGAACCCCCCATTCCCTCATTCCTCTCGACCCCTCAGCCACACCCACTAGTCCTCACGCGCGACCCCGCCCGTGCCTCGTGCCGAGGTCCTCCTTGCCCTTCGCCCGCCACCTCGGGCCGCCCAGCAGCTGCGCCCCGCCCGCCTCCGCCCCGGCCGCCTTGCCCGTCGCCACCACGCCCGTCTCCATCGCCTCGGAGGCGACGGCCTCCCCCTCGTCACCTCCCCGACCCCGGACCACCGGCGTCGCCGCCTTCCCGACCTCCTCCCACGGGCGCCATCGCGCCTCCCGCCGAACTCCCGGCAAGCGAGTTGAGGACCCCATCCTCCTGCTACCCTCTCCCCCGTTCCGCTATGACCCTGGCCGCCGAGGCCTCGCCGCCGGGCACATCCCCTGGCCGGCCTGGCCTCCCCTCGCGGTGGGCGCCTAGACACGCCCCGCACCCTGCGCCAACCCGCCCGGTTCCCCTATTCTTTGCCCGACGAGCCAGCGCCATGGCGGAGTTCGCCAAGGCGCCTTCGTCTGCCAGCGCCCCTCGCCTGTCCTGCTTCACCGCGCCCGACTCACACCACAGCCCCGCTCTGCGTCACGCCGGCGTCGTGCGTCTGCGTCCGTCGGCGTCGTTACACCCGCCCTTCTTCGTGCCGATCGGCCCGCCGGTGCCCATCCGGGCTCGCCTGCTAACTCATAGCCCACACACGCTATGGCCCTGTACATCACTTGACCGGAGGGCCCGCCCCGAAACGATTTAAAAAAAATAAATATAATAAAAATAAATAAAAGTCTTAAATACATAAATAATAATTGAAATAATTAACATATTAATTAATTAATTAAGTAATTAATTAATGTTAATTAAGCTTGATTAGATTACCCTAATCACTAATTAAACTAATTAACTGCTTTTAGTTAATCTTAGTCAATGACAATGGGACCCACATGTCAGTTGACGGTCCAACACCTCTATTGATCACCGATGTCATGTCGACGTCATGATGATGTCAAGAAACACTGTTTTGGATAATGTTGAATTAAATTAATTAATTAAATTCTAAAATAATTTAAAACTTTAGAAAATCATAGAAAATAAACCGTAGCTCGATGAAAATGTTTTCTACATGAAAGTTGCTCGTAACGACGAGACGAATCCGGATCGCAATTCGCTCGTCCGCCACACACCCCTAACCTATCGAACCTGCAAACTTTCCTCTCGTGTTCATCTGCTCGACAGACGTCTCGAACCGGAAAACTTTCCGGATGTTTCTTCGCCAAGATCGCCTAAGCGCCATGATAGAACACGCCTAGCTCTGTCATGCATTGTCCCGTTATGCACTTGCTCGCTATGTATTTATCGCTTCTTCCCCTCTTCTCTCCGGTAGACCCCGAGACCGATGTCGATGTCCTCGTGATCGACCTACGCCGACGATTTACTTACCCCTCTCTCTTGCCAGAGCAACCAGGCAAGCCCCCCCCTTGATCACCAGATATCGCCTACTCTTCTCTATACTGCTTGCATTAGAGTAGTGTAGCATGTTACTGCTTTCAGATATCCTATACTGCTGCATAACCTGTCCTTGTTACTACTGTTGTCACCTTTACCTGCTATCCTACTGCTTAGTATAGGATGCTAGTACTTTCATCTGTGGCCCTACATTCTTGTCCGTCTGCCGTGCTATACTATCGGGCCGTGATCACTCGGGAGTTGATCACGGGTATATATCAGATATCTTGTACACTATTACATTACTGTGGTACTGTTCGGAGATGGGGGGCGAAAGGACGGGTGGCTCCATCCCAGAGAGGTGGGCCTGGTTCCCGACGGCCCCGATCACTTTATGGCGGAGCGGCAGGCAGGTTGAGACCGCCTAGGAGAGAGGTGGGCCTAGCCTCGCTCGGCGTTCATGGATACTTAACACGCTTAACGAGGTCTTGGTATTTGATCTGAGTTGGCTACGAGCTTATACGCACTAACCATCTACGCTGGAGTAGTTATGGGTATCCCGTCGTGGTATCACCGGTACTTCGAGGACGTCGGCCTGACGGGCCAAGGCCGGATTGGACCGGAACGCTTTCTTTGGCTAGGTCTGCTTCCGGCCACAGACGCATAGCGTGCAGGTGTGCTCAGGGCGATGGGCCCAGACCCCTGTGCGCTTAGGTTTAGACCGGCGTGCTGGCCTCTCTGTTGTGCCTAGGTGGGCTGCGACGTGTTGATCTTCCGCGGCCGGGCATGACCCAGGAAAGTGTGTCCGGCCAAATGGGATCGAGCGTGTCGGGTAATGTGGTGCACCCCTGAAGTTAATCTATTCGGATAGCCGTGATCTTCGGTAACAGGACGACTTGGAGTTGTACCTTGAGCTTATGACAACTAGAACCGGATACTTGATAAAACACACCTTTCCAAGTGCCAGATACAACCGGTGGTCGCTCTCGCTCAGGGTTATGAGCAGGGGATTGCCGGGTAGGATTATTGCTATATGATGTTACTTGGAGGACTTCCGTTGTCCTCTTCTGTCTGTTGCAAGACCGGTGTCCAGAAGCGTAGTCTTCGTTAAGACTAGCTATCCCCCTCTTATTCTGGCATTCTGCAGTTCAGTCCACTGATATGGCCTTTACACATATATCCATGCATATGTAGTGTAGCTCCTTGCTTGCGAGTACTTTGGATGAGTACTCACGGTTGCCTTTGTTCCCCTTTTCCCTATCTCTACTCGATTGCTGCAACTGCACGATGGAGCCTGTGGAGCCAGACGCCACCGCCTATGACGACTACTACTCGAGGTGCCTACTACTACGTGCAGGCCCGGCGACGATTTACTGTGAGTAACTAGGAGGATCCAGTGTGAGGCCTCCTCCTCTTCGATCTGTATCCCAGCTTGTGCTAGCCATCTTATGGCACCTTGTTTAACTTATGTACTCAGATTTCAGATATTGTTGCTTCCGTGACTCGTCTATGATCGAAAGCACTTGTATTCGAGCCCTCGAGGCCCCGGCTTGTATTATGATGCTTGTATGACTTATTTTATTTGTAGAGTTGTGTTGTGATATCTTCCGTGAGTCCAGATCTTGATCGTACACATTTGCGTGCATGATTAGTGTACGATTAAATCGGGGTGTCACAAGTTGGTATCGAGCCGATCGCTGTAGGAATCCCCTTCCAACTCCTTGGCGAAGTCGAGTCTAGACATTGCAAAACTTTTACTAACATGGCTGTGTGTCTTATGGGCACGCGTCGCCATTGGGTGGTATTAGGATCTTTTACTCCTCGATCTTTACTCTGGGTTTCTGAACTCTCTTCTATTCGGGTTAAACGATTTTGCTAAAAACAAAACTAACTTTAGGTTCTCGCGAGTACTTCTCCCGGAGAGCCCCTCACTTCAGATGATCATCTGCTAATCAGAAGATTCCGAAGATACTCTCTGATGTTCTCTCGAGACTTTGTGCCCATCACTTTTGCTATTCCTGACCACCGATAAATCCGTGGATAACTACTTACACTTGCCTTTCTTACGATCATCCCCATTGATCTTATTATTGCAAGATACCTCAAGTTTTCTCTATTGTTCCGAGAATACTTTAGCCTACTCATCGCCTAGCAGTTCTTTGCCACATGAATACCCCTTCAAATAAATCCTCGTGACTTGTCGAGTATCCGCTCAACCCCAGTTGTTCATATGTGTCACAAAAGTCTTCAAAATACTATTCGATCTTCCGAAAATCCTCTGGAGCCTTGGCTCTTGAAATTCTTGCTTGCTTGCATTATGGTTAATCCCATAAGTCTCGTAGTCATATTGACATTCCTTGTCATTATCATTTTGAGTCTGTTGACTCAATATGTTTGCGAATCACCATAATCATCATTGATCTTTATAAATTACCTTTCTGGCTGAGATGCCATTCTTTTAATCGGAATTGGTTCTCGACCAATCCAATTGTCGCTGATTGTACCCTAAGGCTATTCAACTTATCCATCCCTAATCGTAGCATTGCTTCGACCCCTTGATTTGGGAATCGTAATTCATTTGCATTTGACAATTGAGTTAGTCATTGTTTCTATAATTTGATCTCCTTGCATTCTTCTTCCTCTAGTTGAGTACTCGATGCTCACGCCGGATCCCTTTGTGGACCACCGGATCCTTTGTTGGATTTTATCCGACAACGCCTCTTCATATTCAATAACCTTGTGAGCCTTTCCTCTGATACATAATGCCTTTGGTAAATTGTATCCTCTGCTTTCTCAACCATGCTCTGCCTTCGAGCTTGAGTTAATTATTTCTAAAGATTCTTGTATATGATTCCAAGAAGCCCCTATGGGTAGAACATATGCCTTCCCTAAACCATGTGAACCCGAAAGTTTTCACGAATCATACTCTTCTGGTGCTTCGCCAGAGAAAATTTTCAACACTGCAACTTCATCGAACGTGAGAAGTGAATGAATGGTTATGCATTGGAGAAGTGGGAGTCGACCTTGAACTTGTGTTCATGCCCATGGACACGATGTAGATCTTATCATTAAAGCTTCTCTTAAATTAATTATTCCTTTGGTATAAGTTCATCTTATATCGTGGATCGGGCCTTTTGCAATCGTGGTTCCGACCATGTTCTCTTTTAAATACCATTTCTCGTGCAAGTTTTAGCACTTGTCTTCAGAGAGCAATAACCCCTCATTCAACCTCTACTTTGATATGTCATCGAGTATTACCCCTGGTATCTCGAGATTATCATGGAACCGCATAACCTCTTATGAGTTCTTCATCAAGTGCTACCTTCCCATCGCTCCCAATTTTTCACGGGCTCGAAAGTTATTAAACACTCAAAGACACCGATAAATGAACCGAGTCCGCACTATGGTTCAACAACTCTTCAGTAAGCTTCTATAAGTACGAGTTTGTACCCGATCACGCCATTCCTAGCCTGTTTGGCTATATCATTGTCGTGATGATTTTAACGGTACTACCCGTTCCTTCTTCACGGAGCACAATTTTCGACGAGGAACTAACCTTACGTCGATCCTCATCGACATATCATTTCGCCTTGAACAACAAGCTTGGTTTCGAGTTTGTGTAGTACCCTTGGTTCTAATAACATTTCACTTCATCATTACTTTGACTTGATGTCGTCGACGATCGATTACATCTTCATGAACTCTCGCGACAAAGGTGTCGTGATCATCAGCATTCTGAGCTCATCCAGGATATCAATTGAATTCATGATGAGAAATACCATCCTTGCCCTCGATGAATTGTATTATCATCGATCACTTTGTTGCCTTCCCACCAACACGAGCTTGTTCATGTTTGGTGTTATACCTTGAGTTCCTTGCTATCCAGCAATTGTTCTTCTTTACCTTGGAGTATTACCATCCTTTATGTCAAGAATGTGCTGAGATTTGTTCCACCTCTTGAGAATTCTTGACATAGAAATACTTCTCACCATCACCATTCTTTCTTGGTCCCCGTGTTGATTCCAACAAGTGAACGGTGTTGTTTGGATTCTTTCCTTCTAGCAACCCTATTTTTTTGAGGTTAATGGTCGAAGGTTCATTCTTAGGCTATCGATTATTGAATCACCATTCTGACATTGGTCGTGCAACCCAACCCATCGGGCGCACCTCTCAACCAATGTTTACTTGTGTATGTTTTCCTCGAGCATACTTCCTTATATCGCTTGATCTCGACAAATGTTATCTCCTTGATCACTTAATTGTGTAAGTCCATCTTTTGGGAATCTCAAAGTGAATTGCCGTTGAGTTCACTCGTAAACCTCCTTGTCCTCTCCTTGGGTTAATGATGGACTATTGGTAACGGAAATCACTCCATAGTTCATTTCCCCGAGAATCTTACAATGTCATCTCGTCAATTTGCGTTGCACCTTTTCTTCTCAGGTATCCTAAGTCTGAGGTATCCTGACACCAATCGGATCTGAATCTCGGTCAGCTATGATGGTTGGGTCAACTGCCCAAGAGTTATGATGATGATCCTTTGATGACCCGGTAGTATGATGTCATGCCTAGCACCCCCCCCAGCTGGAGGACCTATCATTATAGTTGCCTTTTCAGCGAGGTTATCCGTTCATCCATGAGGAAATTGTAAGACTTATTCTACAAGTTATTCCTGATGAATCCTTCGTGATTCCAAAGTCTGATCTTCACCTGAAGACCATGTCAATGCTATCTCGGAACATGTCCGTGGTACTGATTTTCAACAAGAACATTCAAGCCCAATGCTAAATGTTTCTTGCTCAATTATCCAAATACCGTTGTATGGGTAATGTCATGAAATTTCTCTCCCCTTACCTAAAGGGTTTTCTACATTATCTCCTATCGTGGATATCTTGCTCTGCTTGTCCTCGGTATGGATATACCCCCTGAAATATGTGTTTAAACACATTTTCCTTACGTTGTTCTGTTTAAACTGTTGATCACATTTCCTTTCCATTGTTTTGTTTAACCTTTCTTGTGATCTATATGACCTAAGCAGTAATATTCTCCTGCTTATGTAAACACCTCAGTGTACAACTCTGCCAGTGAGACCCTGTTCTTATTGTTGATGACATTTCGGTAACCGCGGATGGATGAGAACTTTGCCTCTTGGCCCGCCTCGTTTCAACGAGCAGGAAAATGATTCTCATCGTCCCTCGCCCTTGGTTACTGTTGACCCTCAGAGTCTCCTCTGACATGCCTTGCTTACATGATCGTGCAAGATGTCACCAACCTTCTACTTTTAACCACATGGTGGGCCCATAACCCACAGCTTCACGGGATCGAAACCGACTCTCCTGTACACCCTCGCTGTCAAGTTATTCCTCACGCTTGGTTTTGTATGTAATTCACGGGCCACTTGCCTCGTTGATCTATTCTGGTATCGAACGCAATACTTATTCCCGTTGCTCAACCCTTTTCGCACCTCGCTTGTGCAATGAACGATTGCCTATCCGCTTGAAACTCCTTATCGTGACTGTCTTACTTTGCTCTCGATGTGTCGTATGTTCAACTCGAGAGATACTCATAAGTTCATTCTTGGGATACCCCAGATGATTTTCCTTATAACATCCTTTCATTGTAGCGCTACCCTTACCTATTAAATGAAATGCGATGGAGTTCACGAAGAAATGGTGACAAGTTTATCATGATGCATCGGAAAAAAGGATTGAAGACATCGACTAAAGGAACTAACTTCTTCGAGAAGATCCGTTAGAATATCGTAACAGAACTTTCCCTTACTCCCTCTTAAATCTCGGGACGAGATTTCTTGTAGTGGAGGAGAATTGTGACGCCTTCGGGTAGTTAAGCTACAGTAATCCCGCTAATGATGCCACGTCACCTCGATTCTTGTGGATAAACTTCGCTTAGTTCAAACCTGTTCGAATTCAAATTCAAAATCAAGCAAGCAATAAAATATTTTCAAATATTAAAACTAAAATATTCGGAGTGGGCCAAATAATGCATACGTAATTATGGTGGAGGAGCCACACCTTTATAAAATGTTTAAATAATATATGATGAATAAAACAACAGTAAAAGCAATTATTTAAATACCTTTTATAACAAAAAAAAAAGGTCAAACTAATTTGTTTGAGGACTAGACTTCTTGTGACTATGGACTAAGTTGAAATACTAATTTATATACTACGTGTATATTTTACTAAAACTAAAATAATAGGAATCAATATTAAAACAGAAAAGAAATAAGAGAAAAGAAAAGATAAAAGAAGAAGATCAATGAGAAAAGAGAACCCCCCCCCCACCTGGGCCAGACGGCCAGCTTGCTTGCCAGTCAAGCCCAAACCGCCCAGCCGCCTCACTCCACCAAAACCCCCGGTCAAACCCTAACCGACCGAACCCCCCATTCCCCTCATTCCTCTCGACCCCCCTACGCCGCCACCCACTAGTCCTCACGCGACCTCGCCAGGCCTCGTGCCCGAGGTCCTCCTTGCCCTTCGCCCGCCACCTCGGGCCGCCCGGCAGCTGCGCCCGCCGCCTCCGCCCCAAGCCGCCCGCAGCCGTCGCCACCACGCCGTCTCCATCGCCTCGGGCGGCGGCCTCCCCGCCTCGTCACCTCCCGACCCGGGACCACCAGCGTCGCCGCCTTCCCGACCTCCTCCCTTGGCCATCGCGCCTCCCGCCGAACTCCCACAGCGGAGTTGAGACCCCATCCCCCTGCCCTCTCCCCCAGTTCCGCTCTTGACCGCCTCGGCCGCCCGGCCCAGCGCCCATGTTGGCCCGAGCCTCGCGCCCGCCGAACTGTACAGCAGGCCTCGCCTCCCCCTCGCGGTGGGCGCCCTAGACCGCCCGCACCCCTGCGCCGAACCCGCCCGGTTCCCCTGTTCTTTGCCAGCAGGCCAGCGCCATGGCGAGACCTCGCCCGCGCCCAGCGGCAACCGTCGCCCCTCGCGCCCGGTCCGTTCACGCGACCCTCGCCTGACCCCGCCTCTGCGTCCATGGCGTCGTGCCGTCGTCACGGCCTTGCCTTGCCCGCCCTTACATCGTGGCCGCCAGCCGCTTTCGAGGTGCCCAATCCGGGCTCGCCAGATTAACTGTTAGCCCACACGCTATGGCCCCTATGCCCTTGACTGTAGGGCCCGCCCCAAACGATTTAAAAAAATATATATAATAAAAATAAATAAAAGTATTAAATACATAAATAATAATTAAAATAATTAACATATTAATTAATTAATTAAGTAATTAATTAATGTTAATTAAGCTTGATTAGATTACTCTAATCACTAATTAAACTAATTAATCTGTTTTAGTTAATCTTAGTCAATGACAAATGGGACCCACATGTCAGTTGACCAGTCAACACCTCTGTTGACTGCTGATGTCATGCTGACGTCATGATGATGTCAGCAAACACTGTTTTGGATAATGTTGAATTAAATTAATTAATTAAATTCTAAAAATAATTTAAAACTTTAGAAAATCATAGAAAATAAACCGTAGCTCAGATGAAAATGTTTTCTACATGAAAGTTGCTCGTAATCGGCAGAGGCGAATCCGGATCACGCAGTCCGCTCGTCCGCCACACACCCCTAACCTATCGGACCTGCAAACTTTCCTCTCCGGTTCCATCTGTCTCGACAGACGTCCGAACCGGGAAAACTTTCCCGGATGTTTCCCCCTTCGCCAAGATCGCTTAGCGCCATGCGATAGAACACGTCTAGCTCATACATTGTCTGTTATGCACTTGCTCGCTATGTATTTACTGTTTCTTCCCCTCTTCTCTCCGGTAGACCCGAGACCGATGTCGATGTCCTCCTGTGATCGACTACGTCGATTTAATTTCTCTCTCTTGCCCGGAGCAACCGTGCAAGCCCCCTTGATCACCGGATATCGCCTACTCTTCTCTATACTGCTTGCATTAGAGTAGTGTAGCATGTTACCGCTTTCGGATATCCTATCTTTCTTTGCATCACCTGTCCTTGTTACTACCGTTGTCACCTTTACCGCTATCCTCTTGCTTAGTATAGGATGCTAGTACTTTCATCGTGGCCCTACATCCTTGTCCGTCTGCGTGCTATACTATCGGGCCGTGATCACTCGGGAGGTGATCACGGGTATATCTTAATATCTTGTACACTATTACATTACCAATGGTACTGTTCGGAGATGGGGGCTGAAAGGACGGGTGGCTCCATCCCGGTAGAGGTGGGCTGGGTTCCCGACGGCCCCCGATCGTTACTTTATGATTTGAGCGAGGCAGGTTGTGACCGCCTAGGAGAGAGGTGGGCCTGGCCTGTTCGGCGTTCGCGGATACTTAACACGCTTAACGAGGTCTTGGTATTTGATCTGAGTTGGCTACGAGCTTATACGCACTAACCATCTACGCGGGAGTAGTTATGGGTATCCCGTCGTGGTATCACCGAAATGCCCAGACGTCGGCTGACGGACCAGCGCGCGGATTGGACTGGAACGCTGTTTGGGCTAGGTCTACTTCGTCACAGTCGCACGTCTTGAGTGTGCTCAGGCGATGGGCCCGGACCCTGCGGCGCTTAGGTTTAGACCGCGTGTTGGCCTCTCACAGTGCCTAGGTGGGGCTGCGGCGTGTTGATCTTCAGCGGCCGGGCATGACCCGAGAAAGTGTGTCCGGCCAAATGGGATCAAGCGTCTTTGGGTAAGATGGTGCACCCTGCAGGAAGTTAATCTATTCGGATAGCCGTGATCTTGATAACAGGGCGACTTGGAGTTGTACCTTGAGCTTATGACAACTAGAACCGGATACTTGATAAAACACACCTTTCCAAGTGCGAGACATAACCGGTGGTCGCTCTCGCTCGGGGTTATGAGCGAGGATTGCCGGGTAGGATTATTGCTATATGATGTTACTCGGAGGACTTCCGTTGTCCTCTTACATGCATTGCAAGACCGGTGTCCGAAGTGTAGTCTTCGTTAAGACTAGCTATCCCCTCTTATTACGGCATTACGCAGCTCAGTCCATCGATATGGCCTTTACACATATATCCATGCATATGTAGTGTAGCTCCTTGCTTGCAGTACTTTGGATGAGTACTCACGGTTGCCTTGTTCCCCTTTTCCCTATCTCTACTCGATTGTCGCAACGGCACGAGGGAGCCCAGAGGCCGACGCCACCGCCTATGACGACTACTACTCGGAGGTGCCTACTACTACTACGTGCAGCCCGGCGACGACCCGGGGAGTAACTAGGAGGATCCTGCAGGAGGCCTCCTCCTCTTCGATCTGTATCCCGGTTTGTGCTAGCCATCTTATGGCACCTTGTTTAACTTATGTCCGTACTCAGATATTGTTGCTTCCACTGACTTCGTCTATGATCGAGCACTTGTATTCGAGCCCTCGAGGCCCTGGCTTGTATTATGATGCTTGTATGACTTATTTTATTTGTAGAGTTGTGTTGTGATATCTTCCCGTGAGTCCCTGATCTTGATCGTACACATTTGCGTGCATGATTAGTGTACGATTAAATCGGGGGTGTCACATTGTGCTAATGCTTCCGCTTACGGTCTACGAGGGTACGTGGACAACACTCTCCCCTCTCGTTGCTATGCATCACCATGATCTTGCGTGTGCGTAGGATTTTTTTTGAAATTACTACGTTCCCCAACAATATTTCACTCACCAAATGAAGGAATTGGAAGATGCTTCGTGGCTAAAGGCCCAAAGGTATCACACCTCGAGTATGTTGATTTGAATAAAGGATGAAGATGACTTGCTAGGTGATGATGATTTACTTGCTGACAACTCTAGTTATGAAAACTATGATGAATTTGCTATTAATCATGCTAATGAAGATAAAATGAATGACGATGATAAGAAGGAGATTGATCGTCTAACTAAATATCTAAATACTCTTAAGTTAGCTCATGAAACTACCTTCGAAGATCATCGAGAACTTTTAAAGACTCATGAGAAGTTACGCTTCGAAAAGCTCAACCTAGAGCAAGAGCATGAGTTTTTAAAGGCAATCAATGATGATCTTCACAAGAAAAGTTCTTCTTACATTGCTGCCGTTTACTCTTGTCTACTTACATGCCACAAGAAAAATCTAGCAACAAGAACAACAAAGATTCTTCCTCTAGTAGTAACGATACACTCATCGGAATCGGCACTTTGCCATCTGCCATGGCAGATGGCAAAGGCATAATCGGCGGATGGCAAAGGCTTTGCCATCTACCGGCAGAATGGCAAACAGTTTATGTCCGAAACCCTGCGGTAAAGGCTTCTTCGCCGTCTGGCGATTGATGGCAAGAGCACATGCCTTTGCCATCGAGATGGCAGATGGCAAAGCCTCTTAACGGGTTAGCCCCATTAGAAGGCTAACGGCATACTTTGCCGTCTGCGCGGCCAGATGGCAAAAGCTGCGGGCTCTTTGCCATCTGCTAGCGAGATGGCAAGGCTGCATGCTTTTGCCGTCTGCCAAATAGATGTCAAGAGCTTTGCCATCTGCTGGCAGATGGCAAAGAGCCCAAATAGGCCAACCCAGATTTTACATGTAGATGACACCAGCAGATGGCAAAGTGACTATATTGCCCCATTTAATTTTGATTTTCTTATATCAGTTCCTCTTCACAGAAAATCAAACACAAATATATTTATATGACCAATATAGCATATTCAACACATATTACCAACAGTCATGAACACATATATATCCAACACATGTTACATATAGTAGCAAGTTTCATCCGTACATATACATAGTTTCATCAATATTACACAGTTTCATCCATAGGTAGCAAGTTTCACAAGGTCAAAACAAAAACTAAATACAAGCACTCCATCAACCCAAGCTTCCGTGATCTTAAGCAAATCTGTAAAATGGGAAAGAAGAAAGTTAGAAGAAGAAGACTAGAAGAAGAAGATTATTATGATGCTGCCCACTTAATTTAAGTGGGATTATGTGGGCTGCCACATGCCCACATACTCTATGACAACAAAAACAGCAATTGCAAGCTAGTTGCACTAAATAACTGTTGGGGAACGTAGTAATTTCAAAAAATTTCCTACGCACACGCAAGATCATGGTGATGGTATAGCAACGAGAGGGGAGAGTATTGTCCACGTACCCTCGTAGACCGTAAGCGGAAGCGTTATGACAACGCGGTTGATGTAGTAAATGCGTCTTCCGCGATCCGACCGATCCAAGTACCGAACGTCGGCACCTCCGAGTTTAGCACACGTTCAGCTCGATGGCGATCCCGGACTCGATCCAGCAAAGTGTCGGGGATGAGTTCCACAAGACGACGGCGTGGTGACGATGATGATGCTCTACCGGCGCAGGGCTTCGCCTAAACTCCGTGACGATATGACCGAGGTGGAATATGGTGGAGGGGGGCACCGCACACGGCTAAGGAACGATCCGTAGATTAACTTGTGTGTCCATGGGGTGCCCCCTACCCCCGTATATAAAGGAGTGGAGGCGGTGGAGGGCCGGCCTTCTCTATGGCGCGCACTAGGGGAGTCCTACTCCCACCAGGAGTAGGATTCCCTTCCTAGTCCAACTAGGAACCCTTCCATGTAGTAGGAGTAGGAGAGAAGGGAAGAGAGAAGGAGAAGGAAGGAAGGGTGCGCCTCCCTAGTCCAATTCGGACTAGTCCAAGGGAGGGTGCGGCCACTCTTTTGGCCCTTTCTCTCCTTTCCCGTATGGCCCAAAGAGGCCCAATACGTGGTACTCCCAAAAATACCCGAATCACTCGGAACCTTTCCGAACTCCGAATATAGTCGTCCAATATATCGATATTTACGTCTCGACCATTTCGAGACTCCTCGTCATGTCCCCGATCTCATCCGGGACTCCGAACTCCTTCGGTACATCAAAACTCATAAACTCATAATAAAGCATCGCCATCGTAGCGTTAAGCGTGCGAACCCTACGGGTTCGAGAACTATGTAGACATGACCTAGAACTATTCTAGGTCAATAACCAATAGCGGAACCTGGATGCCCATATTGGCTCCTACATATTCTCACGAAGATCTTTATCGGTCAAACCGCATAACAACATACGTTGTTCCCTTTGTCATCGGTATGTTACTTGCCCGAGATTCGATCGTCGGTATCCAATACCTAGTTCAATCTTGTTACCCGGCAAGTCTCTTTACTCGCTCTGTAATACATCATCTCGCAACTAACTTATTAGTTGCAATGCTTGCAAGGCTTATATGATGTGTATTACCGAGAAGGCCCGAAGATACCTCTCGACAATCGGAGTGACAAAACCTAATCTCGAAATCGCCAACCCAACATGTACCTTTGGAGACACCTGTAGTACTCCTTTATAATCACCCGATTCACGTTGTGACGTTTGGTAGCACCCAAAGTGTTCCTCCGCAAGCGGGAGTTGCATAATCTCATAGTTACGAGGAACATGCATAAGTCATGAAGAAAGCAATAGCAACATACTAAGCGATCAAGTGCTAAGCTAACGGAATGGGTCAAGTCAATCACATCATTCTCCTAATGATGTGATCCCGTTAATCAAATGACAACTCATGTCTATGGTTAGGAAACTTAACCATCTTTGATTCACGAGCTAGTCAAGTAGAGGCATACTAGTGACACTCTGTTTGTCTATGTATTCACACATGCATTATGTTTCCGGTTAATACAATTCTAGCACGAATAATAAACATTTATCATGATATCAGGAAATAAATAATAACTTTATTATTGCCTCTAGGGCATATTTCCTTGATCTCCCACTTGCACTAGAGTCAATAATCTAGTTCACATCACGATGTGATTTAACACCAATAGTTCACATCACCATGTGATTAACACCCATAGTTCACATCGTCATGTGATCAACACCCAAAGGGTTTACTAGAGTCAATAATCTAGTTCACATCGCTATGTGATTAACACCCAAAGAGTACTAAGGTATGATCATGTTTTGCTTGTGAGAGAAGTTTAGTCAACGGGTCTGTCACATTCAGAGCCGTATGTATTTTGCAAATATTCTATGTCTACAATGCTCGCATGGAGCTACTCTAGCTAATTGCTCCCACTTTCAATATGTATCCAGATTAAGACTTAGAGTCATACGGATCGATTGCCAAAACTTGTATCAACGTAACCCTTTACGACGAACCTTTTTTCACCTCCATAATCGAGAAACATCTCTTTAGTCCTCACTAAGGATATTCTTGACCGCTGTCCAGTGATCTACTATTAGATCAAAATTGTATTCCTCCGCCAAACTCAGAGCAAGGTATACAATAGGTGCAGTTCACTGACATAGCATACTTTATAGAACCTATGATCGAGGCTTAGGGAATGACTTTTCATTCTCTTTCTATTTTCTGCCATGGTCGGGTCTTGAGTCTTACTCAACTTCACACCTTGCAACACAGGCAAGAACTCCTTCTTTGACTGTTCCATTTTGAACTATTTCAAAAAATTTATCAAGGTATGTACTCATTGAAAAAATCTTATAAAGCGTCTTGATCTATCTATATAGATCTTGATGCTCAATGTGTAAGCAGCTTCACCGGGGTCTTGCTTTGAAAATCTCTTATTCAAGTATCATTTCATGCCATCCAGAATTTCTATATCATTTCCAATCAACAATATGTCATCCACATATAATATTAGAAATGCTACAGAGCTCCCACTCACTTTCTTGTAAATACAAGCTTCTCCAAAAGTCTGTATAAAACCATATGCTTTGATCAACTCATCAAGCATATATTCCAACTCCGAGATGCTTGCACCAGTCCATAGATGGATCGCTGGAGCTTGCACATTTTGTTAGCACCTTTAGGATTAACAAAACTTTCTGGTTGCATCATATACAACTCTTCTTTAATAAATTCATTAAGGAATGCAGTTTTGTTTATCCATTTGCCAGATTTCATAAAATGCGGTAATTGCTAACATGATTCGGACAGACTTAAGCACAGATACGAGTGAGAAACTCTCATCGTAGTAAACACCTTGAACTTGTCGAAAACCTTTTGCGACAATTCTAGCTTTGTAGATAGTAACACTACTATCAGCGTCCGTCTTCCTTTTGAAGATCCATTTAACCTCAATGGCTTGCCGATCATTGGGCAAGTCAATCAAAGTCCATACTTTGTTCTCATACATGGATCCTATCTCGATTTCATGGCCTCAAACCATTTCGCGGAATCTGGGCTCATCATCGCTTCCTCATAGTTCGTAGGTTTGTCATGGTCAAGTAACATGACCTCCGAACAGTATTACCATACCACTGCAGTGCGGATCTCATTCGGTTTACCTACGAGGTTCGGTAGTAACTTGATCTGAAGTTATCTGATCATTATCATTAGCTTCCTCACTAATTGGTGTAGTAGTCACAGAAACAGATTTCTATGATGAACTACTTTCCAAATAAGGTGCAGGTACATTTACCTCATCAAGTTCTACTTTCCTCCCACTCACTTCTTTCGAGAGAAACTCCTTCTCTGGAAAGGATCCATTCTCAGCAACGAATGTCTTGTCTTTTGGATCTGTGATAGAAGATGTACCCAACAGTCTCCTTTGGGTATCCTATGAGGACACATTTCTTCGATTTGGGTTTGAGCTTATCAGGATGAAACTTTTTCACATAAGCATCACAACCCCAAACTTTAAGAAACGACAACTTTGGTTTCTTGCTAAACCACATTTCATATAGTGTCGTCTCAACGGATTTAGATGGTGCCCTATTTAACGTGAATGCAAATTGCATGTAATGCATGATCCCAAAAGATATTGGTAAATCGGTAAGAAACATCATAGATTGTACTATATCCAATAAAGTACGGTTATGACGTTCGGACACACCATTATGATGTGGTGTTCTGTGGCATGAATTTGTGAAACTATTCCACATTGTTTTAATTGAAGACCAAACTCGTAACTCAAGTATTTGTCTCCGCGATCAGATCGTAGAAACCTTATTTTCTTGTCACGATGATTTTCCACTTCACTCTGAAATTCTTTGAATTTTTCAAATGTTTCAGACTTATGTTTCATCAAGTAGATATACCCATATCTGCTCAAATCATCTGTGAAGGTCAGAAAATAACGATACCCGCCGCGAGCCTTAACACTCATCGGATCGCATACATCAGTATGTATTATTTCCAACAAGTCGGTTGCTCGCTCCACTGTTCCGGAGAACGGAGTCTTAGTCATCTTGCCCATGAGGCATGGTTCACAAGCATCAAATGATTCATAATCAAGTGATTCCAAAAGCCCATCAGCATGGAGTTTCTTCATGCGCTTTACACCAATATGACCTAAACGGCAGTGCCACAAATAAGTTGCACTATCATTATTAACTTTGCATCTTTTGGCATCAATATTATGAATATGTGTATCACTACGATCGAGATCCAACAAACTATTTTCATTGGGTGTATGACCATCGAAGGTTTTATTCATGTAAACAGAACAACAATTATTCTTTGACTTTAAATGAATAAGCGTATCGCAATAAACATGATCAAATCATATCCATGCTCAACGCAAACGCCAAATAACATTTATTTAGGTTTAACACTAATCCCGAAAGTATAGGGAGTGTGCGATGATGATCATAACAATCTTGGAACCACTTCCAACACTCATCGTCACTTCCCCTTCAACTAGTCTTTGTTTATTCTCAGAACTCCTGTTTTGAGTTACTAATCTTAGCAACTGAACAAGTATCAAATACTCAGGGGCTACTATAAACACTAGTAAAGCACACATCAATAACCTGTATATCAAATGTACCCTTGTTCACTTTGCCATCCTTCTTATCCACCAAATATTCAGGGCATTTCCGCTTCTAGTGACCATTTCCTTTGCAGTATAATCACTCAGTTTCAGGCTTTGGTCCAGCTTTGGGCTTCTTTGCGGGAGTGACAACTTGCTTGTCATTCTAGTTGAAGTTCCCTTTCTTTCCCTTTGCCCTTTTTCTTGAAACTAGTGATCTTGTCAACCATCAACACTTGATGCTCTTTCTTGATTTCTACCTTCGTCCATTTCAGCATCACGAAGAGCTTGGGAATCACTTTCGTCATCCCTTGCATATTATAGTTCATCACGAAGTTCTACTAACTTGGTGATGGTGACTAGAGAATTCTGTCAATCACTATTTTATCTGGAAGATTAACTCCCACTTGATTCAAGCGATTGTAGTACCCTGCATAATCTGAGCACATGCTCACTAGTTGAGCGATTCTCCTCCATCTTTTAGCTATAGAACTTGTTGGAGACTTCATATCTCTCAGCTCAGGTATTTGCTTGAAATATTAACTTCAATTCTTGGATCATCTCATATGGTCCATGACGTTCAAAACGTCTTTGAAGTCCCGATTCTAAGCCGTTAAGCATGGTGCACTAAACTATCAAGTAGTCATCATATTGAGCTAGTCAAACGTTCATAATGTCTGCATCTGCTCCTGCAATAGGTCTGTCACCTAGCGGTGCATTAAGGACATAATTCTTCTGTGCAGCAATGAGGATAAATCTCAGATCACGGATCCAATCCGCATCATTGCTACTAACATCTTTCAACACAGTTTTCTCTAGGAACATATTAAAATAAACATATGAAAGCAACAACGCGAGCTATTGATCTACAACATAATTTGCAAAATATTACCAGGACTAAGTTCATGATAAATTTAAGTTCAATTAATCATATTACTTAAGAGCTCCCACTTAGACAGACATCTCTCTAGTCATCTAAGTGATCACGTGATCCAAATCAACTAAACCATAACCGATCATCACGTGAGATGGAGTAGTTTTCAATGGTGAACATCACTATGTTGATCATATCTACTATATGATTCACGCCGACCTTTCGGTCTCCGTGTTCCGAGGCCATATCTGCATATGCTAGACTCACCAAGTTTAACCTGAGTATTCCGCGTGTGCAAAACTGGCTTGCACCCGTTGTAGATGGACGTAGAGCTTATCACACCCGATCATCACGTGGTGTCTGGGCACGACGAACTTTGGCAACGGTGCATAATCAGGGAGAACACTTCTTGATAATTAGTGAGAGATCATCTTATAATGCCACCGTCAAACAAAACAGAATAAGATGTATAATAGATAAACATCATATGCAATCAAAATATGTGACATGATATGGCCATGATCATCTTGTGCCTTTGATCTCCATCTCCAAAGTACTGTCATGATCTCTATCATCACCGGCATGACACCATGATCTTCATCATCTTGATCTATATCAAATGTGTCGTCACATGGTCGTCTCGCCAACTATTGCTCTTGCAACTATTGCTATCGCATAGCGATAATGTAAAAGCAATTTTTGGCGCTTGCATCTTATGCAATAAAGAGACAACCATAAGGCTTCTGCCAGTTGCCGATAACTTCAACAAAACATGATCATCTCATACAATAAAATATAGCATCACGTCTTGACCATATCAAATCACAACATGCCCTGCAAAAACAACTTAGACGTCCTCTACTTTGTTGTTGCATGTTTTACGTGGCTGTTACGGGCTGAGCAAGAACCGTTCTTACCTACGCATCAAAACCACAACGATAGTTCGTCAAGTTAGTGCTGTTTTAACCTTCGCAAGGACCGAGCGTAGCCACACTCGGTTCAACTAAAGTGAGAGAGACATACACCCGCCAGTCACCTTTAAGTAACGAGTGCTCGCAGCGGTGAAACCAGTCTCGCGTAAGCGTCTGGCGTAATGTCGGTCCGGGCCGCTTCATCTCACAATACCGCCGAACCAAAGTATGACATGCTGGTAAGCAGTATGACTTGTATCGCCCACAACTCACTTGTGTTCTACTCGTGCATATAACATCAACGCATAAAACCTGGCTCGGATGCCACTGTTGGGGAACGTAGTAATTTCAAAATTTTTCCTACGCACACGCAAGATCATGGTGATGGTATAGCAACGAGAGGGGAGAGTATTGTCCACGTACCCTCGTAGACCGTAAGTGGAAGCGTTATGACAACGCGGTTGATGTAGTCGTACGTCTTCACGATCCGACCGATCCAAGTACCGGACGTACGGCACCTCCGAGTTCAGCACACGTTCAGCTCGATGACGATCCCCGGACTCCGATCCAGCAAAGTGTCGGGGATGAGTTCCGTCAGCACGACGGCGTGGTGACGATGATGATGCTCTACCGGCGTAGGGCTTCGCCTAAACTCCGCGACGATATGACCGAGGTGGAATATGGTGGAGGGGGGCACCGCACACGGCTAAGGAACGATCCGTAGATCAACTTGTGTGTCCATGGGGTGCCCCCTACCCCCGTATATAAAGGAGTGGAGGAGGGGAGGGCCGGCCCTCTCTATGGCGCGCCCTAGGGGAGTCCTACTCCCACCGGGAGTAGGATTCCCCCTTTCCTAGTCCAACTAGGAACCCTTCCATGTAGTAGGAGTAGGAGAGAAGGGAAGAGAGAAGGAGAAGGAAGGAAGGGTGCGCCCCCCCTCCCTAGTCCAATTCGGACTAGTCCAAGGGGAGGGGTGCAGCCACTCTTTTGGCCCTTTCTCTCCTTTCCCGTATGGCCCAAAGAGGCCCAATACGAATTCCCGTAACTCTCCGGTACTCCCAAAAATACCCGAATCACTCGGAACCTTTCCGAACTTTGAATATAGTCGTCCAATATATCGATCTTTACGTCTCGACCATTTCGAGACTCCTCGTCATGTCCCCGATCTCATCCGGGACTCCGAACTCCTTCGGTACATCAAAACTCATAAACTCATAATAAAACTGTCATCGTAACGTTAAGCGTGCGGACCCTACGGGTTCGAGAACTATGTAGACATGACCTAGAACTATTCTCGGTCAATAACCAATAGCGGAACCTGGATGCCCATATTGGCTCCTACATATTCTACGAAGATCTTTATCGGTCAAACCGCATAACAACATACGTTGTTCCCTTTGTCATCGGTATGTTACTTGCCGAGATTCGATCGTCGGTATCCAATACCTAGTTCAATCTAGATTACCGGCAAGTCTCTTTACTCGTTCCGTAATACATCATCTACGCAACTAACTTATTAGTTGCAATGCTTGCAAGGCTTATATGATGTGTATTACCGAGAAGGCCCAGATACCTCTCCGAGCAATCGGGTGACAAAACCTAATCTCGAAATCGCCAACCCAACATGTACCTTTGGAGACACCTATAGTACTCCTTTATAATCACCCGATTACGCCAGGACGTTTGGTAGCACCCAAAGTGTTCCTCCGGCAAGCGGGAGTTGCATAATCTCATAGTTACGAGGAACATGTATAAGTCATGAAGAAAGCAATAGCAACATACTAAGCGATCAAGTGCTAAGCTAACGGAATGGGTCAAGTCAATCACATCATTCTCCTAATGATGTGATCCCGTTAATCAAATGACAACTCATGTATATGGTTAGGAAACTTAACCATCTTTGATTCACGAGCTAGTCAAGTAGAGGCATACTAGTGACACTCTGCTTGTCTATGTATTCACACATGTATTATGTTTCCGGTTAATACAATTCTAGCACGAATAATAAACATTTATCATGATATCAGGAAATAAATAATGACTTTATTATTGCCTCTAGGGCATATTTCCTTCAATAACGTGTCCAGGCTATAAAGGATAGAGAAATTGAGCACTGGCCGTTTGGAATTTTTATCAGCCACCGTTGAACATGCCAAAATAATCCACAGATGACACACTAGCGATGCAATTTGATCACTACACAGACTAAGACTGAAATATATGGTTTAAATGTCATACAATAAAAAATATTGGAACATAATACAAGAATGAATATCTAAGATGATTTTTTTCCATTTCTTCAAGATATTCTTAACATCAACTTTGTCATCTTTGAACTTGAAGTAGCAGTGCATATTTCCTGCCAAGATTGAACAGTCAAAAGGTGTATCGGTCCATGTGCATCAACAATTCAATGTTGATGCTTAAATTAAAGCAAGCATTGTGCTCCACTGAAATCCCTAAACACCAGTTCAACGATTTCTATCTCACAACTCAAAGCAACAGTTTACGTATTAAATCGCCAGATCGCATGTATACTATATTAATGAGCTGGCCGATTACCAAGTTAGCAAATGGATCAAAAGTGAATTTATTCAAATATTCATACAGTAGGAAGTCAATTTTGATGGCATCTCTTCATACTAAGAAACAACAAGATTTTACCTTGCTATTTTAAGGACCTCCAATTGGTGATCGAGAGCGAGATCTCGGGACATATCAATGGTGAATTCACCTATATACCATTACCCTGCCTCGCTCCTATGTCAAATTCTGTCCGGTAGCTAGTCATATAACCCTCCTAATTTTGGATGGAACATGAAGTCTTGCTACCGTTTTACTTTTTGTTCGCTACCACCAAGAGTCAGGCTGAATACTAGAGCCTTCTCTTTCAGTTGCCGGTTGCAAAGTCCTACTTATGCCGTAGAAAAGAACTTTGGGCCATGATTTGTTGGATAATGTTCAAGCTCTTAAGCAAGAAAGAAACATTTTTTCTTTCATGGAACAACCAAAATCCTACTACCAGGACATGAGTGACCACATCTTTGAAGGATGGCTGTATCCCAGCCATTACAGATGACCAATGTTAAATTATTTACCACTTCAACAACCAAGTGTTTCCACATTTTACTCAGATGAGTTGGTTAAAGCTAGTGGCAGCTTAAGCTCTCCGGGAAATCAGATGAGGGGAAGCAAGAAAATTAGGATTTTACTTTGGTCTTTCGGCTGGTCTTGGATCTTGAAATTTCATTGCACATGTCTAGGTCCAAGCCGCCCACCACTTGTTCCGGGTGCTTCGTTACCGCAGCGGCACCGGTGAAGCACTCCTTAGTCGGCGCAGCTTGGACGGATCCGAGAGAGGCTGCGGCGCCGGCGAGTCTCTCCTACATCAGCGCGGGTGGCACGCCATCTCCTATATATGACTAGTAAACATGTACGTGCAACGCACGTATAAATATACAAAAAAATTCCTTATTATCCGAGTTAATTAGCATGCAATAATTTAATAATGCACTAATACTTTGATGGTATGTGATCAGTGGCCGTACCGTGGAGTTCTTTTTTACATCTTATGTCTCAATATTCAATTTTGCATAGGTACAAGAAATAAGGAGTTAGACTGTGACATTAGAACAATGGTGAGATATATAGCAGCTAAAAATATCAGCATGAAATGTCATGCAGCAACCAGCAACAAATATAAGTGTGCACCGAAATGAATCACTATCATTGGAATGACAAGATAGAAATGAAAACATCATCATCACTTGAACTGAAAAATTATAATAAGCATAACTTTATTGCAGTAGTAACATAGAGTAAAAAGAGAACCAAGTTTGCATTCTGATACAATGGATGAGATGGTCTAGACCATGTTATCAGTCCAAAGAAAACTGGAGTTTTTTGGCAAAAAAAATTAATAGCTTTAATAGCTAACGCTGTGTTTGGATGTAGACATTGAGGACCTTGGTATTGAATTGGCTCCAATGCCAAATATCCCAAGACATTGATATTGAGCTTCAATGCCACACATGGTGTTTGGATGTTCATGCATTGGGCCCTTGGAATTCATAGGAAGGAACAATGCCAAATCATGTTTGGATGCACATAGTTTGGAATTGGACATTTAAAAATGTGGGAACACAATTTGCTGTACAAAATTGAAAATGGAATTTGAGCAACACATGCATATATTTGAAAAATGATATATTACAAAAAAATGAAAAAAATAAAACATAAAAGATGGTACAGGCCAGCAGTACATTACGATGAACTTGACAACATCTACTGTGAAAAGATACAAAAAATAGGTTGTATGTAATAGTAGCAAACAATAGCATATTATGGTGAACTTGAGAGCAACATTAACTTCTCAAAAAACACGAAAAATAGGAATAGATATATGTAACAACAGCATATATGATTATCTTGACAATATATAATATAACATGATTAAGTGAGAAGTCTCATAAGGATGGCAACAACAAATTATAGAAGTCTTACACAAAAGAGGCCACATTACAAGTAGCACAACAAGTTTAGAAGTCTGATACACACTAAATCAGATTATAAGTAGCAACATGCATACATAATATCCATCAAGAGCCATTTTTAATCCAACATCAATGCACCAGCCCTCTCACGCAACGGGTGGGGAGAAGGCAGGGGATCTCAGTGAGAGACGCATCGGGTGAGAGGGACGGGTTCACAGAGGCATGGAGGAAGAGGTCTGGCCGGATGGGGCGGAGGCGGAGAGAAAGGAGACCAGCGGATGTCGGAGATGCAGGCCGACCGGGGAGATGGGGGCGGGTGCCGGGGGTGCTGCAAGGGAGATGTGGAGAGGGGGGAGGCCGTTGCTGGCCGGAGAAGGAAAGGAGGGGGGGCGAGGCCGGGGCTCACTGTCAAGCTGGCACGCCCGCTTCTCCACCTCGTCCCGCGCGAGCCCTTTTCGCTTCTGGGGCGGTGGAGGAGTAGGCGCTGGCCGCCATCTCCGCCTGGCCCCTGCCTCGCCGGACAGGCGGTGGAGGAGTAGGCGCCCGGGCAGGTCTTGCGGCTCGGGGCGGGCGATGTCGGGGAGGTGCTGCGGCTCGGTGTGATGGGGACGATGGCGTGAAGGCGCCGCAGATGGAGGGGCTCGAGGCGGAGTGAGGCGGCGTTATGCGCCGATGGTGCCGTGGTTTCGGCGTGATGGGGCGACGGCGTGAAGGCGTGGCGGACGGAGGATTGGGGCGGAGCGGGCGGCGAGATGGGCTCAATCCAGCCTCTAACGCTTGGTGTCGGAGGGCGGCGGGGAGGAGGCCGTTACGAAGTGCCTTGGCGAAGTGACGTGGCGGCGGCAGCGTCTTGTTGGAGAGGCATGGGATAGGGTTTGGGTGGTTGAGCTGTCCGGGGGGTGGGGGTTCTTTTTCTTTCTTTCTCTTTTTTTTGTTTAGATAAATGGGATGGATGGATGGATGGATGGATGGATGCCATGTCATCAATCCATGACACAAACATTTCAACCAATGAGAATAAAAATAACCCCACAGTTTTTTACCGAAAAATTTACCCCATCTCTTTGCCATCTGCCAAAGACATGGCAAAGAATCTTTGCCGTCTGGCGGCGGATGGCAAAGAGGTGGGGCTGGTACGCCGTTACACTTTTGACGGGCACAGGATTTGCCAACCTCTTTGCCATCTGCTGGCAGATGGCAAAGATTATTTTCCATCCACTAGTAGATGGCAAAGAATTGGCTGATGGCAACCATGTTCTTTGCCGTCTGTCGGTTCTTTGCCATCTGTTTTTTATGAGCAGATGGCAAAGACGTTCTTTGCCATCAGCTGGCAGATGGCAAAGAGCTGGCTGATGGCAAATTCCCTATTTCCAGTAGTGATAATCATGCTAAAACCAATGTTGCCGCTTCTAGTAGTTCTCTTGATTCCACTAATGATTCTCTTAGGCAAGTTACACTTGAGCAAGAAAATAGCTTATTGAAGGGAATTATAGAGAAAGGTGTTTACAAAAGCCTTGCCGGAAGTAAGCAATTTGAGGAAATTGTACGCAAGCAAGGAAGGCATCGGAAGAATCAAGGCGTTGGTTTTGAACGAAAGTTCAATGCCAATGGAGTTGAGTGGGAAGAACATCAATACCCCAAGACGAACTTTGTTCCTCAACAAGAGAAGTATGATCCTACCTGTTTCCAAGGGACACAAGCTCAAGATGATCTTTCACCACAAGACAAGAAGCAAAAAAGCAGGGATAAGCTTCAAGAGGAGATTGATGCAGTTGAGTGTTGGGGCGACTATCATTTGAAGCACAAGAGCAAGGAATTCATCATCAACACACCATCTATTACCTTTTGGAGAGTGGTGTCTCCTAGATTGATTAGGTGTCACTTGGGAGCCTCCGTCAAGATTGTGGAGTTGAACCAAGGAGTTTGTACGGGCAAGGAGATTGCCTACTTCGTGAAGATCTACCCTAGTGAGACAAGTCCTTCGTGGGCGATGGCCATGGTGGGATAGACAAGGTTGCTTCTTCGTGGACCCTTCGTGGGTGGAGCCCTCCATGGACTCGCGCAGCCGTTACCCTTCGTGGGTTGAAGTCTCCATCAATGTGGATGTACGATACCACCACCTATCGGAACCACGCCAAAAATCTCCGTGTCAACATTGCGTTTGCTCTCTCCAAACTCCTCCCTTTACCTTCATATGCAATGATTTACATTCCGTTGCTATACTCTTAGAATTGCATGTGTAGGTTGATTGCTTGACGTGTGTAAAGTTGCTAAAATCTGACAAGACTTAAATTTGGAAAAGGATATATTTTTATTTCGTCAATTAGTCTAATCACCCCCCCCCCTCTAGACATACTTTCGATCCTACTTTTTTTGTTTCACCTATCAAACCTAGCTCACAACTTTTTCTCGTGGTAAATTCTCCATCACCACCATGATAAATGACGCACCACCAACATGATAACTTTTGTATACCACGCGGTACATTATGTGTAAGTAGCATGGTCATAAGCACCTTTGAAAAGGCGTGATAACTTTTATGAAAGCATCATGGTAACTTTGATCATTGGGAAGAAATTTGTTGACCCCCAAGTTAATTTCTGTAAATAGCATGATAACATTCACACCATAGAGCTGATAATTTCGATACAAACAACATGGTAACTTTAACCATTGGGGAAGAAAAATGTGAAAAGATACCCGATAATTTATGTGTAAATAGATGGTAATATACATGGCCTTTACATCTCGATAACTGAGGTAGAAACACCATGGTAACTTTGACCATAGGGAAGATTTTTTTTTTGAAAAGATACTCCGGTACTCTTCTGTGTAAATAACACGGTAGTATACCTCCATCCCTTGGTTTTTTATGTGTAAATAGCATGAAAACATATGCACTGCGATAACAAAACACCATGATATTTTTTGACCCGTGGGGGGAGTTTTTGCTGAAACATACCCCTGATAAATTTTGTGTAAATAGCATCATATTTTAAACACTGTGGGCTTGATAGGTTACCTAGAATCACCATGATAACTTTTTGTCCTGGGAAAAAGTTGTTTAAAACATCCCCGAATTTTTTTTGTAAATAAAATAATAATATAAGCACCGCATAATCAATAACTTACATATAAACATGATGGTAACATTTTACCAAAGGAAAACAAGTTGTTAAAAACATACACTCACCTTGCGGGCCTCTTGGATGAACACAACACATGGCGTGCCACGGGAAAGTCACATAATGTTTAGTGTCATGAGGGGCACACGTGCTCGTGGGTTGGCCCAGAAAAATGGCCCACTTTGACCCGCTTATAGGCATGATAAGTTACGCAAAAATATCGTTGTAATTTTTGACCTGTGGAAAAAGCTACCGAAACAGACCCAAGTTTTTAGGTGTCAGTACCATGATAATATACAAATTGTAGACCTAGCAACACTTGTACAATTCCCCATGGTAACTTTGACGGGGAGGTTGATGTAAACATACCGATAAATTATGTGTAAGTACCATGTTATTTTACACATCGAAGACCTTATAACTTGTGTACAAAATACAGTGGTAACTTTGAAAGGGATGTAGTTGTTGAAACATAGTACTTGGTAAGTTCTATGTAAATAGCATGGTAACTTACGCAACACAGGCCTAATAACTTGCATACGAATACCATGGTAACTTTGACCTGAGGGGAAATCGTGGTAATTTTCTATAATAACACAATTGTAAAAAGGGGGTCAAAGCGATTAGTTTCTTTAGTTTGAGCAACAAATACCTAAGGGTGAGTTGGTTGTGGTGATGCGCTTTTGTGCCAGGGAGTTGTGGGTTCGAATCCCACATGAGCAATATTTTTTTTATCATGTGGTAGACGTGAAGAAGTGGCGAGGTGGGCGCGCAAGAAGCAGGTTTCTCGGGCGAGCCTGCGGGGTCGTGCAGGAGGAGGCAGGGTCAAAAAAAGGGGGATCGTGTGGTACTTTGAAGTGAAAGGAGCAGAGGTGTGGAAGTTTTCCTTATATGGCACACATGTGCCAAATAACACCACCCAAGTTTGTGATTAATGTTTATATTTTCATGCTATAACTGATATGGCTCTCAAGTCTACGATAACTGTTGGGGATGTAACTACTGAGTGTAAACCGCCCAGGAGGGGCCGGTTCACCCTCAGCTATATTGAAGCCCACGAAGACTCAGAAGATGGCGCTTTACTATGAAACTTAGAGGCCCGGAGCCCAAAGGCGGATTAGGGCCCATAATGGTAAAACCGCCATAGTCATGTAACTTGTGTTGTAAGAAAAGGGAAGGAGAGACCGAGCCGGACACTTGTATGAGCCAGCCTCGGGACTCTGTAGACCGGCCGGACGTCAACCCGTGTATATATGGGGATGACCCGGCGGTTTGGGGACAGAACAACAACTCGAGGCTTAGGGCGAAGTTATTGCTCCCTAGTCGCCGAGATCACATCAATCCCATCACAAACTAGGCGTAGGCTTTTACCTTCATCGAAGGGGCCGAACTAGTATAAACCCTCGTGTCTTTGCGTCCGCTTTAACCCTCTAAGTTAACCCATACGATGGCCCCGCCGACTAAGTCCTTTCATGAGGACATCTGCCGTGACAATTCCCGACAGTTGGCGCCCACCGTGGGGCTATCGCATGATGGTTTGACGATCTTAGAGGGCAAGTTTGAAGGACTCGAAGGCTATGTTGTGGGCCGGATGACCAAGAGTCGTCGCGGCAAGCTCTACATCGACGATGCAGGCTGGGGCCCCGAGGCCGGCTCGATTGAGTACGGGTACCGGGTCCCCTTTGGTGGCATACATGTGTTCATCGGCAAGATCGGTGAGCCAGGGCCTGGGCCGGACATCTGCACCGACCTCGTCGAGACGGCCCAGCGGGCGAAGAAACCTGCCCTCGCTAAACTGGCTGTCAAGCGTGGCTTCGTGGGAGTCATCCACGGAGGAGACTATGAGGGCAGATCGGCATCTGGCGGCGAAACCGTTGTCTACTCTGATGACGAGTCGTCGACCGGGGAAACTGAGTCTCTGTACCAGCTGCAAGATGGCCAGATCGGAGGCTGTTCCGACGATGAGAGTATTCCGGGCCCCTTTGATCTGCCCAACCGGGTTGGAATATTCATGGCCGGTACACAAGCGACGCTTCACTCTTTCGACCGCCGCGCCGATGGTCGGCGGTTCAACAATGGCGATGGCAGCCGGGCAGAGGCCCCGGCGCTCGCCGCTCAAGTTTTGTCGAACTATTTGATGCATTGGCTGTGCTCTGGCGAAGCTAACCCGCAGATCAAGACCTGCATAATGCGGAGATTGCAAAGGTGAAGGAACAAATCACTCGAGCTAAAGCGGATCCGCAGCCGCAGACGTTAGGATGGCGGCGAGCAGGCCGCTTTGGATGCGTGAGCTTATAGGCTCATGCTGCATCAGAACGCGTCGCATGAAGTCATGAAAAGAAAGTACAGATCCCGCTTGCCCTCGGTTTTCGAGGGAAGAGACCTCTTCAACACCCCAGGAGCAGGAACCAGTAATCCGCCGCCAGCGGTGAACCGGGCGGAAGCATCTGGGACGGGCGCGCCGGTTCAGCCCCGTGTGATAGATCCGCCTCGCCATCATGCCGGCGTGCCTCAGACTGCGCAAACACCTCCAGGTCACTACTCCAACCCGATGGATAACCTTGTTGCGCCTGGCCCAGCGGTTGGAGGCGATTCCAATCGAAGGCGATTCACCACAAAGCGGTAGAAACACGCCGGTCAAAGAGCTCCTTAGGGCGGCTCTGGTCCAACAGAAGCGTATTCATATAGCGAGGATCGGATCCACTCCATCCCCGCCCAAGCCGGAGCTACATCGAGCACGCAGATGATCCGGCCGTGTCAAATGTCTGTGGCGCGGCGGTGCGCCCAGCAACAACCAGCCGGTGTTTTCAGCAACGCTCAAGAGGTGGTGGACGGGCCAGACGCGTGGGAGGCCGAGTTAGCAGCTGACATGAGGATCATCAGCTCGCGGCCGGTTCGTGACCATCTTCGAGCACTGGGTTACATCTGGCTCTTTGGGGGTGCCTTGCCTCGTCCCCGCTTTACGCAATGTACGCTTGCCCAAGGACTTCAAGGGGCCACGCAAGGTGCCCAATTATACCGCCGATCTGGCTCCAGAGGCGTGGATAGAAAGCTATGAGATGGCCATGGAGATGCTGGACGTGGATGAAGCTGCATGTGCAAAATATTTCACCATGATGCTTGAAGGCACAGCCCGCATTTGGTTAAAAAACTTGCCACCCAATTCCATCAGTTCATGGGCCCAGATTCTTGACCGGTTCATTCAAAATTTCAAAGACACCGTAAGCAGCCCATGTCTGGTGGACTTGGCGGCTTGCGTCGGCGTAGGGAGAATCCACAACCCGTTGGAGTACGCCTGCGTTTGAAGTTTTGCATTCTTCGCACCGGATCAACCCTGATTCTCGCGATCTTAACCACAGAAGGCAACTGCGGTTCAAACCCTTAAAATTGAAGCTAGGTCGCATGAAGCGTTTTGCAATGACATGGGCACCCTCATGGGTGTTTTAGTGAAGTATGCTGATTCTCGATAGTACTAAGGATCCCGAGTCCGAGGAGGATGATGAAACAGGAAGGGAAAATGTAACAGCAACTCCTCGAGGGCCAGCGGCATCACTCGGCGAGTAATGGAGGAAACAAGCGTAAGGCGAATGGTAACATGGGGTTCGTAGCCAACACCAACGCGCAGGAAAAGGGTCAACGGCGCAAGGGTAAACATCCGAACCGAGGCGGTGCGCCTAATCACAATCCGGACCGGTTGAATTATCTGTTGAATCAACCCTGTCCGAAGCATGGGACGAAGGAGGCGCCAGCAAACCACCTCTGGAAGGATTGTTACATTATGCAAGAGTTTAAAAGTTCTAATGCTTTCCGGTATGATCAAGGGCCGGCCGGCGGTTCAGGGTCCGGCCCGGGTTACGGTGGAGGAAATTCCGGTTCAGGGTTTAATGGTAATCCGGGCGGGCAGAACAATCAGAGCAATCAGAACAATCAGAATGACCAAGGCGGTTACAATCAGCAGCAGCAGCAGTCGGGTTACCAACGCAATCCGAAGCAGTTGAATGGTGGGCAATATCACGTCTTCACCACTAGCTTGGACAAGCGAGACCGGAAGCTTGAAGCGGGCGATCAGCGTTGTTGAACCGGCCGTGCCGCATTACCTACGCTGGTCGAGCAGCCTATCGTGTGGAGTAGAGAGGATCATCCTCCCGGGTTGACAATCCGGGTCAGCTAGCCCTAGTGGTGGTGCCTTAGGTGGGAGGATACAAGTTCACTAAGGTACTGATGGACGGAGGAAGCAGCATCAACATCCTGTATTATGAGACCTTCCGTCGTATGGGATTAACAGAAAAACATCTCAAGCCGCCCAATACCGTGTTTCATGGTGTGGTGCACGGCAAGTCAGCATATCCGGTTGGTAAAATAGCTCGAGGTGGCCTTTGGGGATGAACATGACTCCAGATCGGAAACATTGACATTTGAAGTGGTGAAAATTCAAAGCCCTTACCACGCATACTGTTTGGGCGGCGGCTTATGCCAAGTTCATGGCGCGACCTTGTTATGTCTATTTGCAGGTGAAAATGCCGGGTCACAAAGGGACGATAACGGTTCATGGGAGCCGCAAGATCGCCTTAGAATGTGAGGAAGGTGATGCGGCTTACGCAGAGTCGGTTTGTGCCACCGAAGAGTTAAAGTAATATATAGATAATGTTGATCCGGCGGATATGACCCCGTTGAAGAAGCCAACGACGGAGCACGATCCGGATCTGAAGTTTAAATCGGCGGCTGAGACTAAACTTGTTGACTTTGTGCCCGGTGATTCGTCCAAGCAGTTCATCATCAGTGCTAACTTGGATCCTAAATAGGAAAGCGCTCTCATCGAGTTCATCCGTGAGAATCGGGACATTTTTGCATGGAAGCCTTCTGACATGCCAGGTGTACCGAGGGAACTCGCTGAGCACACTCTTAATGTTGATCCCAAGTACAAACCGATAAAAGAGTTTCTTCGCCGGTTTAACGAGGAAAGGTGCAAGGCTATTGGAGAGGAGGTTGCCAGGCTCTTAGCAGCAGGTTTTATCGTCGAAGTTTTCCATCCAGAGTGGCTTGCTAATCCGGTGTTGGTCCTTAAGTAAAACGGCACTTGGCGCATGTGTGGATTACAGATCTTAACAAGGCTTGTCCAGCGAGATCTTTTCGCCCTCCCGGATTGACCAGATTATTGATGCTACGGCGGGTTGTGAGCGTTTGAGTTTTTGGATGCGTATTCCGGATATCATCAGATCAAAATGGCGGTTAAGGACCAGGAGAAGACAGCGTTTATCACTCCCTTTGGAGCCTTCTGCTATGTGTCTATGCCTTTTGGGCTCAAGAGCGCTCAAGCGACTTATCAGCGTTGCGTGCAGAATTGCTTGCACGAACAGATCGGCCGTAATGTGCATGCTTATGTGGATGATATTGTGGTTAAATCAAGGAAGAAGGAAACACTGATTGCAGATCTGAAAGAAACCTTTGACAACTTGCGGGTGTACAAGATGATGCTTAACCCGGCCAAATGTGTTTTCGGTGTTCCGGCAGGCAAGTTATTGGGCTTCCTTGTGTCCAACAGGGGGATTGAAGCTAATCCGGAGAAAATTACGGCCATCACCTCCTTGGCTAAGCCAAAGTGTATTAATGATGTCCAGCGTTTGGCGGGTCGGATCGCCGCGCTAAGCGGTTTATCGGCCGCCTCGGAGAAAGGCCATTCCTTTGTACCGAGATCTTTGAAAAAGACGGATCGGTTTATGCAGAGTTCAGCCGCCGATGAAGCATTGGAGGATTTGAAGCGGCAATTGGCCAACCGCCTGTTCTCGCCGCTCCCATTGACAAAGAGCCGCTTACGCTATATGTCGCTGCTAATGCCGGGGCGATTAGCGTAGCCATTGTGGTAGAGCGGAAGGAGACAGGAAGGAACATCCGGTTCAACGTCTGGTTTATTATATCAGCGAGGTGCTCATTGAGTCCAAGCGAGAGATATCCGCATTGGCGAAGCTGGTGTATGGAGTTTTTATGGCAAGCGGAAGCTGAAGCGATATTTTCAAGGGCATCCCATCACGGTGGTCGGTTCAGCTCCCTTGGGTGATATCATACATAACCGGAAGCGGCGGCGGATTGCTAAGTGGGCTATAGAGCTTGGGCATACGATTTCAGGTATGTGCCTCGGACGGCAGTAAAATCCCAGGCACTTGTGGATTTCATTAATGATTGGACGGAGTTACAAGCGCTGAAGAAAAGCGGATCATACCTATTGGACCATCCTCTTTGGCCGGGTCCAGTGCAGTTGGAGGGCTCGGGGGCTGGAGTCGTGTTAACTTCCCAGCGGTGAAAAGTTTTGTTACGTCCTCCGCTTAATGTTCCCTTGTACTAACAATGGAGCTGAGTATGAAGCATTGCTCCATGGTCTTGGATGGCTAAGGAGATGAATCTAAGCGGGTTAAGTGCTTGGTGACTCGGACTTGGTGGCCCAACAAGTATCAGGCACTTGGGATTCCAAAGACCCGCTCATGGCTGCATATCGTCGGGAGGTGGATGTTGTTGCAGGTCATTTTAAAGGCTATCAGGTGGACCATGTGGATCGTCGGAAGAACGAAGCGGCGGACGCTTTAAGTCGGTTGGGCTCTAAACGTAAACCGGTCCCGCCCAATGTCTTCCTTGATGTGCTGCACAATCCGTCAGTCAAGCTTCCCGATGAAGTAGATTTGGCTATTCCTCATCTGGAGGCTCAGTTGGTGGCTGCCCTGCATGTCATTCCGGATTGGACGCTCCCTTATTTGGCGTACATGAGCCGGGGCGAGTTACCAACAGATGAGACGTTGGCCCGACAGATAGTTCGGCGGTCTAAGTCTATGACCATTGTTAATGGCGAGCTGCATCATTGCAGTGTGTCAGGGGCGTTTCAGCGCTGTGTGTCCCCTGAGGAAGGCTGTGAAATATTACGTGATTTCCACGAAGGGGACTGTGGTCACCACGCCGGTTCAAAATCCTTGGTGGCTAAGGCGTTTCGCCATGGCTTTTATTGGTTGACTGCCCATGCTGATGCGGAAGATCTGGTCAGGAGATGTGATGGTTGCCAGAAGTTTTCTAGACGTGCTCATATACCGGCCCAAGAATTGAGGATGATTCCAATTACTTGGCCGTTTGCGACTTGGGGGCTGGATATGGTTGGGCCTTTCAAAAGATCCAAGGACAAAAAGACCCACCTCACGGTGGCGGTTGACAAATTTACAAAGTGGGTGGAGGTAGAACCGGTTAGCAAGTGTGGCCTTGACTCTGGCGGTTCAGTTCATCAAAAGGTGATTTTTCCGGTTTGGCTTTCCACACGGTATCATCACAGATAATGGTACCAATTTGTCCAAAGGTGCCATGAAAGAGTTTTATAACATGAGCACATCCGCTAGATGTTTCTTCAAGAGCACACCCACAGTCCAATGGTCAAGCGAAAAGAGCTAATCAAGAGATCTTAAGAGGCATCAAGCCCGGCTTATGGTCCCTTTGCGAGAGGGGCCGGGTTGTTGGGTAGAAGAATTACCATACGTGTTATGGAGTATCAACACTTTTCGCCCAACAGATCCACGGGATACACACCGTTCTTTATGGTCTATGGAGCGGAGGCGGTTCTCCCAGTGACATCCGTCATGACTCACCTCGTGTGGCAGCTTATGTTGAAGCGACAACGAGGCGGCACGGCAGAGGGCGCTTTGGACCCGGCTGGATGAGGAGCGGGACATAGCAGCTGCTCGCTCGGCGATTTACCAACAGGATCTTCGTCGTTACCATAGTCGCCGGGTCGAACCGTAACTTTTCAAGAAGGAGATTTGGTGCTTGGCTCATCCAAGGCCGAGGTGGTATGCACAAGTTATCCCCACCTTGGGAGGGACCTTTCGTGGTCGACAGAATCTGCTCAGCAGGTCATACTATCTGATCGATATTCGAGAGCATAAAGACTCACGCACGTCAGAGGAGGAGACCAACAGGTCGTGGAACATAGCTCATCTTCGGCCTTATTATACCTGAGCCCTTGGCTCTACTTATGTACATATTGTGACAGTGTATATATTATGAACAAAGTAATAAACCGGAGCCTCAGCTACTATCTGATCGATATTCGAGAGCATAAAGACTCACGCACGTCAGAGGAGGAGACCAACAGGCCGTGGAACATAGCTCATCTTGACCTTATTATACCCGAGCCCTTGGCTCTACTTATGTACATATTGTGACAAGTGTATATATTATGAACAAAGTAATAAACCGGAGCCTCGGCTAAAGCGGGGTATCTGTTACTGTTACATCATGCGTGGTTACATGGAGTTGTTCTGTCTTTAAGCGGCCTCCGGTTTACCCCTTGAGTTTGCTTTTCAAAAGCTTTGTGATATCACTTGGGGGCTTGGTCGTGTCCGAACCAATGCAACACCTTTTGATAGGCGAAAAGCCACCGGATCACTTGGGGGCGTGGTCAAGTCTGAACCCGATCCACGCCTCTTGGTCGGCCTAAGGTCATTGAGTCACTTGGGGGCTTGGTCGTACCCGAACCATTGCCACGCCACATGATCGGCATAATGCCACGGTTTCAAAGGGGACCTGGCTGACTTGAACTATAGCTACACCTTATTGGGAGCTTGGTCGTGTCCGACCATGGTAGCATCATCTGATCGGCTCGATAAGGCCTCTTTTTCGCAAAGCGGTTTTATCATTGCCTTTGCTTCCGTATTTTTTCATAACTATTATTAAAATCGGTTCAACCAGTCCATTGACGGCATTTGGTTTATTTTTTAATCCGGAGATAACTCTTCCGGTTTGATTTGTCTGTTAGGCGTCCCATTATGGAGTAACAGGGGCTTAACATGACCCGGCATGGTTTACACAGTAACCGGCATTCTAAACACAGGGCTGTTGTCTCCTTTGGACGGTAATGGTTTATACAACCTCCGCTTCAAGGTTGGTTCAGCCTAACCGCAGGCCCGACAGCTGGCAGGTATTTTTGTATCACAAAATTTTGATCATATACCTCAATATTTCCTTACATATGAGCGTCACAAGCCGGTGGCGGCATAAAGCCGCCGTGGCGGTTTAAGAATTTGTGATTGCGGGCAATATAGATTGAAAGATTCGATTATTCAATCAACAATATCAGCACCTCTGCGCAAAAGTTGCAGGCCCCGAAGGCATAAGGGCATATTCAAAACAAAAGTGCTGGCTATTCTATTACAAAGCCTTGAGAGGCCCAACATTTGAATGGCGTTATGACTAGCAGCTTATGATGCATCTCTCGGCTTGACGGATTAAGCTTCCTCGCCGGGTTGGCGTGAAGAAGATGGGTCGTCCGCGTCGGTTGGTTCAGCTTCTTCCTCTTCAACACCCAATGGCGGAAGTCATTGGTGGACCCGATCAATCCGGTTTAAAGCACGAAAGACAGCCTCTTCGCTTATAAGCTCAGCGGATCAACGTCGAGGGCATAAGTGTGCTTACGGATTGGAGGAACAAGGTTACGCACTTACGGAATGACAAATTCCACCCGCTTGTTGTTTGCATCATAGAAAGAGCGGTAAACCGCCGGTTGGCTTCGCTGCCAGTTGACTCGCCGGAGGACGCATCTCCTTTGTTATTCGTTTGAGGCGTCATTATCAAAGGCTTCGCCATTTTCTTGGCGCTGGGAAGCCCTTAGCTATGTCGGCCGGATCAAGGTCCGCTATCCACGCTTTAAGCGCGAGCTAGAAACGATGAAAGTACCAGCCCGGTCCGCGGATCGTTTCAACTCTTCAAGTTGTGCCGGAATCAAGGATAGCCGGTCAAGCGTATCTTTGATCAAGGATGGAGCGGAGTTATCATATGACGTAGAGCAGATGACTTCATTTGGGTGCGGTATACAATTGCTCAATCAGCGTGTATGCAGCCTTGAGCTTCTTCCGCATATCGAGCCCGAGATGAGCAATACGTTTCCCTATATCGGTTTAAGACAGCTCAGGTTAAACCGGCGGAAATATCAAAACGGAATATTAATTAGGGAAAAATCTCTTACCAAAGATCGCAGAGGTCATGGCATTAATTTGGCGCTTTAGTCCAGTGAGTTCTTCTGTCACCGGTTTCAGAGCCGCTTCAGCATCCTCTGCCCGTTTTAGCAAACCAGCCTTCTCGGTGTCCCAGTTGGCCTGCTCGGATTTATACCATTCTTTGAGCTGCTCCATAGTGGTCAAGGCGGTTTTCAATTCATCCTTTGCCTTGCTGGCTTCTGCTTGTTGAGTCTTCAGATTGGCATGAAGGTCCTTGAGTTGTACGGTTTGCTGGTATATCTCACTCTGATACAAAATGGATCGCGTTAGTCGTTTCATTATGAAGTCCCAAGCTCAATACAGGCATTCAACTTGGCACTTGGGGGCTAATGGCTAATTGATCTCATCTTGCTATGGTAATACAAGTTATGGTCCCAGTTTAACTATGCTAAGTTGAACCGGCCCTTGGGGGCTACAACACTGAAGTTTGAGACGTATGAGTTTATATTAAGTCCCGGTTTAACTATGCATAGTTAAACCGGCCCTTGGGGGCTACTACACAACAAAAGTACAAGAGAGGCGTAACTCCTTACCTCATAGCGTTCCTTCATACGATTCACCAGACCGGCCTCGAAGTCACGACTTGTGAAGAGTCGGTTCGAGGAAGCGGAGTGAAGTTCTTGGGCGAGAGGTTGTTGTAAGGTCGACAGATCAGTTTTTCCCTCTCTTTACTCATGGCGGTGGACTCTTCCTTGGCTGTGTTTTGATAGAACGACCAGATTGCGAGGCGGTATAAGCGGTGCCCGTCATTACCACATATTCATCTTTGGCGGGCTGGCGGATTAGCATTCTTCCTTGGGCTTGGTATTTTCATACCCAGGCTCGGCGGTTCAACACCTGCGACTGTTTATTGCAGGACTCGGTGGAGCAGGATGTGAGGTTTCCACTTGGGCATCCGGTTCAGCCTCTGGCGGATTAGCATTGTCGTCTTGGTTCAACCCGCGGAACTGTTTTTAGCAACCTCGGGTTTTTCGCCATGGTGCTCTGGAGTCTTCTCCGGATCAACATCCTGATGAGGGTCAAGGGTTTTCGCCTTCTTACTTAAGCGAGCCTTGGTGCTGCAATGTTCAGAGTTAGAGTATGGTAAGTCGACAAATGCGAAGAAAACAAAAAAGGGTATTATGCTTACCCCGCAGCAACTTTAAGAGGAGGCAGTTGAGTGGTTGATGAACCGCGGATGAATTGGAAGAGGCACGATAATTGGATCGGACGGATTGAGAGGGCATCGGAAGAAACCTTTCAAAGGATAATGTTTTTCAGGAGAACAAATCACCTCTGGGCCAGGCGCTTCCGGGTTGGGGTGCCAGTAAACCGGACGATGTAATTTTGCTGGCCAGCTGTCTTTGGGTTGTACCTGGCGCTCTTGATCTGCTGTGTCTTCAAAGAAAGGTTCGGATTCAAATGAGCAGGAGCGAGATTTTTTCACTTTCCGGACTGTCCGGCGAATTCTTTTAACCGGCACAAGATCAGAGTCGGAAGAAAGAAGGATTACCTCAACAGGATCGGCATGACTAGCTTCAGCATCGTCCTGGGAATTGTAGCTGTCAATAGGATGAAGGATAAAAGGGATAAGGTAAATCAAACTTTACCTCAACTTCGACTCTTCTCCTTCCGTGACTCGGAAGAATCGGCGGTTTTCCTCTTACCAGTTTTCTTGGTGGTCTTGGACTTTACACGAGGTACCGGGCGGTTTGGTTCGTTTCGGAAGGAACTGTTAGCTTTGAGAGGTAACAAGGATTAATATACATCAATAAGACATTAATATCGGAAGAGTGATGAGCGAGAGGCTTACCGCAGCGGTTTGTTGGAAGCACGAGCAGGGCCAACCCGGTTTGGCTGCAGACGGATACCGATTCATCGAGCATCTTCTTCACCGTGTCGGTGATTTCAAGCTCGATTATTGGTAGCTCGTGGCGTCTTTGAGGGTCTTTGGCGCTACACTGTGTACTCGTGCATCAATCCGGGCGGCGGCTTAATGGCAAGATGCCCCAAGAAACCCAACATCGAACAAGGTCAACACCGGTTAAGCCATTGGCCATTAGAGCCCGGAGTTTGATAATTTGAGGCGCCAAAATTCTTCCGTTCTGCGGCGGTCAAGCGTAAAGGCAATGGGTGATGGTTGCTAAGCGGTGAGGCGGTAGCCCGCAAAGGGTTCTCGCTGTTAGGAGCGGTATTCCGGCAATAGAACCAGGTTTGGTTCCAATCTTTCGGATAGCTATGGTGTTTTGCATGGGGAAAGTCTACTTCCTTCCTTTTACGGATTGAAACGCCACCCGGTTCCGTATTAGGACCATCCAAAACTCTGTCAGCGGTTCAAATGAAAGAAGTCCCGGAACAGCTCCACAGATGGTTCTTCTTGAAGATAGACTTCACGAAAACTTGGAAATTGCATATATTGGACCACGAGTTTGGACCAATATCTTGTGGATGGAGTTGAAACTTGCAAGGACATCCGGAAGAATTTTGATCCGGGCGGGCTGAATCCCGGTCTAAGTGTTGCATGAATACAATTACTTCTCCTTCTTGAGGTTCAGGAGGGCATTGACATCCGGAACACGCCAATGAAGGACATTTTTGGAAGGCTAAAGCGCCCGGTGGTGACGTATCCATTGAGTTGCGTCTCGGTAATCTTGGACCCGGACCCGGTTGCAAGCTGCGAATTGTTTAGCCATTCGGAAGAAGAAGCTGCGAAAAGAAAAGTAAAGCGGTTCACCGTTAACGGTTCGAGACATATTATACAATGCTAAACCGGCAATTTGGCATTCAGATTCGTATTTCGGTTTAACGAGGGCTAATGGAGTATGGCGGATTAGCTATCAAAAAATTAAACCGCCCTTAGGAGGAAGGGACAAAGCTGAAAAATCTGCTAAGTGTTGTTGTAAACAGGTTTCACACATCGGTAGGAATTAATTTAGATCTACCAAAGATTCAATGAAAAAATTTGACGATCTATAAAGGCTCTAAATAAGGGCAGAAAAGTTCGTGCGTTCTATCAAGGGATTCTGAACAAAAAGGAAGATCTGCTAAGTGCTAAACTGAATACGGAGCAACTACCGCATAAGATATATGCTACAGTTGAACTAAACAAGCTATGGCAGAGGCGGATCTGAAGAACCTAGGGATGAACACCTATGACCGCCGATGAGAACAGGAGCCCTAAGATACAGATCTAGGGGTATGAGGAAGAATCTTACCGGATGTGCAGGATAGCGGAGGGACACCGAGGATCTCTGGTACAACCGGGTTGATGCAGCGGCCTTTGTTGACGCAGCGTTCGAAGGTCGAAGGCGACGACAGAGCTTCAGAGCTGGAGCGTCGCGAGGAAGAAGAAGTACGGAAGGGGAAGAAGAGAAAAGGGCCCTCAGGTCTATTTATAATAAGGCAGAGAGTAATTGAGTAGCGAGAATCGAGGAGGCTGATAGCGGCGAGATGGGCGCGGTGATGCGCCTCGATTTCGGGATAGTATTAAATGAAGGGAATCTTACCGTTTGGGCTTCTTTAATAAAGATGGCGTCAAGATGCTTTCATCGCTGTGGCGGAGGATGACGTCACGGCGGTTTAAGAAGATGGCGGTTTACGAAATATGAAGGAAGATATTCAGAGTTTTTCTAAAGTGTTGAAGATTGACATGAACAGGTTCAAATCAATCTGGGGCCTAATGTTGGGGATGTAACTACTGAGTGTAAACCGCCCAGGAGGGGCCGGTTCACCCTCAGCTATATTGAAGCCCACGAAGACTCAGAAGATGGCGCTTTACTATGAAACTTAGAGGCCCGGAGCCGAAAGGCGGATTAGGGCCCATAATGGTAAAACCGCCATAGTCATGTAACTTGTGTTGTAAGAAAAGGGAAGGAGAGGCCGAGCGGACACTTGTATGAGCCGGCCTCGGGACTCTGTGAACCGGCAGGGCGTCAACCCGTGTATATAAGGGGATGACCAGCGGCGGTTTGAGACGGACAACAACTCGAGGCTTAGGCGGCTATTGCTCCCTAGTCGCCGAGATCACATCAATCCCATCACAAACTAGGCGTGAGGCTTTTACCTTCATCGAAGGGGCGAACTAGTATAAACCCTCGTGTCTTTGCGTCCGCTTTAACCCCTCTAAGTTAACCCATACGATGGCCCCGCGACTAAGTCCTTTCATGAGGACATCTGCCGTGACAATTCCCCGACAATAATCAAGAGGCTTAGAGAGGAACTTATATGCACGTGTAGAACCATAAAATGGTAAAATGGATTCCTAATCTTGCCTTTAGGACTAGCTCAAGTGTTTCATAATGGTTCTGTTTTCTTGATCATGGGTATGAGTTCACTGTAACTTGAGGATGGATGGTCACGCAATTGGTGGTGTTCGTCGTATTTCTTTCAGCGAAATGAGACGTCGTGCAGTTGCTGACATTTTCTTTTACAGCAAAGGATGCTCACATGGCACTTTGGCTACTTACTTGGCATTGTCTGGTGGAGTGGTGGGGCAGCCCCTCAAAATTGCACGGTATGCTAGAGAACAGAAGGGACGCCCGATTAGACTGTATCAAACCCTGTCGGCTGGGGAAGCTTCTTAAGTGTTGAGTATATGTGTTATGTGCATATTGTGTATTGGGTCTACCTCCTAATTCCTTGTATGATTGAGGTCCGTGGCCCACCTTTGTACATCATATATACGTGCCTATGCACGAAGAGCAATACATCGTGTAATTCACATATTCTACATGGTATCAGTTTTTAGGTTCTAACCCAAGCCTTCCGCTGTCGCTGCTGCCGCCGCTGCGCACCTCTCCTGCGCCGCTGCCGCCGCCGCCTCGCCGCCGCCGCCCACGGGTCTTCCGTGCCGGCCGCCGCTCCTCTCAGCCGCGCGCTACCCAGCAGCGCTGCACACCCCGCCCAACTCCTCTGCCGCGCGCGCTATCCAGCGCCGGCAGTCTCGCCTGATTCGATCGCCAGCTGCACGCGCTACCCAGCGCTGCCGCGCGCTCGCCCGCCCAGCCGCTAGCCCCGTCGCTCGTCCCGCACACATCAAATCGGCCGAGTCGCTGCGTTCACGCGGCTGCAACTCCACGTGAAGACACATCTAATCATCGAGTACTACTTCAACCAGTACTACTTTAACGTGAAGCTACTGTTTGACCACTAATTGCTAGTACGTGGCTAGTACTAGTTCATTAGTGCGTTGCTGCGTGTATCGCCTGCAGCCGACGGCCCAACTGCCTCGCCAGCCGCTGCCACCTGCGTCACCGAAGTCTTCTGCTGCTGCCGCCCAACCGCGCCCATCGCCGCCGCTGGACCAGCAATGACGTCACCAGGCCCGTCCGCCGCCGCCTCTGCCGTCCCGACGCCGGCGCCCTATGGCGCAGCCCTGTCACCATACGGGGCGGCCGCCACCTACGACGTGTCCGTTTCCATGTTCGGGAATCCTACATACGGGGCATACGGGACTCCGCCCGCATCCATGTACGGGGCGCCCACGTATGAGTCTCCCGGATACTGGTGGGATCCTCAGCGGGCCAGCACTCGCTCGCTGGGCATCAGCCACACGGCGCCCAGCACCTGCAGCATCTGACAGCGAGCCCGCAGGTTTTTCCGGCAGGCTATCCGGCCTACCCGGCACCGCAGTTGCAGCCGGGGCTGTATGGAGTGTATCCACCGCCACTGTTGAGCGGCGGCTACGGCTTTCCCATGGCGTCTCCGTCCCCATCGCCGGCCCTGCCGCTGGCGCCCTGGGACCCAGTGTTCCTCACCGGGCTACATGCCACTCCTACGCCGAACAACTACAGTAGAGGTGGTGATTGGTACATGGACACTGGTGCTACGGCTCACATGTTTGCTCATCCTGGTAACCTTGCCTCCTTCACTCCTGTCTCCACCGACCGCCGCATCATTGTCGGTGACGGTTCCACACTTCCTATCACACATGTTGGGCACACTTATTTTCCTTCTACCTCTACTCCATTATCTTTGTCTAACATACTTGTGTCACCTCATCTTATTAAGAATCTCATTTCCGTTCGCTGTTTCACTCGTGGAAAATCCTGCTACCGTTGAATTCTGAGCTTGGTTTTTGTGTCAAATACGATCGAACCAGGATGGTACTTCACTGATGTGACAGCCTCGACGAGCTTTATCCGGTGCACTCGGCTTCATCCACCACCATCGCACTGGTTGCTCTCTCCGCTGGCGTCGATCTCTGGCACACTCGCTTGGGTCATCCCAACCCCGTCACATTTCGTCATATTCTTAGGAGTTTCAGTTTCAGTTGCAATAAGATCGAGGATCACACTTGTCATGCCTGTCGAGTCGGCAAACATGTTCGTCTACCATTTAATAATTCCACCACCATTGCTTCTTTTCCTTTTCAGTTGATTCAGCGATGTGTGGACTTCTCCGGTTCCCAGTAACTCGGGCTATTTATATTATCTGGTCATTCTTGATGATTATTCTCATTATGTGTGGATTTTTCCTTTGCGCAGAAAGTCGGATGCACTCTCTACCTTGACGGCCTTTTACTCCTATGTCCGCACGCAGTTTGGGCGTCCCATCCTTGCACTTCAGACGGACAATAGAAAAGAGTTTGATAACCTCGCTTTCCGCACCCTTTTGTCGCATCACGGCACAGTTTTCCGCCTCACATGCCCGTACACTTCACAGCAGAGCGGTCGAGCGAGCAACGTCCGCCGCACTCTGAATGATTGCGTTCGCCGCGCTCTGTTTCATGCCAACGTGCCGCCTCGTTTACGGCGGGCCTTTTCGCCCAGCATCACTTCTTCTTAACATTAGACCCTGCATACGGTGGAACTACGCACCTCACCATCTTCTCTTTGGTACGCCACCGTCTTATGACGACTTGCATATTTTAGCTTGCCTTTGCTATCCCAGCACTGCCGACACTGCTTCTCACAAGCTTGCACCTCGATCTGTCGCTTGCATCTTCATCGGCTACCCCTCCAACTCCAAGGGATATCGGTGCTATGATCCCGTCTCCCACCGTGTGTTCACTTCCCGACACATTTACTTCGATGAGCATGTGTTTCCGTTTCACCGGTACCCCATCGTTCCTCCCGCCATTGGTGGCCTTGGGCTCCTCGACGCCTCTCCCAGGGCTCTCGCGCGCCTCCCTTGGCCCGCCCCCTGGCTTTGAGGTGCGCCCCCCACATGCGGCGCCTCCTACAGCCGCGGCGTTGGCGCCCCCGACGCCCCCGACGTTGGCGCCCGCCGCCCATGGCTCCTCGAGGCGTTCACTGAGTTGCCGTCAGCGGATTCCCGCTATATCTCGTGGCACTATGGATCTTGGCGTCACGCTTCACGCCTCCGCCGACACCGCCCTCACCGCCTACTCCGATGCAGACTGGGCGGGCTGCCCTGATACTCGTCGCTCCACTTCGGGCCATTGTGTCTATCTTGGACCCTCACTCATCTCGTGGTCGTCCAAGCGGCAGCCTACTGTCTCTCGTTCGATCTTTGAGGCTGAGTATCGTCGGTGCTTGCCCGTCGCTTGAGTGTTCGTAACCGCCCGGCTGCTTCAGGAGCTCTCTTGCCCTGTTGACCGTGCCACGGTGGTCTACTGCGACAACGTCTCGGCGGTCTACATCTCCGCTAATCCGGTGCATCATCGACGGACCAAGCATATTGAGTTGGATATTCATTTCTTTCGGGAACAGGTGGCCCTTGGCCATATTCGTGTTTTGCACGTCCCTACTTCCCAACAATTTGCCGATATCATGACCAAGGGCTTGCCTACGGCGTCATTTGAGGAGTTCGATCTAGTCTTTGCGTCGGCCATGGTGCCGCCATTGCCCGGGGGTTGTTGAGTATATGTGTTATGTGCATATTGTTTATTGGGTCTACCTCCTTGTTCCTTGTATAGTTGAGGTCCGTGGCCCACCTTTGTACATCATATATACGTGCCTATGCACGAAGAGCAATACATCGTGTAATTCACATATTCTACATCAAGGTTGTCGTGGTGGGCTATGAGGTCCCTTGTGCGTGGAAATGCACTTGCAGCAGTGGGCAAACTTGTATGGCACGCGCGAGATGATCTCCGCCAGGAGGTCGTCGAGATGCCGGACATGGAGCTCCGCTTCGTGCCGCCAGGGATGGTCCTAAAATTTTAGGGGCCTGGGGGCGAAACTAGGATATGGGACCCTTAGAGCATGTCATCAGGACTAATATCCTAGCTATTTTCCCCATTTAATATTGCACCCAAATACTGAAAATTATTTACTCATGAGTTGGCATAATGGGAAGGGTTATCAAATCCAGTGCATTATGTAAAAATAGTTTAACCATCTAACAAGAAAATACAAGACTTGTTTCTTTTCCTGAGTGCTTGCCTCTCTCTCCTTCAGAGAACAAATCATTTTAATGGGGAAGCATATATACAGACCAATCAATTTAATAGGAAATCATCTATACACTGCAATTAGCACCTGGGGTATTAGACAGATGCTATGTATTTATAATTATAATATGTATATTTGACCTGGCCAAATAGAGAAATTGACTCATAAAACCTTACTCCTAATTTTGATATTGAACTTACAAATGACAAAGCCTAATAATATATGTCTCAAACAACAGCCAAACAATCAATTATCGATGCCTAATGACAATAGTGAAGACGGACTATTGGTTATCCTTGTTTATGTATAAGTATCAATGGGAAAAGCCAAATCGCCAGGGTATAAATACCTTCTCCATAATCATCCTCTTGTCTCCGTGATGGGGCATCTCCCAGGGATGAACTCCGGCTAGAGTTGCAGCGGCTAGATGCACGACAACTGTTTCTCGCGATTGCGGTGCTTACAGACGAGGAGATCAGAGATCACGGTTACGGATCAGGCGAGTGTACAGCGTGGTCCAAAAATATGTGAAAAGTATGTTAGTCCCAAAAATAATATTGCATGAAACAATACATTAGTCTGGAAAATAATACAAAATATTGCAAAAAGTATGTGAAAGTTGAATATTGGCATCAAACAATCAAAAATTAGGGATACAACTCGTATCAATTTGTTCTGTCCGCATGATTTGGAAGTGGACCGGACGTAGCCGCACTAGTGTTTAATTTCATTATTAATAGTTTAGTAGTAGTACTATCCAGGACGGTTATAAGGGAATTCAATAAAAAAAGTTCAGCACGAGGGAGTTCACTAGTTCAGTGCATGTGCGGATATTGCTGTAATTGGGTATTTAACTCTTGGTATGTACCTCACTTATGCAACTCTCTAGTATTATCACGTTGTCTATCAAGTTTGTATAGAAAGGGGCAGAATACTGTCGGATCTAATGACTGCTATGATTTACTCAGCGTGCTATATATGTTGTATGCCAATGAACTGGATATCGGAGTGCTCTAGGAGTCTATTATTATCGTGGCCGGTGATGTCTTTCAAGTTTTCTTTTTCTAGTTTTTTTTAGATGAGAGGGGTTCCCCCTGCCCCAACTTTTATTAAAAAGCAATGGCAAAATGACCACACACAAACTGTTAATAGCTCTTGGCACAGTTAGGAAGTAGTTGCAGAAGACTTATTATAGGAAGATAGAATCCCTCCCTGAAACACTCATATTTGAGCCAGGGGCAGGCAACAGAGCTATTTATAACGGTTAACAACACAACAAAACTGCAACTCGATTGAACAACTACCCCACATCACCTCGTCGACGGTCTAGCAGCCTTAAGCAGCAGAGGAGGAGTGAACCTTGGCTGTCTGAATATGTATGTTCCATTACCGAATTCTGGCGCCCACCAGGTCTAGGATGCATCGCACACTTCACCACTTCGCTCCTGGAAGACAAATTCGTTTCAAAATAACCATAAGATCCACAAGGCAGCAGAACTAACCAGATTAATGGCATCACATCGTTTTTTTAATTTTCTAGAAGGAAAGCAGAGAATGGAAGGAACTAGGCACAAGAATGTTAACACTCTCTACCACCACAGCCCACATATGTTGAGCAACAATACAATAAAAAATAGGTGTTGGATACTTTCAGGTTCATCACAGAAGTCATAACAAACATCTTCTACATTTTTGCGTTTAGCCAAGTTATCTCGAGCAAGGCTTTTGTTATGGATAGTAAGCCACAAAAACACATGGATAGTTTTAGCCCATGGTATATTTGGTTTATCGATGGTGTACTTAAAGCACATAAGTTTTTTCAGTCACTATTCCTATCATCAAAAAATCTTTTACTCCAGGAAGCCAATAGAGCCATATTAAAATCTTTAAGATTGGGGACCCACAAAGTGGACAAGCTCCCCAATTACCTAAATGACATTTGTGCTCCACTCCCAAATTTCCCCGGAAAAATGAGACATTTGGGAGGCGCTGGCATCAATTGCCCACTTAGGAAATTTCATCATAGACATCAAATAAGTAGGAAAGCTAGCAATACAAGTAGTAAGTAAAACAAGTTTGCCCCTATAAAACAGATTTCTCCCCAACCATCTTGCAATTTTTTTTTTATAATTTTGTCAATAATAAGCTGAATATCGTCCCTCCTATGTTATTTATAGTGCAGGGGAACTCCAAAATATTTAAAGGTGAAATCTCCAATCAAGCAGCAAACTTTCTCAACAAATTCTCTAGACATTTCCTCTCCAACATAGATAATATGCAGATTGTCGGGTCACACAGTAATTTCAAAAAAAACTCCTACGATCATGCAAGATCTATCTATGTGATGCATAGCAACGAGAGGGAAGAGTGCGTCCACGTACCCTCGTAGACCGAAAGTGGAAGCGTTAGTTAACGCGGTTGATGTAGTCGAACGTCTTCGCGATCCAACCGATCCAAGTACCGAACGTACGGCACCTCCGCGTTCAGCACACGTTCAGCTTGATGCCGTCCCTCGTACTCTTGATCCATTTGAGGCCGAGGGAGAGTTTCTCGGCCTGACGGTGTGGCGGCAGTGATGCTGAAGTTACGGCCTTGAGGGCTTCGCCTAAGCACTCTGACGATATGAGCGAGGTGTGTAACTTTGGATGGGGGCACCGCTGCGGCTAAAAGATCAACTTGTGTGTTCTAGGGTGCCCCTTGTCCCCATATATAAAGGGAGCACGGGGAGGCCGGCCGACCCTCCGCGCGCGCTCACCCTAGAGGGGGATCCTACTTGGACTCCAAGTAGTAGTAGGTTACCACCAAGAGGGAGAGAGGGGAAAGGAAGGAGAGGGAGAGGAAGAAGGAATGGGGGGCGCCACCCCCCTCCTAGTCCAATTCGGACCCAAGGGGGAGGGAGCGCGCGGCCTTCCCTGGCCGCCTCTCTCTCTCTCTCCACTAAGGCCCATCTAGGCCCATTAGTTCCCCCGGGGGAGGGGGGGTGTTCCGGTAACCCTCCGGCACTCTGGTTTTATCCGAAACTTCTCTGGAACACTTCTTTATGTCTCGACCATTTGAGACTCCTCTTCATGTCTGTGATCTCATCCGGGACTCAGAACAAACTTCGGTCATCAAAACACATAACTCTTAATGCGAATCGTCATCGAACGTTAAGCGTGCGGACCCTACGAGTTCGAGAACTATGTAGACATGACCGAGACACATCTCCGATCAATAACAAATAGCGGAACCTGGATGCTCATATTGGCTCCTACATATTCTACGAAGATCTTTACCGGTCAAACCACATAACAATATACGTTGTTCCCTTTGTCATCGATATGTTCCCTTTGTCATCGATATGTTACTTGCCCGAGATCGTTACCGGCAAGTCTCTTTACTCGTTCTGTAATACTTCATTCCGTAACTAACTCATTAGCCACAATGCTTGCAAGTCTTATAGTGACGAGTATTACCGAGAGGGCCCAGCGATACCTCTCCGAAACACGAAGTGACAAATCCTAATCTCGATATATGCCAACCCAACAAGCACCTTCCGAGACACATGTAGAGCACCCTTATAATCACCCATTTACGTTTTGACGTTTGGTAGCACACAAAGTGTTCCTCCGGTATTCGGGGGTTGCATAATGTCATAGTCTGAAGAACATGTATAAGTCATGAAGAAAGCAGTAGCCATGAAACTGTAACGATCATAATGCTAAGCTAATGGCACTAGTGCAGAACCGGGCAATAGCACCGGTTCGTAAGGCCCTTTAGTGCCGGTTCCATAACCTGCACTAAAGTGTGGGCACTAAAGCCCCCCCCCCCTTTAGTATCGGTTCAGCACGAACCGGTGCTAAAGGGAAACCACGTGTACGCAGCCAGCTCGAGGGCACAGAGCCCTTTAGTACCGGTTAGTTGGTAAGACCAACGGTACTATAAGATTTGGGGGTTTTAGTTTTATGAATTCTTTTTCATTTAATTTTGTGTTTTCATTTTAATTCTTTTTTCGTTTCTTTGGTATTTTTACGATACTACACATTATACACGTTATGCATATATATATATATATATATATATATATATATATATATATATATATATATATATAATTTCTAGTAGAACCAATCATGCATATATATATCATCAATGTCTCACAAACCATCATATTAATTAATTCACACATACACACATGTATAGCTATATACAATTTCTCCTACATATGCATGTTGCCTTGAGCCGGTGGCATTATAGCCTAATTGGTGCCTTGAACACGATGACAATTGGAAGTGGTTTTCATGAGGGCGGTAGCGGGTAATAGTATTCTCCCTTCGGATTTATGACCTGGTCGAGCAAAAATCCCGCTATTTCCTCTTGAAGTGCTTCTACGCGCTCCGTTTCTAGGAGCTTCGCCCGCACCTCTCTGAACTGTTAAGAAGGAGATCAATATGCATGTGTATTAGTTGTGTGACTAGATATCGATAATGGTGTAAAAATTGTGAATAGTGTTTTGACAAGCGTACCCATTCACATCTTTGAGATCTGCTCCTTTCGGACGCCATCATGCAAATGTTCTAAGCAGCAGAATGCACCACAGATCAGTCCCTACCGCTTTGCTTGAGCCTTCTACGAGAATGGAATTTGATCAGATAATAATTAATCAAGCATGATAATTAAAGAGATGGCAGCTAGCTAGCTAGCTAGTACTACTTAATTACTTACCTTGGGTCTTCCCCATTTATGCTTTTCTTTCCATTCACCGTCCGTGACCCTGATGAACCTTGCACAAGCCCTGCCCGCCGACAAAGAAAATGAATAAAGGGGTTATTAAATAGTTCATATCATGAAATGACGAACTAAATAGGCCGAGATATATAATTAATAATGATTGAAATTACACATTGACTATCCCAAACAAGATGTTATAGTCAGTTTTTCTTTTGAGTAATGAGTCCAGCATTTCAAGCTGTTCGGCGTCAACTTTAATGATACACAAGACCAGTGAAATCTGCATGCACACACGTTTGCATGTCTTAATTAAGCGGGCATATGTAAGCAAAAACATGTAGCTAGCTAGTAGGCAAAAACAGAGAATTTGTAGTACAAGACAATGTGACTCACTTGGAAGTTGTAAGGAAGTAGTATATCTTCATTGTATTTGAGGCGCTTCATGAACTCTAGCATGCTGTCCTCTACGGCCTTTTGATGGCGTTCATCTATTTTCCATGTGTATTCATTAACGGTGTTTGGGTCAATGAACCCAATGCCATAGCGTCCACCTTTTCTCATTTCATACATCTTCATCCTGCATATAATACCCACAGAAAAGAATATAGTGAGGATAATTACAGGTAATGATTGATCAAAAGGATCACTACAGCTAGCTTGAGACTTAAATTACGAAGAAATCACTTCTGAGACAATAGCAATGACGATAGATTTGTCGAGTGCGTCTTGATTGTATAACTGAAACAGTTCGGAATACTCAGCGGACACAGCTTTCTCATGGTAGTAATGCTCCTCCTTGACATTCACCATGAGGGACAATCGTCGGAAATCTTGGTAATGTTCATGTACCATTGATGCAATTCATACATTCTCGTTGGGAGGTTCTTGACCTTATGCAGGTCGACCAAAGGTTGGCCCCGGACATATTTCCGTTTTATTTCATCCTCTCTAAGCACGGGCATGGGCTCGATCTCGAGAGTTGTCCAATAGTGATTTTGAGAACTTGACTGCATTATATGCTCCTCCGTTATTACCACATTGCCCACCTCGGGAGCGTAAACTGTTTGCCCACAATAATATTGGGCGTAGCGTCTTTATCACGTGTTGTTGGCACAACAAGTGAGGGATCGATTGCTTCACCTGTTCTCCCAGGTGGGAATGGTTTTCCGCATTTTTTGACAACTGCTTCTTGTTTGCTCGATCCGAGCTCGCCTCCTTACGTACACGTGCTCGATTTAACTACGATGTGGCGCTCATAGTCTGTGTCAGCAGGCTTGGGAGCTGATGGTTGAGCCATATGAATGAAGTGGTCAATCGTTTCCTCGAGCACTTTCTCCTTAGCGGCGTTAGCGGTTTGGTGCAAAATGGGCTTCCACCTCGGACTTGATATGGCTACGATTTCCTCCTTGGACCTGTCATAAGCCCTCTATGGAAGAGGCGTGAGGCTTGGACCATATTTATATCGCTTGCCTCCGCCTTTGTACTTCTGTACTACCTCGACTCGTGCCGCTTCGCACCATAGCTGCGGGTGTCTCTTCTGTGATTGCCGAGGCGGCGGAGGCAGGCCAGCGGGACTGAGTTGGGACGAGGAGGAGTGGCTGCCTGAACCTGTGCGGACTTGGAGGAGGAGTGGCTGAGGTTGTCTTTGGACTTGGAGGAGGAGTGGATGTCGGCTGTGGCAGACTTGGAGGAGGAGGTGGCGACACTTTGCGGACTTGGAGGAGGTGGCTGACACTTTGCGGACTTGGTGGACTTGCGGGGAGGCGGAGACTGGCTGACTCGGTGGCGGACTTGACGAGAGTGTGGCCGGTGTCGATTGGCCTTGAAAGATGATGCAATCCTTTTTCATAGGATGATCTGATGTTTGGCGTCTCAGAAAGCGCTCGTCGTCACCTCCGGGATAGTCAAGCTCTAGCTCGAATATGGGTCCACCACCTCATCAACCAAGACACGAGCATAGCCCGCTGGAATCGGGTTGCAATGGAAGGTTGCCTCGGGATTTGTAAAAGAACAGCGGCGTTCGCCACCTTCATGGATATGTTCTTCATTTTGGCGTGTAGCTACATGACTAGTGTTCTCCGTGATGTCATCCACGGGGTATCTACCCGACATCGCGTCGTCCGAAGCGGAACCCACGCTGCTTCTCGGCATGGATGGGCGGTGCTATCCAATCTTTGGATCATTCGCTAGCTGCTGCATTCTTGAGACCCCCTTCTTTGGGTAAGTGAGTCGATCTTGCTCCTGCTGCGGCTGGAATTTGACTACCAATTCCGCTTGACTTGCTTCTAAGCCTTGAAAGGCGTTCATAGTCCCGCTTCCTCTGCTCCTCCTCCATCTTCCTCTTCTTCTCCTCCGCAATCTTCTTTCTCGCCGGAGTTACGTAGTCGGTGTTCGGTCGAGAACCCCTCATACCTGGAATAGCGCCCTTGCCTCGTGTTCTTCCCGGGTGTTCGGGATTTCCCGAGACGCAGCGTAAGCTCGTCGTTCTCTCTGTTGGGATGGAACACCCCGATCGTGCCTCTTCTATTGCAACAAGTATCGCATCGTCGGCTCCTTCAGACTTGCCCTCGTCGAAATATTGCCTCTCTTGGGTCCAACTCCCCCCATGCGCATAGAACCAAGTCCACGACCTGGGGGCCAGCTCTTAATGTAACGGTGCTTTGCATCCTCCATCTCTTTCTCAGACTTATCCCACTTAGGCATTGCAACCGCATAGCCACCTGGATAGCACCGCCAATTAGGATCCTGCTTAATTAATCTAATTAACTAGTTAGTTTAATTAAACCCTAATTAGACTAAGCAGATCGATAATGACGAGCAGGACCCACCGTCGGTTGACCGATCAGCGTCTCTATTGTTGATGACATCATGCTTTGATGTCGGCGTGCACTTTGATACGGATAATGTTGATTAAATTAATTAAATAAATCCAAAAATGATTTAAATCTTTAAAATTAATATAAAATAAACCATAGCTCGGATGGAAAAACTTTGTACATGAAAGTTGCTCGAGCAGCGAAGGCGAATCGGATCGTAACCCGTTAAGTCATACAACCCCTAACCTATCGAACTTGCAACTTTCCCCCTCCGGCTCCTCTGCTCGAAAACGCGAAACACCGGGAATACTTCCCGGATGTTTCCCCCCTTAACCGATACCACCTCATACCACGTTAGGGCACACCTAGCACCGCTCATTGTCACGTCACGCATCGTCGGGTTTATGTTTGCATTGTCTTCATTGTTTCTTCCCCCTCTTATCTCCGGTAGACTACGAGACCGGCGTTCTTTCTTGCCCGATTCGACTACGGAGTTGTGACCCCTCTCTCTTGCGAGCAACCGGGCAAGCCCCCTTGATCACCGAGATATCGCCTATTCTACTCTATCACTTGCATTAGAGTAGTGTAGCATATTCTTGCTACGGTATACCTATCACGATGCATAGCACTTTGTCCTTGTTACTCTGTTGTTACCTTACACTGCAATCCTATATGCTTAGTATAGGATGCTAGAACTTTCATCTGTGGCCCTACATTCTTGTTAAATACGCGTGCTATACTATCGGGCCGTGATCACTCGGGAGGTGATCACGGTATATACTATACTTTATACATGATACATGTGGAGACTAAAAGTCGAGATTAATTTGGTGGAGCACCATGAGTGGATCTTTGAAGTGACGGCAGGGCGGAGTTGAGACCGCCTAGGAGAGAGGTGGGCCTGGCCTGTTAAGTTCGCGGATACTTAACTGCAACAACGAGATCTTGGTATTTGATCTGAGTTGGCTCTGAGCTTATGCACTAACCATCTCTGGCGAGTAGTTATGGGTATCCGTCGTGGTATCGGCAGAAACGCCGTGGCCTTACGGCGGCGGCGTGCAGCGGATTAATTTGGAGCAGCCACTAGGCTAGGTGCGCTTCCGGCGGCGTGCATAGCGATGCAGAATGTGCTTTCGAGGCGATGGGCGGACCCTGGCGCTTAGGTTTGAACGGCGTCTTTGGCCTCTCTGTTGAGCCTAGGTAGGGCTGCGGCGTGTTGATCTTCAGCGGCCGGGCATGACCGAGAAAGTGTGTCGGCCAAATGGGATCAGCGTGTTGGGTAAGTTGGTGCACCCCTGCGAAGTTAATCTATTGAATAGCCGTGATCTTCTTGATGTGACGACTTGTAGTTGTACCTTGACCTTATGACAACTAGAACCGGATACTTAATAAAACACACCCTTCCAAGTGCGGATACAACCCGGTGGTCGCTCTCTCGAGGGACATGAGGAGGGGGATGGCGGGTAGGATTATTGCTATGTGATGTTGCTTGGAGGACTTCAACCTACCCTCTTCTACTTGTTGCAAAGGCGGAGGTGACCAAGCGTAGTCTTCGATAAGACTAGCTACCCCCTCTTATTACGGCATTCTGCGATTGATCCACGATATGGCCCTTTACACATATATCCATGCATATGTAGTGTAGCTCCTTGCTTGCAGTACTTTGGATGAGTACTCACGGTTGCCTTGTTCCCCTTTTCCCCCTATCTCTACTCGATTCTTTGTAACTTGATGGAGCCCGGAGCGCAGACACCACCGGTCGATGGCGACTACTACCTTTGAGGTGCCTACTACTACGTGCAGCCCGGCGGCGGCGACCGAGGAGTAGTTAGGAGGATCCCGAGGCGGGAGGCCTGCGCCTCTTCGATCTGTATCGGTTTGTGCTAGCCTTCTTAAAGGCAAACTTGTTTAACTTATATGCGTACTCGAGATATTGTTGCTTCCGGTGACTTCGTCTATGATCGAGCACTTGTATTCGAGCCCTCGAGGCCCCTGGCTTGTATTATGATGCTTGTATGACTTATTTATGTTTTAGAGTTGTGTTGTGATATCTTCCCGTGAGTCCTTGATCTTGATCGTACACATTTGCGTGCATGATTAGTGTACGATTGAATCGAGGGCGTCACACCCCAGCTTATGGAACTTATCCTTTTTTTCGGCATTCTTATTGTTTATTCTCGACCGTTCCTTAGCTAATTCCGAATCCTTGAATTTCACGAAATCGTCCCAATGAGCACGTTGGTTCTCTAGTGTTCCCTCGAATCTGAGTCTTCCTTCCTCCTTGGCGTACTTGTCCCATTCCACGATTCTTGTGGTTCTTGAATGCAACCGCCATCTTCCTAAGAGCAGCGTCCTTGACTTTCTCTGCACATACTGCTTACGTGAAATGATCTGGTAGGGTGAAATGTTCCATGAGAGTATCCCAAAGCAGATCTTTTTGATTCTTGTCGACAAAAGTAACATCTGGACATGGAGCGGCGTCCTCTTTGCCTTTTGTCTTTTGTCTTTTTTTGGCTCTCTCCATTCTTGAAGGGAGATCGAGTTGGTCCTTCACAAGAACTCCGCACTAACGAATGAACTTGTCGCAATCTTCTTAGGCGCTAATGGTTCACCATTAAGGTCGATACCCTCGATATTGTACTTTCGCCTCCTTCAACTTTTTGTTCGGGCCTCGTTTGCGTCCTTTTGCCTGAAGATTTGCTCGATCCGGATGGCTGAAAGAACAAAGATCGATTCATTAATATATCTTCAAGTCATTTAAAACATGTGATGATCACTAGTTACCTGCTTATATAAATATATATACCTCACCGATCTTTGTTGTTTCAGGATCAACATGTTCTTCGTCATCGTCATAATTGTAGTTCATGACTTCATCAATTCGATTAAATCGCGATCGAATATCATATCACCCTCTCCGGTGTTGTTTAGAAATTGAACCGTCATAATCTTCTTCATTCTCGATCATCATCTGGCCCGGCGTATCATATCGAACATGGTCTGTTCTCCCTCTCTGTCGGTATTATTATGCGCCATAGCTTTTATTTAACTAATTCAAAAGAAATATAAAACAATTTAGTATTCAAATTACATCGTCTCGAATAATAGATATAATCTCGAATACTTACGTCTAGAATAATAGATATAATCTCGAATACATCGTCTCGAATAATATATAATATTGAATAGTACATCCTTTGGTTAGCTAATTAAAGATCGAATACTACTGAAGAATCTAGGACACTTTCATGGTTCTGCGCTGTGGCGGTGGACACCCAAAGAGAAGGAACCCTCACGGGATCATAGCTGAAGTGAGATCCCGAAGATATCTTGCCGGTATTGGAGAACACTGCCGCCCTCTAACGCAACCATGTAGCGATGGGCGTGCTCGTCCTCCTCCACGACACTGCAATGACGTACCACCTCCGGCGGGCCGGGTCCTCCGCACCGAACTAGCCCACTGAACGCCACCAAAGCGATATCGAAATTAAGCGACGGCGGGACCGGGGCCGGGTTCCTCATCAAGCGGCGCGCCCTCCGAGCAACACCTCCCGGTTGCCAGCCAGCGAGAGCCCGATCCCGGGACATGGGTCGGGCGTCGTCAGCAGACCGAATTAAACGGCGAGGATGCGGGCGGGCATCGTCGAGAACAAATACTAGCTATATGCCATAAAAAGTATTATTTTTTAATGATTGGATTTTGATAACTAAAATTTCTAACATTTCTACTATTTCAAAATCTATATACTATTTCATACTAATTAAGCATCTAACACTAAAAACAGAAAACACAACTTCTATACATCCATTAAAAAACTGAAAAACAACATTATATAAAAATTTCCATACTAATTAAACACTAATTATATTCATCTAACATGCATTCATACATATATAATAGTGAAAAAATAATAATCTAAATAATCTAAACTAATTAAACATACAAAATACATTATATACTAATTAAACACTAAATAAACTAAACTAATTAAACATACAAAATACATATATGCGTGTGTGTGTGTGTGTGTTCATGCATGCATGCTTGTGTGTGTGTGTGTGTATGGGCTCGGGCGGCGCCCATGGTGGGCCCAGGGGCGAGGGAGAGGGTTAGAGGGGAGAGCTCACTTTGCGAGGCAACGGCGACGGCAGCGAGAAGCGACGGCCAAGGGCGGCGATGGTGGGGACGCCAGGGAGACGATTTGACGGCAGCGACGGGACGGGCTTGGGCAGCGGAGAAGGCGGTGACGGGACGGCGGCGGCAGGGGACGGGCGGCGACGGAGGCGAGCCAGCGGCAGGAGACGATCGAGCGGCGGCAAGACGCGAGCGAGACGGAAAACAGAGGAACAAGCGAGAGAGAAACTGAAATTTTTACGTGGCTGTTGTATACATAGAAGGCACCTTTAATACCGGTTGGAGCCACCAACCCGGTTCTAAAAACCTGTTTTGGCTGTGCCAAGCGGCGGGGAAGCGACACCCTTTAGTACCGGGTGGTGGCACAAGCCGGTACTAAAAAGGCTCCCATCTTTAGTACCGGTTTGTGCCACGACCGTGCCCTAAAGGGTCGCTACCACCCCAAAGTTTAGTCCCACCTGCCCGAGGCGAGGGCAGCCGCATGGCGGTTTATAAACCCAGCCACGGCTACCACTTGAACTCCTCTATATAGCTAGCAGGCTTGTGGGCCTAAACTCTGTGTATTTGCCACAGCCAGAGTTCTTTGGGCCTTTAAGGCCTGTAATTACACACTGCTGACCCTCGGTACAGAGGCAGCCTTCAATTTTTATAGTTTTTTCTTTTCTGCTTTATTTTCTTCTATTTATTTCTACGTAGTTTTTTGTATAGTTTTTTCTTTTCTGTTATATTTATTTTCTTCTATTTATTTGTGAGTAGTTTTTCATCTAGTTTGCCAAAATTCAACATTTTCAGAGTTCATTTTGTAGTGATTTTCAATTTCACGGTCATTTTGTAACGATTGAAAAATAGCAAATATAATTTTTTTTTCTGCTTTATTTTTTCTTCTATTTATTTCTGAGTAGTTTTTTCTTTTCTGCTATATTTATTTTCTTCTATTTATTTTTGAGTAGTTTTTTATATAGTTTTTTTCTTTTCGGCTATAGTTTTTCTTTCTTTTCTGCTATTTTTTTACATTAGTGCCAGTAGTTTTCAAATTTGAATAGTTTAAATTTTGAATTATTTGAAATTAGTGTGAATTTGTTTGCACATAAAATTTCTTCGCCTTTCAAATGCCAAAACACATAACTACCCTAACTAATACAGAGATTCCACTCTCGGTGCGAAACACGGAAGAAAGTGATGATAGCTAGTGAAGCCGATCACATCGAGATCTTTGGGTGTGAAACTTTTTCTTCGCGTGTGTCCCTTTTGCGCGTAACCATGGAAAATCTTCATCACTTAGCAGGATGCTTGGGTCAATATTCACTGTGAATGGAGCAATTTCATCAAACTTTTCATAATCTTCCCGACTTGTCTGCCTTGTCATCCACTCCCCGATGTTTCTCTTCCCGGAAAGAACTATGTGCCGCTTTGGCTCATAAATGCGATGCATTCGCTTCCTTATCTTTTCTTTTTCTTGGCTTGGTAGACATGTCCTTCACATAGAAAACCTGTGCCACATCATTGGCTAGGACGAATGGTTAAATGCGCATACATAAGATTGTTGAGAGCCACATTGTCATTCCGTCTTCTTGGGTCTTCCGTTACCCCGCCTCGTGTCATATTGACCCATTTGCACCGAAACAAAGGGACCTTTAAACCACGTCGATAGTCAAGTTCCCATATGTCCCTGTATGTAACCATAATATGTTTCCTTTCCGTCTTGGTTTCTGCATCAAAGCGGACACCACTTTATTTTGGTTGGTGCTCTTCTTATCTTGGGCGATCGTGTAAAATGTATTACCATTTATCCGTACCCTTTGAAAGTCATTATATTCGAAGATGGTAACTGGGACAGCAAGTACAGGTCATCTTCAACAGAGGTGTGTCATGCATGATGCGTGTGCGCAACCAAGTGGCGAAACTCCTGGTTTGTTCACGTGTAATCCGGTCATCGAGACCGCTCGGGTGTTTGGGCGTAGCAAATTCTTGTGTTCATCCATATACGGAGCCACCAAAGGCGGAATTCTGTAGAAGCTGTAGTGTGCTTGTTGAGAGAATATCCGTCCATACATATTATTTGTTCCCCCTCCTAGCGTGCCTTTTCCATCCAAATCTGCCCTTATGCTGCGATTCAGGAACACCAATCGGCTTAAGGTCAGGAATAAAGTCAATACAAAACTCAATGACCCCCTCATTTTGATGGCCCTTGGAGATGCTTCCTTCTGGCCTAGCACGGTTATGAACACATTTCTTTAAGACTCCCATGAACCTCTCAAAGGGAACAAATTGTGTAGAAATACAGGACCCAAAAGCGTTAATCTCTTCAAGACAGGTGAACTAGGGCGTGTGTCATGATGTTGAAGAAGGATGGTGGGAACACCAACTTGAAACTCGACAAGACATTGCACCAAATCATTACGTAACCTTGGTATGATTTCTGGATCGATTACCTTCTGAGAGATTGCATTGAGAAATGCACATAGCTTCACAATGGCTAATCGAGCGTTTTTCGGTAGAAGCCCCCCTCAATGCAACCGGAGCGATTATGCGTCATAATCACGTGGCGATCCATGAGACTTTAGGTTCTGGAACTTTTTCTCTGCCATGTTTATTATTCCCTTTATATTCGACGAGAAGCCAGGCGGTACCTTAATATCGAAAGGGCATTCAAAGAAGATTTCCTTCTCTTCTTTGGTAAGAGCGTAGCTTGCATGACCACGATGTATGCCGTCTTCTCCGCTGCAAGACACGTTGCTGGTCCTCCGTGCCTCGGTGTATCTTTTGTCTTCCCATACACGCCCAAGAAGCCAAGCAGGGTCACGCAAAGATTCTTCGTCACGTGCATCACGTCGATTGCGGAGGCGGACCTCTAGGTCTTTCCAATATGGCAGGTCCCAAAATATAGATTTCTTCTTCCACATGGGTGCTGCGACGGTCGGCGTCCTTTGGAACAGGTTGTCCGCCGGGACCCTTTCCAAATATCCCCTTCACTTCGTTGACCATTTCATGTACATCTGGACCTGTACGGTGGCGAGGCTTCGTCCGGTGATCCGCCTCACCTTTGAATTGCTTGCCTTTCTTTCTTACGGGAGGCCTGCTCGGAAGAAATCGACGGTGTCCCAGGTACACATTTTTCTTACAATTAGCCAAATATATCTTGTCGGTATCATCCAAGCGGTGCGTGCATCCGTGGTATCCCTTGTTTTGTATGCATCACGAAAGGTTCTTGAGAGCAGGACAATCATTGATGGTCACGAACAGCAATGCCTTTAGGTCAAATTCTTCCCTGTTTGTGCTCATCCCATGCACGTACACCTGTTCCATTCCACGGTTGTAAGAGTTCTTCAACTAATGGCCTTAGGTACACATCAATGTCGATTTGCCGGGTTGTTTAGGGCCATGGATGAGCACTGGCATCATAATGAACTTCCGCTTCATGCACAACCAAGGAGGAAGGTTATACAAACATAGATTCACGGGCGGTGCTATGGTTGCTGCTCTGCTCCCCAAAAGGATTAATGCCATCTGGCGCTTAGACCAAACCATACGCTCCTTGCGTCATCTGCAACCTCCTTCCTGTACTTTCTTTCGATTTTTCTCCACTGCGACCCGTCGGCGGGTACTCTCAACTTTCCGTCTTTCTTACGGTCTTCTACGTGCCATCGCATCGCCTTGGCATGCTCTTTGTTTTGGAACAAACGTTTCAACCGTGGTATTATAGGAGAATACCACATCACCTTGGCAGGAATCTTCTTCCCGGGGCGCTCGCCCTCGACATCACCATGCTCATCGCGGCTGATCTTATAGCGCAATGCACCACATACCGGGCAAGCGTTCAAATCCTCGTACTCACCGCGGTAGAGGATGCAATCATTAGGGCATGCATGTACCTTCTGCACCTCTAACCCTAGAGGGCAGACAGCCTTCTTTGCTTACATACTCTCGGGCAAGTCGTTGTCCTTTGGAAGCATATCCTTTATCAGTACCAGCAACTTTCCAAATCCCTTGTCGAGATACACCATTCTACGCCTTCCATTGCAGCAATTCCGGTGTGGTGCCCAGCTTTTTCTTGTCACCTCACGCCAATTGAATTTTACAACATTTTTTGTGATCCTCTAACATGCGCTGCAACTTCTTCTTCTCCAAATCACTTGCGCAGTTTCTCTTTGCATCGGCAATGGCCCGACCTAGATCATCAACGGGCTCATCGATGCCTCTTCTTGACTTCTTCCCACATTGCGGCTCAGCTTCTTCCCGCATTACCGGCTCAACTTCTTCCCCATTGTTGTATCATCGTATTCAGGGAACCCATGGCGGGATAGCCGTAAATCGTCCTCTTCTTCTTCATTGTCTTCCATCATAACCCCTCTTTTCTCCGTGCTTGGTCCAAACGTTATAGTGGGGCATGAAACTGGACTCAAACAGGTGGACGTGAATGGTTCTTGACGTAGAGTAATTCCGACCATTCTTACAGCTAGCACATGGACAAGGCATAAAACCATCCGCCCGCTTGTTTGCCTCAGCCGCAAGCAGAAAAGTATGCATGCCCTCAACGAACTGGAGAGAGCATCGGTCATCGTACATCCATTGCCGGCTCATCTTCATTACACAACACCGAATAGACCAAATTAATACAAGTTCATACATAAAGTTCATACAACACTTAAATGCAACAAACAAATAACTCTCTAGCTAAAGCATTTAAATGCAACAACAAATGCGATCAAGATCGCATAACTAAGGTAACAATTGATCCAACAGCATAATGATACCAAGCCTCACTATCGATGGCATATTTTCTAATCTTTCTAATCTTCAAGCGCATTTTTCTCCTTCTTGATCTTGTGATCATCGACGACATCGGCAACATGCAACTCCAATTCCATCTTCTCCCCCTCAATTCTTTTCAATTTTTCTTTCAAGTACTCGTTTTCTCTTTCAACTAAATTTAACCTCTCTACAATAGGGTCGGTTGGAATTTCCGGTTCACATACCTCCTAGATAAAAATATCTATGTCAACTTGATGGGCATAATTTGTCATAAACACGAAATGCAACAAATAGTTTTAAAAGAGAATATACCACATCCGAATCATAACAAGGGCGAGGGCAGACGGGGCGGATATCAAAACCATGGCACTATGTATAACAAATAACGTCTGGGTAAGATAATTATTATAAAGTAACTATATATCCAAATCACACAAACATCAATTTTTTATATAAAATTTCATGAACAAGAGGCTCACCACAAGGTGGTGCCGTGACAGAGACGGTGCAGGCGATCGGCCAGTGGAATTCTGACGGAGATTTAGAAGGCACTAAGTAAACCACACCTACATATGCAAACTAAGTGTTATTTTAACCTCAAATTGCATATAAATCAAATACTAGCACATATATATATTTCCTCCCCAAATTACTAAACTCACAAATTAATAACTATATAAAGCATTGCAAGAGCTAATCTAGCAATGAGAGATGAAAGGACAAAGTTGCTAACCTTTGTGATCATTTGAATGGATGGGGGCCTTCAAATCTTGACAAATTTTGGGCAAAATGTGTTATGAGCTCGAGAGGAAGAGGGAAGAAACAGAGAGGAGAGAGGGAAAGGGAAGAACAGAGCGAGCTCGGGTGGACGAAGGGTTTATGTAGGACGACCTTTAGTACCGGTTCGTGCCAAGAACCGGTACTAAAGGTGCTGGAGGGGGTCCAGACTGACAACATCCTGCCACCACTCTCATTAGTACCGGTTCGTGTCATGGACCGGTGCTAAAGGTTAGCCACCAACCGGTACTAATGAGAGTGGCCCGGCTAGCCGTTGGAACCGACACTAATGTATACATTTGTGCCGGCTCAAATACAAACCGGCACTAATGTGCTTCACGTTTGACCCTTTTTCTAGTAGTGTGGATGGGTCATGTCCATCACATCATTCTCCTAATGATGTGATCCTGTTCATCAAATGACAACACATGTCTATGGTTTGGAAACATAACCATCTTTGATTAACGAGCTAGTCAAGTAGAGGCATACTAGGGACAATATGTTTTTTCTATGTATTCACACATGTACTATGTTTCTGGTTAATACAATTCTAGCATGAATAATAAACATTTATCATGAAATAAGGAAATAAATAATAACTTTATTATTTCCTCTAGGGCATATTTCCTTCAGTCTCCCACTTGCACTAGAGTCAATAATCTAGATTACATAGTAATGATTCTAACACCCATGGAGCTTTAGTGATGATCATGTTTTGCTCGTGGAAGAGGCTTAGTCAACGGTCTGCAACATTTAGATACGTATGTATCTTACAAATCTCTATGTCCCCTCAGGCACTTGATGATGATGGAATTGAAGGCGTCTCTTGATGTGCTTGGTTCTCTTGTGAAATCTGGATTTCTTTTGCCAAGGCAATTGCACCGTATTGTCGGAAAAAGATTTTCATATGACCCGATGCACTAGGTATGACACCTAGATCGGATATGAACTCCTACATTTGCTGCTTCCAAAGCAGCAATGTACTCTGCTTCACACGTAGATCCCGCCACGACGCTCTGTTTGGAACTGCACCAACTAACAACTCCTCCATTCAATAAAAATACGTATCTGGCTTGTGACTTAGAGTCATCCGGATTAGTGTCAATGCTTGCATCGACGTAACTGTTTACGACGAGCTCTTTTTCACCTCCATAAACGAGAAACATATCCTTAGTCCTTTTCAGGTATTTTAGGATGTTCTTGACCGCTGTCCAGTGCTCCACTTCGAGATTACTTTGGTACCTCCCTGCTATGCTTATAGCAAGGCACACATCAGGCCTGGTACACAGCATTGCATACATGATATAACCTATGGCTGAAGCATAGGGAATGACTTTCATTTTCTCTCTATCTTCTGCAGTGGTCGGGCATTGAGTTTGACTCAACGTCACACCTTGTAACCTATGGCTGAAGCATAGGGAACCCTTTCTTTGACTAATCCATTTTGAACATCTTCAAAACTTTATCAATGTATGTGCTTTGTGAAGGTCCAATTAAGCATCTTGATCTATCTCTATAGATCTTGATGACCAATATGTAAGCAGCTTCACCGAGGTCTTTCATGGAAAAACTCTTATTCAGGTATCCTTTTATGCTATCCAGAAATTCTATATCATTTCCAATTAACAATATGTCATCCACATATAATATTAGAAATGCTACAGAGCTCCCACTCACTTTCTTGTAAATACAGGCTTCTCCAAAAGTTTGTATAAAACCATATGCTTTGATCACATTATCAAAGCGTTTATTCCAACTCCGAGAGGCTTGCACTAGCATAAATGGATCGCTGGAGCTTGCACACTTTGTTAGCACCCTTTAGATTGACAAAACCTTCTGGTTGCATCAGATACAACTCTTCTTCCAGAAATCCATTCAGGAATGCAGTTTTGATATCCATCTGCCAAATTTCATATTCATAAAATGCGGCAATTGCTAACATGATTCAGACAGACTTAAGCATCGCTACGGGTGAGAAAGTCTCATCATAGTCAACTCCTTGAACTTATCAAAAACCTTTCGCAACAAGTCGAGCTTTGTAGACAGTAACATTATCGTCTGCATCAGTCTTCTTCTTGAAGCACTACAAGAAATATGTCAACTAGTGACCTTCTGTCAGTGACCCTGGAAGAATTGGTCATAGATCTATGACCATTTGAGACCAATTGGTCAAAAGCAGTTCGGGGGGCTCCAAACCCTAAACCATCACGACCATTTTGGTCATAAAATAAAATAGTTGTGGTCGGCAGCCTTATTTTGGCTGATTAGGACCTATCTAGATGGTCATAATGTTGTAAACATAGATGCATTAATGTGACTAGATTTCCACATCATCACTTTTGTCTATGTGTCCTATCTAGTTGTCATGACTGGACTGTCACATCATCATTTTCGCCTACGTGTCCTATCTAGTTGTCATTTTTTTCTTATGTGTCACTTGATTTGAAGATTAAACTGACCTCTGGGGCTACTACTTACACACGGGACCCACTAACATGTTGTCCCAACCAAACTGTGACATGGGACCCGACACACATCGGCTAGATCTAGTCTGAGATGTGTGACCTGCTAAATGACATGTGGGCCAAGCTGACACGTAGGACCAAGATCCAGCGCCATGGCGGCGATAAAATGCAACAAAAAGAGGCCCCCACCGGGGTTCGAACCCGCGACCTGCCCATGTAGCGCATCCCATCCTAACCACCAGGCTACCACATGTGATACAGGAGCACACCGGCTGCTTTTAAAGAAACTACGTCGCTGGGCCAGGACCTCGGTGAGTGGATGGAAATGGGCCGTAAGTCGGCTGAGAGAAGCGGCCTTGGCTTTCTGGCCCAAGCCTACTAAATGGTTGTGGATTTGGTTTTTACTGTTTTCATTGCTACAAATTAAATTTGGCCTCCAAATTGACCGAGAGCAATTTTCAAAAAAATGAAAAATTAGTCATAGTCATTATAGACCATTTGGAACCATTTTTTACAAAGAAAATACAAGCTTGCCCATGAGTATATATTCCTTTGATATGGACTTTAGGGGACTTCGAATTAGGGTTTGGGGGTTTTGTCTTTTTAAAAAATGGACCCGCATTACTAACTAGTGGACACGCCATGTGGGATCTGCCCTACTAACTAGTGTTAAAAATGATAATAAAATATTTGAAAAATGTTAAATGTGTATATAGAAAATGTTTACCATGTATTAAAAAATTATAAGAATAGAGAAAATGTGTCTCACATATACGGAAAATGTATACCAAAAATATAATGTGTATGAAAAAAAATCTGATCATCTATGTTAAAAAATGTTAATCCGGGCATTCGAAAAATATGTTAAACAATTTTTTTATTAAATGTAGACCATGTTTAAAAAAAAATTAATCTTGCATTTAAAAATGTTAAATATATATAAAAATGGAGTGGTTCCATTTTACAACAATTATTTTCCATTGAAAGATACATAATAGCTCATTTTTTAGAACATTTCTTTTAATATTTGTCGTATTGCAAGTTGGTTATTTTTCCCGGAAACTAGGTCACGTATAATGAAACAATGTGAAGGTTTCTCATTTTTTTATTCTTTGTTTAAAAAAAAATTCATGCCCGTTTCAAATTGCGGCCAAAACGGCGGGTATGATCGTTTGTAGCTAGGGGTTAAATCCTGGTAAACTCTTGTCTTTTTCACCAGAGGTGGATCAAAACTTTTTACACCCAACCATTTGGTCAACTATACTTTAAACATGGCCTAGTATTTTATAAAAATGATTTGGTCCATTTTTGCAACAATTATTTGGTAGTTCCTTCACAAAAAATGTCCTTTTGGGCACTCGGAAAATGGAAAATGAATTTTCTGTGCAACATTGTTTGGAATTCCAAGATGCACCCATGTGCACAATATGATATCATTTGAACAAACTATGCCATGAATGTGGCCATAAGATTGATCATTTGGCTTGAAAGCCATGAATCTTCACGCATGATAGCTCATTTACGAGAACACTTTTTAAAATAATTACCGTATTACAAGTTTATTATTTTTCCTGGAAACTTGGTCACATATAATGACACAATGCGAAGGTTTTCCAATTTTTGATTTTTTGATTTTTTTATACTGTTTCAAAATGCGGTCAAAGCAGAAGGGCTTGACAGTTCCTAGCTAGTGGCTGAATCTTGGAAAACTTTTGGTGTTTCTATGATAAAATAGATACTTATTTACCTATAAATTATTTTTGGAAAAAATAAATAGCAAATTATGAGGCAGCTGCAGTTCAAATTTGACCCGCTTTCAACTGAATCGGCGGCAATTTGTCTTTTTCACCAGAGGTGGATCAAAACTTTTTACACCCAACCATTTGGTCAATTATGCATTAAACATGGCCTAGTATTTTATAAAAATGATTTGGTCCATTTTTGCAACAATTATTTGGTAGTTCCTTCACAAAAAAGCGTCCTTTTGGGCACTCGGAAAATGGAAAATGAATTTTCCGTGCAAAGAAAATGAAAACTTCCTTAGGCAACATTGTTTGGAATTCCAAGATGCACCCTTGTGCACAATATGAGATCATTTGAACAAACTATGCCATGAATGTGGCCATAAGATTGATCATTTGGCTTGAAAGCCATGAATCTTCACGCATGATAGCTCATTTACGAGAACACTTTTTACAATAATTACCGTATTACAAGTTTATTATTTTTCCTGGAAACTTGTTCACATATAATGACACAATCACGAAGGTTTTCCAATTTTTGATTTTTTGAATTTTTATGCCCGTTTCAAAATGCGGTCAAAGCAGCGAGAATAACCGTTCCTAGCTAGTGGTTGAATCTTGGAAATTTTTTGATGTTTCTCTGATTAAATAGATACTTATGTAACTAGAAATGATTTGGAAAAAATAAAAAGTAAACTATGAGGTAGCTGCAATTCAAATTTGACCCGCTTCCAGCTGAATCGGCAGAAATTTGTCTTTTTCATGAGAGGTGGATCAAAACTTTTGACACCTAACCGGTTGGTCAATTGTGCATTAAATATGTCCTATTATTTTAGAAAATAGATTTGGTCCAATTTTGACACAATTATTTAGTAGGTCCTGCACAAAAAAACTCATTTTGGGCACTCGAAAAATGAAAAATGATTTTTTCGTCCAAGTCAACATTGTTTGTCATCCCAAGATATACACATGTGCACACTATTGATTCATTTTAGCAAACTATAAGTGGTTAATATGTTAAATGTGTACCCTGAATTAGAGGGTGAAAATTATAAGAGAAGCAAAAGAAAAAAAAACTACCTAAGCTTAATTCTGATTGGTAGAATCACTAGTGGCTTGGATCGATGTCCTGGCAAACATCAGTCCATCCATCCGTCCATCGGTCCATCCCATCCGATGGCTGCAAACCCCCATCTCTCTCACGAACCCCACCCAACTCTTCTCTCTCGCGCGAACCCCACCCACGGCAGCAAGCCCTCCTCTCTCTTGCGCTAACCCTAGCGCTGCACTCCTCCCTTGCCGCCGCCACCTCCGGCGCCAGATCCTGGCTGCCGCGTCTCCCTCGGACCTCGCCGCCGGTGCTCCCACGCTCTCCCCCTCCCTCCCCGCCCCTCACGTCATCGGAAGAGAAGAGGAGATCGTGCCTGTGAGCAGGTCGAGGCAGCGTGCGGCTCCCCAGATCCGCAAGAGGCTTGGACACTGGAGCTCCAACCCCATGGCAGCGTGATGGCGGCTGCGGTTGACAGGTCCGCCATGGGCCTGGACACAGGTTCCGTCTCCTCCATGGGGTCGGCTTCGAGATCCGCGCCCCATGGGTTGGACCTGGTGCTCCATCTCCATGGCGTCGTCTGCCTTCCGCTCGGCCGTCTGCGTCCTTCGCTGCTTTCGTCAAGGTAAGATATTCTCCCTATTTGGTCTTCCTTTCTCTTCCATTCCCTTACTGGACGGCTGTGGCTTCCTTCCGTCCTCACGCAGAGCACCGTGGTCGTCGTCTCGGAGACCTCCGGCCCGGCTCACGCTACTGGCGCGTTTTCAGGTCGTCGGTCATCCACCTCCCTCTCTCTCTTTTGCCCCCCACTCGATCCCATCTGCCTAGGTGGTAGCTCTGCGTAGCATCTGGTCCTTGCCATGCTCTGTGTGTCTGTCTTTAGAGATGCTCTGTGTGTCCATCTTTAGATGATTTGATTTGCATCCTAGAATCAATTCATTTGCAATCCATTTGATGTTTTGAATTCATTTGCACAATTAGATGGACAACAATTGCCACCAAAAAAAACCTTGAGTGCTGCCTATGAATTGCCTCCTATGAAGAGGATGTAGCATCTCCACTTAATTCCCCCCGCCTCCCCACTGCTCAATTTTTCTAACTGTATATATGTGTTGTGTGTACCCTTAGCCATGAAAAAACTAGTTGTTAATTTGATTCGCTGCAGTCTGTCTTAAGTTAGCTCCCAGCTCTCACTTCCGTTTACTTGAATGTTTAGGGTGGTCGATGAACGAGACGAATGCATTGCGCTCCTAAGAAGATTCTGAACTGCCGAGGCTACCCAACTAGCTGCGAGTAGACAAGCGATGCATGGCTGGGTTACTGACTGCGGTTACTGGTAAGAACCACGGTTACTGCCTGTGTATAAACCAGTTTTCAATGTACTAGCGACATGTTTTAGCAATTAAAGTTGCAGTTTCTATAAGCTGAAATGCTACAAAAATAGGGGCCAAAGTGGCGACTGTTTCTTTTGAGGGGCAAAGTGGCAGATTAGTTGGTACTGTAGTAAGTTGCTTATGTTGGTGTGGCGCACTCAGGTCATGTTTCTTTACACTAGAATTTTCAAAAAACACATGATTTTTTTAGGGGTGGTTGTCTGAACTGAATTGCTTAGAACTTTCCTATCCAAACAAGAGTTGCCATTTTTCGGTATAATATGAGATTTCTGTGATGAGTAGTCGGATCATTCCTACAGACTTTTGTTCTTTGATTTGAAAATTGTAGCTCACATAGAACAACAATTGGTGTTGTAGCTGAGCACCTTTCTTTTTCTTCAAAGATAGCCACATGTTTTTCTTTAGCTCTCAAACTGCAGCTTACATGGTTGTGCTTTCTTAGCTCTTAGCTTTCTTAATTCATAAAATCCAGCTCAAATCGTTGTGGTATATATATTTATCCTAGATAGACATTCAGTATTGTTCTATCTAGTTCTACTCGGACAAGTTTCTCAGTTTCATTGATCCTCTCTTTTTCATGTGGCCTTGACGGCCTTGTGCTGGGCTTGCCTTTCGGCCCGTTAGGGCTACTCGTGCTGATGACGGCAGCGGCCTATCGAAGCGGCAGACCGCTCTCTACTTCTACCTGGTCAAGGGTGCGGACGGAAGCTCAACACTCACTTACGCCAAGGCGCATTCAGGTATGCACACATCGATCTTAAATCTGCATGCGCTTCTAATTACAGTGTCTTTGCGCCATGTTGTTTCAAGTATTTTGATGTAATAACATCTTTTCTTGTGGGATGGAGGGAGTGGCATCTATCTATCTTACCTTGCTGGAGAAACTACTTGCCATCTCAAATCATGTTTGTCGGTCATTGACGGCGAACATTCTCGTCAAGGGCGTTCTGGAAGCTTCATCCATGTACTTGATGGAGAAAATCTGTAAGTGAGAATACGTTTCTTAAAGTAAATTCAGAAGCGTCGATTCGACATATTAAGATTGATTGGTGTTTGACTCATCGATTCTTGATTCGATTTTGTCTGAGGCGCTTACTAGCCCAAGCGAGCAGGAAGAATGTCATGCCGGCCCGCATCATCAAGCACACCATGGAGATCATACACCTCCTCACCGACGCCAACCCCATATTCCCTTCTCTCCTTCCTTGAGATAGCTTGTATTATATGATGTCGGTTTAATGGATGAGAGTAGCGGTAGGATCGTATTTTTCTTGATGCTTCATGTCAATTTTCCTTTGTTCTTTGTTCCTTCGGATAGCTAGTATTAATTGGTTGTACCATGCTATCTATGGGTTATTAGTATTGTTTATCCCGACCATGAGCTTGAATGGTGTAGGAGTACAACAGCACGAGGTTAATTTGTAGAAGTGAGGTTCTTGAATTTTTTCTATGCCATGGTACAATAATAATTGAATGGTAGCCAGTTGACACGAGTTGTTTGGCCCAATTCCTGGTCTCTATTAGGGGTACAATTTATTACTTTACGTATAGATTTGTTAGCAATGGATGAACTGATCGAGGAAACAGTTACGAGCTGATCTGAAGTTCTGAATTGGTCCAGCACATCTGAATTTGGAGTGCTTTACATCTTTGCGATCGTGCCTCGATGCTATATGTTAGTGCCGGGCTGTTCGGCAGTTTTCTACTTCTCTGCTGGTAGCTTAATTATAAGAATACAATTCTCACTAAATGTACTTTGCATTCTTCTGTATCTCTGTTGCCACAATCATTCTTGTACCAACTTATTTATCATAGCTAAACAATAAACTATAGAGGCAATTTTGCAGCCTGTCAATGCCACCAGGATAACAATGACCCTTGCCCTGTTAATTTATAGTACTTCTGCTTTGCTCTGCTCCTCGAGGTACCCTCATCTTTGATTTCTTCCCTTCAACTCTGTGATGCTGCTTTCCTTCCTCATGCAAGCATGCCCCGATGCTCCCCACAGTGCAGGCACCCGATGCAGGCAGTGTGGATGCCCGGACCTCAAGGCCGGCCGTGCTACTCCGGCTGCTCACCTTGGCCATGCTCAACTTCGCTCCTGGTCAGTTGCCGCAGGTGAGACACTTGCCTCCATGCTTGGATGATTCTACCTGCTCACTTAGTATCATACTTGAATCTATGCGTACATGGTACATATAGTTTGACTGAAACTGTAGTTTTTGTAGTTTTACTTTGTGTTCTTATAGTTTTACTGAAACTGTAGAAATGACTGATGCACAAATTATTAAGAATAGAGAAGCAGCCTCAAGCCGATGTTGCAACAACTTGAAACGATGTGTCTAAATTATTGTGAATATGTTCTTTGATTCAGTGCTGATGCACAAAAACCTTCTCTGCAATATATTAACTGGTCATATTCTACTTCTGTAGCTATACCTTCTCTACGAGCCCATGACTGCTCAAACCAAAAGGAAGAGGCTCTCAACTATTTGTTTATCCTGGTCCCTTTGATCAACGTAGTTTCTTACTGAGGCGTAGCTGGTACTTCCTTAGTGTTCGATTACATGGTACATATAGAGCTGCGTCTGACAATTACAAGAGGCATTCTCTTGTTGATGTCATTGTCTCTAAACATTTAATAATGTTTCTTTTTGGTGATCGGGATCGAGGATCTAATGTTGTTTAGGCTGCTTCTTTCGACGGAAGATCGGAAGAGGCATGGAGATCTGCACCACCGCTTTAGTTGATGTTGCACCATGTTTTGGTGCTTGTGTATCTATTTTTTGCTTGTAAGCACACTTGTATGTTCTTGTGTATCTGTTTTTGCTTGTTTTAGATGATGTTGGACGTGCAGAGTTGTATGTCTTTGTCGTGTGTATTTGCATGAATGATTTTTGAATTTAATCATTTAATTGAGAGAATTATTTAGTGTTTGTTGTTCAAATGTGTAAACTGGAAATCGATGAATAAAAAGACCAAATGTTCTATTGGACCAAATAATATATGGGCTCTAAAAAGGCTACAGCCAAGTAATAGTGGATCGGAACATTGTGCATTTCGGAGAAAACCTGAACAAAAAGGCCTAATGAAATGGTTTGCAAAAGGGCCATGGCCCAGAAAATTAAAAGTCCGAATTGTAAGGCGTGGCTCATGAAGCCGACCAGAATTAACATGAAAAAAAATACTAAATGGGCTAGGCCCATGTAGAAAATCGAATTGGCCGGGCTGAATCTTGTGCCACATCAAATTGTCACGCTGGATGCCTACGTGGCCTGGGGAGGTTGCTAGTGACCAAAATGCCACAGTAGACGTATTTTGGTCATAAACGTCTACGACCTTCTCATAGATAAGGTCGTGAATGTCAGTTTACGACCGCCAGCTTTTGACCTTCTATTTTTGGTCACAAAAAGATCGCAAATGAAAAACAGTGACCTTTCAGTGACCAATAGTCAAGGTCACAAGTTGACATATTTTTTGTAGTGAAGATCCATTCATTTTCTATGGCTTGCCATCGTCGGGAAAGTCCACCAAAGTCCACACTTTGTTTTCATACATGGATCCCATCTCAGATTTCATGGCCTTAAGCCATTTCGCGGAATCTGGGCTCATCATCGCTTCCTCATAGTTCGTAGGTTCACCATGGTCTAGTAAGATGACTTTCAGAACAGGATTACCGTACCACTTTAGTGCGGATCTTACTCTGGAAGACCTACGAGGTTCGGTAGCAACTTGATCTGAAGTTTCATGATCATCATCATTAACTTCCTCACTGATTGGTGTAGGAATCACTGGAACTGATTTCTGTGATGAACTACTTTCCAATAAGGGAGAAGGTACAATTACCTCATCAAGTTCTACTTTCCTTCCACTCACTTCTTTCGAGAGAAACTCCTTCTCTAGAAAGGATCCATTCTTAGCAACAAAGTTTTTGCCTTCGGATCTGTGATAGAAGGTGTACCCAACGATTTCCTTTGGGTATCCTACGAAGATGCACTTCTCCGATTTGGGTTCGAGCTTATCAGGTTGAAGCTTTTTCACATAAGCATCGCAGCCCCAAACTTTAAGAAATGACAACTTTGGTTTCTTGCCAAACCATAGTTCATAAGGCGTCGTCTCAATGGATTTTGATGGTGCCCTATTTAATGTGAATGCAGCTCACAGTGTCCTGGATTAGGGGGTACTCAACGCGTCATCTCCCGATCTGTTAGATTGGGCCGAGGACCCCCATGGCCGTATACTCATGGGCCAGTCCGGACGGCTGCCGCATACAAGGAAGATTCCACAAGACTTGGTGATCAAGACAAGGACTCCTCCCCACCGGCGTATTCGGCTAGGACTCTTGTTATCCTAGGCCTCTGGTGCATTATATAAACCGAGGCCAGGCTAGTCGATAGAGATATACAACAATCATACCATAGGCTAGCTTCTAGGGTTTAGCCTCTCTGATCTCGTGGTAGATCAACTCTTGTACTACCCATATCATTAATATTAATCAAGCAGGAGTAGGGTTTTACCTCCATCGAGAGGGCCCGAACCTGGGTAAAAACATCGTGTCCCCTGTCTCCTGTTACCATCCGCCTTAGATGCACAGTTCAGGACCCCCTACCCTAGATCCGCCGGTTTTGACACCGACATTGGTGCTTTCATTGAGAGTTCCACTGTGTGTTCGGCAAAGGGTCGATGGCTCGCCTGCAGATCAATCATGCGACTTCGACATCTTCGTCACCATTTCATTGGTCACCTTGGTTCGACCAAGGACTACGCCCTGGCTCCGACCGTCATGTTCGGATGAGGGCCTTCATCAACATCAACTCCGATCTCTATCAAGATCATGGAGGAATCATCCTGGGAGCCCGGGGGCTCGACGTCAACATTGCCCTTGGGCGACCAGGTTGCTTTTTCCGGACAGCGAACTTGTGTCCGCCGTCACCGCCTCCTCGGCGTCGGTTCGATGATTGCTTTGGTGGAATAGTGCGGAATTGAATCTACAACAACCCTGGAAAATTTCGTCGAGTTCCCATGGAGGAATCGCCGGCAATCTCCGATATACCGGAGCCGTGTTGAATCTGGACGAGAATCCGGACGAGTTTGGAGCGGGGTGTCCAGCATCTAGCTCGGACGTCCTTTGGACGATCCAACCGTTGATAGGCTGCAGAATTCCCATATCTACCACCTGCCAAAAATTCAGCTCGATCCGACCGTCCGAACTTCGGGAACCTTCCGATTAGTGCATCACTTTTCGGATCTATTTTTTGCGCAAGAACGAATCCGACCCAAGTTCGTCTTCTTTACGAACGGGATTTCGGACATCCTTTTTGAAGGACGTTTTCGTATGGGGTATTGTGTTTTATTCCCAAACACATCCCACTATTATTAAAAGTATTCTTACAATACAAACTTAGCCGTCGCGCCGGTGTCAAACCAGCCCGACAACATCACTCCATCGGCCGACCTCTGCGGTAGACACGTCGTCGCTCTATTGAGCCGAGCTCAATTTCTTGGATCATCATCTCAGCCAGCGAACAATAGTTCGGCATTGCGAAGATAAATCGTCACCAACATCTCCGTCCCACGGATTACGAGGCGGGCACACCGGCATCGCCGCACGGTCACTTCATCAAGCCAACATTGATCACGTCACGAGCTACGACCTACATCTGCATGGCTGAACTGTTGCTTCATCGAGCCGATGTCCATCACGCCGAACTACTTCAACACCTCGGCTGACACGGCAGCACAGCGTCTCATATCGACCTGCTCCGTCACCTCGGCTAAACCGAGGACTTCGCCATCTCTTCATCAACTTACTTCGGAGAATTCGGCGTCACCAGCCGACCAGCTTCATCACGTTAGCTGGACCGAGGGATTTGCCTCGGCGAGTCAACCTTTACCCGGCGTAAATCACGCTGTTGCTTTTATCGCCCATCGGCGATAGGTGTCTTGATCGAGTCCCAATTTTGGGAATCACCTTTCTTGAATGCTACAACAAATAAGCCAGGTGCTATTAATCCTAGTATTTTTTCCTTGTTTGGGTTCATTTTTCCAGCGAATTATTACTCTGGTTTGTCCATCATATATGCAGGTCTATCAAATGGTGGCCGCATTAACGGCATGCGCATGGTGGTTCGGTCGGTTTCCGTACATAGTCCGTGACGCCGCATCCGAACTTCGAACCGACACAGTGAATTCAGGCCTTGCCATGCCTTTACCGCATCACGCCGCATACTGCATCAACATTGACTTCGGCGCCAGGCCATATTTCTTTTATTACTCACTTTTCATAAATTATTTGTTATGCAACGAATATTTATTATTATTATTATTATTATTATTATTATTATTATTATTATTACTATTATCTCCGGTTTGCACTATTTTTTGTGCACAGGAAAATGATCCAGCCGGACTATATCCTTTGGCATCACCTCGGCTGGACGGGGGGCTTCGTCAACACTTCATTACCCCATGTTGGGGACTTCGGCATCACCCTGGCGTCCTGCATTGACCGTGTTATGTCACTACTTCGGAGTGTCGAGCTCTTTGCTCCGCCACCTCAGGACCGGCTTGGGGGATGGAACCTTGTCCCGCATCAAGCTCGAACCGCGTCATCAATACCGAACACATTAACCAGCTAAGTTGCCTTCAGGCTCAAAGTTTTAAATTTTTAACTTGTGTTCGGCTCGACCAAGCATTATACTTTTTTGGGTAAAAGTTGCTTGTAAAAATTTCCTTGTCCAAACTTTGTTTGTGACGCGCAAATTCAAATACCCAATTCATTTGGGGGCTTCCTTCATGAAGCTTTTTCTCTTGCATATGATTATACTTGTACGGCTTCGTTCCTTGTTTGTGTATTACGCCACAATATGCACCATACTGACTTAAGCGATTTTCAAGATGGGTTGCCTCGCTCCTGTGTTTACCCCTACGTTCCCGATTGTTCGGCTAGGGAGTAAAGGGAGCACCTCTGCGATTGTCACGATCGGGTCATCCGAGCCGGACCTCAGACTGGTGAAGTCGAAAGCTCGCGCTCTTACTGTTTTCAATGATGGTCGGCACACAGCGGAACTCATGAGTACAAAAATCTATTGCACAAAGTCTCATAGTAATAATGAGCACCGAAGAAAGGTATCGGTGGGGGTACTATTTTCTTCGAAAATGCTTCTTACACTTTGTTAGTAATATAGCTTAAGTTCCCTGAGCGCGCTTTGTCTGTAACAGCCTTATGGCCTGATTGCCTGGTTATCAGAAACAACGTCGATATTCTCGACAGGTGGAGTACATAACACTTTTCGGCCCTTGCCGAAGAGGGAGAAGCCGACGGCCGGTTAAGACGCGTATAAAGTTCGGGTGAACATAGATATGATACAAGTACTTCGGTACATACAATCATTCTTTTACCCAAGTCACTTGGGGGCTCTTATGTTAATTTGAGCCGTTTTATAATAAGTGTTTTTCTTCTTAGTCATTGCAAAGTTTTTATTATTATTTATCACTCCTTTTTTCGACACAAGTGTGCGGTCACTAGTCGGGGAGCCTAATTTCTCTCTCAAAGCCGCTAGAGTTTAGTTTGCTAAAGCGGCCTAGTAAGAAGTACTCCGCCTTGGGATAGGAGGTTGAAGTCGTGAGGCTGACCCGCTTGAAGTTTTTAGATAGGATGTGTCATGTTAAAGCACGGCAGAAGCACCTTTTTTTTCTAAAGTCCAATTTTTGGATTGGCACCGAACACTTGATCTAGTTCGGACATTAACCTTTTGAAAAAGTTTTTTGGCTTTTCGAGCCCATGACACTTTTAAACTATTGTATGTTTTCAGCACAAGTCTCGCAGTGCAACGCCGGACACCTTTAGAGATTCGGCAAAAACATTGTCGGATATTGGTCAATATGCATCGGTTTCGAATTGTGTCTTCGGTCAATAGTTGGGTTGCCCGGCTCCTGCGCTTGCCCCCTACGTTCCGCTTTGTTCGGCTAGGTGTGCAAAGGGAGAACCACTGCGATGGCGCTTCCAGCTCACATGGTTAAGCACCTCAGTGGAGAAAGCCAAAAACTGACTGTCATAATAAGCGTAAAACTGGTCAGCGATCCAATGACTGTGTTAAATGATGGGCCATTCATAACATTGGCTGAAGTGTTTACGCTTGACCTCAACTTTCGCCGAACACTACTGGGGGCTAGTAACTGGCCTCCCAAACTAAATCCTCAATATTTTGCTCTTACATTGGAGCTGAGGTTTCATGATCATGCTTAGCATGACAACCCAAAGAAAGGAACCGGTAGCGGGACTATTTTCTTTGGAAGACATTTCTTCTGTTAAACAGTAATATAACATATTTCTCTGCGTACCTTTGTTTATAAAACCGTATGGCCAGATTGCCTTGTTTGTTGTAAATCTTTGCCCTCATAAAGGCTTTATAAAGTAGGACAAACACTCCTCGGCTATTGACGGAGGAGGTGGAAGCCAATGGTCGGTCAACAAAGTTTTGTACAATGCGGATCCGAGCATTAATGACGTAAAAGTACTTGGATACATAGAGTCATTACACATAATTTGTGATTTTTACTATGGATATCAATCCTTAATTGACCACCCATGCCCGCATTAAGGCTCGGTATACTCTTGGGCTTCGGGCTTATTATTTACAAATATTAAAGGGCACATCGATCCCTGATGCGGTGTTGCCACCCAACCGATGTCTCGGGGCTACTTTGCATTGCACTGTCCAATGCGAAAATTTTAAGTGTAATACAATCTCCGAGGAGATTTTGATCCTCGAGTTGGTCGGCCTCACACAACCTAAGTCTCGAGGACTGAGCACGCCGCTTTTGTGTCCCGAAGTATTCTCGAGCTAGGACTTGATCCTCGGGCGATTTTGCAAATCAACACAGTCTCGGCTATTCTTGGTATCGGCGGTCTTATATCATCCTTCGTGCATCTCGGGTTTTAGACCGATACACACCTTGAGGGATACTAGCTATATATCTCGTCAGAGAATAAATTGCATCAATAAAAAACATTGACCAAAATTCAGCTCATGACCGAGGTGCTTAACCACCTCGGAAGCAGTTCGGCATATAGCTTGGAAGCAAGTGGCTGGCTCCTTAGAGGGCATTTCCGGCATTAAGCTCGGCTAAACTCCTTCAACATTTTTGGACCAAAATGATCTATGACATCTTGGATATAGTCCGGCTTTGGAGTTCGGATACACTTCGGCGTTGGAGCTCGAAAGCAGTCCGGCATTGGTGCTCGGCTGCAAAAGATACCTCAAATGCAGTCCGGCGTTGGAGCTCGGACGAAAGAGGACGCTGCCGCCCGGGAACAACTTCAAACCCGAGGTGTGGCATCAAAATAACAAGGCATTGATAAAGGCCGGAAACTTAAAGGGGCTCCTCGGATACCCGACGTGTAAACTCGTCGAATGCATTTCGGCGATCATCAAGATCGAAGATGAGAAGATTTGTTGAACCAGTTTTCAAGACCGACGGCGAAGATGAAGAACGGTTCGGAAGAATCAAGGCGTCCTAAAACTAGAAGACCGGTTCGAGAGCTCGGCGGTGTCTGGACTAGGGGTACTCAACGCGTCATCTCCCGATCTGTTAGATTGGGCCGAGGACCCCCACGGCCGTATACTCATGGGCCAGTCCGGACGGCTGCCGCATACAAGAAAGATTCCACAAGACTTGGTGATCAAGACAAGGACTCCTCCCCCACCGGCGTATTCGGCTAGGACTCTTGTTATCCTAGGCCTCTGGTGCATTATATAAAACGAGGCCAGGCTAGTCGATAGAGATATACAACAATCATACCATAGGCTAGCTTCTAGGGTTTAGCCTCTCTGATCTCGTGGTAGATCAACTCTTGTAATACCCATATCATCAATATTAATCAAGCAGGAGTAGGGTTTTACCTCCATCTTGAGGGCCCGAACCTGGGTAAAAGCATCATGTCCCCTGTCTCCTATTACCATCCACCTTAGATGCACAGTTCGGGACCCCCTACCCGAGATCCGCCGGTTTTGACACCGACAACAGTCGTCTCTAAAGCATAACTCCAAAATGATAACGGTAAATCGGTAAGAGCCATCATAGATCGCACCATATCCAATAAAGTACAGTTACAACGTTGGGACACACCATTTAGTTGTGGTGTTCCAGGTGGCGTTAGTTGTGAAACTATCCCATGTTGTTTCAAATGAAGACCAAACTCGTAACTCAAATATTCACCTCCACGATCAGATTGTAGAAACTTTATTTTCTAGTTACAATGATTTTCAGACTTATGTTTCATCACGTAGATATGACCATATCTGCTCAAATCATCTGTGAAGGTAAGAAAATAATGATACTCGCCGCGAGCCTCAACACTCATTGGACCACATACATCAGTATGTATTATTTCCAATAAGTCAGTAGCTCGTTACATTGTTTCGGAGAACGGAGTTTTAGTCGTCTTACCTATAAGGCACGGTTCGCAAGTATTATATGATTCATAATAAAGTGATTCCAAAAGTCCATCTTTATGGAGTTTCTTCATGCGCTTAATACCGATATGACCCAAACGGCAGTGCCACAAATAAGTTGCATTATCATTATCAACTTTGCATCTTTTGGCATCAGTATTATGTATATGTGTATCACTATGATCGAGATTCAATAAACCATCAACATTGGGTGTATGACCATATAAGGTTTTATTCATGTAAACAGAATAACAATTATTCTCTGTCTTAGATGAATAACCGTATTGCAATAAACATGATCTAATCATATTCATGCTCAACGCAAACACCAAATAACATTTATTTAGGTTCAACAATAATCCCGAAAGTATAGGGAGGCGTGCGATGATGATCATATCAATCTTGGAACCACTTCCAACATACATCGTCACTTCATCCTTAACTAGTCTCTATTTATTCTGTAACTCTTGTTTTGAGTTACTAATCTTAGCAACCGAACAAGTATCAAATACCCAGGGGCTACTATGAACACTAGTAAGGTACACATCAGTAACCTGTATATCAAATATACCTTTGTTCACTTTCCCATCCTTCTTATCCACCAAATATTTGGGGCATTTCCGCTTCCAGTGACCATTTCGCTGCGGTAGGAGCACTCGGTTTTAGGCTTAGGTCCACCTTTCGGCTTCTTCACGGGAGTGACAACTGGCTTGCCATTCTATTTGAAGTTCCCTTTCTACCTGAGGGAGTCCTGGATTAAGGGTCCTCGGACAGCCGGACTATATACTTTGGTCGGACTATTGGACTATGAAGATACAAGATTGAAGACTTCGTCCCGTGTCTGGATGGGACTCTCCTTTGCGTGGAAGGCAAGCTTGGATATTCGGATATGTAGATTTCCTTCTCTGTAACCGACTCTATGTAACCCTAGCCATCTCCAGTGTCTATATAAACCGGAGGGTTTAGCCCATTGGACAAGAACAATCAGAATCGTAGGCTAGCTTATACGATCTCGTGGTAGATCAACTCTTGTAATACTCATATCATCAAGATCAATCAAGCAGGAAGTAGAGTATTACCTCCATCGAGAGGGCCCGAACCTGGGTAAAACATCGTGTCCCCTGCCTCCTGTTACCATTAGCCTTAGGCGCACAGTTCGGGACCCCTTACCCGAGATCCGCCGGTTTTGACACCGACATTGGTGCTTTCATTGAGAGTTCCACCTGTGTCGTCCACGGTAAGGCTTGATGGCTCCTCGATCATCTTCAACGATGCGGTCTAGGGGAGGTTTTCCTTCCCGGACAGATCTTCCGTACTTTCGGCTGACCGTCTTTGCGGGCCAACTCGCTTGGCCATCTGGAGCAGATCGATAGCTACGCCCCTGGCCATTAGGTCAGGTTTGGAAGCTTAAACAATACTTCTGACATCCGCGGAGACTTGATCTTCGACGGATTGGAGCCCATGACAGGTGCACCGAACAGTCACGATGGACATGACTTTGATCTGCCGTCGGATAGTATTCGGGAGATCGCACCCGCGTTGGCACCGGGAATAAATACGGAGCATATCGTGCCTTCCGAGGACGGGTGGATGGACCCCGCCACTGAGGCCACACACCCATCGGCATCGGAGCCGAACACTGATCCCACCTCATGTGAGAGTGGTGTCATCGGACCCCCGGACTCGTCCCCGGCTGCAGGATCCGAACCGCGTGTGTCTGTGCCTATCGAATCAGATTGGCCACCCGTCATAGAATTCACCTCCGCGGATATTTTTCACCACTCACCCTTGGGTGATGTGCTAAACTCATTAAGGTCTCTGTCCTTGTCAGGAGATTCTTGGCCGAACTATGTCCGGCTCGAGTGGGAAGCGGACTGACGAAGAAATTAATCCCCCACCCACCACCCACTTTATAGCCACCGTCGATGACTTAACCTACGTGCTTGACTTGACTCAAGACATTGACGGTATGGGCGGCGATGCGAGGAGAAGAACAGGAACCACCGCCTATAGAGTATTTGGACAGCCACCACATCATATGATATTTATATGGTGGACACCCTAAAGAAAACAATGGTGATGAGGCACGAAGATAACCCCTTGGGGAAGCAATCTAGACACCCGGCGTCGCCATCGGCGCCGCTCAATCCCCGCCATAGCAAAAATATTGATACCGGCACAAGAGATAACAATGCGGATGGTGCGAAGATGAAGACAATCCTGCCCGGCCGGGCTTGAGCGAGCCGAGAAAGAGGATGGGCAAGCTAGCCCTAAAGAACAGGCAACTGATGGAGAATTAGAGGACGATAATTACATGCCTCTCTCCGAAGACGAAGTGAGCCTTGGCAAAGAAGAATTCATCGTGTCGGAGGATCCCGTCGAGCAGGAGCGCTTCAAACGCCATCTTATAGCCGCTGCAAAAAGCCTGAGGAAAAATCAGCAACAGCTTCAAGCTAATCAAGATCTGCTAATTGACAAATGGACCGAGGTCCTGGCTGCCGAGGTATACGGACTCGAGCACCCTAGCAAAAGCTACCCAAAGTGCTTGCTACCTCAACTTGAGGAGGAGGCTTTAAAGCCCACGCTACCAGCGCATGATGCGGCTGACCGGCCACCCCGTGGCCATGACAAAACGGCGTACCAGCCCGAAGTCCAGACCGCACCCTGTAGCCAATCAAACGATAATACCAAGGCCCGGGGCTACACTAAGGACCTGCGAGAAGTATTGGAAAACAAAGCAGGACAGTCAAGATCGACCTACAGATCACGTGGGCGTGCCACAAGACGTGATGATGACCGTCACGCCGGATACAATAAACCAAAGTCCGACTGGGCCGAATACAATAGACCGGACTCATTTGAACTACGTCGGGATGTAGCCCGGCATAGAGGCGCCGCACACCCCCTATGCTTCACTGATGAAGTTATGGATCACGAATTCCCAGAAGGGTTTAAACCCGTAAATATTGAATCATACGATGGCACAACAGACCCCGCGGTATGGATCGAAGATTTTCTTCTCCACATCCACATGGCCCGCGGCGATGACTTACATGCCATAAAGTACCTACCACTTAAGCTCAAAGGACCGACTAGGCATTGGCTTAATAGCCTGCCAGCAAGCTCCATTGGCAGTTGGGAGGATCTAGAAGATGCTTTCCTCGGCAACTTCCAGGGCACTTACATGCGACCACCGGATGCTGATGACTTAAGTCACATAACCCAGCAGCCCGGCGAGACAGCCAGGAAATTTTGGACTCGGTTCCTAACTAAAAAGAACCAAATTGTTGACTGTCCGGATGCCGAAGCCTTAGTGGCCTTCAAGCACAACATCCGCGACAAATGGCTCGCCCGACACCTCGGCCAAGAGAAGCCAAATTCCATGGCAGCCCTCACAACACTCATGACCCGCTTCTGCACAGGCGAGGACAGCTTGCTGGCTCGCAGCAACATCACACCCAAAAACTCAGGCGATTCAAATGCCAGGGATAGCAACGGCAAGCCGTGACGGAATAGACACAAGCGTCGCAATAATGGCGATAACGCCCAAGACACGACAGTCATTGCCTGATTCAGAGGCTTTAAATCCGGACATCGGGAAAAGCCATTCAAAAGAAATAGTCCGGGCTCGTCCAGCTTGGACCGCATTCTTGATCGCTCGTGTCAAATTCACGGCACCCCCGACAAACCAGCCAACCACACAAACAGGGAATGCTGGGTGTTTAAACAGGCCGGCAAGTTGAATGCCGGGAACAAGGAAAATGGGCTGCATAGCAATGACGACGAGGAGCCCCGACCACCGAACACGGGAGGACAGAAGAAATTCCCTCCCCAGGTGAAAATAGTGAATATGATATACGCAACCCATATCCCCAAGCGGGAACGGAAGCGTGCACTAAGGGACGTCTATGCAAAGGAGCCAGTCGCCCTAAAATTCAACCCATGGTCCTCTTGTTCGATCACTTTCGATCGCAGGGACCATCCTACCAGTATCCATGATGGCGGTTTGGCGCATTGGTCCTTGACCCCATCATCATTGATTCCACCTCACACGAGTCCTCATGGGACGGTGGCAGCAGCCTTAACCTGCTCTATCAGGATACAGTGCGCAAAATGGGAATCGACCCCTCAAGGATCAAGCCCACAAAAACCACCTTAAAGGGTGTCATACCCGGTGTGGAGGCCTGTTGTACGGGCTCAATCACATTGGAAGTGGTCTTCGGATCTCCGGACAATTTCCGAAGCGAGGAGTTAATCTTCGACATCGTCCCCTTCCGCAGTGGCTATTATGCACTTTGCCGGACGAACCGCATTTGCCAAATTCAATGCGGTACCGCATTATGCATATCTCAAGCTCAAAATGCCAGGACCTCGCGGGGTTATTACAGTTAATGGAAACACAGAGCGCTCGCTCCACACGGAGGAGCACACTGCGGCCCTCGCGGCGGAAGTACAAAACAACCTTCTTAGGCAAACAACCAACTCGGCGATCAATAACCCGGATACCATCAAGCGAGTCCAGAGTACTCCGCAACAGGATCACCTAGCACGTCCAGAGCTCGACTAGCAATCCGGCTTCCGCCCTAGTCCCAGCCAAACGGCGAAATTTGTGCCGCGCGTACACAACTACACACTTAAAATACCCTGGGCGTAGGCGGAGGCACGGCCATAACACGGTCCACAATGCGGTTCGACCGCCCGGGACCTACGCATTTTTGCACCCTTTTTCTTTCAGGTCCCTATCTTCGTGGAGGCTCTTCCGAAAGACCGGCTATCGAACACATAGCGGGACAGACACACCAGGAGGACAAGAAGCTTTGGCGTCTGAGGAATCCTCGGTGGTCTCGATAACGATCGTTATACCTGTTTTACATACCCGCATACCGCCCGCTCCCGGTCAGGATGTGTCAAACAGTCCTATTCTGCTTATCGCACTGCTTGTATATGTAAGCTTCGACGTATCATTTGAATAACAAGTGGAAATGGTATACAGTGTCAGCTTGCTATTACGTTCATTTACCCCCTTTTTCTTTACTGCTTATTTATTATACTCGTGCATTTTGGCACGACCAGCTTTTACCGTGGTCTTGATGCCCCATAACCTGGCAAGACAAGTCCGAACACTTTCGACAGTGCGGCACCCCGAACTTATAGCACTATATGCATCAGCTCCGAATCATGTCTTGGGTCAATAGTTGGGTTTGCCCGGCTCCTATGTTTTGGTACCTTACGTTCCGCTATATCGGCTAAGGTAGCGCAGGGAGAACTACTGTGATTGTGTCCCGGTTCTTCCGGACGAGCACCTCAGTAGAGAAAGCCGAAAGCTGACTATCATGATAAGGCGAGAGCTGGTCGCTGTTCAAGAGGTCTCAAATCCTTAAATATGTTTTCCACGTCAGGCAAGGAATCAGCCTCATCCGGTTTAGGCGTGTATAGCGCCTCGAGTCCGGCTTTCGCCAAAATTTAAAATTATAGACTTCTATGGCTAAATGAGGGTGATAAAGCCGTATAGTCCGATTGCCTCGTTCGTGGCGCTAAACACCTCCTTAAAAGGACCAAAAGCTTGGATAAAGAGTGTTTATACTTATCCCGAACACCCCAAAGATTAGTTACATGGGGGCGGAAGCCGACGGTAGCCAACTCTCAAGATTTTTTAAGCGGCCGCATGAAGGTAGTATTTTAAATTAACAAAGCGCTACATAGCGCACATGAACTAGTTTTGATAATACAGGATGACATGATTACATTCATTCAAATATCACATCCTTCAGACATTCATCCGCCACAAAGCGGGCACCCATAATGACATTGTCATAGTACTTTGTTAAAATTGGCGATGTTCCTTGCCCTTCGGCGGCCCCTCCGTCACCAGCTTCTCGACGTCCATCTTCCCCTAGTGCACCTTCACACGGGCCAAGGCCCTGCGTGCACCCTCAATATAGACGGACCGCTTAACTACTTCAAGCCGCGGACAGGCATTCACCATCCGCTTGACAAAGCCGAAGTAGCATCGGGCGAGAGCTCGCCCGAGACCTGGCGGAACTATGAAGTCCTTCATGGCCAGTTCGGCCGCCTTGTGAAGTTTGACCAATTGCTTTAGCTTATCGCTCAAGGACATCGGGTGTTCGGCCCCAATATATTGGGACCAAAAAAACTTCTCTGTCGAGCTCCCCTCCTCAGCCCGGTAAAACTCTACGGCATCAGAGATGCTGCGCGGCAGATCTGCGAATGCTCCTGGAGAGCTCCGAATTCGGGTAAGTAAAAGGAAAGTCTCCTCCACATGCTTGCTTTGCATAATGAAAGCCTTACCCGCAGCTATCTTCTTGGCCGCCTCAATTTCCTGGAGGGCCTTCTGGGCTTCGGCCTTGGCGTCTAGTGTGCTCTGACGGGCCTTCGCAAGCTCCAACTCTTGCGTCTTGGAGTTACACTCCAAGGAATCTAGTTTTTTGACGAAGTCCTGAAGCTCTTGCTGGACCTCATCAACTCGCGCCTCTTGTTTTTCACGCTCGGTGCGCTCCTTGGCGACTTTATTTTCAGCCTCGGACAGCGCCATCTTAAGGGCCGCCACTTCGGTCGTGGCCCCTAGTACAATTTATCATGCTTCTATTAGCATCCACGATTTTTTTGTTTATATAACATTTAGACGGGGTATTTCTTACCTTTGTTCTCCTCGAGCTGACTCTTCACAAGGTCGAGCTCTTCTTCGGCCCGCCCCAGGCTCTGCCTCAGTCCAGAGACCTCCGCAGTGGCAGCGGCGGCGGCCAGCAGCGATGCCTGCTTATTCACATAGACATAATATGATTAGACTCCTGGGAATAATATTTGATCCTTTGTTCGGCTTCTCTTCCCGAACACCAAACAGAGCATCAGGACTACTGTCTACACTGTGATAGTTTCTCATAATTTAAATTACTTACCTCAAAGCCTGTTAGGAGGCTGTCGCAGGCTTCGGTCAATCCGCTTTTGGTGGACTGAACCTTCGCAATCACCGTACTCATAAGAGTACGTTGTCCTTCATCAAGGGAAGCGCTTCCACCAAGTTATCCGATGCCCCTGGATGGACAGAGGTCATCGGCACAGACGGCTCGCCCCCCTTGGCGGGTGGCTGCCTGCCTGAATCAGGAACCACTGGAGGTTCCGGTGCAGTATCCGAATGGGGGCCAAGCCTGCTGCAGCCCCCCTCATCCGAATTCATGGGGATCTTCCCCCCCAGGAGCCCGGCATCGGGACTCTCGCCTTGAGGCGTCTCCAAGACTACCTCCTCCTGGCCCAACATCATCTGAGATAACACCTCGGTGTCAATACCGGGGAGTGGAAGCCGTCGGGAGCGAATAGCTATTCATCTCCGACGAGCTCAAGGACCCATCCGAGGAGGGCAAGTCGATGTGGGCTTTGGGCGGACTGCACAAGCAAATCTTGACATAGTAAGTAAAGCTAAAAACATGCAAAAGGTATTATGGCATCCGGATACTTACGACTTCACCAGGGGCTTGGACCTGGGTAGCTACTCCTCCTCGCTGTAGGCGGCGGTTGTGGCATAGTCCGGAGGGAGGGTCCTTCCCTTCTTGGACCCTTCGGCCTCCCTGGAAGGGGCGACCTTCCTTTTCTTCTCCCCCTCGTTTTGGGGAGAGGGTTTCCTCTTCCTCCTCCTCATTGTCGTTGGAGTAGTGCGCCTCGGTGTCTTCGGACGATGAGACCGGCACCACCTTGCGCCGGAGACTTTTCCTGGTCCCCGTGGCCTTCTTCTTGGCCTTCTTCTCCGACACCTCATAGGGCGCCGGAACCAGCATCTCCGTCAGGAGAGCGGTTGCTGGATCTTCAGGCAGCGGAGCCGGACAGTCTATCCGCTCCGCCGTTGCCACATATTCCTGTTAGATCAGTACGATGGCTTAAGTTCCTCCCATGAATATACTGAGGAAATGCACATCTTGTGAAATGTAGAGTGCTTACCGCGTTGGCGTGGCGCTTGGCGCTGAGTCCGCGGTCCTCGAAAATTGGAGGAGGGACTTCGCTGGCCTTGAACAACACCTTCCAAACGTCTTTGTGTGTCGTGTCGAAGAGCTCTTGCAGTGTCTGGTGTTGGGCCACGTCAAACTCCCACAGGTTGAATGCCCGTCTCTGACACGGGAGAATCCGGCGAAATAGCAGGACCTGGACCACATTGACCAGCTTGATATTCTTGGTTATCATGTTTTTGACGCAGTTCTGGAGTCCGGTCAGCTCCGTGATTGCGACCCAGGCTAGGCCCTTCTTCTTCCAGGAAGTGAGCCGCACAGGGATGCCGGATCGGAATTCGGGGGCCGCCACCCAGTTGGCGTCGCGCGGCTCGGTGATGTAGAACCACCCCGATTGCCACCCCTTCACGGTCTCTGCAAAGGAGCTTTCGAGCCAGGTGACACTGGGCATCTTGCCCACCATGGCGCCACCACACTCCGCCTGCGGGCCGACCACTATCTTTGGCTTCACATTGAAGATCTTTAGCCACAGGTCGAAGTGGGGCCTGATGCGCAGAAAAGCCTCGCACACGACGATAAACGCCAAGATGTTGAGGATGAAGTTAGGGGCCAGATCATGAAAATCCAGCCCATAATAGAACATGAGCTCGCGGACAAATGGGTGGAAGGGGAATCCCAGTCCGTGGACGAAGTGGGTGAGGAACACGACCCTCTCATGGGGTCCCGGAGTCGGAATGATCTGCCCTGCGTCTGGGAGCCGGTGCGCAATATCTGCGGCCAAGTATCCGGCCGCCCGGAGCTTCGTAATGTCCTCCTCCTTTACGGAGGAGGCCACCCACTTGCCTCCCACTCCGGACATGTTTGGTTGTGCGGAGAAGGTGAGAAATGCGGCGCTGGAGCTCGAACGTGCGAGAATGGATGGGCAAAGAAGGAAGTAGGCATGGGTGAAAGAGGAGAAACCTTATCTCTTTATAAAGGCGGTAGAAACTGTGCGCCTCCCCACTTGCCCGTTAAGATCGCTTATTTCCCAAGCGCCACGATTGATGGCGTGGTTGGGTTACCCATATCCGTATTGATGAGAATCCCATGATAAGGGGACACGATCTCTGCTTCGACAAGACGTGTCAAGGAAACCGCCTCGCATTACGTGCGGTAGCTGGTTGTGAAAAACGGTTCGAATAATGACCAAACCGTGGTGTGATGTCATTCAATAAAAAGCTGTCAGCAGATTAGATTTGTGGAATATTATACTCTCTACGGTGGAGTGTGGAATTTGTTTCGCAGAGTTGGACACGATCCTTGTGTTCTAAATCTTTTACGAAGTATACGGAGAAGGAACCCGCCTTGCAATGCCGAAGACAATCTGCACGCCGGACTCATCATCATTGAAGCATGGTTCAGGGGCTACTGAGGGAGTCCTGGATTAAGGGGTCCTCGGACAGCCGGACTATATACTTTGGCCGGACTATTGGACTATGAAGATACAAGATTGAAGACTTCGCCCCGTGTCCGGATGGGACTCTCCTTTGCGTGGAAGGCAAGCTTGGATATTCGGATATGTAGATTTCCTTCTCTGTAACCGACTCCGTGTAACCGTAGCCCTCTCCGGTGTCTATATAAATCGGAGGGTTTAGTCCATAGGACAAGAAAAATCAGAATCATAGGCTAGCTTCTAGGGTTTAGCCTCTACGATCTCGTGGTAGATCAACTCTTGTAATACTCATATCATCAAGATCAATCAAGCAGGAAGTAGGGTATTACCTCCATCGAGAGGGCCGAACCAGGTAAAACATCGTGTCCCCCTGCCTCCTGTTACCATTAGCCTTAGACGCACAGTTTGGGACCCCTACCCGATATCCGCTGGTTTTGACACCGACACTACCCTCTGCCCTTTTTCTTGAAACTGGTGGTCTTGTTGACCATCAACACTTGATGCTCCTTCTTGATTTCTACCTCCGCAGATTTTAGCATCGCGAAGAACTCGGGAATAGTCTTGTTCATCCCTTGCATATTATAGTTCATCACGAAGCCTTTATAGCTCGGTGGCAGTGATTGAAGAACTCAGTCAATGACACTATTGTCGTGGAATTGTCATGGCAGATGTCCTAGTGTGAGGACTTAGGCGTGGAGCCATCGCAACTAGGTTAGCTTAAAGGGGTTAAACGGGATGAAGGACACAGAGAGTTTATGCTGGTTCGGCCCCTTGCGTTGAAGGTAAAGGCCTAATCCAGTTTGAGGTGGTATTGCTTATGTCTCGATTACCCGGGAGCGAATACGCTTGACCTAGCTTTCGATCTCTTGTTGCTTGCCCTGAACCGCCGCCGGGTCGTCCCTTTATATACACAGGTTGACGCCCAGCGACTCACAGAGTCCCGAGCCCGCTCATAGACAACATGTCCGGCTCGGTGACTAAATATACTTGCCTTACAATATAAGTCATACACATATGGCGGTTTACCCCTATGGGCCTTAAGTCGTCCTTGGGCTTTAGGCCCTTGCTTCATGAACCTCCATCTTCGACATCCTCATGGGCATTGTATTGCTGAACCGCCATAGGTATAACCCGGCCCTTCCTGGGTGGGTCAGACCCAATAGTCATATCCCCAACATTAGGCCCAGATTGATTTGACCTCGTTCATGTCAATCTTCAACACTTAGAAAAATCATTTCTTCTTTATACATGCGAGATCTCATAACCCGCCATGACATCATCTCCTGCGATTGTGGTAACCCGCCGTGACGTCACCTGTCATTAATATTACACAATACCCAATATATCTTAACAGATCCTTATCTTTAATAACCATCCCGAAAATCGAGGCATCCGAGCGGCTGGATAATCATTCTTTGGCCCCCTCATTTTTCATGGCCACCTGTTACCATTCTCCTTATAAATAGGGTCAAGCAGCCCTCCTTTCATTTTCCCCTCTTTTCCTTCTCATCTTCCACCTCTCTCCGCGACGCATCTACACGCATGAGCACTGCCGCCGCCATGAAGCTCATCGTCTTCCTCGACGTCGGCTGCGATATCGACCTGAACGGGACCAGAGAAACTGCGGCGACTCTTCATTGCTCATCGGATCCAGTAAGCACCTCATCTTCTCCACCATACATCTCCATTAGGGTTTCTACAGTTCTTACGAGTTCATCATCGTTCTTCGTGACACTTCTGTTAATCCTTACTTTGATCAAAAATGACCTTTAAAATATGCAGAACATGTTTCTATCCTTCGTCTTAATCACAGAACATACCTTTTAGATGCAGAAATCTCGCCCATGTGCCAGTTCCTCTGCTGCTGCAATATTTAGGTTTTGATTAGTTTCTTTTTTCACACAGCACTAGATCCAAATCACCTGCTCCAGTCTGTAAAACCTGTTTATTCAACACTTAGCAAATTTCACTCTTGATAAATATCAATCGCAGGTTACATCACCGGTTATCACTAGCCATATATCATTAGGCCCCTTTTAAGCCGCCACTCTAAATATATACTGTAGCATTTTACTTCCGGCTTAATGAATCAACTTAAACCTGCAAAATTATTCTTTCTTTTAGGCTTCTTTCTTCACAATGCCGCCAAAGACAATCACTTCATGTAATTGGGTTCCCTCCATTGTCATTGAGAACATGCTCAAAGACTTTGTCAAAACCGGCTATCTACCAGCAAAAATGTCATGCATTATCGCTCCCCCAATCCAGAAGAAGAAAGACCTCAGCCAAAGGATAATGAGGTCATTGTTTTTACTGATCACATGAATCGGGGCTTCTCCCCGGCCGGTTCTAAATTTTTCTGAGATGTTCTGCACTTCTTTCAGCTTCATCCTCAAGACATCAGACACAATTCCGTGTCAAACATCTGCAACTTTCAAGTTTTTTGTGAAGTGTACCTTCAAGAGGAGCCCAGTGTTGAGCTGTTTAGGGAATACTTTTATTTGAACCGCCAAAATGAGTTTACGAACGTACCCAGCTTGGAACTTGGCGGGATCTTAATTCAACGAAGGAGAGATGCTATCTTCCCCTATGCTTGCTTGTCGAGTCCCCCCAAAGATTGGAACCAGACATGGTTTTACTGCAAAGATACCTCTTGGTGACGAGAATCCACCGCTGTGCTATCGTATTGCCGTCTTTACCCAAAACATCGTCTTCCTGAGAAGCTTACCCCTGCTGAACGTGCAAAACTTGCCCCCACCATTGCAAAGGTCAAGGCTCTGCTGGGAAATGGGTTAACTGGCATTGACTTGGTTTGGTGCTGGGTTTCTTGGTGAATCATACCCTTAAGTCACCGATCCGGCTTAATGCATACTTACACGGGTGCTATAAAGGATCCACTACG